>CM042436.1:9842500-10442500 GCA_023631565.1 Gymnocephalus cernua
CAAGCAAACATGATCAGATTAGTTACAATTTAACCACTTTCTAAATCTACATTGTGAAGCAACACTGTATTTGCACTGAATTGAAAATTATATTTTACAAAAACACACTGAATTGCGAGGCTGTAGAGAACAGTGCGCCAATGCAGACTCATATACTAAGGTTTTAATTACGGTACGTTATTTTAATATAGTCAGTCATGAAGTAAAGTGGGGCGGTCTAGGCATCAAACTCCAGGGCTGACAATGAGTCCTACTCTGCGTGAGACCCGCTCCCGTTCCGCATGCAGTTGTCAGGTGGTGGTACATGGTCCATAAATAAAGACTCGTCAGCCTCTGTTTAACAAAGTAACATTGATCACACAATAACACGTTAGATGACTAATCCAGAACAAGAACTTTTAGAAAATAGCGTGAACAATCATGGAAAATCAGTCCTCAACTATTTGTCTCAAACCTATCTTAACCACGTTGTGTGATATGCTCCTCCTTGTTGGTATTGATGTGCTTAATCAAAAATGGAGTCAAAGTATGTTTCATTTGTTTCTAAAGTTTTGGAACTTTAGTATTAACAAAGGTTGGTTCAGCTCAAGATTCAGTCTCAATGGATTATTATGGGGGGGGGGGGGGTCTGTGTGTAATCTATAGCAGATGGTCTTCCAGCCGTGTCATTGAGATGTCATTTAGGTAGAATAAGTTAGCATGTAGCTATGTTAATCCATCCTAGCTATCAATTTAGCCCTACCACTACCCCCCCCCCATCTCCTGTCTTTGTTCTTCACACACACACACACACACACACACACACACACACACACACACACACACACACACACACCATGCTCTTGTGTCATTCTACCACTACCTCTCCTCCAGTTTCTTTCTCTCCTCTTTGCCTCTCAAATATTGTAGCAGCTCAAATTAGAAACCAAATGGACTAGTTAAGTTTAGGAAAAAGATGGTTTAAAAAACACACTTTTGTTTTGCCCAGAAAGCAAGCTCTGCTCCCCGGCTTGAAAGCTCTATTTCATGATACACTCATCCCCCCCGACCTCCTCTCTACGAGGATCTTCACTTTCTTATACAGCAGCAGTTACAGTTTTTGCCCGTTGCTTGAACACTATAGACCCATGCTTAGACTAAAGAAACACAACTTGACGCTTTTGTTACCATACCTCAAACACATGTACCCATACCTTAAACAAAACCGCTGCTTTGCACTCTGGTTGCAATTCCGCAACACACTTACTCCTTCATGCAACACACTTGGTCCTGCATACTACACTTTTCATACATAAGACACTTTGTTAAAAAATGAAATCTCAGGGTGCCATTTGGAAAACACATGTATCCAAAATACAAAACACATCGGGTAATTGCAACCACTCAAATGCACACCGCACTTACTTGCAAAACTGAATACCAATCAAGCCACCTACAAAAAGCCCTCAGTTTAACCATTTTAAGAACTTTGCAAGCATGGATGGTGGGAGCGCAAGACGCAGAGGTAGAGCAAGAGGAAGAGGAAGAGGAAGAGGAAGAGGAGGACAAGGTCAAGGTCGAAGAGGCCATGCACGGAACCCTATTTCTGATGATATAAGAGCAACTTTGGTGGGCCATGTCATCAACCGTGGCCTGACTATGAGTGAAGCTGGGCAGAGAGTCCACCCACATCTAAGCCGCTTCACAGTGGCATCTGTAATAACAACATTCCGACTAGAAAACAGGTATGTCTTCACCTCTCTACCTTCTACTCTGCTCAGATGGTATTTACAGCACTGTACTACAGTATATCACATTACCACATCACGTGTACAGGGTATTGCAGGGTGCTAATGCTCCTTTTGCAGCCAAAGTGGTAGTTTTTGTGAACCATACCATGATTACTTATATTGAGATGTTTCAGTACAGTGGATGATACAGTATATACAGTAAAGTACTGTAAGAAAAAGAAGCAAACCAATGACAATTTGTGGTTGTATTTCTCTAGAATGACTAGTGTGAAGAAATAATAAAAGCTAACATATGCCTAAGTTCAACAAAATGAGTCACACCAAGGCCATGAGTAAATGCAATCATTAATAATAACTTTCTATATCACATTATAACAATACAACCCCAAATCAGAAAAAGTTGGGACAGTATGAAAATCACAAATAAAAAAAGAAAGTAGTGATTTCTAAATGTACTTTGACTTGTATTTCATTGCAGACAATGTGAACACAAAATATTTCATGTTTTGTCTGATCAACTTAATTTCATTTGTAAATATACATCCTTTCCTGTCATTCAGACCTGCAACACATTCCAAAAAAGGTTGGGACAGGATCAATTTAGGGCTAGTAATCAGGTAAATTGGTTAAATAATGATGTGATTTGAAACAGGTGATGTCAACAGGTGATTGTAATTATGATTTGGTACAAAAGCAGCATCCGAGAAAAGTCTAGTCCTTTAGGAGCAAAGATGGGCCGAGGATCGCCAGTTTGCCAACAAATACGTGAGAAAATTATTGAAAAGTTTAAAAACAATGTTCCTCAAAGAAAGATAGGAAGACATTTGCTTATTTCACCTTCAACAGTGCATAACATAATTAAAAGATTCAAGGAATGAGGAGGAATTTCAGTGCGTAAAGGACAAGGTCGCAAGCCTAAGCTGAACAACCGTGATCTCCGATCCGTCAGGCGGCACTGCATCAAGAATCGTCATTCATCTATAAGCGATATCACCACATGGGCTCAGGACTACTTTGGCACAATACGTAGTTACAGCCACAAATGCCAGTTAAAACTGTACTGTGCCAAAAGGAAGCCCTATGTTAACAGTGTCCAGAAGCGCCGTCGACTTCTCTGGGCTTGGAGGCATCTGGGATGGACCATCACACAGTGGAAACGTGTACTGTGGTCAGATGAATCAGTATTTCAGGTATTTTTGGGAGAAATGGACGCTGTGTGCTCCGGACCAAAGAAGAAAAGGATCATCCAGACTGTTACCAGCAACAAGTCCAAAAGCCAGGGTCTGTCATGGTATGGGGTTGTGTCAGTGCCCTTGGCAAAGGTAACTTGCACTTTTGTGATGGCACCATTAATGCTGAAAAGTACATAGAGATTTTGGAGCACAATATGCTGCCTTCAAGAAGACATCTTTTCCAGGGACGTCCATGCATATTTCAACAAGATAATGCAAAACCACATTCTGCACACATTACAAAGTCCTGGCTGCGGAGGAAGAGGATACGGGTACTTGACTGGCCTGCCTGCAGTCCCGACCTGTCTCCAATAGAGAATGTGTGGCGCATTTTTAAGTGCAAAATGCGACAACGAAGACCCCATACTGTTGCCCACCTTAAGACTTGTTTGCGGGACAAAATTACACCTGAAACACTTGATCACTTGGTGTCTTCAGTCCCTAAACGTCTTTTATGTGTTGTAAAAAGGAATGGCAACATTACAAAGTGGTAAATGCTTTACTGTTCCAACTTGTTTTGAAATGTGTTGCAAGAACCAAAATAGGAATTTTGTTTTTTTGAAACAAAAACAATACAAATCATGAGGAACACATTAAATTATGTGCTGTTGTATTGTCTGCAATGAAATACAAGTCAAAGTACATTTAGAAATCACTACTTTCTTTTTTTATTTGTGTTTTCCATACTGTCCCAACTTTTTCTGATTTGGGGTTGTATAAACAATAGTTCAAGTTCAAGACCTTTATTTCTCCCCGAGGGGCAATTCGTTTTGCTGCAGTAGCAAAGTAGTTAACATACAATACATTACAACAAAACATCAACATCATTGAAATTTAAAATTCAAGATCAGACAAATAGATAAATTCGTACCACTAACATTAAAAATTCAGTATACCTTATGTGCAGATGTTATCTGTTTTTTACAGAGTTAAGCATAGAGATAGCAGAGGGTACAAAGGAGAATTTATATCTATTTGTTTTGGCATATGGCTGACAATAAGTAATAATGATTTCCTGGATTATATGATCAATCAGTTTTAATAACTTTCTTTCTATGTAATGGAATGTTTTAATTTGACTTCAGTGTACTACTCATGGTGCAGATAAAGGGTTAACACAGAGCGCAGAAGGAGATCCTCCAATGAGGATCTTCAAAACCTGTTGCTAGGGAGTCTAATGGGAAGATGTAATCTTGGGCACAGCCCACAGAGGGCCTTCATCCTGGTAAATTTCCACTCCGGAAAGTACCGAAGATGACGTCATCTGAACTTTTGAACTCAGCTATGTTTCTGTCAAGTCAGCAATCTCCCACTGTGCAGAAAACTGGCACATTGCCAGTTCTTTGTGTAGAAGGATGATGTGTGAGTAAGCTATATTTGAAAATACGGGAAGGATTGACACACATAATAAACATGGCAGTCAAATGTTTAAGGAACATACATTATATATTTGCTTTTAGTTTGAACTTTTAACCAGTTTTGACATATTTAATACAACATTTAAAAACTAGGTATATCATGTTTCAAGGAGAATCCCTCCCCTCAGGAGACGTCTGGAAAAGCCATTGGACACACAAAACAGACCTGACACCTGCCGGAACCAATGAGAGAAGACCGCGCCCAAGTAGAATAGTATTTAAACTGTTAAGACAAAGGAATCGGGGTGCAGTTTGCGGAGCTTTAAGAGCGAAGTAAACTGTACCCTTTTTCTGCTTTATTGCTTGGAAATAAATATTGAACAGAAGGAGAGAAGTTGTAGACTTTTTTGTCTGAAGTTGGAGTGACTTTTTTACCTTCTTCTCAACAAATGAACACGCTCACACTAGAAGACCTTCTGGACGCCAACGCCTGTTCACACAACAGCAGGAACTTGCCGTTGTGGACCTAGTGAGGGCAGACAATGCCATCCGTCTCCACCAGCTATGACAGAAAATACTTGCAGACAGGCAAGTGTTCAACAACATAAACCATGTGAGCATCACCATCATCAGACGCATCTTAGGAAAACACAACATCACCATGAAGCAGCTCTACAGGGTCCCATTTGAGAGGAACAGTGTCCGGATCAAAGGACTTCGAGCTGAATATGTACGGGTAAGTGTAAGTGTCCTTTACATTTACAATACAGTATTGGTGAAATCCAGTAGCAGTTGAATATGTACCATATCAGTACCACATGGATCCATTCGGAGAGCTACACAGGTGCCTGTGTGATGGGGTGAGGGTTCTGTATGTGTAGCACTGTAGTACAGTACTATGTTTTTTTTTTGTTACTTGGCCATGGATGGAGCTGCACAGCCTCATGAATTCATTTTCATTGATGAAGCTGGATTCGACCTGAGCAAAACAAGATGACGGGGTCGTAACGTCATTGGCCACAGGGCAATTGTGCACGTCCCGGGGCAGCGCGGGGGTAATATCACATTGTGTGCCGCCATAAGCCTTCGAGGGCTTCTGCATCATCATGAAAAACTAGGTCCATACAATAGCCAACATATACTCACATTTCTAGATGCTCTCCATAATATAGTTGTACAGAACAGACCAGATCAGCTCAGGTTTGTGTATGGGATAATGTCAGTTTCCATCGGGCTGCTCTGGTCCAGGCCTGGTTCACCAACCACAATCAATTTGAAGTGGTATACTTGCCCCCTTACTCACCTTTTTTAAACCCTATAGAGGAATTATTTTGGCTTGGCGTGTATATGACCGCCAACCACATGCCCGCATGCCTCTTCTGCAGGCAATGGAACAGGCCTGCGGCGACATTCAGGTGACAGCAATCCATGGATGGTTTCGACATGCAAGGGAATATTTTCCCCGGTGCCTAGCGGGAGAAGACATTGATTGCGATCAGGTCCTGTGGCCAGACCCCAACAGACGGCGGGATCCATGAGCCCACGTATGCACAATTGCCATGATTTCTGTGTTTACAGTATAGTGTTTTTTCTATTATAATTTTTTTTTGCTTTATCTGAATTCATGTCACTGCAATGTACAGTGCTGCAATGTACAATATTGCTTTTTTGGTTGTTTGAAAATGTGCCTTCTGAAAATATGTCTTCAGAAAACACAGTCTCTGAACTCGTGTTGGGAGCATCGTTGAAGTTGGATGTAGTCCAGTTTGTTGTTTAATGAACGGACACTTGCAAGCAGGATTGATGGGACAGGTGGCCGGCTAGCGCTAGCTCGCTCTGGATGTGCCTTTTCCCCGGTTAGCTTTAGCTTCCCACCTAGCCGACGAGGATGTCCCCTACCCGGCTCGTGGCATCGAGCGAGACCGCTGGTCCCCGTGCAGGCGAAGCTCTCGTAGTGTGCCGATTATTCCGTCTGTAATAACGTTTCCTGCATATTCTCCGATCTGTACCGATGTATCCTGGTGGTACACGTGCGGTAGTTTGAATGCACATAATTGTTGTAAAAGTGTGCTGCTGAGAAGATAGAGCAGAGCCCTGTTTAGCGAGGAATAAAGATGGCTGACATTTCGTTTTTTTCCGGCTGAGATCGGCTCGCTTCGGGTGATGGGCGGGTTGAAAACATGCGGAAATAGCTCCTACTACTGGTTGTAGTCTTTTGCTCTGGCCAAAAAATCTTCCGATGACGCAAAAATCGTCATTTTACGTCATCGGAAGATTTTTTCCAGACCCCCCAATGCAGATATCTCCTGTCTCAGGGGGACATGAGGGAGGGACGCACGGTCATTCAGAAATACTACCGGGTTTCTACTGATACAAAGCTGAATACTAAATCGGTGAAGTATCCCTTTAAGTGACAAGATTATATTCTTCCTTGAGAAGCATGGGCTGGAGTACAAGAAAAACCTTGTAGGCCAGGGCCAGCAGTGATGCGCGGGGCACATGCAGGTGTTCAAGCAAAAATTAGAGAAGCAGCCAAACATGCCTTCTATGTTTACTGTAGTGCACACTGCTTGAACTTAGTTATAGTAGATGCTGGAAAAAGTGTGGCAAATGCAGGAAACTTCTTCTCATTATTGGAACGACTGTATTCATGTCTGGGTCTTATGTACACAACAAATGGCTGGCAGTGCAGCGGGAGATGTTTGATGGTGCACCAAGGGAACTCCAACAGCTCAGTGATACACGTTGGGCCTGTAGGCACATAGCATGTCGCAATTTTATGGACAGGTTGCCTGCAATAGTACAGGTGCTTGAAGAGATCGCATCTGAGAACCATCCACAAAGAGCTGTAGAAGCAAGAGGGATATTGCCTCAAATTGATCTGAATTTTGCTGGATCTCTTTTTCTGTTCAGAAAGGTCCTGAGTGACTCCAATTTTTTATCAGACATATTAGAGTCTAAAACAGTGGACTATGCTAAGGCTGTTGAACTTATTGAAGCACTTAAAGCTATAGTGGAACCAGACATAGTAGCTACTGTTTTCATCACCGCCACATGTGACACTTGTTCTGAACTGACTCAATTGCGACAGCAAATACAGAAAGGCTGGCCAAAATGCAGAAAGAATGTACCAAATGAGCTAGCTTCATACATCAATGTACGAGACGAACTGGCTGTAAACAAAACACTTGTCATGAGAGGTACTGACCACTTGATTGTGCCTACATCACTGCGAGTGGTAGACTTGGCACATGAGGGTCACCCCCTGGTGACCCTCATGTGCCAAGTCTACCACTTTGGATCGCAGTGGTATGCACTAACAGAGACTGTGAGAACTGTATTGGTGGCCACAAATGGACAAAGATGTACAGAGGAAGATAACTTCATGTGTGTCATGCCAATACAATGACCAAACAGTGAAGACTGCACCTGCACCACTTACACCTGTTAAACTGCCAGATGGACCATGGGAAAAGGTGGCCATTGACATAACTGGTCCTTTCGGCCAGAGGTAGCATTCACCTCTACAGTTTTTAGCTACAGTGTTCAGTCGTGAAGGAAATCCGACCTGCCTGGTCTCTAACAATGGATGTCAGTTTACTTCCCATGAGTTTGCAAAGTTTCGGGGAGAGAGAGAGAGATAAAGTATCTGCGCTCCAGTGTCTACTACCCAAGAGCCAATGGAGTGATTGAGAGATTCAATAGGGTACTAAAAGAGTGTCTCCAGACTGCAGATAGAACACACAAGTCTTGGAAACAAGCAGTGACAGAGTTCTTACAGATTTACCGTGCTACACCGCATGCTACTACAGGTGTACACCGCATGCTACTAAAGGTGCTACACCATTTGAGTTGCTGAGAAAGAGGAAGATGCGCACAAAACTGATCATCCTTCCTGTCTCACACAAAGTTACATCACACAAGCAAGTCAAAGAAACGGTGAGACAAAATCAACAAAACAGTAAGGAGTATACAGACAGAAAGTAAGGAGCAAAAATGCCCACCTTCCAAGTGAATGATGC
This sequence comes from Gymnocephalus cernua, assembly GCA_023631565.1. Taxonomy (NCBI): domain Eukaryota; kingdom Metazoa; phylum Chordata; class Actinopteri; order Perciformes; family Percidae; genus Gymnocephalus; species Gymnocephalus cernua. Next base: position 9,850,843 of record CM042436.1, read on the forward strand.
TGTGCGAGTCCGGAGACCGGAACATGTCTACATGGGGTCATCCAAATACACAGAACCTCTGACAGTCGTAAAGAAGGTTGGACCAAGGACTTACCTTCTCAGTAATGGTCGGAAATGGAATGCCTCAAAGCTGGCATGTTTCCCAAAGGAAGCTCTACCTTGCATCAGTGAGAACAATGAGACTACACTGGATGGACTCACTGTGACCGAGAATGTGCATGTTGGGCAAGAACCAGGCCTTAGACGCACTACCAAAGTCAGAAACCCACCTTAGTGTTTAACAGACTTTGAGAGATGAATATGATACAGGATCAACATGTGAATTGTGCAAATTGGAAAAAAACATACTGTTCTGCTAAGTGAAAAAAAGAATACTCATACTGTTCTGCTATGTATACATGTATGTTCCTTTAAGAGAAGGGAAATGTTGTGTCCTGTTAATGCTGTTAATGCTGTAGGTGAACACTAGGGGCGCTAGAGTGTGCAGGAGGTTATACAAGTGAATGTTATGTACGTAGAAGAAGAGAATAATCAAGTGAAGAATAGCAAGACACTTTACAGGTAGAGTAGGTCTAGACCACACTCTATAATTTACAAAGACCCAACAATTCCCGAGATTCCAGGAATTCCCCCAAGAGCAAGCATCAATGCAACAGTGGCAAGGAAAAACTCCCTTTTAGGAAGAAACCTCGGACAGACCCAGGCTCTTGGTAGGCGGTGGCTGACGCAGCCGGATGGGGGCAATAACAGTCACAGAACAGATAATGAAACAGAATTGTGAAATTGTGGTTGTAGTAGCGTAGCAGGGACAGCATGGCATAGAAGGGAATTGCGGCAGAATCCCAGCCACAGCTGGAACCATGATTTTGGTGCCATCCTAATCCCAGGACATCATCCTGGGTGAAAAGAAACAAAGACTCTGGGGAGCAAGCTCCCAGGGCTAGGTTAAGGCATGTAAACACACTTTTGGATTAAACTGGTCCTGTCAATGTGCTAGTAATGCAGGTGATAGAAGTAGTTTTGTGGAATCCAGCTATAGAGAATACAATTTAGAAAATACAAATGAAAAAAGAACCTTAAAACAGTAGGTGCCAACCTGTCCAATCATATAGCTGGATGGTACAACTATGAAACCAAAAAAGACAGAAAAGCAACAAATTAGGGGGAGCAACTGAGAGAAGAAAACTATACAAACACACTACAATGCCTTGTAAAATATCACTTGTTGCTTTATTCCAGCATGTAACAATATCCAGTCTGCTAATCTTTCTTTCTTTGATTGCGAGGAGAAACGGATCCTCCCGTCCTTCCATGGGGACCTCAGCCATCTAATTACATTAATGCAGGGGAAGGAAGCTGTGAAGGTCCCTTTATAATCTGTGTGTGTGTGTGTGTGTGTGTGTGTTATAATAAAGACCCAGGAAGTTTTGTCTGTATGTGTGTCAAAGATTGGTAACCCACAGTTCCCATTAGGGCTCATTAGACAATACAGTATTTGAGGCTCTTATGTGCGGGGTAAGCTACAGCCTGTGGGCAGATCTTACCACACATGCACATAAATACACAAACATTGGCTAAACGTACAATGTGACAAAAACCTCAAAATATGGTGCACTGACTCAACTTAAAGAGTGTACTGAAAAGGAATAATTTATTTCAAACACAACGGCCCTCATTTCTGAAACGAACGTATGACAGAAAACAAATGTAAAACCGGCGTACGGTCATTTCCACGCAGAGCTCGACATTTATCAATATGGATGTCAGCTGAGGCTACGATCAGATCTCACGTCAAGTTTAAACTCGTGTACGCACGTTTTCGAGTCAGTGTGGACTTGCGGTGCAGCATATAATCAGGTTAACAGGAGAAGGAGAAGTCAGGGGAAGGAGTCATCGGTTGTCACTTATCAGCAATGGCAGATCTGGCTCTTTTAGAAGACCTCTATGCGCCGGTACAACAGTGCACACGTACACACATGGGCCACAGTGGAGCGCTGCATCGGCTTGATTAAGGGCAAATGTCTCTGTCTTGCATCAGTGGGGGGTACCCTACTATACATGCCAGAAAAAGTCTGCAACATTGTTTTAGCCTGTGGAGTTTGGCACATCATGCAGGAAAACAGGGTGCCATAAATGTAGTGATGGAGCCAGATGACCCGATGCCCAGAGAACAGTGTCCAGCACAGCCCAATTGGGGCTATACCAAGGACACAGGATATCATTCCTCGCTTTTAAAAAGTATAGTGTTATGTTTGGCAATGATATTCAATACAGGAAACATAATGATGTACAACATTTATATTTATTCTTAAGGTCTTCATTTCTCTTAAGTGTTGTTGATGGCCACAAGTGAAGTAAGTTTATTTCTGCCATTGACCGAAACATTTTGGCTTGTTTTTCCAGCCCGTCTGCTGTCAGGAGACAGGGTCGGGTTGGTGGTCCAGCACGGGGGGCGGAGGACTCGCACTCTCCCTCACAGCTCACGGTCCACTCATGGTTATCTGTTCTGTGACTGTTATTGCCCCCATCCGGCTGCATCAGTCTGTCCGAGGTTTCTTCCTAAAAGGGAGTTTTTCCTCGCCACTGTTGCATTGATGCTTGCTCTTGGGGGAATTCCTGGAATGTCGGGAATTGTTGGGTCTTTGTAAATTATAGAGTGTGGTCTAGACCTACTGTATCTGTAAAGTGTCTTGAGATAACTTCTGTTATGATTTGATACTATAAATAAAATTGAATTGAATTGAATTGCTGGCTCTGACCAATGAAAAAAAACATAAACACTGTATAAAGGACACTGCGTAAACTCCGCTACTGTGTGATTATTTAAATATAGGTACAGCTACATGTTGGCCTAAATAATTACAATATGGGGCGGCTTCTAGCTCACCCTGTAAGAGAGTTCGCCCCATGTTGGCTGGAGTCCTGCAACGGTGCGGGTTTGAATCCGACCTGCTGCCCTTTGCTGCGTGTCATCCCCCATCTCTCTCCCCCTTTCATGTCTATCCACTGTCACTACAATAAAAGGGAAAAGCCCCCAAAAAAATTATCTTAAAAAAATTTAAATAATTGCAATATCCATCCATCCATCGTCGTCCGCTTATCCGTGGTCAGGTCGCGGGGGGAGCAGCTCCAGCAGGGAACCCCAAACCTCCCCCTGAGCTTCTCACCCTATCTCTAAGGGAGACGCCAGCCACCCTCCTGAGGAAACCCATTTCGGCCGCTTGTACCCTGGATCTCGTTCTTTCGGTCATGACCCAACCTTCATGACCATAGGTGAGGTTAGGAACGAAAACTGACCGGTAGATCGAGAGCTTTGCCTTCTGGCTCAGCTCTCTTTTCGTCACAACGGTGCGATAAACCGAATGTAATACCCCCCACGCTGCGCCGATTCTCCGACCAATCTCCAGCTCCATTGTCCCCTCACTTGCGAACAAGACCCCAAGGTACTTAAACTCCTTCACTTGGGGTAAGGACTCATTCCCTACCTGGAGAAGGCACTCCATCGGTTTCCTGCTGAGAACCATGGCCTCAGATTTAGAGGTGCTGATCCTCATCCCAGCCGCTTCACACTCGGCTGCAAACCGATCCAGTGAGTGCTGAAGGTCACAGGCCGATGATGCCATCAGGACCACATCATCTGCAAAGAGCAGCGATGAGATCCCCAGCCCACCGAACTGCAACCCCTCCATACCACGACTACGCCTCGATATCCTATCCATAAATACTACGAACAGGATTGGTGACAAAGCGCAGCCCTGGCGGAGGCCAACCCTCACCTGGAACGTGTCTGACTTACTGCCGAGAACCCGGACACAGCTCTCGCTTTGGTCATACAGAGATTGGATGGCCCTGAGAAGGGACCCCCTCACCCCATACTCCCGCAGCACCTCCCACAAAGTCTCCCGGGGGACCCGGTCATATGCCTTCTCCAGATCCACAAAACACATGTAGACTGGATGGGCATACTCCCAGGCTCCCTCCAGGATCCTTGCTAGAGTAAAGAGCTGATCCGTTGTTCCACGCCCAGGACGGAATCCGCATTGTTCCTCTTCAACCTGAGGTTCGACTATCGGCCGAACCCTCCTTTCCAGCACCTTGGAGTAGACTTTACCAGGGAGGCTGAGAAGTGTGATACCCCTGTAATTGGTACACACCCTCTGGTCCCCCTTTTTGAAGAGGGGAACCACCACCCCGGTCTGCCACTCCTTAGGCACTGTCCCAGACTTCCACGCATTGTTGAGTAGGCGTGTCAACCAAGACAGCCCCTCCACACCCAGAGCTTTCAGCATTTCTGGACGGATCTCATCAATCCCTGGGGCTTTGCCACTGTGGAGTTGTTTGACTACCTCAGTGACCTCCACCAGGGAAATTGACGACAATCCCCCGTCATCCTCCAGCTCTGCCTCTAACAAAGAGGGCGCATCAGCTGGATTTAGGAGTTCCTCAAAGTGCTCCTTCCACCGCCCTATTACCTCCTCAGTTGCGGTCAACAACGTCCCATCCTTACTGTACACAGCTTCCCCCTTCTGAGGTGGCGGACGGTTTTCCAGAAGCGCCTTGGTGCCGACCGAAAGTCCTTCTCCATGTCTTCTCCGAACTTCTCCCACACCCGCTGCTTTGCCTCTTTCACGGCAGAGGCTGCAGTCCTTCGGGCCCTTCGGTACCTTGCAACTGCCTCCGGAGTCCTCTGGGATAACATATCCCGGAAAGACTCCTTCTTCAGTCGGACGGCTTCCCTGACCACCGGTGTCCACCACGGTGTTCGAGGGTTACCGCCCCTTGAGGCACCTAAGACCCTAAGACCACAGCTCCCTGCCGCAGCTTCAGCAATGGAAACTTTGAACATTGTCCACTCAGGTTCAATGCCCCCAGCCTCCACAGGGATGCACGAAAAGCTCCGCCGGAGGTGTGAGTTGAAGGTCTGTCGGACAGGAGCTTCCTCCAGACGTTCCCAATTTACCCGCACCACCCGTTTGGGTTTACCAGGTCTGTCCAGAGTCTTCCCCCACCCCCTGACCCAACTCACCACCAGATGGTGATCAGTTGACAGCTCCGCCCCTCTCTTCACCCGAGTGTCCAAAACATACGGCCTCAGATCAGATGAAACGATTATAAAATCGATCATTGACCTTCGGCCTAGGGTGCTCTGGTACCAAGTACACTTATGAGCATCCCTATGTTCGAACATGGTGTTTGTTATAGACAATCCATGACTAGCACAGAAGTCCAATAACAGACAACCACTCTGGTTTAGATCAGGGAGGCCGTTCCTCCCAATCACGCCTCTCCATGTATCTCCGTCATTGCCCACATGTGCGTTGAAGTCCCCCAGCAGAACTATGGAGTCCCCCTCCGGAGCCCCATACAGGACTCCATTCAAGGTCTCCAAAAAGGCCGAATACTCTGAACTCTTGTTTGGTGCATATGCACAAACAACAGTCAGAGTTTTCCCCCCAACAACAAGGGAGGCGACCCTCTGGTCCACCGGGGTAAACTCCAACGTTGCGGCGCTCAGCCGGGGACTATAACCACACCCGCCTGGCGCCTCACACCCTGGGCAACTCCGGAGAAGAAAAGAGTCCAACCCCTCTCCAGGAGTACGGTTCCAGAACCGAGACTATGCGTAGAGGTAAGCCCCACCAGATCCAACTGGTAGCGCTCCACCTCACGCACAAGTTCCGGCTCCTTCCCCCACAGCGAGGTGACATTCCATGTCCCCAGAGCAAGCCTCTGCTGCCCGGGTCTGGTCCGTCGAGGCCCCTGACCTTCACCGCCACCCGTGTGGCAGCGCACCCGACCCCAGCGGTTCCTCCCACAGGTGGTGGGCCCATGGGCTGGAGAGATAGGTGCCACGTAGCTTTTTCGGGCTGTGCCCGGCCGGGCTCCGTGGCAAACCCGGCCACCAGACGCTCGCTGACGAGCCCTCCCTCTGGGCCTGGCTCCAGACGGGGGCCCCGGGCTTCCTCCGGGCAGGGTTTCTCTATCCCTTCCTCGTTTTTTCATAGGGTTCACTCCTTGAACCATTCTTCGTCTGGCCCCTCACCTGAGACCACTTTGCCATGGGAGACCCTACCAGGAGCACAAAGCTCCAGACAACACAGCCGTCAGGTTCATAGGGACACCCAAACCTCTCCACCACGATAAGGTGATGGTTCCCGGATTGCAATATAAGCCTGTATATTACTATTAGGACTGTAGCATACATATGTCAAAAGTCCTTAAAAAAAAGTTTAGGCTGCAAGCGCAAAATATGTTTCACACTGTCCGTTTCAACTGATGTCATTATTACATGAAATGAAAAAGACAATATTATTGACAGTAAACACGTCAAATTTACCGCTGCAGACAGTCAGCTCCTGAGATGCTGCTACTGAAAGTTTGGAAAACATTGCTCTATATCTTTTACTTTAATCAGGGTTCCAGACTAACTTTTTGCCTTGGTTACAATGGTGCGCCTAACTTTTTTATTTATTTGCACCCACATTTTTCCTTGCGTTGCCGCAAGGTCACCTTTTTATCATGCTCCATATACATTCATATATATTAGCCTATGCAAATTATTTTAAACAAGAATAATGTGTAGGTAAATATTTTTTTATTATTATATATTTTGTTTTATTATACTGTATATAAAAATAAAAATATAAAAAAATGTTTTTTTCAAAAAGGGTAACTAATTATTCGTTACCCTTTTCAAAAAGGGTAACGAAGGTAACTACCCTTTCAAAAACAGTACCTAATCATTAACTACCTATTTCTGAAAAAGGGTAACTACCCTTTTGAAAAAGGGTAACTAATCATTCATTACCCTTCTGAAAAAGGGTAACTACCTATTTTTTTGTGCACTCGCACAGTTGTGAAGTGATGAGAGTCACCTAATGGCTCATTTGTGTGATGTCCTGTTGTGTTCTTTAACCCCCCCCCCCCCGATGTTAAGTAGACTTAGGCCCCATCCAGACAAAGACGTATACGCACTTTTTTGAAACCTGGTCCCAGGGTGAATAAAAAAAAAGCCGGCTCACGTTTGGCTTCGTGTGTACGGCGAAACCGCATAAGTGCGTATCGATGATGTCATCCCCACACACCTCGGCCTAACAGCTGACTGCCTTCAACCTAGCTGACCGCTCTAGCAAGGACGCAATGCTGTTTATAAAGTGGAAGTAGAGAATGTATCAACTAGCTAGCTAATCTGTCTGCTTATCAACTCCTTGAACGGATTATAGTAACTTTTAGCACCGCTTATTGTAGAAAGGCTACTGCAAGAAAAACGTATAGCTAGATTATCAAAAAGACATCGGATCATTGATGTTTGTGTGACTGCCGATGTTGATGTTAGCTAGCGTTAGCGTGTTAGCTAGCGCGCTAACGCTAGCTAATCATGTCCGATTACATTCTTTTTCTAGGTGGCCTTTATATAACGAGCAGTGGTGTAAGTTATTAAAGTCTAGTCCATGGATGTGTTAAGCTAAGAGAACTAGCTAACAGTCATATTATGAAAGGAAGTCACTGAAGGCTGCTCTTCTTCTTCGTTCCGTTAATTTCTGTAGCAATAACAGCGCCGCCTACAGGCCTGGCATATGAAGTACTGTGTTGAGTCATTTACATATGGATTCATTCATTCCGTAGTATTTCTGAATGACCGTGCTTCCCTCCCTCATATCCCCCTGAGACAGCCCTGCAAACACGTCCAGTTGGGGCCCACATGGGCCTCACTTGGGCTGGTTGGGCTTCAGCTGGGCATGGGCACAGAGTGGGCTTTGTTGTTGGGCCCCACATGGGCAGTAGATGGGCTAAACTAAGTGGGCTCCAGCTGGGCTCCACTCCTAATATTAAAAATTGATTATGTCCGACATGGATGCTATTTTTAAAAATAGCCATTTTTATACAAATTTTATTAGGCTATTAAGCTATTTAGAAGGGTAGCCATGGCAATTCAATAGTGGTCTTAAGCACTATTACTTTTAACAGGTTTGCTAACGGTTTCCCACAATTCAAACCCTAAAGTAAGCAGCGCGCACTCTCCACTGTGAAGCGCACATCTGGAAAGCTCCACCCCCATCACCGAGCAAACGAAGTCTGCCCAGCAACAACTTTGCCGCCTTTGAAAAGAAAAAAAAACGTTGCCGCCTTTGGGTAGTTTGTCTGCTGTCGGTTAAGGATTGCAACTCAAGACTGTTGTGTGGACAAAAGGCAGGTAAGAATCCGCCTCTAACCAGGGGATGATTTTATTTTATTTTACCGCATGATGTTAACCAAAAGCTTTTTGGGAGAGTATTAGCTAAGAGGACAGGAACTAGCTTTTAGTGAATGTGTCTACATTCACTAAAAGCTAGCTAATTCCTAGCTAGCTTTCGGCTTGTGAGGTAGCTAGCTAGCTATCTATCTGTGTTGCTAGCTTTGGTAATTAAACCTGGTTTAAGTATGGCTTTGAACAGACAAGTTTAAGTCAATATCAAGCATATTTTTAGCTTATTTTGAGAGGTTGACTTAAAGATATTGTTTAGAAGGATTTGGTTGTGACGTTAGCAAGGCAGTCGAACAGGCATAGTTAGCAAGCTGTTAAAGTTGTAAAATGCCCATTTCTCCGCTTTTACCAGCTGGTGGCATTTTAATGTTTGCACTTCTTGCATTTACAGTTACAGTAAAAACTGATCCATGTGAATGTTAGCAACGTTTTATCGGCTAGGGTTTCTATCCATTAATGTTCTCACTTCTACCGGGCTGAAGCTGAGGCTACCATTTTGTGTCTGCTTGCCTTTTTCCTATTGTGTGCTCGTTTCTTGTCTGTTGCCTTCCCGGTTTTCTCGAACGTGCCATAATGAGTACTGCTGTATTATTGGGAGAGAAGGGACTTAGATATGTGGTGGGTGAATTATGTGATTTTGTCTCCAGCCATTAGCTAGTTATTTTGTAATATGGGCTAGGTTACTTTATTTTATTGTGAGCGACGCGCTTCCTTTCATAGTCTACACAGCAGACGCAAGCAGACGCAGGCGTCACGGGCAATGCGTGAAATGCAATGCACCGCCCACGTAACAGGGGGTAGCAGAGTGTTCCACGGTGTTCGGTCGGCAGAGGCAGGGTCAGAGAGTCAGACCCTCACGGGAGAGCGGCACTTGTCTTCTTATCAGATGCTGGCGTGCATCTCCACCAGTACAGTGTGCTACGATAGGGTAGCACTGACCGATACATTGATAAATGGTCGCTTAAACATGGTTTAGCAGGTTTTATGAAGTTGTAAATACGTTTAGGTCTCTCTATCTCTCTCCTGCCGTAGGCTATTTCAGCATCTTGCACACAGCATTGGCTACGTACGTACACACACACACACACACACACACACACACACACACACACACACACACACACACACACACACACACGTTGACTAGCTACATACCGAATACTTGCAGTGTCGCCCCCAACGACAACGCATAGTATTGTGCGTATCGGTGCGTCGCGTAACAAAAACTGTGACAACACATTTTGCTTCGACGCATAATGGTAGACAGTGGGACGCAAAGACGCCGCTAAGCTTGCCTGTCCCTGGGCAAGCCAGCCTTCTTTAAGAATACTTTATCGATCTTTTTCCCTCCCTTTGTAGAATTTCTGTTTTTACTTCAAAGATAGGCTACCTAAGTAATAATTATAATGTAATCGCATAAAATGGCATAAATGGCATAAATATCCCGCATATTCCATCGCATTTTTTAAGAAAACGTGCCGCATAATCAAGGAATTTTGCCCGCAACAATCACAAAAAAACTCTGCGTTTTTCTGGAGGGACTGTTTAGTCTGTAGGAGAGGATTTGTAGGCCGTGGACATCTCTGCAGCACCACAATACTTGTGTTCTCATATTATGCTTATTTTCAGGTTCAGAATTGTATTTAGAGGTTGTACCAGAATATGTTTATGTGGTTTAATTTTCAGAAAACACCACATTTTTGTTGTACTGTACATTGCTGCAGCTCCTCTTTTCACCCTGTGTGTTGAGCTCTCTGTTTTAGCTACAGAGTGAGACATCTCACTTCTGTTCCATCTTTGTTGGGAGTCGCACCTGCGCATTAAGTACTGCTAGCTAGTTAGTTGCAGAGTATGAGGGCGTGCCACGCGTGCATTATAACGTGTTACAAAATGACGCACATTCGTTGCGGAAGTAAAAGCTGAAAAGGATGTTTTCTTAATTTTCCTTAAATAAAAATGTAATTAATTATATTACTGGTCTCTTTGTTATTGTAGCTTGTTTAACCCAAGATGTTCGGGTCTGTGGGCCCCATTTTCAGTGTTTGCTAAAAGAGAAATTATGCCATTTATTAGTTCTTCTAACTCAAACTCATTGGCCTTGACTTTCTGTGAAGAACATAAAACATTACTTATTTTCAATGACTGCACAAAATATGAAAACCTTACAAGGGTTAAAGAACTGTATGGTGTGACTGTAAAATAAGTCCCAAAAATGTATTTGTTAACCCATAATAATGGTTATTTCACTTATGGGTAGACTAGCAGGGACCCATAATCAGCCCATATGGGGCCCAGCTAATGTGGGCCCCAGATGGGAGAAACCTGGGTTGCTCATGTGGGTTTTAGCTAGGGCCCATGTGAAGCCCACCTTCAGCCCATCTGGGCTTGCCCACATGGGGCCACCATGGAACCCCCGGCCAAAACTGACTGACTCACCAGCCCATATCCAACCCATATGGGCCCCACATGGGTGTGTTGATAGGGAGGAGATCTCTGCATTGGGGGGTCTGGAAAAAATCTTTCGATGACGTAAAATGACGATTTGTGCGTCATCGGAAGATTTTTGGCCAGAGGCAAAGGACTACAGCCAGTATTAGGAGCTACTTCCGCATGTTTTCAACCCGGCCATCACCCGAAGCGAGCCGATCTCAGCCGGAAAAAAATGAAGTGTCAGCCATCTTGAATCTTCGCTAAACAGGGCTCTCTCTTCTCAGCAGCAAACTTTTACAACAATTATGTGCATTCAAACTACCGCACGTGTACCACCGGGATGCATCGGTACAGATCGGAGAATATGCAGGAAACGTTATTACAGACGGAATAATTGGCACACTACGAGAGCTTCTCCTGCACGGAGACCAGCACGGAGACCAGCACGGAGACCAGCATGGAGACCAGCACGGAGACCAGCGGTCTCGCTCGATGCCCCGAGCCGGGTAGGGAACATCCTCGTCGGCTAGGTGGGAAGCTAACGCTAGCCGGCCACCTGTCCCATCAATCCTGCTTGCAAGTGTCCGTTCATTAAAAAACAAACTGGACTACATCCAACTTCAACGATGCTCCCAAAGCGAATTCAGAGACTGTGTTTTTTGTTCTTGTGGAAACATGGCTGAAGAACAGCGTACCAGACTGTCCAGCTACCAGGCCTGCTAGCCCTCCGAGCTAGGGATGCTCTGTCGCCTGGTAAGAGACTTGTGAAGGTGGCCTGTGTTAACACGGACTGGTGCAGAAATGGGGTGATTTGTATCCAACTAACTGCTAACCGCTGGAGTTTGTGACTGTTACATGGCGACCATTCGACATTCCACGCTAATTCACGGCTGTGTTTATACTCGGTGTTTACAGCCCACCACCATGTAACCTGTTTTCTATGTCATTTTTATATAATGTCGTTTTTATATATTTTAAATGTGTAACACCACTTGAGCCACAATGAAACGTTGTTTCGTGTATATGGTTGAAATAACAATAAAACACATTGAGTTGAGTTGAATGCCTCGCTGTCTGTCTGTCAAGCGGTAGGCGTGGCTTGGGAGTGGACTCAAAGCAGCGAAGCGAAGTGCATTCTGGGATTTGGTGTCTTTCATCCATATGAGCCAAAAACACATTTTCTGGCTTTTCTCGGCCTAGAAGGCACCAATTTAAAAAAAAAATTACATTTCTGCTACATAAGTGACCCAATTTAAATATATATTCAGCTTTCCAGCGGTGAAATATCCCTTCACATCGGAGCACCCCAGGGCTGTGTTTTAAGGCCCTTCTGTACTCACATGACTCCAACACCATCATCAAGTTTGCTGACGACACAGCTGTGGTGGGCCTGTGAATGAACACACCAATGAACAGGCCTTCCTGAAAGAAGTAGAGAACCTGACCTGCTGGTGCCAGGACAACAACCTACTCATGAATGTCAGCAAGACTAAAGATATGTTAGTGGACTTTGGGAAGAAGCAGGGAAGGAACTACGCCCCCCTTAATGATATGGATTAACAGCTTTAATTATCTTGGTGTCCACATCAGCAAGGGTCTGACCCACTGATGGGCAGTAACACATTAGAAGTAACGCGTTACTGTAATCCGATTACTTTTTTCAAGTAAGGGATTACAATTGCAAAAACAGTAATTAGATTACTGTTACTTCCCCGTAAGCAGGCTGCGTTACTGCGTTACTGAACCGTGATTTTGTTTGGTGAGACTGTCTCGTGAGTGACAATGACGTATGTATGAGCGCCGCGACGTCCGTGTAAACACCGACAGGTGTGTTGAACAAGAGACAACATGGAGCGCGGCGGCGGGAGAGAGCAGGATCATGCAGCGTTTAATGCTTGGAAGTACCGACATTACTTTGAGTTTGACTTGGTTAAAGGTAACAAAAACATCAGCGTCCGCTGTACACTCTGCGTGGGAAGAAAACTTTTATCTACAGCGAAAAATTCGACCTCAAATCTGAGCAAGCACCTAGCAAGCCTGCACAGGAATGTGAAACTCTGAAAACTACCCTGAACCCCCAACTGACATGACCACTGGGGCTACATCCAATTCCACCGGGCGAACCTCCGAGGGCCCGCCCCCTGTCCTGCTAAACAGGTGAAAATAGACTTAAAAGCAACAGGACTTAGTGCCGCTGAACTGAAGAAGCTCATTGCTGGCTATATTGTCGAGGACATGCTGCCAGTGTTGGGGAGTAACGGAATACATGTACCGGCGTTACGTATTCAGAATACAAATTATGAGTAACTGTATTCCATTACAGTTACTATTTAAATAGTCGGTATTTAGAATACAGTTACATTGTTGAAATCAGTGGATTACATGACGATACTTCTGTTTCACGAGTTTATTCACTCTCTAAATAAATTAAGGCAACTCCATGCATTTCCCAGAAGCCCCAATATGAAAACGTAAAAATGAGCTATTTGCGTGATCACTGGTAGAGATGGAGCCGGAGCTGATTTACTAGCCCCAGAGCCGTCAAAAGATTGACTAGCCCCGTTTGACATGCTAGCTAACGTTAGCTAAAATTCGCTAGTGGTAGCTGAGAATGCGGTTAGATTTTTGTAGTATGCAGTTCAGGACTACAAATACAAAAATCTATCTGCTTGTTTAGGTACACAGTTGGAACAGAAGAACACACAAGAATAGCCCTGTTTAGTAAGCAAGATTTGATGGCCGCATTCCTACACTTATAAAATGCAATTCAATGTGGAAGTAATCCAAGTATTCAGAATACGTTACTCAGATTGAGTAACGTAACGGAATACGTTACAAATTACATTTTTGTCTTCCCAACACTGCATGCTGCCAATTTCCACTGTTGACTCTGAATTGTTCCGACGCATCGTAGAAAAAATATCGACCAAACATGGTGTCAAGCTGCCGCAGAGAAAGTCATTTGCAGGAAACCTTGAGAGAGAATACGACATAATGGACGCTAATTTGAAGGCTGCACTCGGAGATGTAGACTTTGTTTCCATCACTGCTGACATCTGGACGGTGAATAACAAAAGTTTTATGGGTGTAACAGTTCACTGGATTAATTCCACTTCACAGCGCAACAAGGCCGCCCTAGCATGTAAGAGAATTAGAGGCAGGCACGCCTATGATGTAATTGGCTTAGCAGAGATTGAAGAAATCCATTCATCATATGGAGTGCATGGCAAAGTTGTTGCCACTGTAACTAATAATGCATCTAATTTTGCCAAAGCATTCAGAGTGTGTCAGCCCTATAATTTGGAGTCTGAATCTGAAAATAAAGAAGGTGATGATGAGGAACTGACTTTTACAGATGTCACAGAAGCTCTTTCAACCGCATCTGGTGATGGACAGTTTAGCCTCCCTCCACACTACAGGTGTGCATCACACACAATTAACCTCATTTCAGCAAGCGATGTTGACAAACATCTAAATTCCTGTGCAGACACCAAGGCTGTATATAGGAGTAGTATTGCAAACTGCTCTGCTCTTTGGACTAAAGCAAGTCGATCAACATTAGCCTCTGAACAGGTGGAGGAAGTCAGCCGCAAGAAACTAATGGTACCCACATCCACAAGGTGGAATTCCCTGTACGAGGCCATTTCCAGAATCATCACAATTCCGATGAATGAGCTGAATCCCCTGTGTAAAACTGGGAATCAAGTGCCTTATTGAAAGAGAGTACCTATTCTTACAAGAGTACTGCACCGTGATGAAGCCCCTGATCGTAGCACTGGACATCTTACAAGGGGATGAGTGCACCTCAGGGGCTTTACTACCAACACTCACAAGCCTGATGTCAAAGACACTTGCCCTGAAAGATGACCTCTCTAGAATGACAGCCAGCCTTCCAGATGTTATTGTAAAGGTACGATTATTATTTGATAATTGATTTGGGTTAAAATGATAGAATATAATTATGGCTGGGACTTTTACGATTAATTAATTACAGAAAAAATAACGCAACGAAAAAAATAACGCAACGAAAAAAATAACGCAACTAAAAAAATAACGCATTTAATCGCAATTTATTTTTGCACTCCAAACATCGCGGAACGTTGCTCGTCTTACAATATTGACATGCAATTAATTGAGATTAATTAATTACAAAGCCTCTAATTAATTAGATTAATTTCTTTAATCGAGTCCCACCACTAAATATAATAAAAGATCAATTATTCATCCCCTGTTCAATATTGGTGATATTGATCATCATTAATCATGAATATTAATCTTAATCTTATCAATAGAAGATTGAAATAAAGAGGTCAAAACAGCCTCAACCAAAATTAAATCTCATACAGTATTGATAGAACATGAGCTGGTTTAGGTCAGTAGAAACCACAAAATAATAGCCAATTTATATAGTAAAATAAATATATTCTTAGTTATATCATATTGTATTTTACAGACCATCAAGATTCGTTTTGATGCTGTACTGGATAGCCAAGAAGGACTTCTTGCAGCGGCCACTTGTCCCAAGTTCAAACTCCGATGGCTGAGCGTAGGAGAGAGCATTTGAAGGAGCTTCTGACAACAGAGTGTGGTAAATGGCTCTGTCACCAGGTTTGATGAAGCTGGCTCATCATTGAGCGAATCAAGCAATCAAGCTGTCTTATAAGACCGCGCATGCTCCCATTCTCCTGTCCTGTTTTGACTGTTTTCTTTAATAACTACATAACACAATACTTGTACTTTTACTTTCAATACTTGATTAGTACATTTTAAAATAAACTACTTCAGTACAAAACATGTTGAATACTTTAGTACTTCCACTTAAGTGTGGTGCTTAAAGAGCACTTCAACTACTCAAGTCACTTATTTGATAGAGCACTTGTAGTTTTTTGGGGTCCAAGCCCGAAGCTGCGAGAATCGGCGGTAGCAAAGCTACGCCAATCTCACAGCAGGGCTGTGGAACCCTATTGAAATCGCTCGGTTTCTTATTATTATTTTTCCGCCAATAAAACTGATACTGCAGCCTAAACCGTAAATGGTGGGAGGTTGCCGTTTTCAGGTCTGGTCCAGAACCCTGCAGGGACCTCGGACGAAAAAAATTCAGCCACTTTCACCACTAGGTGGCGCTATAGCAGAAAAAACGCATTTGGCCTTATAACTCCCAAACCGTACATCGCACAATAAAACTACACATATCCACACGTTCGATTTATCGTAAACCTGCTTTTTCATACTCCTCCTAGACCGTGCAACCGATTTGCATAAAACTTGGTATGTAGCATCTCTACACCGACTTGACAAAAAGTTATTAAAAGAATTTTTTTCGGATGAAAATTGCGTAAATTACGCACAAACAAATTTGTGTAGCTAGCTACAAAGACACAAACGTTGCCATATCTCGGCCAAAATAAATGATATCATCGCGAATCTTTAGATTCTTGTTTTGCGTGAGCCTCTTAGTCTCCACAACCAATTTCACAAAATTTTATCAATAGGGGGCGCCAAAAGTACAAAAAGTTTATATCTCATGAACGACTCATCCGATTTTTACGAAATTTGGAGCGTACCATCTATGCCCACTCTTGAGGCCACTACTACAGTGGAGTACTGATTCGTCAAAGTGGGCGTGGCCTATGGGACCCAGGTTTGGATCTACCACTTGCACTGTGAGCAACTTAAAATTTACAATGTAGATAAAGAATGGATCGCAGACCTTACATACCAAATATTACTTACATGGACCACTAGGTGGCGCTACAATGATGTAAAACGTGTTGTTGCGTATAACTCCCACAGTCTACATCGCAGATAAGAATTTCCTACATCATCGTGTTCCTTGAATCCATGTGAATGTGACGATATAGGCCTCGCCCATTTGCACTAAGAAGTTTTTTTGCAAAATTGCATAATGCGAAAAAAAAATGTTTTCGAACTCGTCCTAGGCCGTGTGACCGATGTGCACGAAACTTGGTAGATACCATCTGTATATAGAGCTGACCAAAAGTTATCAAAGAAATTTTGCTACATTACACCGTTTGCACTTTACAACCAAACTAATTTGTTGTAGCTAGCCACAAAACACAAACTTTGGCATATCTCGGCCAAATTAACAGTTATCAAAAAGAAACCTGGTAGGCTTCTTTGACATCCCATTCCGAGCCTCCATACATGGTGAAAATCAGCTGTCAGGGGGCGCTATAATTAACGTAGAGGCCTTTCAGCAAATAAGTCAATGCATTTAAATGGGAATAATTTGCAATGTAAATATCTCTGCAGCATTAAATGCTATGTTTTGCTACGTTACACCGCTCGCACTTTACAAGCAAACTAATTTGTCGTAGCTAGCCACAAAACACGAACTTTGGCATATCTCGGCCAAATTATTAGTTATCAGTACGAAACTTGGAAAACGTTTTTGACATCACTTACCAAGCCTCCCTACCAAATTCGGGGAAAATCGTCCGTCAGGGGGCGCTAGAATTAACGTAGAGAGCTTTTGGCAAATACGTCAATGCATTTAAATGGGAATAAATTGCAATGTAAATATCTCTGCAGCAGTAAATGCTATCATCACAAAACTTAAGTTCATTGTTCGTCATCCCACTCCGAACCTCCGTACGAAATTTGGTGAGAATCGGCCGTCAGGGGGCGCTATAATTAACGTAGAGGCCTTTTGGCAAATGAGTCAATGCATTTAAATGGGAATAATTTGCAATGGATATGTCTCTGCAGCAGTAAATGCTATCATCACAAAACTTGAGATTATTGTTCGCCATGCCGCTCCGCGGCTCTTCACCGGATTTGGCAACGATCGCCCTTTAGGGGGCGCTACAATCGAGGTAGGAGTGTTTGGGCCTTTTACGCAACGAAGAGGAAATTTGCAATTGCATTTCACTACGGACTTTGGAGCTCGCACTCTGTCAAATTTCCTGACTTTTGCCTCGCCGCGGCGGCGCTTCGGGTTCTCCTTTCGCGGGCTCCGTTTTCACGGGCTCTTGGCGTCGCCGGGGGCGACTCGCGCCGGGGGAGACTGGCGCACGGGGGAGACTGGCGCACGGGGCTTGGACCCCGTTCATAACTGCTTGCAGTTCTAGTTTTTCTTACGTTTGGGTCTCTAGTACTTTATACATGTCTGCGGATACATCAGGCAGCACTGAGAGGCTCAGAAGGAGCTTCTACCCTCAGGAGACTAGGATCTTAAATGAGGACACTGACTAAGACTGTTTTTAATGCATTATAGAAACTGACAGGATACCATTTTACTGGAATTGTATTTTATGTGATTTCATATGACAAATAAATTGATTGATTCAATGATTGATAGATTGATTGATACACAGGTGACTGCTGTCATATCACCTTTCCTAATTGCAGTCAACACAGTTTTCCTAACAATGACCAAAGTCATTCTATAAGCTTAATCAATAAGTCGATGTAATGTAACAAACGTTTAGCATGTCATATGAATCATATAATAATATATAATGGTCTTACATGGCAGTTTGGAAGGGAAATGGGCTGATAGGGTGCCAGATGAGATAAAGCTTAGACATGGTGGCCAATGACAAACAATCGCATGAATGATAGATAAAAAGCAACATATACTTGGGTAAACAACAACAAACTGTTGTTCCAGCCTTATGTCACTTGATGGTTGCCTTGCCAATTTGTTTTCCATCATAATTGAAATGATGTAACACCAGTTTCTTGCTCTTAAGGTATAACAGAACTGTATGTTAAAGAGAGAGTAATCACAGTAAGTCTCCAGGTGTTGTGGAGTTCTAGTGCATATGTGAAAAAGTGTCTCCAGAAGGAGCTGTCTGACGTCTGATAATGAAAGTGATCTGGTCTGAAGATAAGTTGGTCAATGAAAAACATCTCTACATACGAGTGCTGAATCTATGAAAATCAGAGTTGACAGGATCATACCCTCTTTAGTGTAGAGAGAAATCTCCACCTTCCTCTCCTCTGCTCCCAGCAGAGCTTTAGCCATCTGGGCCACCGCTGTTCTCGTGGTGTGAGGTCCATACAGGAAGCTGCAGGTGCAGGGCTTCTGCATGATCTCAGCTCTGGTGTAACCACACATCCCACAGAAAGCGTCATTACAGAAAATGATGGCACAGTTCTCCACCTGTGCATTGGCAATGATAAACTTTCGATCTGTGGAGGAAGAGAATAAAGAAAGGAGGGATTAGGGAAAGGAAAGTATTTATTTAAGTGTTGTGTTTTCATAACGTGTTGTGTCTTTTCTTAATTCCGTTGAGTTTTCGTAATGTGTTGTGTTTTCTAGACCTGTTGTGTTTTCTCAATGTGTTGGCCTCTCAGGGCCACCGTAGTTATGGAAGCGTTACTGCTTCAACTGTACTGACTGGTCTGTTTTTACCTTCATGACCTTTCACCAAACAGTATGGAGGATGTCAGTGCCATTAAAAACATTATAGTGTGGACAAATCTGATTTTGGTTTAGCAACAGGAAGGAGTTATGAAAGAGTTCTTGAGCCTGTTGTATCTAAACCAAGGGACCTGTTAGAAGGCAGAAGTTGGTATTCAGAATTTAAAACATGGAGTGGAGTAATGGAGTCAGAAGAGATGCTGTTAGCAAGCCTGAGCATGCTGTTTTTGTGGATTGTTTATAAGGACTGTGCAACAGGTTGTCCAATGATCTCAGCACAGACTTTGAGTTGATGTGTCTTTTTACAAATATGTTCTATGTGAGGAGTCCATGATAGATTGTGATCTATCATGACATATGAAGATATTTGTTTAATTTCTGCATTATGAATTGTTACTGGGAGCACCTGACGTTCCGGAGTCTTAGTGTTGATAATAAGAGCGTTTATGTCACACCATTCCACGAGCCAGTCAACACTCCACTGATACAGTCAGGGGTCCTCACATTCAGTTAACAAGGACAATAGCACAGAATCATCAGAGTATTTGAAAAGAAACTGGTTGGGCACACTGGTGGTGGAACAATCTGCATTATACGATATGAACAATACGGGTGAGCTGATACAGCCCTGATTTGGCCAACGTTTGTTCTAATAGGTGAGGAAAGTGGTATTAACTAATCGTACCGTTTGTAAGGAAGGAGTTCTACAGATTAAATCACAGAGGAGCTCTCCCCGTCATGATGCACAGAAGTTATTGTCTGGGACGTGGGATCTACATTATTTTAAAAGTTTAGTTTTGAACCTGAACAACACCTTTCAGAGGGGATGAGAGTTCTTCCTAGTGTATAGTCTTAGTTTGATGTCTGTCTGTAAAGTAGTGATATTTAGTTATGTATTTAACTCTTACTGTTTGCTTATGATTCTACAGAAATCCCCATTACCCTGTGTAATTTATAGTCATGCAGTAATCCCTTCTAGTGTGGATCTGTATGTGATCACGATGCTGCTTATCCGACCCCCTCCACCACTGACGAAGGTGATGATGAGGAGTAAGAGGAAATAATGGGTGTCACTAATACAACTGATTCCCCTCAGGTTGAATGATTTTTTGTGTTGGAAGGACAGGTAAAGGTCAGGTAATCATGTTCGTACAGATGTTACATTACTGACAGAGCTGCTTTGATGGCCACTAGATGTCGCTGTAGAACGCCAGGACGTCAGACCAACAGTTCTCCTCATGGAACCCTTTCTTTGTGATTAACAATTTTTTATTTTTTAACAACATACAAAATATACAATTTGCAACATGAACATGCACTAGGTCCCAGTCATAGCAGGCTGCTCCATCTGTCACACTGATGAACCTCACAGGGCAGGGAGGTTACATATTTTTTAATGAATACTACTTTTTTCTTCCTTCCTTTTTTTTTAAATGCCATACACTGACATTATAACCTTCATTTTCAATTTCCCTTTGACTTTTCTTGCACCCGGGGGTGTATAATGGATACAGACAGTAACCTGTAGCAACATAACTCAACATGGCTTTACAGGTGATGAGAAAATGTTAAGAAACAAAAAGAAAAAGAAAGCATAGAGGAGTTGTCAAAATACAGTCATTTGTAAAAAAAAAAAAAAAAAAAAAAGTAGACATGTTTAGGAAACAGGCTATACTAAATGATTTTATTGGCCATTTTTATTTCTGAATTCTCTGCCATAATAGCATTTTACTAATTATTATTTACTGATTAATCATCTGTTTGTAAATGTATTTAAACAGTTAATTTGTCCCATAACACAATACATCTTGTTTCTCCTCAGCATACCACACTGTAACTATACTCTATTACAAGTTAAAGTCCTGCATTGAAAATGTTATTCAAGTAAAAATATGTAAGTATTATCAGGTAAACTTACTTAAATAATAAAAGTAAAAGTACTCAATGCAGAAACATCCTCCCATTTTAGAAAGTGGAAAGGCTCCAAACAGTTGTGTGTTTAATGGTCTAATCATCTCAGCTAGACTTGTAGGCTGTTATATTGCTGGCTAGTTTACGTTAGAATAAAACATCAGATTTTATATGTGTTTTGTGTGCAGAAATCTTAACGTGTAAAGTAACTGCTAACTAATGCTGTCAAGATAAATGTAGTGGAGCAAAAAGTACAATATTTCTCTCTGAAATGTAGCGGAGTAGAAGTAGAAAGTGGCAGGAAAAGAAAAGACTCAAATAAAGTACAAGTACCTTAAATTTGTACAGTACTTGAGTAAATGTACTTAGTTACATTCCACCACTGCTCCTCAGTTCATCCCAGCTGTATAGAATGTAATAATCCAGTTATATTTAAAATGTCTCCTGCTGTTAGTGGTGAAGTCAAACACTTATATGACGGACCCTTGTACTTACTCTGTCCTTCGAACTTGCGGATGATGGTGTCCAGGAAAGTGTTCTGGGGCGCCACATGGCCCCGTCTCACCGGCATGGTCCCAACCACCGTGGGCTCTGATTGGCTGGACCCCGAGCCCTATTGATACCTCCACACGCTGCTCTCTGTCTCAGCTGTTTGTCTGTCCTGGGCCTCTCCTCCTCTCTTACTTTCTCCCTCTCTCTCCATCCTGACTGCACAGGCCCGCCCACAATCTGAATCCTTGCCTCTGATTGGTCCGTGCAGCCTACCTATCAACTAGCAGCCATTAGAGCTGTTACTGCTGCTTCTAATAGTACAACTAGCAATATTACTACGTCATACTGCAAACATCTTTATATGTGCTTTAAATCAAGCATGACATCATAAAAAAGAAACAAGATAAAAACAAATTAAACGTGGGCTACCATAAAAACAGGATTATTTGGTTTGGTTGGGAATTAAATTAAAAACCCATTCTACACAGTGGAGCACAATGCATTTCACAGGAAGAAACATCTTCATAGTGTCATACAATATGCAGTCTATCTTCAGGTATGGTTCTACTGCAGCAGTAGCAGCGGTTCCATCAACACTCGGAGCAGAAGTAGTTGAAGATTTCTCTCAGCAGCGAGTGGTGTTCATGATTCCTAATAGAAGTCCTACTTAGGCTACTACAGCCAAAAAGTGACACCTACTGGCTGAATGTTGGAATGACAGTTTAAATAGTTTGGCTTAAGAAAACGTAGGAGGAAGGAGAAAGCCAGATCAATGTCTCTAATCATACAGCTAATATGAGTGTGTATGTTGAAGACTTTACACCAATGAGTTTCCATGCTGATGATCAGCCCGGACTTACTGCAGATTGAGTAGGTGATACCCAGCTGATGCTTTCACACAGTTCTGTTGGTGACGTGCTTGGCACAACAGCTGATCTGGCAAGGTGGAGGGTGGGGGTGTGGCCTTGACCAATTGCCACTTTGCTCGTTTGAAAGCCATGATGTCTCTCTCTCATGGGTTGGCCAAATTCTGTGGGTGGGCAAAGCAGAGAAAGGGGAGGTAACCTTGCTCATAACACCTCATAACACATAACACCTCATAACACATAACACCTCATAACAAGCAAGATTCCAGAACGGCTCATCTGAGCTTACTTTTTCTCAAAGGCAGAGCAGGATACCCAGAGCTCGGTTTACACCTATCACCATTTCAAGCCAATTGGGGACCATAGGCAGGCTGGGGGAACTCATATTAATGTTAAAAAACCTCATAATGTGACATTTTCATGCCATGGGACCTTTCAAGAAATGCCAATAAACCAGAGCATGTTTTTCTCCCATCCAGGAATGCTGTGTGGACTAGCCAGACCTTCCTCCTCTCCACAGCATGTGGATGGTCTGGCGAAGCGAGACTAACATGGCATTGAGTGAGAGCAGGACAGGGCTCTATCTATCTGGCATTAGATCTTAAGAAGTGTAGCGCCTGCTCTGGGTTAGATGTTTACATGCTGAGAGATGAGGGTTTGTGAGTGTAGGGTTCAAACTGTGCAGCTGAGAGAAGTTTAAAATGAAAATGTTTCTCTGGTCTAGAAAAGTCCCGTTCCACACTCCAGCAGCTAACATGAATTACTAAACAGCAACTAAAAATACTTTTCAGTTAAACTGTTTGGAACTGTAACACTTGTCACGGCACAGATTACAATATAGAAAGTCAGTCTTGTGAGCGTTGTAAAGTGTGAATGGATTCCAGCTGCATGTATGTTAGAGCAGCAGGCTTTCAGAGTTTAAAAGGTATGAACTGAGAAATCAGTCCTCTCATAGACTTCTTTTATACTCCTATGATTTTAAAAACATCATGTAAACTCCCAGGAATACATTTTTATACCAAAAAAAGTATAGCCCCCATCTGCTCAATGAGCTGCCCAATTTGATTTTCATTAGATTTTTGTCATGTGTAGTTTGATGCCAAAGAATAACTAGAAAATGCATTTCCTGCAGGAATTGCGTGTGGATGCTGAAATGAATCACAAGCATTGCTGAAAATGCAGAAATGTGAAATGAATTGCCTGAAAAATCTGTGAGCTCAAATGCAGTGCACTGCGGAAAGTGTCTGCATTACTGTACCTGAAGAAGCTACAGCTGGAATATATACAACTGTAGTACTGTCAAAGCTGGACCTTTGGCTGAAAGAAGAAATGCTTTGTATAAATATCATTCTAAACATTTTGGAAGAAAAAGCATTGCTTTAACACTAGCAGCACCAGGCATTAAGTGCGACGCCTATCTTTCAAGCTGCGTAGTTTGTTTCCTGACAGCAAACTGCTCCTGATGATGTTTTTTTTGTTACAAGATGCAATCCAACATAACGTATTCATGGAGAACAGAAAAAAAACATTAGAACAAATCATCACCACTAAATTCTGGAACTACAAATGATTTTTATCGTCACTTATTTTAGCTTACCTTTTAGTTTCACATTGGTGCTGAAGAAAAATACATGTTTAAATTTTTTTTTATTGTATTTTAATTGAATCAGCTTTACGAATAAAAGAACAAAGACCCAATACAAAATCAATCCATCTTATAAAAGGAACAGGGTGTATAACTAATTTAAAACTTGAGGTGGCGCTTTTGGTACAAACTGATTTTCACACATTTTCAATTTTTTGCCAAACATTTTTTCGAACATTCATCCAAAACACATTAAAAGGTACAATTACAAGTTCAAAAGAGGCTTTTTCAAACACATGAACTGAATCTGAATACAAAACAAGGTTCTTCTCACTTCTCAGGGCTTAACCATGACTTCAGACCAACGACGGCAGCGCTAAACACTGCAGCGGTCTCACTGGAAGGGAACTTTGACGTTTGAAGTCTTTGATTCTGACTTTACTATTGGTCCCATACATGTATGACGTGCTGTCACTGTTGCTGAGTGGTTATTATGAGGAATGCTGCTCCTGTGTTTCCACATGTTGCCTAGCAGCCAGACCTGTCAGCCCTGTGCAGTGTTACAGAGAGCACAGTCCACTCAGCACACTGGCTGCTCAGGGACAGGACAGGAGGATCGCACATCAACGCGACTGACTGGATTTCCTCAAAATTCTGTGCAGCTCTGGGGACATGAGGAAAGGTTTTTCTGAACTCCCATCATGCCTCTCCAAGTCATCGCCTTGTTGGACCGATACATGGATCGGATGGAAGCATGGCAGAAAAAGCAGGGATGGATGGATGATGATAAACGGGTGGATGGATGGGTTTGATGGAGGTGGAGGAAGTCAAGAGAGTTAAAGTTTGAGGACAAAGGTCAGATGAAGATGTATGGATGGGAAGTAGATAGCAGGGTGATTTAAAATGAAATAGAGACAAAAAGGGTTAGTTAGTGTTGGTTCACTCAAACGATTACAATTCTGTTCTACCTGGTGGAAACATTTAACCAAAGTATAAACTGAACATTTAGATTGGCAATATTTGGAGAAACAAAAGGCATTTTAATACATGCTGTTGGATGAGAGAGTGAATCCATTTAAACCCATCACAGTGCATCAGTATATGATTATTATTCGAGTAATAGTAATGTTGTAGGGGAACAGCAGTGAACGGGATGGTCCGGCCCTGCAGAGAGAGGTTGGCTGGGCCGAGCCTGCCTGAAGGATATCTACACCAGGCGCTGCATCAATATGACTTGGGTAATCCCAGCAGCCGGCAGTATGTGTTTAAGGCTCTGTGATCTGATCTGTGAGAAGAAGGGCTCATATCTGGTATTGATTGTTTAAAGCTATAGTGCATAGTTTCTGTCTCCCCCATGAGGAATTCTAAGTAATGACAACTAAACTGCCACATGATACAGCCTTTCCTTTCTAACTGGGACGTTTTGTGACTGATTGGTGGGATTGCTGTGGACGAAGTACACACAGAGATACACTGGTAAGAGCCAAAGAGGTTTAACCACGTATCCAGCTAATTTAAATAGCTCACGTTACTGTATTCAACAGTAATGTGTATGTCAACAGTTAACTTCATTTAATATTGTATGTGGAGTTTTCTTTTGCGGGGTGCAAATGTTCCACCAAAACAAGTTCCTTCCCGAGACAATTTAGCAGAGATGATTGTGATTGGTTTAAAGAACAACCCAGAGCGTTTTTTTTCTTCTATCCCAGAATGCATCTGTGGTGGAGCCAGACCTCACTCCACAGCACTGGAGATTGAGCCAATGCAAGACCATACATGACATACAGTTACTTGTGTGTGTCAGTATGGAGATCACTGCATATCTGCAGATGCTGCCAGATATTCATTTGTGACATGCTCCACAGTTCACTTGCTCACTATGCTGTATGTTAACAACAACTGTCATTCTCACTAAGTGAACACTACATTATTAGTATTTTAGGTAAAAACAAATAATTTCTATGTTCACATAATGCCTGACCATAGGAGCCTGAAGCTGTTTCAGTGCAGAGCATCCCATTCTGAATCACTGTACCTGCATCACTTTATTTCTGTCTAAAAACAGTAATGATGGTGTTCACTTACAGAAGCAGAGGAAGAGCGTGTCAACACACATGGCATAGACGCTGAAGAAACCATGAGCGATCAGGTAGGCACCCATCACCACCGTCTGACAGGGACAACAACACAGAATAATAACACATCATCATTTCCAATTCTTAGTGTTGTTGGCTTATAACATTCTTCTAAAAACTAAAAATGGAATGTCTTAACAATGGTGTGTGTGTGTGTGTGTGTGTGTGTGTGTGTCTGTCTGTCTCTGTGTGTATTTGTGTGCGTGCGCGTCTGTCTGTGTGTGTGTCTGTGTGTGTGTGTGTGTGTGTGTGTGTGTGTGTGTGTGTGTGTGTGTGTGTATGTGTGTGTGTGAGTGTGTGAATCTGACCAGCAGGGGGACCCAGTAGTAGTTGAGGTTGGGCTCCTCCTCCTGGATAACAGGGATCTTCCTAGTGAAGAAGAAGAATGCAACCACACCTGAAAAACACACACACGCGCGCGCACACACACACACACACACACACACACACACACACACACACACACACACACACACACACACACACACACACACACACACACATACACACACACTTCTCTGTTCTCTATATTCTGCATTATATTCTCCAGAACATATCACTATATTTAGAAATGATCTGTAGGTGAAACACTGATGTGAGAAGAGTTGTCACTTACCAACTCCTCCTGCTATCAGCACTTTGCCCAGAAACAACAGGAAGTCTGTCACTCGGTCCAAAACTGCAACCCTATAGAGACAGTCATCATTTCTCTCATGTCCACACCTATATGTTTACAGGGCCCAATGGGTTGTCTCCTATCTGAAATGTCACAACAGGACATTGCTCTTCATCCCCTGCTCCCTTTAAATGTCGTTCTAAAAGGTTCAATATTAGGTCCTCATTTTTTTCCCTTATATATGGTTCCCCACTATTTTTGAGAAACATAACATTTTGTATCATTGTTACCCAGACGATACACAATTTTACATTATGTTTACTCCTTATGACACCTGCTCTCTAAAAAACCTTTTCTGATTATCTAAGTGACATAAAATGTTGGATGGCTGCAACTTCCTTCATTTAGATGGAAACAAAACTGAAGTGATTATGTTGCCAGCTTAACCAAAGTGCTTGGTCCCCTCTCTGCAAACTTAAATGATGTAGTTAAAAATCTTGTTGTCTTCCTGGACACTTCACTGAACTTTGATAAACAAGTCAGTTGTGTAATGAAAGGCAGCTTTTACCAGCTTAGAACCCTAGCCAAATGAAAACCGTTTGTATGCCGCCAGGACCTGGAAATAGTAATTCATGCTTTTATCATCAAGTGGTACAAGGAAAAGACAATACATCATAGTACAGGCATTATGCAACATGACCAAATATAAATTGCAACAGAAACTCTTTCAACTCATCTAGTCTCATAAAAGTCTCCTTTAAAACTTATAAAAAGTCCTAAGAAATCCAAGTGGTGGAAAGTATTGAAAAATACTGAATTTCCCATTGCAGCCCTTGTTAAGGGAAGACACTACAGGTGAATAGGGAAAATATTTTTAACTAACAGATATCTCCACAAAACTTCCCCACTTGATTACTTACATTAAGACAATATTTTTTTCTATTACAAGTTTTCTGAACTTTTATGTTTAATTATGCAAATGAGGCATTGTCTAATTAAATATGTACTAATTTACATGAATAATGAGTATTTTTCAACTTGGACCCTATTTTCCAATGGATTGGTGTGTGAGTGACTAATGTGAACCAGAATCTTTGACATCTTTTGAAATCTGTAGTCCAGTATTAAGTGAGAACACTGTAATCAGCAGCCATGAACTGGGCTGCAATGGAAATTGCACACCGTCAGTTTTGGCGTTTTTCCATTACATGGTACCTGCTCGACTCTACTCTACTTAGCTCGACTCTGCAGCGCTGCCCCGTCCTCCATTTTCCATTGCAGATTTAGTACCGCCTCATGCCTGAGGTGAGCATGGCTGGTCGTCATAGCGACGCCGCAGGAAACTGCTGTGACCTAACATGACACGCACACAAAACGTGGAAGGTGTGTTGTTTTTGACTCTCAGCATGTGGCTGTTGCCACAGCCAGAAAACAAATGTTGTTTCAAAAGAAGCTGGGAACAGCAAAAAAAAAAAACACAGCTGGCTAAACTATTTAAAAATGGCGGGTTTGTTCAGGACACCCCCCCCCCCCCCCGTCTGTCACTAGCAATGATGACGCACTGATTAGTGACGATTCTCTCTGACCAATCAGTAGTCTGCAAGTTTTCACGTCACCTTTTGGTATCGCCTCAGCTCGCTTGGAACCTCGACGGAGCTGATACTAAAAAAAGTACCTGTTAGCAGGTACCAGGGACTTTTTTCATAATGGAAAACCAAAAAAGGCGAGTCGAGCAGATACCATGTAATGGAATAAACCTCTTTTGCATCCACTAAAAGTGCTGTTTTTGCCGCTGAAAGGCTCAGATTATTATTCTAAGTGTCTGACAACACAATGGAAAGGATCCCTACAAAAACAGACATTTTTGGTAAAGAGTAAGTTCATTTTTGTTTAACATGAAACAGCCCTGAAATCACCATCACCAAACCCTCCAGACTCCATGTAAATAAACAGTACTTTTAGCGTGTATAGAGCCAGCATATAAATGGGTAAGTTTAGGATTAATTTCAACCAAACCAGAGTGGTGATTGTTGGAATAGTGGAAAGACAAAGCAATACAGCTACTGATAGTTTCATTTTGTTTCTATCAACTTTGAATGAAGTGTGTTTTAAGATGACAAAAGTACTGTTTATTTACCTGGAGTCTGGTGTGTATAAAACATGAAACATGTTTCTTAGTCATGGCTGTAGATGTGTTTTCATCTTTGTATTATATGTGTAAATGTTGTCTAACTGTGTGTATTTTAATAATGCAATTTAAAATAGCAAATAAAAGATAAAAAATAAAAATATTACAATGTGAAATTGTATTATGATATGATCTGCTTGCGCGCTTTAATTTTACGCACGAGCAGATCAGTTTCTTCTTCTCATAATAGCAATGTGCCAAGGTACAACCGCGCCTGGCATTTAAAGGGAATGGAAGATGACACTCTGCTTGGTTTATTGCATGTTACGACCAAAACGCACCTATGAGTAATGAAGCCACAAAGTAAAACCCTTTAGAACCATGCGCCCGGCGCACGGACCCTTTTTACCGCCGTCAAACTAGCAAAAGTGGATTCTTACATGCCCTAAACTAGTGATGGCCAAATGAAGCTTCAGCATTGTCTTTATTTTCTGAGCCCACTAGATGGCGCTCTCTGTTTAACAAAGGGTTGAGAATACACTGAATTGCAATGCCTTAGGCCTTTCTCTTAAAACCAAGAGCGCCATCTAGTGGGCTCAGAAACTAAAGAAAATGGTTCACAAAGCTTCATTTGGCCATCACTACCCTAAACGCACCTGTGCCAGGCGCTTCACGCCGTGCGCTTATATCCTTAACATAGAGCCTGGACTCTCTGTATAATTGCTCAGAGTTTTTGTGTCGCTTTTGTACAAAGCACATTACAAAAGCACGTTACATTGATTTGTATGAAAAGTGCTATACAAAATAAACTTTGATTGATTGATTAAACATTTCCCTCAACTTACATAAACAAACAAAGCAATAAAAGAAAAGTGTCTGACGGAAACTAAACTAATGATAATTTGCAATCATGGCGCTATCTGGGCACCATGATACCTTTCGTTCAGCACCACTGGGCTAACCGGGCTGCAATGTAACCCTATAGGGCAAAAATGATTCTTCTATTATCATTGTTTTAAGTGTCTGACAACATTATAGAAATGATCCCTACAGAGAGTAAAGAGTAAGATCCTTTTTGTTTTTGTATAAATAGAGAAACAGCTCCAAAATCACCATCACCAAATCCACCAGACTCCACGTAAATAAACAGTACTTTTAGCGTGTATAGCATATTTTCGCGCTTGCATGTCATCTGAAAGTTACAGACACACCATAAACATAAGGGGACACATCCACCATCAGTCCAAACAAACACACATCCATACAGAGTAGCTTGTTTCGCCGCTGCCGACATCTTGCCTGATACTGGACCTATCAGTAACAGTCACTTAGACACGAAAACATGGGAAGATGCAGGTTGAAAAAAAAACAAGTTACCCCTTAAAGCAGTGAGAGCTCGCCAGTGCACACCGAACACAGACAACATTATAGCCTAAATTATTCACAGAGGCTAGGGTGAATTATTTCATTTTGCCTATCTACGGGGGCCCCCGTGGAGGGCGGGGCCTGCTTCAATTGAAACCAGTGTGTAGCTTACAGTAGGGCTGTGCAATTAATCAGAACTTTAATTGTGATTACGATTTCAGCTCCTTATGATCATAAAAACAGAATTCGAGAAAAATTATTGTTTTGCAAGTAACCTCTTATTTTGTCTTGTGTTCTGAAGGAAAATGTTACAGTTTAAGGTGGTTTCACTGTTGATTTGTTTAACTTTTCCACTGTTTGTTAAGATTAATAATTGCAACATCTTTCCAAAAGTAATCCTGTTAAATAATTGTCGTGACTATGATTTTTTCCATAATGGAGCAGCCCTAGCCTACAGTCACAGCCAGAGCCGTGTCTATGGGGCACATGTGTGTGTTTACAGAGTTTCATTATCATAAACAGCCTCTCTTATAAAGACCATAATAACTTCACAGAAATGTATCAGAGAGAAGGAGTGAAGGCAGCCAGCCTCCTTACCTGACCACATTCCTCATCAGCAGGAAGAAGGCTTCTCTGGCTGAGCTGCAGAAGTTCTTCCCATAGATAGCCACCTGGTGGAGAAGAGACAGAATACAGCTATCATCAGAGGGCAGCTGCTGTTCATACAACTCAGGCTTAAAGGCACTACCTTCACCAACTCACCATGATATAAGTATTACGGTTCATGTAGCGTATGACCTTCTCCAAACACCAGAAACAGCATTTCAGACAGTGCATGATGAACCTGGACAGGCTGTTGTCAATGCCTACATGGTGAAAAATGTACAAGATCAGCAGTCATACTGGTATTAAGGGATGTCACCAGAACTGGTACTTCGGTACCAAAGTCAAATGTGACCATACTTATTTTTCTACATTACTATAGGTACAGGGGGATGCAATTCTTCCGGACCTGACGGGCAGTATATAAATGCTGAAGAAGAACACCGAGCAGCAAGAAAAAACAGCGAATAGCCCTTCACCTCTGTGCACGGTGCTCACTGGTTTTACTGTACATCTACAGTGGCAGCGTTCCCAAATACACCTGGAACCATTATGGGTCTGTTTTTCTCTGCCATTGTCTGTCACAACTTAGTCTTGCTTTGCCAGACCTTCCACCACAGCGCTGCGAAGGGGGGTCTGGCTAGTCCACACAGCATTCCGGGATGGGAGAAGAACGTGAAAATAGCGTCAGGAAGGAACTTGTTTTGGTGGAACATGTGCATGTTCAAAAGTAGTTTTAGTCGTGCAACAGAAAGGACAGATAGTCTAGCTAGCTGTCTGGATTTACCCTGCAGAGATCTGAGGAGCAGTTAACCATAGTCCTCATAAATCCACCCAAGTTTAGTTTCCAGCGGGACCGGAGCAATCCCAGAAGTGGAACGTTGAGGATATAGACTAGTCACAGCCTGACGTTAGCTCTGATAGCTGACATTAGCTAACTTTAGCGCTATAACGTCAGAGAGAAACAAACTAACTGAACTTGCTGTCTGGGTGAACTTATGGAAGACATTAGCGTACGCTGGCTGTGTGGTGATGCCAGGCTTCAGAGCAGCGAGCTGTAGGTGGTGTTTTCTCCAGATTACATGTAAATGATGCTCTCTTTGCCCCCTCTACTCAACAACAAAAAAACACCCATGTTTAAACAAAGAAATTAATGTTTAAGTATTATTATTTCTTCCTTTTTTTGTACACACCATGGTATCAAGTGTGTGTGTGTGTGTATGTGTGTGTGTGTGTCTTTCTGTGTGTGTGTCTGTCTTTGTGTGTGTGTGTGTGTGTGCGTGCGTGCGTGCGTGCGTGTCTATGTGTGTGTGTGTGTGTGAACCTTTTAGTTTGTTCTCCAGGTACTCCAGTATGATCCGGACCAGTTGTGCGACTGAGAGAATGAGAGCTCCGAAGGCCAGCGAGCCTGTGTGATACCTGCAGACAGACAGAGCAGAGCTGCGCTCATTGGGACTCTTCGCTATTACTAACTTTGAATAAAAGATGCAGGTTGGGTGTGGAGTGTGTGCTGACCTGATAGCCCTGCTGAAAGATTGGAAGAGTGGGCATGCTGGGATATCCTGAGGCTTCCTCCTGGCCCAGTAGTAGCTAGCAAAGGTCCCAGCCAGGGTGCACTGCTCCAGGGCCAAGCTGAAGTTGACCAGCCAGAGGAAGATCAGCAGGTTGTAGAGCTGCAGCAGGAAGAGGTGGCGGTGATAGGATGTCTCGCCGCCGTAGAAGGCAAACAGACACTGACAAGCCTGGCACAGTGCTGACTGGGAGATGTTGCTCCTGTTGAAGGTCTGCAGAGGAGAGCAGAGTTATTAGATGATGATATCAGTAGAGCTGTAACAATTCAAAATGTTGCTGTGCAATTAATTGTCTCAGAAATAACTGAGATTAGCAATATCATTGTCTCTTTCAGTCAAACTCAAAAATACTTATTTATTACTTTTTCAAACAAATTAATGTTTTGAATGAATCCCAGGATACATCTTTAAGTAATAACACTGTTATGTGAGCCACATAATGTAATAACACAAGTACACGGCCAATGAAGTAAACCATGCATTTTTTCTTAAATGAACATAACATTGACAATAGTACAGTAATATATAGTCCTCCGAAAAGAAATGTGGGGGATAGTGACGGTGGTTATTTAATTAGAGGGGGTTTGTCAGGCAGATTTCTGGCGAAAAACGCGAGAATGTTCAATTGCTCTGGCTTGAGACGTTAGCATGTAAGTGCAGTTAAACAAAGAAACTGCAATTATGTAAAAAAAAATTGGGATTAGACAGTTTTGTAATAATTGTTACCGGCCTAGATATCAGCAGACTGGGCTCTGGCTGCCTCCGGCCCCGATGTTACCTAGCTCCGCTTCTGTTCCCCTTCCTCAGCTCAAACTGTGATACACTGACTCTGGTTTCATTAAAAGTGTTAAAACTGCTCTCTGAGTTGTTTCTGCACTTAGGCTTCACAAACACATACCTTAACAGTTTGTGCAATTTGAGCTTCATTTATCAATATAATTCATTTTAGTGTTGTCCAAGGCGATTGTGATTGGTTTAAAGAAATGCCAATAAACCAGAGCAGGTTTTTCTCCGCTGTGGAGGAAGGTCTGGCAATGCGAGACTAATGAGCACCTACCTTTGGGGATATTTACTAAGCGTACCACAATTTAACAGGGGAGGTTTGTGAGGTGACATTTAGCAGACTGAAGATGCTAATGCAACATCCAGCATGCAGACCTCTAATAAATATCAGCAAACTCAGTCAACACACTTACTGTACTACAGCAACACTACTGTTCTGCCCTACAAAGCCAAAAGACCTTAACTCGCCAGAGTGTAGAACTGAGAAAAATGACTTGTTGTTGTCCAGCCAAATGAGTTGTAGGCAGGATGTTGGAAATTTGGCAATACTTTGCTTTTTTAATTAAGTTATTTATCTACATACACATTTTAAACTCAAACTTGACCTTTGACCCTTATTTGGAAGTTACTGTACTCTGCCTTTGCATTATCTACAAGATTATAAAGGGTCATGCACAGGCAAAAGGCATTAACTTCCATTTTATCACTCTATCACTATCACTTGCTGATCATCAAATCAGGTTATGATGTTAATGATGACATCTACATAAAATCTAGTAATTATGCTTTGTATAATATAAACATAAAATAATGTAAATCAGAAGTAATTAATTTGTATTTTGAAGGTCACAAAGTGGCTTTTCAACTCACATAGCATTAGCACCTACTGTATTTTATTACCTTATTCAATATTGTTGTATAGAATTGTAATAAAACAATACTATTTCTCATCCTACTTTATGGTATAACTGGTATTCCTAATATTGTGGTCAGTGAGTGTATTTGAGCCAGAATATAACCAGCATCATCATCAAGAATGAAGACGTGAACACAACGATGGCGTCATTCACGTGCATATTAAGTAGCCACATTGGATTGTTTTGGTCTTATATACATCCATAGATGCTCCAGCAGAGAGGATGGTTAGTTTAGCCAGCAGTTAAGTTTACAAGAATTTGTCCATATTTCAAGATTTGTGGCAACTAAGATAAACAGACTACAAACCGACAGCTTTTGTTTTAGCTTGTTTGTCAAAATTCGCTATTTAGAGTAGAGTAGAGCTGTGTTTGTGTAAACAGTGCGGTGGACGAGAGTGGACTGCCCAGACAGATCAGACTGATATATAGCCTATCGCTTCCTACATGTGTAAGGTGAGTGAGTATTGATATGTATTTGCTTTTAGGTTTTATTGTAGCCTACTTACAGTAACAAGCGTAGCTGTATCTTTCCCAGTAAGGTATATGTGCTGCGTGTCAGCGTCGTCCTCTGCTGTGTGTGTGTGTGTGTGTGTGTGTGTGTGTGTGTGTGTGTGTGTGTGTGTGTGTGTGTGCAGAGCGGGTATCGCATTTACAGAGTACCTTAACTCAATTTGAGCATTCTGTTGATCCAATTTGACGTTCTTTCGCTTACTGGAGGGCATCGTTTCGTGTTGTTTAGTCCAAAAGTGTTCCAAAGTCATAATACAGCGTCAGCATTTGCAAAAGAGGTCAATATCTAACGGAATATTGCAAAATGTTGGGGCGCCCGCGGAGCTCCCGAAAACACGTCTGTCTCTTATGCCGCCATCACGTGTCCCCCCCAATTTGAGCATTCTGAAGTGCCATGAAACAGAGACAAAGAATACGGTATTCTGCCTTGGCTTCTCTACGGCGTTTCAAGTTACGGCAAAGACAACACACAATTTTCTCCCCAAAACAATCAAATTGACTCAAGATATTTGGTCCACATGATAAAGCAGATCTTTAATGTTCCATAAATGACAATAACTCATTTTCGACCAAAATTGAGTTACGGTCTTTTCGCTTTGCACGGCAGTGGAGGTCTGTCATGAATTCAAAAAGCAGAAAGAAAACCTTTGGTACCTCAGGATTGCAGGTGCTGTTGGCATAGGGACAGCTGACATCAGGAGACATCACCTTGTAGACAGCCTGACCTGACGATGCCAGGTACCTGGGTCACAGCGTTGGTTAAAGACACAGCTAACATCCTCTGGAAAACATTAATTTCAACATGTCTAGGACTTTTTCAAATGAATGTGTCAGCTGTGAACGAGACCTGTACGTATGTGAAGGATACACGGCAGTAACGGCCCAGTAGGAGATGCAAACAGTCACCAAGAGAAAGGTGATGACTGGAAAGAACAGCGTGGACATGATGTAACTGATGGCTCTGCAACAACAGACACCATCAGCCAGCATCTTACACCATACAATAATCACCATACAATAATTACTATACAATAATCAGGAGTTTGGGATTTCATACTTGCTGGCCTCTCTGAGCAGGGCGATTGCCACTCGCACTCTCCTCCTCAAGAAGATCAACATCAACAGGATGGAAGCTTCTGCCAGTCCCAGAGACACCACTGAGACAGACGCACGCACACACACACACACACACACACACACACACACACACAAACACACACACACACACACACACACACACACACACACACACACACACACACACACACAAAATACATACTCTTCATATTTTCAGTTTCATTAGTCCCCCTCAGATGACTTTATGAAATGAGTAAGTTGTGCTAAATTATTTCTGATTCCCCTCAAATAATGAGGTCATCTTAGGCTTACTAAGTACTGCTTCATAAAGGCATCAATGATTAGCAGCTTTTAAATAGCACCTGGGAAATGCAAAATTACTTTTAAAGTTAGAGAAGCCCTTTTAGATGTTACAGACATCTTCCATTTAAAGACACTGGCACTCAAAGTCCAAATCTGTATTTGACTGACTTCCTGTGAAATGTCACGAAATGTCAAGCAGACACGCTTACATAATATGATCCATGTCTGTGTGAGTTGTAGATAGACGTGCAGGTCAGTGTGCAGGCCAACTTCTACAATGGCAACTTCAGAGCCAGCTGTGTGTCTCAGCTGGGCCAGCACCATGGAGCAGTACCACATACCTGCACACGCACACGCACACACACACACACACACACACACACACACACACACACACACACACACACACACACACACACACACATTTCTGTTATCACTTCATCACATAATGAAGTTCAAGTCACACCTCTGCAGGACCTGACAGATGTGTACACAGACAGATGTGTAGACAGACAGGTGTGTAGACAGACAGGTGTGTAGACAGACAGGTGTGTAGACAGACAGGTGTGTAGACAGACTGATGTGTGGACAGACAGGTGTGTGGACAGACAGGTGTGTAGACAGACAGGTGTGTAGACAGATGTGTACTAGGGATGGGCATAATTAATCGACAATCGACGATTGATCATTAAGAATTTCGTCGATCACGTTAATTTGTTATCGATTAAACTAATGCAGGTTGCGTTGTGTAGTGTGATTGCAGCAATGTAATGATTTTCAGTGTGTCAGCAGCAATTAAACATTTTACCACCCGGGGGTGCCATAGGCTGCTCAGCGAGTTACCTTTTGATTCAAGGTAAACATGAAGAGGTCACGGCGAAGTGTGGCGTGGGACCATTTTGATTTAATAAAACAACTTAGTTCACTGCAAACACTGCGACGCCGTGTAGAAGTACAACACGGCCACGACTCAAATGATGTACCACTTAAACAAAGTGCATCCGACCCTGGTTAATGTTGGTGGCGGTGCGTCGTGCTCTCAGTCTCAACCTAGCATCAACTCGGCGTTAGCACGGAGGAGCTGCGATGCACAACAAGCAGAGGGAAATTACCGGAGGGATTTGCACGTTCATTGAGATGGATATTGGAACCAGCATTTCACATTCCGTCACAACGTACCATCACCGGACTGGTAGAAACTCACTACGAAACGAAGAACGGAACGAGGTTCCCTGGGCCGGGCTGGCCAAGTTAGCGCGGAGGTAGCTACCTGCATCCCGTGCCGGCGGGTGTGTTCGGCGGCTGAACTGACGATCACCAGGTACCGGTCGCGTCTGACCCATGGATGTATTAAGGGAACCTGTAGACTGGTGCAGAAGTTCTATGTGAGTAACTGGTTATTTTATATTAGGCTTTGTCCGTGCCTTGGATAGTTTTGAGTTACATTTTGACAAAACCTGTCAGATATAAGTAGTGTTATGCTTTTGGTTAAGTTATGGTTAAGTTTTTATTGAACATGATTATTTTTATTTATTATTTTGGAACAAACGAGGGTCTCTGTTTAACAACGCCGGCTCGCAGCAACGGTTCCGCTGCTAAATTAAACACCGCAGCGCATATATCTTTAAGTTTAGCCAAACCTCCAGTTTAACTGCCACAAGTTGTTCTTCTTGTAATTAAGATCTCATCGAGGTAAAAACATGCTGTATTTTTGTATTTTCATTGCGTTTTTAATTTATAAAAAGTTAAATAAATAATGAATTTTAATATAAAAATATTAATGATTAATCGATAATTGATCATTAATTCTCCCGACGATCGACGAAGAAAATTTAATCGAATGCCCAACCCTAATGTGTACACAGAAAGATGTGTAGAGATAGATGTGTAGACAGCTGTGTAGAGAGACAGATATGTAGACAGACAGGTGTGTAGACAGACAGATGTGTAGACAGACAGATGTGTAGATTGACAGTATGTGTAGACAGACAGGTGTGTAGACAGACAGATGTGTAGATTGACAGATGTGTAGACAGACAGGTGTGTAGACAGACGGATGTGTAAACAGACAGGTGTGTAGACAGATCGTTGTGTGTAGAAAGACAGATGTGTAGACAGACAGATGTGTAGACAGACAGATGTGTAGAGAGACAGATGTGTAGACAGACAGTTGTGTAG
Source organism: Gymnocephalus cernua (assembly GCA_023631565.1). NCBI lineage: Eukaryota > Metazoa > Chordata > Actinopteri > Perciformes > Percidae > Gymnocephalus > Gymnocephalus cernua. The sequence continues at coordinate 9,888,947 of CM042436.1, forward strand.
AGAGACAGATGTGTAGACAGACAGGTGTGTAGACAGACATATGTGTATACAAACATGTGGAGACAGACATACAGGTGTGTACACAGACAGATGTGTAGACAGACAGATGTGTAGCCAGACAGGTGTGTACCCACCGTATGCCAGCAGCAGGATGACAGTGATGATGGTAGCCCAGAGCAGAGTGCCAGCTGTGAACCTCAGCAGGAGGATGAAGAGCAGACTAACAACCAGGGAGACCAGCAGACCTCTGGCACACATGCACAGATACAGCATCATGTTAACAAGCCACACCCTGTCATATTTGTTCCTACAACCTCCACATGCTTCATCATCTTCCTCAGTTTTCCAATAATTTCAGTAAAGCAAGCCTGTGTAACATTTACAGCTACTGTGGCCATAAAGCGAGTGTGTGAAGAGTCATATTGTCAGTGATGTGTGCTAACATTAGCAGCCATACATACCATGATGTTATTTCTTCTTAGTTTCACTTGCTTTAAACATTTCAAACTTAAAGTTATAATCATAAGATCTTCATTAAATCAAACCCCATTTTGGATACTATTCATGGTCAGCATTTGTTCTGCAATAACCATTTAATCTTTACATTCTGCAGTTTTTAATAGTTTAAGGTTTACTCTCTGCACATCATGGTACTGCAGGCAATGTGCCAGTGTTATGTGAGCATGAGTTCAGAGTGTCAAGCTTATTTACTGACTCTTTTATTAAAACAATGTCAGTTTGTTTGGCTGCACTGTAACAGATAGAACAGATAGAAGTGTTTCTCATTCTTGTACTAGCCACACACTCTGATGAACAGTGCTGGCACAATGCTGAGTCAATATATGTTTGTGTGTGTGTGTGGTTTGTGGAGTTACATGAGTATCCATGGCCATGACTTGGCATAATCCTCCACTATCTTCATGCCTAGCTCCCTGGTGTCCACCAGTCCTGTTATACCCCTGCACAGAGCACACAAGACACAGATAAATCCATGTAAATCAGTTACATGCTGCATCTGCATACCAGAGCCCTGTTCCAAAAAGAGACATCACTTAAACTTTGCTTCTCTTTTACATGTCATTTAGTTTACGCTTTTATCCAAAGCAACTTACAACTGCTATATATCGCACGCCTCTGGAGCAACTAGGGGTTAAGTGTCTTGCTCAGGGACACATTGGTTGATGGATCGCAGTAGGAATCAAACCCAGATTTCCCACACCAAAGGCATGTGTTATATCCACTGCGCCATCTCGCTGCTTCTCTTCATAGTCGTCAGATTCATTTAGCAACCCTTATAGAGCTGCATCAGTTTTGCCTTGGACCAGCTCTTAGTTATGCTGTTATAGTTTTAGACTGCCGGGGGACTTCCTATGACACAATGAGCTCCTCTCTCTTTCCATCTGTGTGCACTCATGTCCCAGAAATGCTTGTTACTAACTTAGCTACGGGGAGCTTCTTTCCAGGGGTCCTTATGTTTTCTCGTCACACAGTTTTCCTTGGATTAGGATGGCACCTAAATCATGGTTGCAGCTGTCGGCGTGGTCCTGCTCCGTGCCCCGCTACGCCCTGCAATGCCCTGCTAAGCTCTACTACGCTCTGCTACGCCGTGAACTACTACAACTACTATATCTAGTCATAGATCCACTATCTTTATTGTGACTATAATTGCCACTGTTCATCACACCCCCAACCGGCACCGTCAGACACCACCTATCAAGAGTCTGGGTCTGTCCGAGGTTTCTCCCTAAAAGGAAATTTCCTCACCACTCAAGGTTTTTTTTCCTAAAGTTTTTCCTCACCACTGTTGCACTACATGCTTGCTCTTAGGGGAATTACTGGAATGGTTGGGTCTTTGTAAATTATAGCGTGTGATCTATCTGTAAAGTGTCTAGAGATAACTCTTGTTATGATTTGATACTATAAATAAAATTGAATTGAATTGAAGTTAGTTTCTGTGGTAACTGACTCTGTGACCCTGATCTGCTCGCTGAGTTTCTCTCCTCCTTACAGAGCAGACACATTCACATACACCTTCAGTTTACTGGAGGTCAGAATCTATATCCTGGTTGAATATTAGTTTTTTCCTCAGTTGTATCTAAAGTTAACGCTTTTATGCGCTGTCAGTCATTTCTTTGAAAATTCAGATGTTACACAGCATCCCGTCCCCCTCAGCTCAGAATAAAATCTCTGCATGTCCTTCCGTGTGCACACAGACAGCAGTTCCACTAAAAGCTTTATCTCAGTTTAAACTGTAAAACATTTTTTACACTTAGGATCAATGAATAATAATCTCTATCACTCATGCTGTGATTGGTCGCACTGATGGAACAAAATTCCCAACAGTATTGAAGATTATATGTTCATATTTCTGAGTGAGCAGTATGGTGGTGCAGCCACAGAATGGAGTCTGTGGTTAGTCTCAACGTGTTTTATTAGCAGCGACTGTGTTTAAATTGTCTACATTTGTCGAGGGAGCTGAGCAGAGATCCAAATAGATTTCTAAAATATTACATCTACTGTATTTTACCAACGCTTTTCCAAGAGCACATCACTAAACATATTAGTACTCGATCAGATGGTGAGCTTTCAGTCAGGTGTTTTGTGCCCGTCAGATTAAAGCTAAAAGTCATAAAAACATAATAATAGAGGTTACAGTACTTGGCAGCATGTTGAAGTTCAGTCACACTGTGGGCCATCTCCAGAGCATCTTTAAAGCTGGTTCTGTTAGCTACAGTCACAGTCCCATTCAGAGTGATGAAGTCTGGGAGGCATCTCTGGAGAACTGACACACACACACACACACACACACACACACACACCAATATTTTAATATTCAATATGAGTGCATTATAGTTCCAAATTACATGTCATGCTAATCCCCATCTGCACTGTGTAAGCACCATGGTATTCCACTGTCCTCTGATACTGCACTGGCATCAAGAAACATTTCAACTGACTATTACAGTATATTTGCACAATGTGATTCTTATGATAGAGCTGAGAGGCAGGTTATTGTAATGATTTTGATCAATAAAAAACATCTAATTTTTGTCATGTGACGACTTTTAAAATGTGCTTCTTTAAAATGTAAAAGTTGACACAATGAGTTGAAATGTTCAGTCGGCTGTGGAGGAGAGAGGCGTCTCATCCTTACATGGTCTACTAGGTACAATCATGGAGGGACAGTCCTCGTCTCGCAGAACCTGAGACACTGGCTGGAGAAACAGAAAGGAGCGTTAGAATAACAGTATGGATGAGTGTTCTGGTACTTCGTATAAAACAAAAGACGACAAACAAAAGCTTCCAAGATGAGGTCATCTTTGTTGGTTTGACAGCAGAATTAGATCAAGATTCAGAGACAATCCTGGGCTAAACCTTTTGAGATTCTGTCCATTCAAGGAGGAGGATATATTTATTCATAATTCAAATTGAAAGTCCAAAGAGAAAACAAAGCGAGATCAAATTAAAAATGTTATTTTTTTTTTATTATTTTACTATGCTACTAGGAAAAATCATGCCATAATTGAATTTAAAAAAGAAAAAGGAAACTGATAAAGCAAAGTTGAAATGTAAAATGATAATTTGAAAATGTAAAGTGCAATGTAAAAAGTCAAATTTAAAATGCTAAGCTTACATTTAAATCCTTAAACTGAAATCTTTGAAATCTTTTATTAATTGAAAATCGCAATGGAAAGAAGAAAAAAGAAACATCAAATATGAAACTCAAAATGTGAAATGGAAAAGCTTAAATGGAAATACTTAAATTAAAATCTCAAATAGAAAAAAAAAGTATTTTAGCCTTTGCACTTTATAATTTTAAATTTTCAAGTTGAAATTTTATCTTTTGAATTTTACATTTGGCAATTGCCCTTTGACATTTTAAGATTCACCTTTTCCATTTGGATTTAACATTTGGCTTTTCCATTTGGATTTGGTGTATGTCAAAAGCGTATGTAAATGAGGAGGCGTGGCCCAAAGGCTGGTGAGGGCAAGGGGGCAGTCTTCTCTCCACAGAGTGAAGCCTACTATGGCGCCATTTTAATGCTACCAGACTCTCACCCCCCGTTAGCATTCCATTGACTGCCATTCATTTTTGCGTCACTTTGACAGCGAATAACTTTACATCTGAAGCGTTTAAAGACTTCATTTGACCATTGTTTATTTCTAAAGAAACACGACAATGTATAAAAGACTCCATTACCTTGTACCTCACGTTATGGCTCCGTAACAGACGTTTTTGTAAAAATAGGCTAACGATTGCATCATAACCAAGCGACCTACTGTCGCATAGTAGAGGAATTACCGTATAGTACAGGAGAAGCTCGCAGGCAGTTTCAACGTACATTAACTGTTTAGTTTAATTACTAATGTTAACTATCATTTTAGTTAGCAATAATTAACCTGTGCCTATGTTATCTCATTGCATATACCTACACTCTCCGTCTCTGCAAGATTGGGAATGATTGAGATTTCTCTTGGCACAGCTACCAGAACACTTACAAAGTTCAGACACGTTGCTCACGTCACATCTACGGCGGCAACCTCAGTTTGCAGCTGCGCAGTAATGCTCGAGCCCAACGGAAAAAGTGCTTCTAATAGACTACACTCGTCTCCGTCCAGAGCAACGGGATCTGTTGGTCCATTTTATATACTGTCTTTGGGTGAGGGTCTGAAACAAAAGCGGTGCAGAGGCACCTGATGGACAGCAGGGGGGGCTGACTGCTGGAAAGTACACTGTCTGCAACTACTACAGCGACAACACAGCAAGTTGAGGGAGCAGGGTTGTAGACGACTGTTATTTATAAGGCAATGGCTTCAACTTGGTGAATGTGTTCTTACATGTCTGACCATGTGGCCTCACACATAAACTCACCAGGACTAAAAAGGAGCATTAACTACTCCATGCAGTTCCCTGTCGTTCTGACAGTGAGAAAGCAGCAGACAGTACAGCAGGTAAGAGGCTGCCTTTTGTGACTAGCTAACATTATCAGCTGTTATTTGCATGCATGCATGACTAGTTAAATTGATACCATGGCAACTTGCAGAATAGAACAGAGGCAGTGTCAAGTCATTTAGGCGCAATATGCTCTGTTTAAAAAAAAAAAAAACAGCTTCCTGCAATTTTCTGGGGCCTACCTGGAGATGCTGGCTAACAGTTAGGACCAGCTGATTGGGCTATTGTTATTAACCTGCATCTGATACTGTTTGGAGTTCCTCGTGACTTTACTCATATATGTATACTGCTCTGCCAAACTCAGTGTGCTTCCCAGCAGTCAGCTCCCCTTTCTGTCCATAAGGTGCCTCTGCACCTCTTTTGTTTCAGACCCTCCCACCAGCCTTTGGACCACGCCTCCTTATTTACATACACTTTTGACATACGCCAAGATTTAACTAGTCATATATGCAAGCAAATAACAGCTGATAATGTGAGCTAGTCACAAAAGGCAGCCTCTTACCTGCTGTACTGTCTGCTGCTTTCTCACTGTCAGACCGATAGGGAACTGCGTGGAGTAGTTAATGCTCCTTTCTAGTCCTGGTGAGATTGTGTGTGAAGCCACATAGTCAGACATGTAAGAACATATTCACCAAGTTAAAGCCATTGCCTTATAAATACACCACATACACCAAATCCAAATGGAAAAGTTGAATCTTAAAATGTCAAGGGCAATTGCCAAATGTAAAATTCAAAAGATGAAATTGAAAATTATAAAGTGCAAAGGCTAAAATAAAATAATTTCTATGATTTTCTATTTGAGATTTTAATTTAAGTATTTCCGTTTAAGCTTTTCCATTTCACATTTTGAGTTGCATATTTGATGTTTCTCTTTTCGTATTGCCACTGCGGTTTTCAATCAATAAAATGTTAATATAAATATTAATATAAATATTAATTTAAATATTTTAAATTTGAGTTTTTACATTGCACTTTACATTTTCAAATTATCATTTTACATTTCAACTTTGCTTGCTTTTTCTTTTTTAAATTCAATTATGGCTTGATTTTTCCTAGTAGCATTGTAAAATAATATTTTAAATTTGATTTTGCTTCGTTTTCTCTTTGGACTTTCATTTTGAATTATGAATAAATACATCCTCTATATAAAAACAGCATCCACTTTGTGGGCCCTATCTTGCACACGGCGCAGCGCAAAGCTGACGCAAGTGTCTTTGCTAGTTTAAGGCCGACGCAGTTGTCAATTTCCCATCCAGCGCCCACGTTGTTTAAATAGCAAATGCACCTGCGCCCATCTGTGCGCCCATGGGCATGCTGGTCTTACAGGGAGGTGTGTTCAGGTGCATTCTTGGCGTATTGCTATCTTGACGCAGCGGAAAGTCGTCGCGCCATTGACCAACAAAAACCTGGTCTAAAGTCAATAACGCACCATTTCATTGTTATTTCAACGCCTGCTTCACCTCGTGGAGTTTTGTAGCATAGTACTCGTGCCATATATGATCTACTCCTGAAAATCTCTCCCTCCTGCTTAGCAAATCCGCCAATATAATAGCAATGCGCCAAGGTACAAGCGCACCTGGCTTTTAAAGGAAATGGGAGATGATGGTCTAATTGGTTTATTGCATATTATGCCCAAAACACACCTAATTAAGACGCTAAGTATAACCCTTTTGAACCATGCGCCTGGCACACAGATGCCTTTTTCCGCCATTAAACTAGCAAAAGTGGATTCGTACACACCCTAAACAAACCTGCGCCAGGCGCTTCACGCCATGCACTTAGATCGTTAAAATAGGGCCCTGAGTCTCACTCTGTACTCTATGCTTTACATTACTGCATTTATCTAATCACCACAAGTACTATAGTAATTCCTGCTCAGTGTTCAACAGTGTGTTCAAGTTTCTAAAGAACAAAGGTACATAATGTGTACTGGTACCTTGTCAGGGTTATTAAAGCCAGGCTTACAGAACTGTCTGTAATATTCCCAGTAACTCTTGCTGAGTTTGTGTTGCAGCTGCATCTCAGTGTAGGTGGCAAACCTGTCTGGGCACTTTGACAAACACATCTGGAAGAAAATTGACAGTGTCATTTGATTCACTACAGTTATGGACATATGGCTCTCACCTTTTCAATGCCAATGCAGATTTGTCAGCTAGTAAACATCAAGCTGCTATAGTAACTTTTTATTGACAAATGCAATCTTGTCAAAGTTAATGAGAACCCGTCAATAAATGTCCCTTTTTGTTGGCATACGGTGACACATTCAATTCTATTTTAATCTGACATGATGAACTGATGCTGTGCTACTGTAGCAGATACACATCATCATTATTGTTCATGGAGTACCTGAGTTGTGGGGCACTGAAGGTTGATGAGTATTGCCGGGTTGGCACATTTCAAGATGTTGAAATAGAATAAGATGGGTTTCTTCCTGCAAAAAAGTGTTCTTGTTAAATCACACACATGCAGTATATGATCATTTGACAGTGTTTCTGCTACATTCATTTAGCAGGGGCGCACTGTCGGTTAGACATTTTTAGACTCCTTCTTCACCCACGAATGTCTGTTTTCTTCCAGTTTTGCGTGAGCGGCCTTTACTTTTCAGTAAACAAACACAACGTGCGCATCTTCTTCACTCGTGCGCATGGTTTTTTAGACACTATTGGCTACATTCATAAACAAACATAATACTATCTTAATCACCTTGTCATAATGCTTATTACTTATTAAATTCAAGTTGGATTTAGTGCAATGACGTCATGCACAGGTAGCTGATGTATGCTACTTTTAATTTACCAAAGTCTGTCATAATGACAAAGGTTCATATGCAGGGTTCTAAATTAACACCCGCCAACCCGCCAAATGCGGGTTAAAATTCATTTTGGCGGGTGTTAATAAAAACTTACTAGCCAGTTTGGCCGGTGATGCATGAGGCATTACATGCATGATACATAAGGCTCTGTTCTCGGTCATTTATCCCTTATCCACCTGACAGTACTTCCTACATTTCCCAAGAACACTGTTTCGTAATGCTACGGGGTGACGTTTCATACGCCCATTGGCTGCGCGCAGTTTGAAGTGAAACCAGCGCGAGAAACCATGGAAACGAACGGAGCCAGAGCAGGAAGCAGACTGAAAGAATAGGTCAGTGAAGAAGACGGAGTTTAGCTAGATAGCTAGCTAGCTAGCAAAGTAAAGTATAAAGTTAAGATTAGCTAAACTAAATGAGGCGGTGGTTGGGACAGACTTCTGGAGGCGAGAAGAGGAACAAGCCAGGGGATGAGGATATCAACAGAGAAACGAAGAAAAGAAAATTGAATGCCAAATGGCTGACGGGTCGTGAATGGCTTGTGTTTGATCACGAAAATGTCGTCATGTTTTGTCAGGATTGCCGCATGTACGCGAAAGAATTTCGTGGTAGGAACTACTAATTTTAAAGTCGAGGCAGTAAAGGACCATGAGAGTGCCCAAAGTCATCAGGAGAGGCTTGCTGGGAGAAGCCTCGCTTTATTGAAGAAGTCTGAGTTGGAGAAGATGCAGCTACTTTTTCGAAATGCCCACGCCATCGGAAAAAAGGGCAGGCCTTTCACCGACTTCGCATATAAGTGAATTAACGTTACTATTTACATGTTTCAGAAATAGTGCATTTAATACGATTCAGAGAGCTTCCATAGACACAGATGAAACTGGGGGAAACTTGGGGGTTTCAAAAAGAAGAAAAAAATCTCACTGAAATGTACTGTGTTGTAGGCGCTAACAGTGGCTTCATTTACACGAAAATTAATTTCAGGGTGGACAGGAAGAAAGGCTTGAAGATAGGAGAGACGTACACAAATGACTACCAGGCAAAAGAGTTCATACACTACATAGCAGAGGAAGAGAGAAGAAAGATGAGGGCAAGATTATCAGATTGCAAGTTCATCTCGGTCATGTTAGATATAAACATATAAAGACAGATAGAAAGATAGATACTGTAGATAGATATAAAGATAGATACTGTAGATAGATCCCAAACTTGAAATGTATGCACTTTCTGTGTATATTTTGTTGTATGTATTGTACTTTATATGTATTTTTCATGCAAAAATTGTTAATAAAATGATCAAATGCATTCAGTGGCACTCATAATTTCTCTTATTTTCACCTGAAAAAAATTGGCTAGTGGAAATTCTGATTGGCTGGTAACTTTAGAAAGTTACCAGCCACATTGGCTGGTGATCAAAAAAGTTAATTTAGAACCCTGTTCATATGGTTTGCATATGGGTAAAGCTTGTACATAAATGTACTGTATTTATATAGCTCCTACTCAAAGCGCTTTAACATAGTACAGGAACCATTCACCATTCACACACGTTCACACGCTGAGGCCGCGTCTGCCGTACAAGGCGCCACTTGGTCATCAGCAGGTAACTCGGGGTTCAGTGTCTTGCCCAAGGACACTTCGACATGGGACTGGAGCCGCCCATACATGGGGCCAACTCTAGTATCCTGTAAAGAGATCTGGTGTGTAGAGTGTAATAACAGTGACTTACTCATTGGAAGTCCCTTTCTGACCACAGAACTGGCCATAGCTGTCTGTCGGATGGAGCACCTTCCTGGGGTCCCCATGTAACCAGGCTGGACACACAGACAGACAGACAGACAGACACACACACACACACACACACACACACACACACACACACACACACACACACACACACACACATACAGACAGATCATTTAACAGAGAAACAGAGAAATTACAGTAAATAACAACATAAACTGGGTATTGTCCATAAGGGTTACACTGAATCACTCAAAAGATAGTTTGAAACATACAGTTTTTTACAATCACTTTGCTACTGATTTCAGAACCTTGACGTCATTTTTCAAAACTCTAGACACAAACCTCACAACCAATGATCAAAATACACATTTTTCAAAACTCTAACACTTATTTCAATTGCTTGGATACGATACACATAAACCAAAGATCATTTGTTCATTTAACAAAGATCACCTGTTCAATATGACACGACTTCACACATTACATTTCAGATGATTGTTTATTCATTTCATTACAATGATCTAACTATCAATCGATACAACTACTCAAAATGATAAGTAACTGTTGCATTACTCTTAAGGCATAGCTGTATGGAAACAGACAAACAATATTCCATGTTTAGATCATGAAAGTTTCAAGATAACGAGATTCATTGTCACCAATTAGTGTGGAGCATGAACCAATCAGACTACATTATCTATGGATGTAATATTTCATCATCATTCTTTGCTGTAATGTACTACTGTTTATCAGACACTGTTTCTATGGTCCCATGTACTACCTTTACTGTAATGTACTACTGTTTATCAGACACTGTTTCTATGGTCCCATGTACTACCTTTGAGAGTATCTACAGTATTGACAGTACTGCACTGTATGCATGCAGGCCCTTGGAATTATTTGTCCAATTCTGCCAACTTGCTACTGATGATTGAGATATATACTTTATATAATAAAGTATAGTATAAAGTACTGTGTATATATATGTATATATATATATATATATATATATATATACATATACAGATATATCTTACCACATTGTTCGCCATGCCTGAAGGTTTTTTCCAAGATGTTTGGCTAATTGCAATGTAGATGAGAACCTGCGACCAAATCTACAAGACAGAGTTGATGAATATGTAGAAGTACAGTAATCACTTCTTTGTTTTGCTTATTACAGTACAAGCAAGTTGAGGAACACTGCATTTGATGTTTTACAGTACTACTGTCTTTTCTTTTCTATTTCCTAGCTAATTATTACAATACATTTCAGGTTTTGTTCAATGATTCCACTGTGTCTGTTGTATTCTCTCTACTACTGCAGTACTTTTACAGGGATGTATTTACATCTGGTACTATAGTGAAACATGTATCACCTACTTTGTACTACAATATTGAATGATTCTACGAACGATGAGTCAGTGAAACTATGGGTAGCTTGTGTGTCTGTGATCTAAAGAAACGTTTCAATGGTATTTCACGATAAATTTGTTTTTTGAACCAATGATTGTGCAAGTGCAAGATTTATTTAAAGATATGAATGCACAATACAATGTTTTGAACATTGGACAGTCTGTGTTACAAGTGATGATCGTTTTGAGTTTTGTGTCTAGAGTTTTGAAAAATAACGTCAAGGTTCTGAAATTAGTAGCAAAGTGATTGTAAAAAACTGTAAAATTAATTGTTGAATGTGTAAGAAGTGATCTTTTAGAGATACTTCCCACTAACAGTTTCAAATCTTTTTGGAAACGAAGACGTATTCTAAAAATGGACTGATAAATATTGGTTGATTTTTCTTTGATATCGGCATGGAGGCTCTGTCACAGATCTCCACACAAAGGAATTAGGATGTCTACCTTTCCTAACTTGTAAACCTTTTTCACATTTATGTGTCTACACTGCAGTAAAATGCTTCATGTAATGAATGACATGAGTGTGTGTGGCACAGAAAGAGAGGGTGATGTCATCGAGAATGATGTCATCCATGTTTGGTAGTAGCAGAGCTGGAGTGGAGTGATTCTGAGTGTGTGTGTGTGTGTGCATGTGTGTGTTTGTGAGCGTGTGTGTATCTGTGAGTGTGTATGACATGCTCTTAATACAACCGCATACAGTACACAGGTGTGTGTGTGTGTGTGTGTGTGTGTGTGTGTGTGTGTGTGTGTGTGTGTGTGTGTGTGTGTGTGTGTGTGTGTGTGTGTGTGTGTGTGTGTGTGTGTGTGTGCGTGTGTGTACAGTGGGATTAGTGGAAGCATGTCCTCTTAGGGTGATGTCACCAGTAGCACCCAGTAATACACTCATTACCCATCTGTGAGTAGTGAGTAGTGCTAGTAGGAATATGAGTGGTAACTTTAGCAATAGCATAAATAGATTGCAATGGTACTAGCAGGTTAGTATCACCAGAAAATTCTGGCTCCAGCAGCCTTTTAAACCTTTTGCCTGAAACATCTCAAAATGAGAGATATTAGTTCTGTCCCTGATGGTTTCAATCCGCTGTTTGAAAAAAAAAAATCCATACTGAAAGGAACTGAATCTCAGTCCTTCAATTGCAAAAATGGGATTGATGGACTGACAGTTTGGATACAAGATGCAACATACAACATGCAGTCATCTGGGGATAGAGCTTCTGAAGCCTAGCAAACCAACAATCCTCCAAACCATTTAATAATATACAGTAAGTCGTTTATTGCTACCCTCTATTACGAAAATACATAAATAATTCCGCTTGCAAGCCATTTCATGGTTCTTTCATTGGTATTGTCAGCAAGTTAATAATAACTTTATTTGTATAGCACCTTTAAAAACAACAGCTTACAAAGTCATATAACAGAAGGAACAAAAGCATAAACAAAACAAAAATATACACAGCACAATAAAACACATACCTATAAATACACAACATAAGATTGGGCAGTTCTAACGGACAGAGAAAAATCAGGAATAGATCGAAGATAAGTGGAAATAGCAGGTCATAGGAGAAAAGTCAATAAGTGGTGATAAAAAGACAAAAAGGAAAAAGTAAGAAAAGATAAAAAGATAAAAAGACAGCAACAAAGTCTATAAAAATGTGTTTGAAGAACTGATTTAAAATAAGTTACTGATTCAGCCAGCCTTATCTCCTCGGGCAGGTCGTTCCAAAGCTGAGGCGCCCTGATCGAGAAGGCACGATCTGGTTACAAGTGAGAATATGGGGGCATGGACTACTTTTTCCAGGTCGTGCTGTGACAGTATATTTTTGATTTTGGAGATGGTTCTGATATGGAGGAAGCAGGACTGGATAACTTTATTGATATGTGGTGTGAAGGTAAAGTCTGAGTCAAAAATGACATTTACATTTCTGGCAGTGGGCTTGATGTTACTGGATAGTGGCCCGAGGCTGATGGGACTAGGGATGGTGTTAGGTGGATTGAACAGTATTATTTCAGATTTGGAGGTGTTAAAGGCATGTGTTTTTGGCTCATATGGATGAAAGACACCAAATCCCAGAATGCACTTCGCTTCACTGCTTTGAGTCCACTCCCAAGCCACGCCTACCGCTTGACAGACAGACAGACAGAGGCATACAACTCAACTCAATGTGTTTTATTGTTATTTCAACCATATACACGAAACAATGTTTCATCGTGGCTCAAGTGGTGTTACACATTTAAAATATATAAAAATGATATTATATAAAAACGACATACGAAACAGGCTACCTTTAGTGCACACACGTTATATAGGTTCCATAAAGTTCAGCTAAGCATACCAGCATTAGGCTTGGTGGGCTGTAAACACCGAGTATAAACACAGCCGTGAATTAGCGTGGAATGTCGAATGGTCACCATGTAACAGTCACAAACTCCAGCGGTTAGCAGTTAGTTGGATACAAATCACCACATTTCTGCACCAGTCCGTGTTAACACAGGCCACCTTCACAAGTCTCTTACCAGGCGACAGAGCATCTCTAGCTCGGAGGGCTAGCAGGCCTGGTAGCTGGACAGTCCGGTACGCTGTTGTTCAGCCATGTTTCCACGAAAACAAAAAACACAGTCTCTGAGCTCACGTTGGGAGCATCGTTGAAGTTGGATGTAGTCCAGTTTCTTGTTCAATGAACGGACACTTGCAATCAGGATTGATGGGACAGGTGGCCGGCTAGCGTTAGCTTCCCTCTAGCCGATGAGGACGTCCCCTACCCGGCTCAGGGCATCGAGCGAGACCGTTGGTCTCCGTGCTGGTCTCCTTGCAGGCGAAGCTCACGTAGTGTGCCGATTATTCCGTCTGTAATAACGTTTCCTGCATATTCTCCGATCTGTACCGATGGTGGTACACATGTGCGGTAGTTTGAATGCACATCATTATGTAAAGGTTTGCTGCTGAGAAGAGAGAGCCCTGTTTAGCGAAGATTCAAGATGGCTGACATTTCGTTTTTTTCCGGCTGAGATCGGCTCACTTCGGGTGATGGTTGAAAACATGCGGAAGTAGCTCCTACTACTGGCTGTAGTCCTTTGCCTCTGGCCAAAAGTTCCTCCATTGACGCAAAAATCGTCATTTTGCGTCATTGGAGGAATGTTTTCCATACTCCCAATGCAGAGATCTCCCGTCTCAGGGGAACATGAGGGAGGGAAGCACGGTCATTCAGAAATACTACCGAGTTTATACTGATACAAAGCTGAATGCTAAATCGGTGAAGTATCCCTTTAAGTTGGAGAAAGTTATGGGCCATCTAGCGGTTCACATCTTTGATGCAGTCTGAGACAGCAACCAGGCTTCTCGGATTGTTTGGTCTCAGCGGGAGGTGTATCTGTGTGTCGTCAGCATAGCAATGAAAAGGAACATTATCAGTGTTGCCAGATCTCGCGAGACAAATAAGTAACCAGGCCTGTGAAAACAAGGCCAAAAACAAGCAACTCCCCCCCCCCCCCCCCCCCCTAATTTTGATTCTGGAAGAGAAAAATAAATAAACTGTGTGCACAGTTTTACAATCCGTGGGGACGGATTTTAAACTGGGTACAGATTGTCAATTTAAATCCATATGGACAGACTGGTAAACTGTGCGCAGTTTTGCAAAACTGTACACTCAGTATTTTATTTTTTCTCCCCCCTGAGCTTCAGGACAATGACCACAAGAGGGATTTAAACCACCTTTTAACATTATTTAACATTAGAAAACTGATGGGATATAATATAGACTGATGTACCAAATACATTATATACACAGTAATCTTCTGATAATTAAAATTTGCACACAAATATCATCGTGAATTCACAAATTCTTTATTCATTATTGGAGGGACTGCAGAAGATCCCATTTTTAAATAACTATAACCCAGAAACAGGAGCATAATCTTGGTGTGCACATATTTCACACTTACATACTTTGCACAGTGCTTTTGAGTCGTCCCCCATGACGGGTTGAATCCATTCTTTTACTCCTTTCTCCCAGTCTTTGTTATATTTCTTCCCGTATTTTGCCCACTTTGTCCCGGACATTTGTTCCTCCAAAAACTCTCCTACAGTCCAGTCACCATCAGTCGCGACTCGCGCGTATTTTCATTTAAACGTCACTCAGTGAGGTTTCCCTAAACAGAAAAAACAGATTGCCCTGCTCTGCCTCTGATTGGCTAGTACTCGTTGCCGTCTGAGTCAGAGCCATTTAGAAGCAGGATGTGGGTGGGGAAAAAACTGCTCTCCCGTGTGTATGGGGAAAGGGGAGGGACAGAGGGAACATTCAAGACAAACTCCTACGTTTAAATAACATGCTTGACAACGTATTATGGAGCTGGGAACAAGCCCAAATAAGCAACTACACTTTAGAAACAAGCCCAAAAAAACACAACCCGTGACTACCAATATTTGTAAACGACTTTACAGAAAAACAAGCCCAAAGTCACTTATAATAAGCGGACTTGGCAACACTGAACATTATGCCGCTGGATAATTTGGCAGAGTGGAAGCATATAAATAGAGAATAAAATTGGACCTAAAATGGAACCCTGCGGTACACCAAAGGCTATTTGAGTTGTAGAGGAAGAGTTGTTGCCTATGGTGAACGCACAGATTCTGTTAAAAAGGTAAGAATTAAACCAACCAAGTGCAGTGTCGCTGATACCAACCCAAAGTTTAAGACAGTTAATTAAAATGTTGTGATCTATTGTATCACAAGATATAAAAGAATTAAAATTGAACTCTCTCCTCTGTCAGCGGTTAAAAGCAGGTTGTTGAAGGCGGGCAGTTTCAGTGCTGTGTAAAGCTCTAAGGTTGTAAAGAGACCAATCTTTCTAAAACGTTTGATAAAAAGGGAAGTTTAGAAATTGGTCTAAAATTATTCAAATCAGAGAGGTCTAGGTTGGGTTTCTTTAAAAGAGATTGAACCACAGCATGCTTAAAAGCAGAGGGAAAACACCATGAATTAACGAGCTGTTAACAATGGATAAAATACTGGGTCCAACTGTGATAAAAACCTCTTTAAGAAACTTAGAAGGAATAACATCAAGGCAGCACATGGTTGATTTCATGTTTGACAAAATATGAGATCAAATATCAGTAAGTCCTTATGTTTTTTCACCCCGCAGTTTTCCTTGGATTAGGTTGGCACCTAAATCATGGTTGTAGCTGTCGCCGTGGCCCTGCTCCGCGCCCTGCTATGCCCTGCTACACCTTGCTATGCCCTGCAGTACCCCTCTATGCACCTGCATCGTTTAAATAGCAAATGCACCTGCGCCCATCTTTGTGCCCACGGGCGTGCTGGTCTTACAGGGAGGTGTGTTCAGGTGAATTCTTGGCGTATTGCTTATCTTGAGGCAGCGGGAAGTGATTGCGCCATTGACCAACAAAAACCTGGTCTAAAGTCAATAGCTCAGCATTTCATTATTTTAACAGCAAATTAGTAAAATGCACACTATGCTTGTTACACACACACAGGGAAGCGCAGCACCACACAAAAAATATTACGGTGCAAATTCGCCATCATAATAGCAATGTGCCAAGGTACAAACGCGCCAGGCTTTTAAAGGGAATGGGAGATGACACACTGATTGGTTTATTGCATGTAACGCCCAAAACACACCTATGAATTAATGAAGACACTAAGTACAACCCTTTTGAACCATGCGCCCAGCACACGGACCCTTTTTTCCGGCGTCAAACTTGCAAAAGTGGATTTGGACACGCCCTAGACGCACCTGTGCCATGCGATTCACGCTGTGCGCTTAGGTCGTTAAAACAGGGCCCTGTATGTCATTGTGTGAATGCTAATTCTGCAGGATTCACAGTATTGTTATCTTATTCCTTATTCTTCAACTTGAATATAATACAAAAACCATTCAAATATCAAAATGACTTCTTCAACTTTTTTATTTATACTTAAAATGTATTTATACTGTAAAATATTAAGCTTTTTTTTCATTTTTTATTTTACATTAAAGTCAATAGAGCAATCTTCAAATCCTCTACAGGCTTCTTCCTTTTTGAAAAGCTACTCCTTCCACATACAGTACTTTTACCTACAGACATCATTCAAACTTTAAACTGTTCACAAAACCTTTAGCGATTACAGTTGTATTCAGCTTCATGATATCTTTTACAGTTTTTGTGGTATCACTGTTTAAGTTTAGTGTTTCATTCAGGCTTTTTCATTGCTTATGATGAGTGATGGCATCACTAGAGTGGGAAGCCTGGGGAATTGTCTTAAAACCTCCATAACTTGCTCTCACACCTATAATTCACTTTTACACATTTTCATACAACTTTACCTTTGTCTTACACATTGAAGCCAGCAATTCAGTATAGTCACAGACAAAACCCTGCTACAACACACACTAGTTCACCATAATCTACAAAAGAACTACTTACATGTCCCTGTTCTGCAGGTATTCCACGCAAAGTTGGAAGTGTGCCCTTGTTTAGAAGTCTCCCCGCTAATCCTGCCTTGTACTGAGATGAAGTTGTAGAAACAAACAGCTAAACTGATATGACCCTTACTGCGCATGTGCGAGTCCCAACAAAGATGATACAGAAGTGAGATGTCTCACTCTCTAGCTAAAACAGAGCCGTGAAAACAGGGTGAAAAGAGGAGCTGCAGCAATGTGCAGTACAACAAAAATATGGTGTTTTTGAAAATTAAACCATGTAAACCTATTCTAGTAAAGCCTCAAAATACAATTATGAACCTGAAAATGAGCATAATATGGTTAATATAATAACTTTTGTGTCATACATTTTTGGTGTTAAACATTTTAATGAAATGTATACTAATTTAAACCATTCCCACTTTTCCAACTATTGTCAGTGCTTTACCTTGTTCTTATGCATTAAAGCCAGCAATCTAGTTTAACTTTAGCAATTACTTTAGCAATTTAGCTTTTTAGCATTCACAAGCATTTTCTACAGGAAATTCCTTGTTTTTTAGATTTGTCAGGCTTCCTGTAAATGCTCATATTAATCATATTCTACAATTACTCCTCATTGTATTCTGGTAAGAGGTGTCATACACGTCATCATAGTCTATGTGACCTCATATACATCATCATGGTGTCACAATTATTGAATCAGCATTATTCAGGGTGTTTCTTTTAGAATAAGCACTGCAACTTCTGCTTCCAGCTAAAGCATTCATCTACCTCCATGCAAAAATCTGGGCCATTGGTCCTTATCTGCCTACACCTCCTACATTCGCCCTGATGGTGACACTGTCCTTGTGAATCAAAGAGTCCTCAAGCCTTAAATTCCTGTAAAGCTACACATATAACTTGGTGGTGGTGTCTTGTTCGATGGCCGTCACTCCTGCTGCTGCCTTCTTGCATTCTATCTGCAATAATTTAACTGCTGTACTAGTGTAACAGAGTTAAAAATGTAGTGTATTGTTGTATATGATTTTCGCCAAAAATGAACAGCCTTGTTTATTAATTGTGAATGGAGCCACCTTTGGCCGTATGGTGTACTACAGATGTGCTGCGTGTAGTCTTGCGTTACTTCCCTACCCGATCAGAGAAGCTGTATACTTTTGATCAGGTAGGTTCAATGTACAAAGTACTTCACCCAGTATATCAGTTTTCTAAAAGTAAATTTATGTTAGGTTGATAACTTCAATGTATCTAATGTGTTATATTATTCCATGCACTGTAACGATCGTACTGCACTTTGCATGGTTTGACAGAAATGTTCTTTTTGACCGTGAGTTTCGGTGTACTGAGGCTAATGTGGCTAGCGTGCTAGCCGTAAGCTCCGCTAGTCACGTCCATACATTGGGAGCAATATTACTCTGTGTTTATCATGTGTGTTAACATTCTGTCTGCGTGTCTTGCTTGCTAGCAAGCACTGATAGTGTACGATGGGATATTGACGTAGTACATGTAGCCTGTGTAACGCAATGCATTCTTTGTGTTTTGCTTGTGCAGATGCTGTAAATGTGTACACCCAAAAGTCTGAAGACAATGTTTTGATTTATTTCCCAAAGGTATGATTCCATAATGTAATTAGGTTTTGGTGAAGTGCTGTAGCGTTATGCACTTAGGCTGCAGTTATGCCATTCTATGTGATAAGTTTAAAAGTTATGATTAAGATGGTTTTGTATGCATTTTCATGTTCTGATTTATTTCCCAAAGGAAAAATAAAGAAAGAAGAAAAAAATCCAACAATTCGCCTCTGTTCCCCTGATGCTTGACAATCGTTACACTAGCAATATTCACATCATTTATAATTCATGTATTCTATACTAGACGGTGACGGGCAGTTATTGCTCTTGGTGTTTGTTTTCTGTGTCTTGGTCTGTATCTGGTCATCGTGACCTCAGTCATACATAAGGGTCTAATGTAAGAGTGACCCCCGAAAAGTGGAATATTTGATGCTTCGATCGAAGGAACCTGATTCGACTGAACCTTGGCAGAGGCGTTATGAAATGAGGATCATTCCATTTTGGCTATATAGGGGTGCTCAATGTCTGATTTTACATAAAACTACCTCTATCTCCCAATAAGTTAAAGCGTAACTCTCGCCAAAATGCATCCTAGGATATTTTTGTTAATGTGCGTCAGTCAAACTATCAGTCAGCCATATTAGCCATGTCAGCCATATTATCAGTCAAAATGAGTCGATTTCCGAATGTGACGTAACAGGGAGGAGAGTATAGATGCAAAGCTCCTAAAGCTTAGTTCCATATAAATGCACGGATGATTTTTTGTTTTGTTGTTGGTAAAAAACAATATTGACCTTGTATATGGCTGTGGCCGAAAACAACAAGAGCTACAGTGAGTTGTTCAAAAACTTTCTTTTTAGTAAATCTGTGTACACAAAGAATGTTGTCAATGCTTGCGTTAATGTGTAGAGCCCCTGGTGATACTTAAAGCAAAGTTTCATGTTGTGTCGAGCCTTCTTAGTATTTAAAAAATATCTATTTTGAGGCTAGCATGAAAGTGCCCCTAGCTCTCCCATTCAAAAGGCCATTTGACCCAAAAATGAGAATACGGTGAATCTTAAAAGTGGTGATTCCGTCCTAATTATGCTTTTAAACTAAAGTTTGACTCACGTACATTCACAAAAATACCCTAGGATGCATTTTGGCGAGAGTTACGCTTTAATATACAGCATATTATTATATAAATATCAACATATAATGCTGTAAATGAAAGTTTCACTTTCCATGATTCGTGACCGATGGATGAGCATCTTGGCGGCAGGGATTTCAACCTTTTTTTTAATCAAGGTTTATTTTTTCATTTTCAGTTATGAACAACACAGTTTATGCAGCAATCAATGGTCGCGTAGATTCGAACAAAATCCCAAAATGGAGTCAGTTTCAGGCAGGATCAGAACATATGGAATAGGTCAGCAGTGTCCTGTTTGCATCTGTCACATTTTGGATTCAGCTCTGGATAAATTCTCAACAATCTCTCTTTGGAATAATGCAGGCAATTGACTACTTTAAACTAGATAACACAATGTCTCATGCATACTGAAGAGGAGTGTATCCTTCAGATTGCCTGATCCCAATCTTCCTCGGGGATAGACATTTCCATATCCGCTCCCACTGCATCGATTTTTAAGAGGTTTGAATGGGATCTTGCCCACCTTGTTAATTGCGTTGTAAATTTACTAATGTACCCCTTCTTGACAGAGTTAAAATCTAGAATAAGGTCTAATTGTCTTTCTTGAAGTTGGAATCATGGCGGAAGGAGGAGATGACAGCGCTCAGGACATTTATCAGCCCTCTAAGAGGACTAATGGCCCTGACACACCAACCCGACGGCCAACCCTCGGCAAAAAAGGACTGATCAGTCTCCTCGAGTTAGTCAAAAAAGTGCCTCGAGACATAATATGTCTCCATAACAGCAGGCGGCACTAATCTGTATTGTCGCGCCAAAATGAAAACCGGCCGCTGATTGGACGAACGCGTCACGTGGGTCTGGCTTCTCCCAAATTTCAAAATGGCAGCTCGTTCGGAAATATGATCTCGTATTTTACAATAATAGTTCACTGAAACGTGTTTCTGAAAACATTTAAATAGGCCATGCAGTTGGTGAATCTGTCTTCATTTTAGATCGATAAAGGTCAGTTTAAAAGATTTTCGTCAGATTTTGAGAGCACTCCACCAATCACATTGGTCATTGAGTCCGACTTCCCGCCCTCCGACCAAGCAACTCAGGTCGGCCAAAATGAAGGCTGACGGCCCCTCCGACAGGCGACGGCATGGAACACACCGAACAGACTCAAGTCACTGACCTCACCAGACTGTCCGACAGCCGATTATCAGGTTAGCGTGTCAGGGCCTTAAAGGGATACTTCACCGATTTAGCATTCAGCTTTGTAGCAGTAGAAACCCGGTACTATTTCTGAATGACCGTGCGTCCCTCCCTCATATCCCCCTGAGACAGGAGATATCTGCATTGGGAGGTCTGGAAAAAATCTTTTGATGATGTAAAATGACGATTTTTGCGTCAGCGGAAGATTTTTTGGCCAGAGCAAAAGACTACAGCCAGTAGTAGGACCTACTTCCGCATGTTTTAAACCCGCCCATCACCCGAAGCGAGCCGATCTCAGCCGGAAAAAAACGAAATGTCAGCCATCTTGAATCCTCGCTAAACAGGGCTCTCTCTCATGGATGTATTAGGAGAACTTCTCAGCAGCAAACCTTTACAACAATTATGTGCATTCAAACTACTGCGCGTGTACCACCGGGATACATCGGTACAGATCGGAGAATATGCAGGAAACGTTATTACAGACGGAATAATCGGCCCACTATGAGAGCTTCGGCTGCCACGGAGACCAGCGGTCTCGCTCAATGCCCCAAGCCGGGTAGGGGACATCCTCGTCGAATAGGTGGGAAGCTAACGCTAGCCGGCCACCTGTCCCATCAATCCTGCTTGCAAGTGTCCGTTCATTAAACAACAAACTGGACTACATCAAACTTCAACGATGCTCCCAACGTGAGTTCAAAGACTGTGTTTTTTGCTTTCGTGGAAACATGGCTGAACAACAGTGAACTGGACTGTCCAGCTACCAGGCCTGCTAGCCCTCCGACGATCTGAGCTAGAGATTCTCTGTATGAAGGTGGGCTGTGTTAACACAGACTGGTGCAGAAATGGGGTGATTTGTATCCAACTAACTGCTAACCGCTGGAGTTTGTGATTGTTACATGGCGACCATTCGACATTCCACGCTAATTCACGGCTGTGTTTATACTCGGCGTTTACAGCCCACCAAGACTAATGCTGGTATGCTTAGCTGAACTTTACGGAGCCTATAATGTGTGTGTGCACTAAAGGTAGCCTGTTTCGTATGTCGTTTTTATATAATGTCGTTTTTATATATTTTAAATGTGTAACACCACTTGAGCCATGATGAAACGTTTCGTGTATATAGTTGAAATAACAATAAAACACATTGAGTTGAGTTGTATGCCTCTGTCTGTCTGTCAAGCGGTAGGCGTGGCTTGGGAGTGGACTCAAAGCAGCAAAGCAAAGTGCATTCTGGGATTTGGTGTCTTTCATCCATATGAGCCAAAAACACATTTTCTGGCTTTTCTCAGCCTAAAAGGCACCAATTTAATTTTTTTTTCTTCACATTTCTGCTACATAAGTGACCCAATTTAAAGATATATTCAGCTTTCCAGCGGTGAAATATCCCTTTAAGTCTGAAGCATGGGCATATTTTGGTTATTATAAGAAGCTGGGTGTCTCTAGAGTTGTGCCGATGGACGATATCATCGTCCTTTGTGATGGCTGGCCGACATCACGATGGAGAGCCACCATCGTGATGCCACGCTCCCCACCCTGTCAGACACACTAATCGTAGTCGCGTACACTGGACGGGAAAATGACAACTGTCCTTCTCCATAAACAACATGAAATCAAGGAGAGGGTTAACTTTTCCTGCTCCAGGTTTCCCACCGTGGTCAGAAATAACAGGGGAGACACTTTGTTTCTCTCACTATGACTCTAGAGTCGCTACCCGCTCCAAAGCTAATCACCGGCACTCTCTCACTTCTCCGTCTCTCTATCACCCACTCCCCACACACACACACACACATGCCGGCTCGACGCACACACCAGCGCACAAGTATAAACATCAGGCCGCTTGCATATGCTACAGCGAAAGCTCTGCGTGGAGCATCCGCAGAACTGTAAAACTGGCGTTAACGTGGAACGCTTCACACTTTCCTTTCTCCCCTCACAAGTTTGTGGACACTACTGTGTGCGTGCATCAATAAGTGTCTGATGTCCTGTGGGTACGGGATGATGTTATGTAGGATTTATGAATGTACGTTAGCAACAGTAGGCTAATTAACGAGGGTGCTATTTTGTGTGAGCTATATTGTGCATCTGTTCATGTGTGCTGCAAGAGTTATGTTTCTGTTTATTGAATGCGTAGTTTAATCTCAGTAATGCTGGTATATTAGGTTATTACTGTCGCTCTGTTAAAGGCAAATGTCCCACTGTCCTTAAGCAGAGCACGGACATCTGCACCGTAGTTAAGAGAAAGTAGGATATGTAATACTGTCTATTTACAGAGGGCATTTAAATGCATGTCTGATCGTTTCTGTTAACTGTTAGCCCATAGTAGTAGAAGAAAATATTTAGCCATGAAAAAAAAAAAAGTGCTTAACATCCCCCCCGCCCCCGACGATATCATCGTCCATCACAATGTTTTACTGTCAACATCGTCAATTGCCAATTTAGGGGACATCGCCCAACCCTAGGTGTCTCGTCACACCCCTGCTGGTCTGGGTTTCTTCTTTTGGGGGGAATATTCCTAAACTAATTCCCCCCCTCCCTCCCACACTGTGTTGTGTGCATGTGTGTGTGCGCGTTTGTTTGTGTGTGTGTGTGTGTGTGTGTGTGTGTGTGTGTGTGTGTGTGTGTGTGTGTGTGTGTGTGTGTGTGTGTGTGTGTGTGTGTGTGTGTGTGTGTGTGATAGTGTAGAGTCACTCACCCACTATCCCCAGGGCCATATATGAGAAGATGACAATGATGAAGGTCAAACAACATAAGATATCAGTGCAGCTTCTGGAAAGACAGAGATAAAGCAATGTGAGAAAAAGCAAAAGAGCCTAAAGTTGAATGACGAAGAGGGAGATAAGAGTTATTCCTATTTTAGATGTAATATGAGTGAAAAACCACAGATTTCCTCACAATCACACAGCTAAAAAGATGCAATTATAGATCAAAATGATATGTGTGTCTTTGGGAAAATGGATATGCGCTAGCACAGTCTTTGTGTTGTGTATGTGAAAGTTAACTTCAGTGAGGACTGTCGATGTGGGAAGAAATAGTTTAATTAATCTACTTGCAAACTTGGGCAGATGACAAAATTGTTGAACATTAAGCCATTGGCTGGGTGTTTTAGTGTGGATGAGGTAAACATGACCTGCCCAGTCAACCCTCTTTGAGATAATTCATTGTAAATGTCAGCACATCTGTGACATTAACTTGTGTTTATGCTGATTTTTTATTTTATGTATATAAGATTTTTTCTGTATTAAAACACAAAGTGGAACTGCTGACGTGCTGACGTTT
Organism: Gymnocephalus cernua; assembly: GCA_023631565.1. Classification (NCBI taxonomy): domain Eukaryota; kingdom Metazoa; phylum Chordata; class Actinopteri; order Perciformes; family Percidae; genus Gymnocephalus; species Gymnocephalus cernua. The sequence goes on from CM042436.1 coordinate 9,913,440, forward strand.
ACGGTAAGCGTATTGTCTCACTTCCGGTGTTCTCGTGTTGTCATGTTACGGATGCTAGTTTCCTGATCTAGCAAGAACTTCCTTAAGTCTGCTTTATTGTTTAATTTAACGGGTATTTGCCTGGTTTGCATTTAAACTACAACCCCAAATCAGAAAAAGTTGGGACAGTATGGAAAACACAAATAAAAAAAGAAAGTAGTGATTTCTAAATGTACTTTGACTTGTATTTCATTGCAGACAATGTGAACACAAAATATTTCATGTTTTGTCTGGTCAACTTAATTTCATTTGTAAATATACATCCTTTCCTGTCATTTATACCTGCAACACATTCCAAAAACGGTTGGGACAGGAGCAATTTAGGACTAGTAATCAGGTAAATTGGTTAAAAAATTATGTGATTTTAAACAGGTGATGTCAACAGGTGATTGTAATTATGATTTGGTACAAAAGCAGTATCCAAGAAAGGTCTAGTCCTTTAGGAGCAAAGATGGGCCGAGGATCGCCAGTTTACCAACAAATACGTGAGAAAATTATTGAAATGTTTAAAAACAATGTTCCTCAAAGAAAGATAGGAAGACATTTGCTTATTTCACATTCAACCGTGCATAACATAATTAAAAGATTCAAGGAATGTGGAGGATTTTCAATGCATAAAGGACAAGGGCTCAAGCCTAAGCTGAACAACCGTGATCTCCGATCCCTCAGGCAGCACTGCATCAAGAATCGTCATTCATCTATAAGTGATATCACCACATGGGCTCAAGACTACTTTGGCAAACCTTTGTCAAGTACCACAATACGTAGTTATATCCACAAATGCCAGCTAAAACTGTACTGTGCCAAAAGGAAGCCCTATGTTAACAGTGTCCAGAAGCGCCGTCAACTTCTCTGGGCTCGGAGGCATCTGGGATGGACCATCACACAGTGGAAACGTGTACTGTGGTCAGATGAATCAGTATTTCAGGTATTTTTTGGGAGAAATGGACACCGTGTGCTCCGGAGCAAAGAAGAAAAGTATCATCCAGACTGTTACCAGCAACAAGTCCAAAAGCCAGGGTCTGTCATGGTATGGGGTTGTGTCAGTGCCCTTGGCAAAGGTAACTTGCACTTCTGTGATGGCACCATTAATGCTGAAAAGTACATAGAGATTTTGGAGCACAATATGCTGCCTTCAAGAAGACATCTTTTCCAGGGATGTCCATGCATATTTCAACAAGATAATGCAAAACCACATTCTGCACACATTACAAAGTTCTGGCTGCGGAGGAAGAGGATACGGGTACTTGACTGGCCTGCCTGCAGTCCCAACCTGTCTCCAATAGAGAATGTGTGGCGCATTTTGAAGCGCAAAATGCGACAACGAAGACCCTGTACTGTTGCCCACCTTAAGACTTGTTTGCAGCAAGAATGGGACAAAATTACACCTGAAACACTTCATCACTTGGTGTCTTCAGTCCCTAAACGTCTTTAAAGTGTTGTGAAAAGGAATGGCAACATTACAAAGTGGTAAATGTTTTACTGTTCCAACTTTTTTTGAAATGTGTTGCAAGAACCAAAATAGGAATTTAGTTTTTTTGAAACAATAACAATAAAAATCATGAGGAGCACATTAAATGATGTGCTCTTGTATTGTCTGCAATGAAATACAAGTCAAAGTACATTTATAAATCACTACTTTCTTTTTTTATTTGTGTTTTTCATACTGTCCCAACTTTTTCTGATTTGGGGTTGTACACCAGTTATACTCAAGCACTAAATTTCTCTCCTCTTACAGCGACTTCCTCGCTGATCTCACAATTGTTAAATTAGCTACTTTAGCTTAGCTATTAGCAATGGCTAATTCCTCTCCCTCTCCTGCTCTCTCTTGCTCGGTGTGTCAGATGTTTAGCTATTCCTCTGCCTCCTTTAGTGATAAAAATACATGTAATAAATGTAGTTTATTCGCTGCTTTGGAGGCGAGGCTTAGTGAGTTTGAGGCATGGCTCCGCACCATGGAATCAAAATCATATGCTTTCGTAGCTAGCCAGCGCCCGGTAGCCTGGCAGACCCCAAGCAGCCGGGCGAGTGGGTGACTGTTCGAAAGAGGCGTAGCGCTAGCTCTACACCGGGGAATGCACATGACGGCGGTCGCTCTAAACCGGAGCATCTGCGCCTTTCTAACAGTTTCTCCCCACTCAGTGATATGCCTAGATCTGCTGAGAAGCCAGCTTTGGTTATTGGGAGCACTATATTGCGAAACGTGAGGTTGGCGACTCCAAAAAAAGCGGCTGTGGTCGTGTGCGTCCCTGGTGCCAGAGCGGGCAATATAGAATCTTCCTAACCTTCCCCAGACCCACTCTCAGTTACAACTGAGAAGGTGTCAACCAGGCTAGGAATATCCTAGAAATACCAATGAAGTGATTTAGTACATAGTAGCTAGAATTAGGTATCTCTACCTCTTTGTAAGCAAAGAAGGAAGTGTGGAGTTACCTTCTGCGGATTGGACCTCGGAAGGAAGGATCAAACTTGTGTGGTTCTCCTGGAAGTAACAAAAATACATAAAAAGCTTTATTTAACCTTTATTTATCCAGGTAAGTCGATTGAGAACAAATTCTCATTTTCAACGACGACCTGTCACATTCACACAATTACACATTCATACCTGGAAGCTGCCCAGTACAACCACAGTCTGATCTGCTGGCCACTGAGCAGCTCCACTGGAGCGGTTGGGGTTAAGGGCCTTGCTCAAGGGCACCTCAGTGGTGGTAATGAGAGAGGGCCAAGCACTGCTGTTTCACTTTTCCCACCCAGATTTTATTCTGCCGGTCTGGGGATTGACCCGTCGACCTCCCGGGCCCAAGCTCACTTCTTTAACCTTTAGGCCACCACTGCCAGTGCCCCCCAATTAATGGATTTAGACCAAACCACATCAAATCAGCGCCTTGCGAGAGAAGATGAATATACAGTGAATTGTGGCTCAAAGATCACAAGTGTTTAAATGATAAGAATTGTTCTAAAAGCCTCATGAATAATTGAGGAAGAGTTACCCTACCTGGAGGAAGCCCGGGACCACCTTCTGGAGCCAGGCAGAGATGTAGGGCTTGTCAGCGAGCGCCTGGTGGCTGGGTGGCCGGGTTTTCCCCGACTGAGCGCCGCTACGTTGAAGTTTTATTATTTTGGTAAATTGACTGGATGCTCTGGCTACCTTGCTGTCCAAACGCCCTGCGGCTCACGTGAAAATAGACCTGGCACGTATCTTTAGCGGAGCGGAGAGCCGCTTCATGCACGCTTCTCGGACGCAATGCAGGTGGTGGAATATCAAGCATTGACTTAAATGGCTGCGACGCCTCCGAACCCAGCACAGATGCGGCGGTGGAAAATAGAGGTAAGGATGGTTTCTCCGCTGCATTTTGCAGATTATGTGGTCCTGATGGCATCATTGGTCCGTGAACTCCAGCACTCACTGGATTGATTCACAGCAGAGTGTGAAGTGAGGATTCGCACCTCTAAATCTGAGGTCACGGTTCTCGTCAGGAAACCAATGGAGTGCCTTCTTCAGGTAGGGAATGTGTCTTTACCCCAAGTGAAGGAGTTCAAGTATCTTGGGGTCTTGTTCGCAGGTGAGGGGACAATGGAGCAGGAGATTGGTCGGAGAGTCTGAGCAGCGGGCCGGTATTGCATTTGCTTTACTGAACCATTGAGACAAAAAGAGAGCTGAGCTGTAAAGCAAAGCTCTCAATCTACTGGTCAATTTTCTTTACTACCCTTACCTATGGTCATGAAGTCATGTGTCATGACCCTGGGTACAAGTGGCCGAAATGGGTTTTGTCAGGAAAGTGGCTGGCGTCTACCTTAGAGAGTCATCCGTGAGTAAGGACTAAGGATGACCGCTGGGCGCCTCCCTAGGGAGGTTATCCAGGCACATCCAGTTGGGAGGAGGCCTTGGACCCAGGACTAGGTGGAGAAATGATATATCCAGTCAGAGCTGGTTAATGACGCACGGGAAAGGGAAGTTTGGGGTCCCCTGCTAGAGCTGCTGCCCCCGCAACCCTACCCCCGATAAGGGGATGACTATGGATGGATGGATTGTCTGCACTGAAGTTTTTCATATCAAGCCTGCATTATCACGCTGTTTGTCAGGTAGCTCAAGTAGAACCTGTTCACTTCTGTTTCAGTGAAAATGAAGCCAGGGTGGACACTAATATTTTCAAGCAATGGCTGCATGGGCCACCAAGCCCCTGAATTTGGTGGTCAAAGTACATTTTTGTGGCCCAAATGCAAACCTTTCTAATTTGGTCGTTTTTCGCCCCCTTTCATGCCTCACTGTGCATATGCCACTGCTGGGCCACAGAAGGTCCTGCTACTGCCGAAAACATGTCTTTTCGCTTTTTTCTTTTATTTGAGCCGCTTGGGTAACTTTGTTTCATTTTTGCGTTTAGACCATTGACATAAAAAGAAAGGTTTAGACACATCTTGCTCCGTCTCTGTGTACTTCCCAGTTCTCCTGTCACTTTGTGTTTATCTTTCCGCGGCGCACTGTTACGGATTAAATGTAAATGGAATGTATTTATATAGCGCTTTTCTAGTCTTAACGACTACTCAAAGTGCTTTAACATAGTACAGGAACCATCCACCATTCACACACATTCATACACTGGTGGCAGAGGCTGCCATACAAGGTGCCACCTGCTCATCATTCACACACATTTACACTCCGATGCAAAGCAGCGGGGGCAACCGCTCTATCACTGAGCCACAGCCGCCCTAGTCCATTTTATTGTGATAGTAGGGGGTGTTGACCTCTCTTTAGACAACACTGAGTAAAACTGCGGTCGATTTCGTGTCAAGACCGAATACAACACTACCGAGGTCTATCAACACAGCTCCGCTGACCGGAAGTGCACGCAAGCGGGTTTGAGACCGTAAACAAAGTGTGATGTAGAGAGTGTCATGGAGGTTGGAGAATGGATGACATAAAATGCAGAGACGGAAAACTGAGGATCGTTTTAGTGATTTAATCAAACCCAAAAGAAGTACAAAACCGAAAGAGAACTGGAGCAAGCAGGCGAAAATGGGAACGCCACTTCCGGGATTGCTCCGTTGCTGTCAGAAATTCCGCTGGATGTCACTCTTTCGGCCGGGTGTCCGTTAGCTTTCGCAAACTCCGGTGGATATATGAAGACTATGGTTAACTACTCCTCAGATCTCTGCAGGGTAAATCCAGACAGCTAGCTTGAAACTGGTAAGCTTCGTGATGCATTCAAATTTATTGTAAAATACCCATTTCCCATCTAGTGGTTGTTTTTGTCGTTTACCAGCAATTTACTGGTGAAATAAGTTATTGTTATAAGTTATTGTTATTACATTTTTAATAAATCATTTCAATTTGACCATATGGCCTTAGCAATAAACAAGCTGTTCTTTAATGTCGCCGACGTTTTTTATTTTTTTTTTATCTTTTTTTAAAAGTATTGGTTCAAGCACCGTTTAGGCACCAGCATCATTTTAAAAGTATCATTTCAGCACCGGCGTCCAAAAAATCCAAACAATACACAACCCTAATAATTACATGACAAGAATCACACATAGCATGACAATACATTGTAAGGTAGGAGCTACACTTACACCAAGCTTAATAATGACAAATAAGACAAAAAACAACACTAAAAACACCGCACATTTCTAGTGGCATTTGAATTTAAAACTAAACTACTTTAAGAACTAAACTTCACTCAAATTAAAAAGTTTAAAGTTACATACTGCAACTGTATCGTGCAGCATAGACGGCTGAGTTTTACAGATGAACATGTAAATGAGTCATTTATTCTTCAAATGTGTTTCTTTGTCCTCTGTCCTTCACGATGAGTGTTGAAGATGGAAATGAGACTATGCTTGTCAAGATTTAAACATCAGCTGCATCATACTTCATAGTCACCCCAGCACACACACACACACACACACACACACACACACACACACACACACACACACACACACACACACACACACACACACACCTAATTAAGAGTGTGTTTGAGAAATGTGTGGAGTTTAGCCAGGTTTTATCAGAGGACATATCTTGCTTATCTGTTACACTCTGCCAAATCTCTCCCCCCCCCCCCCCCCCCCCCCACACACACACACACACACACTTGTCTCTATTACTCAACATCTTTTAAAATCATTTTGATAAACCAGTGTACAGTTAATGTACAACCAGACAGGATGAGCAGAAAGAAACAGACCTGAGGTCAGCTGATGGCATTAGTGAACAGTAATGCTTAGCTAATCTTTATCCTGCTGCTGACCAAAATAGCCACAGTGTGCTCAGTACAAAGCAGCAACACCTTTGTTGGCATGGTTGTCATAGGCTAATTTTAAACTTCTTCTCATTGACCACCTACAGTATCCTCCATGTTCAGACCAGACTGCAACATCTCCATCTGAAGAAGCCTCTTCTGAGATGGAACAGTGTCAGTCAACAGTAAGGCTGCGTTCAGACTGCAGGCAGATCTGATTTGTTTCTCAAATCAGATCTTTAAAACAGACTGGCACTGTTGCGAGTGATCAGATTAGATCTCCACAGAGCTGTGGAGTAAGGTCTGGCTACACCACAGATGCATTCTGGGATAGGAGAAGGTTTGCATTTCTTTAAACCAATCACAATCGTCTTGGGTGGTGCTAAGCTACAGACGCAGCTACGGTGGTTCTGTTAAATAGTCTCGGGAAAGAACTTGTTTTGGTGAAACCTTTGCACCCTGCAAAAGAAAACGTCACATACAATATTAAATTAAGTTGACACAATACAGTAACGTGAGCTATTTAAATTAGTAAGAGCAAACGTCATTTGCTCTTACCAGTGTATCTCTGTGTGTACTTTGTCTACAGCAATCACACCAATCGGTCCCAAAACGTCCCAGTTAGAGAGGAAATGCTGTAAACATAGGCCTGCACGATTCGGGGAAAAATATGAATCACTATTTTTTTTTCACGAAGTGTAATGTTTGTTGCACACATGAACCATGATAAAACAAAACAAATTGGCATTGTTCTTTTGGCACATATAGCACACTGCACATCACCACAAGCCTGTAAACATAGAGGCCTCGATGAATAAAGAAAATAAAGTGCATACTGGCCATTTAAGTAGGCTACCAAAAATAGTGACATATAACACATTGAACTAAATATGGCCCTGATACAGGCTCTATCTGATCTCCTTGAACATGTCTTTACATCATTAAAACATGTCAATCAACTGTTATGGTTTTGGGGATTTGTCTTATTTTGGTAGTCTGTTTTGTATTTTGTTTCCTGTCTTATTTTGAAGTCTGGTTTTTCTCCCTAGTCATGTCTGGTTTTACTTCCTGTCTTTTGGTTTTTCCCGCTCTTGTGATTGTCTGATGTTTTCCACCTGTTTCCCAGCCCTTGTGTCACCTGCCTCTTGTTTCCTCGTTATCCTCTGTATTTAGTCTTTGTGTTTCCCTTGTCCTGTGTCGGATCATTGTATTCTGTTTGTGTTAGTGTGTTTTGTCTCCAGTTCGTATTCCTGTGTGTTAGTCTTAGTGTTCCTGTGTTTCTATTTTTGACTTGGACTTTATTTTTGGATTATCCTTTTTGCCTGCTTTTTCCAGGACTCCTTTGGTTTATCCTTTTTGCCTGCCTTTTCCAGGACTCCTTTGGTTTTGTATTTCGTTTCTTTTATTAAATCATCAAGTGACACTACTCCTGTCTGCCTGCCTGCTCTCTGCATTTTGGGTCCAACTTTCCTTGCTACACGTAACAGAATGATCCGACCATAACATGGACCCAGCAGAGAGGCAACTTTTTGAGGAGAAAGTTACTGAGTTCGAGCAAACTGTACAGAGCCTTTTGAACTCAAGACCTGATCGGCGTGCCCCTGTGCGGGAGAGGATCTCTAAGCAGCAGCTGTGGTTCAGTGAAAGACCTTGGGTGAGCCATTTTGTTCCACACCTAAACACCGTTAAGAAGAGGTTGGATAGCTTCCTCCATGGCTCACCCACTAGCAGGCCTGTGTCTCCGCCAGTTAACACCGTGGCTTCAGGTGCAATGTTTGTCACCCAACCGGTTTCTCTGCCCACTTCTCCTAGTCTTGTTTCTCCACCTGGAAGAGAGCCAGAGACTTTTTTGTCTATATTCCAATATATGGCTAAGTGTGCTAGACTGACTGAGGCCAAAGCACCTAGCCTTCTAACTGGGAAGCAAGGGTCTACTGCGCTTTCTGGCAGCTCCCCTGTACTCCTGTCTGTAGACTGTCCTACTGCCATCAGTTCTGTGGGCACCCCAGACTATAAACAGTCCTTTGAAGGTACCCGTCTGGCTATTTTTCCTGGGACTCGTGGAGGCCTTAGACGGAGGAGGGGTCAACATGGCTCCCGACGCCATTCCCCGCTTCAACCTCTGTCCAGCGGCCCCGAGCCCGTGTTGTCCAGCGGACCTGAGCCCAAGCTGTCCAGCGGACCCGAGCCCTTGTTGTTCTGTGAACCTGTGCCTGAGCTGACGCCCAGCCGTCCAGAGCCTCCGCTGACGTCCAGCCGTCCAGAGTCTCCGCTGACGTCCAGCCGTCCAGAGTCTCCGCTGACGTCCAGCCGTCCAGAGTCTCCGCTGACGTCCAGCCGTCCAGAGTCTCCGCTGACGTCCAGCCGTCCAGAGTCTCCGCTGACGTCCAGCCGTCCAGAGTCTCCGCTGACGCTTCTCCCAGAGTCTCCGCTGACGCTTCTCCCAGAGTCTCCGCTGACGCTTCTCCCAGAGTCTCCGCTGACGCTTCTCCCAGAGTCTCCGCTGACGCTTCTCCCAGAGTCTCCGCTGACGCTTCTCCCAGAGTCTCCGCTGACGCTTCTCCCAGAGTCTACGCTGACGGTGCCCAGCACCCCTGAGACTTTGTTGGTCAGCGCTCCAGAGACTGCCCGAGAGACTTTGTTGGTCAGCGCTCCAGAGACTGCCCGAGAGACTTTGTTGGTCAGCGCTCCAGAGACTGCCCGAGAGACTTTGTTGGTCAGCGCTCCAGAGACTTTGCCCTTGGTCAGCGCTCCAGAGACTTTGCCCTTGGTCAGCGCTCCAGAGACTTTGCCCTTGGTCAGCGCTCCAGAGACTTTGCCCTTGGTCAGCGCTCCAGAGACTTTGCCCTTGGTCAGCGCTCCAGAGACTGCCCGAGAGACTTTGTTGGTCAGCGCCCCAGAGACTTTGTTGGTCTCTGGTGCCCCAGTAACGTTGTGGGGTTTCTGCACCCCAGAGACTTGGTCACTGGTCAGCATCCCAGAGACTGCCCGAGAGACGTTGCTGACCTCCGGCTCCCCAGTGGCCTTGCTGGATTGCAGCTCTCCAGAGACCTTGCCATTGGTCAGCGCTTCTGAGACTGTCACAGAGACTTTGCCGTGTAGCGGTCCCCCAGAGTTCCTAGAGTCCCGGCCGTGTAGCGGCCCCCCAGAGTTCCTAGAGTCCCGGCCGTGTAGCGGCCCCCCAGAGTTCCTAGAGTCCCGGCCGTGTAGCGGCCCCCCAGAGTTCCTAGAGTCCCGGCCGTGTAGCGGCCCCCCAGAGTTCCTAGCGTCCCGGCCGTGTAGCGGCTCCCCAGAGTTCCTAGCGTCCCGGCCGTGTAGCGGCCCCCCAGAGTTCCTAGCGTCCCGGCCGTGTAGCGGCCCCCCAGAGTTCCTAGCGTCCCGGCCGTGTAGCGGCCCCCCAGAGTTCCTAGCGTCCCGGCCGTGTAGCGGCCCCCCAGAGTTCCTAGCGTCCCGGCCGTGTAGCGGCCCCCCAGAGTTCCTAGAGTCCCGGCCGTGTAACGGCCCCCCAGAGTTCCTAGAGTCCCGGCCGTGTAGCGGTCACCCAGAGTTCCCTGTGTCTCGGCCGTTTAGCGAGCCCCCAGAGTCCCTTGCTTCCCGGCCGGCTAGCAGCCTCCTTCTACCCCGGCCGGCTAGCGGCTTCCCTGAGATTCTGACCCCTCATGTTTTGTCGGTGGTCCGGCCGACTCCTGCCCCTCGTGTCCAGTCGGCGGTCCGGCCGACTCCTGCCCCTCGTGTCCAGTCGGCGGTTCGGCCGACACCTGCCCCTCGTGTCCAGTCGGCGGTTCAGCCGACGCCGGCCCCCCGTGTCCTGTCGGCGATCCGGTCGACTTCTGCGCCTATCATCGGTCCGACTTACCTGTCGCCTGTCTCCAGCCCAGCTGACTCGTCGCCTGTCTCCAGTTCAGCCGACTCGTCGTCTGGCTCCCCAGCTGACCCTTCGCCTGCCCGGCCTCAGAAGGGAGATCTTCGTCGCCGCCGGCCCCCAGAGGGATATCGCCTTCGCCACCGGCCTCCAGAGGGATATCGCCTTCGCCGCCGGCCTCCAGAGGGATATCGCCTTTGCCGCCGGCCTCCAGAGGGATGTCGCCTTCGCCGCCGGCCTCCAGAGGGATATCGCCTTCGCCACCGGCCTCCAGAGGGATATCGCCTTCGCCACCGGCCTCCAGAGGGATATCGCCTTCGCCGCCGGCCTCCAGAGGGATGTCGCCTTCGCCGCCGGCCTCCAGAGGGATATCGCCTTCGCCGCCGGCCTCCAGAGGGATATCGCCTTCGCCGCCGGCCTCCAGAGGGATGTCGCCTTTGCCGCCGGTCACCTGGGGGATATCGCCTTCGCTGCAGACCGCCTCGGAGCCCTCGACGTCCTGCTCGGCCGCCTGAGGGGCTCCACCTTCGCTGTCCGTTTCGGCCGCCTGAGGGGTTTCGCCGTCGCTGCAGGCCACCTCGGAGCCATCGACGTCCTTCTCGGCCGCCTGAGGGGTTTCGCCGTCGCTGCAGACCGCCTCGGAGCCCTCGACGTCCTGCTCTGCCGCCTGAGGGGTATTGCCGTCGCTGCAGACCGCCTCGGAGCTCTCGACGTCCTGCTCTGCCGCCTGAGGGGTTTCGCCGTCGCTGCAGACCGCCTCGGAGCTCTCGACGTCCTGCTCTGCCGCCTGAGGGGTTTCGCCGTCGCTGCAGACCGCCTCGGAGCCCTCGACGTCCTGCTCTGCCGCCTGAGGGGTTTCGCCGTCGCTGCAGACCGCCTCGGAGCCCTCGACGTCCTGCTCTGCCGCCTGAGGGGTTTCGCCGTCGCTGCAGACCGCCTCGGAGCCCTCGACGTCCTGCTCTGCCGCCTGAGGGGTTTCGCCGTCGCTGCAGACCGCCTCGGAGCCCTCGACATCTTGCTCTGCCCCCCTGAGGGGCTCCATCTTTGCCGCCAGCTGCCTGGGAGTTCCCCTCTTGCCGAGGCCTCCCTCAGCTCCCTGTCCCTAGTGGTTCTCTGGTTTTCCCTCAGGCCTCTCTGGCCCTCTGTTTCCCCTGGGCCTCTCCGGCTCTCTGCCTCCTGTGCCCCAGAGCTCTTCGTTCCCTGTGCCCCAGAGCTCTTCGTTCCCTGTGCCCCAGCGCTCTCTGTTCCCTGTGCCCCAGGGCTCTCTGTCCCCTGTGCCCCAGGGCTCTCTGTCCCCTGTGCCCCAGGGCTCTCTGTTCCCTGTGCCCCAGGGCTCTCTGTTCCCTGTGCCCCAGGGCCCTCTGTTCCCTATGCCCAGTGACTTTTTCCCTCCTCCGGACCCCCTCCGCCCTCCCTGGGTTGGTTTTTTGTTGTCCCTCCTCCGGACCCCCTCCGCCCTCCCTGGATTGCCTTTTTCTCTGCTCTGTTTTTTGGACATCTGGGATCTGTCCCTTGGGGGGGGGGGTACTGTTATGGTTTTGGGGATTTGTCTTATTTTGGTAGTCTGTTTTGTATTTTGTTTCCTGTTTTATTTTGAAGTCTGGTTTTTCTCCCTAGTCATGTCTGGTTTTACTTCCTGTCTTTTGGTTTTTCCCGCTCTTGTGATTGTCTGATGTTTTCCACCTGTTTCCCAGCCCTTGTGTCACCTGCCTCTTGTTTCCTCGTTATCCTCTGTATTTAGTCTTTGTGTTTCCCTTGTCCTGTGTCGGATCATTGTATTCTGTTTGTGTTAGTGTGTTTTGTCTCCAGTTCGTATTCCTGTGTGTTAGTCTTAGTGTTCCTGTGTTTCTATTTTGGACTTGGACTTTATTTTTGGATTATCCTTTTTGCCTGCTTTTTCCAGGACTCCTTTGGTTTATCCTTTTTGCCTGCCTTTTCCAGGACTCCTTTGGTTTTGTATTTCGTTTCTTTTATTAAATCATCAAGTGACACTACTCCTGTCTGCCTGCCTGCTCTCTGCATTTTGGGTCCAACGTTCCTTGCTACACGTAACATCAACATGCTGCAGCTACAGCTTCAGTCTCTAGAGAAATTTGTCAATTGCCAATTTAAGTACGTATCAAAAACCGAATGATTTCTTAGCACACTCTTTAACTGCTTGCCTTTCATGTCTTCAGCTGTCCTATCAAAATAGAGGCCGAAACTGCCCCCCTAAAAAGGTCTATGTAAATATATTCTTTGCAAATCCTCACAATCATTCCCCGAAAGAACCAAGCAGGCCTGCCTTGTTGCACCATCCAAATTTTCTTCAAGTGCCCATATTATGAAAAGAAACACTTTTTCTGGGATTTGGGGTGTTATTTTGTGTCTCTGGTGCTTCCACACGCATACAAACTTTGAAAAAAATCCATCCGTGCTGTTTTGAGCGGGTTTCTGAATGATTCCTGCCTTCAGTCTCCGGGTGAGCTGTTAAAATTTGCAGGGCTTTCTACATCAGTAGCCGAAACGACGGGCTAACCACAACCGTTAGCAGTGTCAGTAATGATGTGTAGCTTAGGGCTGCACCGTATGAGGAAAATGTGCGATATGCGATAACGTTGTTGAATATTGCGATAATGCGATAAATAAACAGAAATTAGTGTTCTCAGCTCTGCTGCTTTCAGTATTCTGCTAAAACACAACAAACTGCTCATTGAATTTAAAACAAACCAAAGGAAATCATTGCCAACATTCTTTTATCAAACCAACTGAACTTTAAATTGAATATAAAAGGCAGCCAGAGAGTCCGGAGTTAGACACACCTGATTGGAATCGGATCCCAACCCACATCCCAAATGTAGTTTGGTTCCGATTTGCAAAAATCGCATTTCATGTGGCTTTTTGTCCATTCAGTGTTTCTGTAGTCTATAGGCGCGTCGTTCCACTTACGAGATTGCTCCATTGCTGTCGGAAATCTCGTCGGATGCAAGGCGTTTTGCCGATGTCTGTTTCCTTCCACTTTTTTTGTGTTGCCATTCTAAACTCCGGTGGATTAATGAGGACTATGGTTAACTGCTCCTCAGATCTCTGCAGGGTAAATCCAGACAGCTAGCTAGACTATCTCTCCAATCTGAGAACGTACAAATGTTCCACCAAAACAAGTTCCTTTTAAAGCCCCAGTGTGTAACATTTGTAATTGTTTATTATCAAAATCTGTATTGCCCTTCACAAACTTGTCCTTTTTTATGAATATTGACCACCACCATCAATTCCAAGTATTCCTATTGGCTTGAAATTTTACATATGCGATTACATGAACTGGGGTAGACGCTCCATAGCCATGCGCCATCTTGAAATACGGTAGCCCGTAGGGGACATACAGAATATACTGCTCCGCATTTTGCGCTTTTCACTCAGTGGCACTGACTGTGACATATGCCAGGGAGGGAGGGGGAGAAGATTACTTGCGACTCACCGCCGGCAGATTTGAAAGCCTGTTGCGTCTATTATCGAGGACATGTAACTGAGTCGCCGAGGAAATTAAAACGACAACATGACAGGCAAAGCAACGAGACCAAAGTTAATATTGTTGTGGCTTTTCCAAGATAGAAAGAGCTGATGAGGAGCAAGGATTTTAAAAGGGACACTGAAGTTGCCTGCTTTCTTCTCAACAGGTAATTCTGCCTATTTGTTTAAAAGTTTTATAGTTGCTACTCGCTTGGCTAACTATAGCATGGTTGTGTATAACGCTAGAACGACGTGTAGGATACTTTTCCTTGCGTCAATGATGAAAAAGGATTGTCTACCTTGTAACATAAACATAATCATATGTGCCGTGATTTCCCTGGCAGACAACTCACGTCATGGATCTGTAACAGACTAGCTACTAGAACAGCTGTGTGTAAACGATGGAGACACTAAGAGATCATTTCAGTTTCACTGACATTGTTCATGCTGCTCAGAGAAATATATTAAAAACACAAACCTCCGTTGCTTCTCTCCTACGCTGTAAACATCGCCTTACACTATTAATCTCGTACAATATACAGAATAACGATAGCACTGATACTTTACTAACATTAGCTTGCATATGTTTGGGAACCTGATAGCTGATGTTAGCAATGAAATGGTACCAAAATAACGTCAAACTATTATTACACTGGAAGGGAAACTCACGGACGTTTTGTCGCTAATTTCGGGTTCGGCCACCGTAGGAGTTGTAACGCACTCGGAATGGGGGGGGGGGCTACAAAGTGAAATTCAGTTGGTTGTCATATACAATTTCACCGCTAGATGGGAGAAATTCTTACACGCTGGGGCTTTAAGCATAGGCCAGTATATGATTCTGACAGTATGAGAACCTGTATGAAATTTCTTGTTTATTAGTGTGCCATGTTTAATTATGACATCACATCAAAATTTAATATCCAGGGAATCTGTAATTTTATTCCATAGCAACATTTGATAACATTTATTTCCCATAATCAGGGCATTGTAATTATTATTATTGATATTATTATTATGATTAAGGAAACATGGTTGTAGTATGCAGTGTCCTGATTGGTGGAAAATGCTTGCAGAAAGAAACGGCTGTAAAAATGTTACTACTGTCCCTGTCAAAGAGGCTGAAGCGAAAGGTTGACGTGGAAAAGCCCAGCTTTAATGATGTACAGGTAAACAGGTCCTGTATGCCTCATTTGCAATAAAACGATGCTGTTGCAAAATATATAACCAGCATCATCATCATGAATGAAGAACACGAACATAACGATCGCGTCATTCACATGCATATTAAGTAGCCACATGCATCTGTTTTGGTCTTATAATACATCCATAGATTTACTACTCCAGCGGAGAGGATTGTTCGTTTAGCCAGCAGTTAAGTTTATAAAAATGTGTCCAAATTTCAAGATTCCCGGCAAACTAGGTTAAACAGTTAGACTACAAACTGACAGCTTTTGTTTTAGCTTGTTTGTAAAAATTCGCTATTTGCAGAGTAGAGCTGTGTTTGCGTAAAACAGCGCGGTGGATAAGAGTGGACTGAGCAGACAGAGCACATTGAAATATCGCTTTCTACATGTATATGCCTGTCTATAAAGGTGAGTGCATTGATAAGTATTGGCTTTTTACTCACAAAGGTTTTATTGTAGCCTACTTACAGTAACAAGACTAGCGTTAGTTAATCTGCCCCAGCAGCCATTGGTAATCCTCTTTGTATCGTTCGGGGATAGTTTTTATACAGTGGGGATAGTTTTTATTAGAGCTGCAACGATTAATCGTTTTCAACTCTTAAATTAATCGCCAACTATTTTGATAATCGATTAGTCGGTTTGATACATTTTTTAAGACAAAAGTCTAAATTCTCTGATCCCAGCCTACAAAATGTGAATATGTTCTAGTTTTCTCTCTCCTCTGTGACAGTAAACCGAATATTTTTGAGTTGTGGACAAAACAAGACATGTGAGGACGTCATCTTGGGCTTTCGGGAAACACTGATCCACATTTTTCACCATTTTCAGACATTTTATAGACCAAACAACTAATCGATTAATCAAGAAAAAAATCAACTGATTAATCGACTATGAAAATAATCGTTAGTTGCAGCCCTAGTTTTTATACAGTCTATGGTGGGGATACAAGTCAATAAAACTACCGTAAAAAACAGGTTGCACAACTGTGAACCTTGTAATTTGGCATGCGGATGAGAGAGTGCTTCAGCATTTCAACCATGTTTTCACATCAATAACTCTCTTGCACACATATTGCCAGCGTGCCATTGGTTAAGGTACCGCGTGCCCATGGTGGCACGCGTCCCTAAGGTTGCCGACCTCTGGTTTAAAGAAATGCCATTAAACCAGAGCATGTTTTTCTCCCATCCCGGAATGCTGTGTGGACTAGCCAGAACAGATTAGGAGGGTCTGGCAAAGCGGGACTAGTCTTTCTGAAATCAATCTGGATACTGTCTGGATATGCCAAAAAACTGATTTGGGCTGGCAGCCTGAACAAGGCCTAACTTCCCCTTTACAAATTAAAAATCAGCATAAAACAGAAACCTAGTGTACATGAACTGTGTAATGTGCAGGATCTACCACAGAGGCGGTTTTTGAGTACTTTGTCAGGAAACTCTACAGATGTGTATTTGAGATCAAAATGAAGGCAGAGTTTGAAGATGGGTGTGGTCCAAGCAAAGGGCCGGATGTAGGGGGGAGGAAGTACACACTTACGCCCCTGGTGTGATCCTATCGCAGGATGGTCTCAAGTTTGAATGTGTCAGTGGTTAATACAAGCTTAAGAGATTTGCACATTTTGGTCTACAACATAAAAAACATCAGTAAATACCCCACACAGGAATTTTAAAGCTTGTATGTGTCATAAAAAAGTTGGTTGCTATTAAGTGGCTATCTGAGACTACAAATAGAAACGCAAAATCAGTTGGAAGCTAGTGGTGGTGACGTTGTCATGGGACCGTGTTGTAGTTTGTCTATAGCCTTGTAGCTTTTTACTTCTGGCCATTGCATTTACGCATCAAGTTGTGTTCATTTCTGAAGATTATCTTGCTGAACAAAACGTGTAAGTATCATAAAGGGTTGTTAGCCACAAATGTTCTGCGGGTTAGATCAATTTTTGCTTCTTCCAACCATATGTTAAATTAAGAGTCAATGTAGATTTACATATTGCAATAATATCATAATCCTACAATGAATCATTGTGAAAACAAAACTTTCTAGATGTTGGGTTGTTACTTTGGCCAGGTCATCATCAAAAAAGCAAATTAGTACATTCGTGATTTTGTCCATGTTGACATTAGTTGCTTCATGTACATTTATTAAACACTTGGCATTGTTAATCTTTTCATATAGCTAGACGTCTAAACTCTTGAACATGGCTGAACATGGCTGCTGCTGCTGCTGGCAAACAGCAGTCTTTCGAATCGGCTTTGGCTGCGACTCTGGAAGACTTGGAGTTAAGCTTTTCTTTGAGAGAAGAACAAAGAACGACACTGAAATTATTCTTAAAAAAGGAAGATGGTTTTTTTCGGACTTTTGCCGACCGGATACGGCTTCGTTGGCTCTGGTTGGTTGTAGCGCTATCCTATTGCACGCAGAG
Organism: Gymnocephalus cernua; assembly: GCA_023631565.1. NCBI lineage: Eukaryota > Metazoa > Chordata > Actinopteri > Perciformes > Percidae > Gymnocephalus > Gymnocephalus cernua. Next base: position 9,930,669 of record CM042436.1, read on the forward strand.
GGAATTTGAAAGACAACCGTTTATCCTGCCCCTCGGATTGAGCCCTGTCAATGGAGAGTTCCCAGACCCAACATCTTGATGTGGGTCTGGCTTGTCAGGCTAAGCATTTGGTGCAACAGTGGCGAGGAAAAACTTCCTTTTGGGCAGAAACCTCAGACAGACCCAGGCTCTTGGTAGTGATCTGCTGCTGCCGGTTGTGACACAGAGACACTGATATAGATATACAGATATAGAGAATTATGATTCATAATAATTATATCAGTTGGTATGATAAACGGTGGTAATTATAGTCACACTAAAGATAATAGAACTATGACTAGAAATAGTAGTTGTAGCAGTGCAGTGCATTACATATGGGGGCTCCCATGTACCTTCTTCCCCTGCCACCCTGCCAAGATCTCTCGCTACCCCTTTGCCACACCATGTAAACTTTTCTAGATCCGCCACTGCCCAGTGCCATTTGTTTTTAACCCCTTTCTCAACTAAAGCTGTATCTACATGCTCCGAGTTTGATAAACTTTGACTACACCACACTCCCTTTTGGCAAAGACCCGCCCTACTTTGCATCTGATTGGCTAGAACTCGTTTCACCGGTAGGTGGAAGTTCGATGATTGGTTAAACCCAGCGCATCAAAAACAAATCCCATGTGGACTTTTTAATGTATTTATTTTTCTATAATAGTCATACCCCAGAAATTTGGCACCAGGCCCGAATACTTTAAGCTCTGCGATAGGTAGAGCTGCGTTCCTCTCATATGATTGGTGGGTGAAATCAATTCACTCGAAAATATTAAACAGCATGCACGTTTTGCAGGTTTTATTTTTTTCCTCATGGCCGAGATCCGGCATGGTGCCGGAATACTTTAAGCCCTGCGTTTCTATAATCCTGTGTGTTTGCCACATGGTGCAGCCAGCACACACTGTAACAACAGACTCATTACAGAGATAGCACATTCTAGACAGGACTCTTTTATTATGTCAATCCAATTAGTCAAAGCATAGGCGTAGATTTCGAGGGGATGCAGGGGATAGGCTATGCCCCCCCCCAATATTTAGAAGAGGTAGATTTGTTTGTTGTTGAGATGTAGGCTACACGATTCCTAATAAAACATCCCAAAACATTATTTCTTTTATATAAAGATATTTTCACCATAAATTGTTGCTGAAAAATTCCCCAGATTGCAGGAAGTGACAACTGTCCCCCTGACTTCACCATAAGTTTCGTGGTTTCAGTTTGGGTTGTAATTAGTTAGGCTAAATAATATTACGCTAATATCCACCTATTAGTTTAATTAAATTAGCCTACTAATTATAATGCTCTATTATTGCGTGCCTATCTATGCCTTATGGTCATAACACTGACATCCAATAATGATATTCTAACTGTTGTTTTAGACAGTAACGGACATGGTTCAGCCTGCTCCGGGACTCACCGTAGTGGCGAGCCGGCGGTGCTGCTCCAGCGGCGGTGACGCTCTGTACGGCGGCGGGGTTGCTCGGGCTGTACCGACGGGGCGCCATGGCGCGCTGCTGGCGGTGGACAAAGAAAGAGAGGAATAAAGAGCGGCTCGCTGTCTGTGGAGCTAACAGTAGTTCATTCAGTGCTCCTCAGCTCCTCAGCTCCTCAGCTCCTCAGCTCCTCAGCTCCTCAGCTCCTCAGCTCCTCAGCTCCTCAGCTCCTCAGCTCCTCTCCTCTCCTCTCCTCCCTCCCTTCTCCTCGAGACCACCTGCAGGCTCCGATACGCTCGCGCTCTCTCTGTAGAGACGTCACGCCAACGTGTGTTTAAAAAGCTGATGCTCCTGGTCAGCCTCCACCGAGGACATGTAGGCTACTTAAACTAACACATTTGTAATCCCTACTTTTGTGGTTCACACTGCTGTATCTGGATGGAACCAGACTGATGATCATTCGTCACAGGTCTCAGTAGTACGGGCTGCGTTTAAGTAAGAAAATGAAGTCTAGAAACCCTGACCTGGTAGCCTATAGCCTACTTACTAAAACAAACTAATGGTAAATAAAACTGTCTACAAATCGACTTATCCAGCCATTCATTTATTTAGCAAACAGTTCTTTCAGAGAGACTGGCCTAATTCTCAGTCTGTAATGCATAATTTCATAAACAGGTAGCCTATTAAAAAACAAAAAAAACGAATGGTTGTTTGATTTTCGTTTTAAAAAGGAACTATGCCGTTTTTTTAGCGTAATTTACCTTAACTGAACCGCTTCGGAGTCATTGGAATGGTTATATGACTTTTTTCGGATTGAAATGGTGGTCTGTGAGCGGAAAAACCATAGACAGTTAAAGAAATGGACAAAGTGACGCCGTTGTTTTTGACGGAGACCAGTGTAGTCTATTAGAAGCACTTTTCCGGTGATGGCTGAGCGTTACTGCGCAGCAGCAAACTGAGTTTGCCATGTAGATGTGACGTGAGCAACGTGAACGTTGTAGTCTTCTGGTAGCTGTGCCAAGAGAAATCTCAATCATTCCCAATCTTGCAAAGACGGAGAGTGTAGGTATAAGAAGATAATATAGGTAGGCCTACAGGCTAATTATTGCTAACTAAAATGCTAGTTAATATTAGCAATTAAACTTAAACAGCTAATGTAAGTCGAAACTGCCTGCGAGCTTCTCCTGTACTATATGCTAATTCCTCTACTATGCGACAGTAAGTCGCGTGGTTATGACACAACAGATAGCCTATTTTTATAAAAACGTCTGCTACGGAGCCATAGCGTGAGATACAAGGTAATGGAGCCTTTTATACATTTTCGTGTTTCTTTAGAAATAAACAATGGACAAATGAAGTCTTTAAACGTTTCAGATGTAAAGTTATTCGCTGTCAAAGTGACATCAAAATGAATGGCAGTCAATGGAATGCTAATGATGGGTGAGTGCTCGGTAGCATCAAAATGGCGCCATAGCGGCTTCGCTCTGTGGAGGCAGGCTTACCCCCTTGGGAAAAACAATCCTTGCAATTTTCGGCCATTGAGCCACCGACCTCAGCGTCAGGAAGTATCGTGTGAAATCAGGTCTCGCAATGTAACGAATGCTTCACTGCACTGCACACATACAGGAACCGGCTAGCTATAAGAACAAAGTAGCGATGGAGTTTTTCACGCTATCGTCATGGCTGAACCAGCAAAAAAGAAGCAGAAAGCTAGGAAAGCATGTCGGAGGAACAGAGAAAGAGGAAACGGCAGACTGACCGAGCGAGAAGTCAGCAGTTATATCTATTCTGAAGCTGTAGGGGGAGCTCTATAGAGAAAGCTGCGAAACCTGCGAGCAAAAAGTGAGAAAACTGCATAGCGCCCCTTTAAAATACAACATTTTAAATTGAAAAACATCATGGTCAAAAAAAATATTTAAAAATATGCTTTGTTAATTGATAATAATATTTTTTTCATATTCAGAGACCAGATGTTGTCATTTCAAAGGCAAGGCAAGGCAAGGCAGCTTTATTTGTGTAGCACTTTTCAGCAACAGGGCAATTCAAAGTGCTTTACATGAAGACAATTAAAATACAATAAAAGTTACAGTGCAGTATAAGAAATTAAACATTAAAGAGCAGTTAAAAACAGTTAAAAATATAAAAGCAGATAAAATAAGCAACGAAAGTAAGAAATGGATAGTTATTTAACGAAAGGCAACATCAAAAAGAAAGGTCTTCAGCCTTGATTTAAAAGAACTGAGTGTTGCAGCGGATCTGCAATTTTCTGGAAGTTGGTTCCAAATATGTGGAGCATAGAAACTAAATGCTGCTTCTCCCTGTTTAGTTCTGACCCTGGGGACAGAAAGCAGACCTGTCCCAGACGACCTGAGAGGTCTGGGTGATTCGTAGTTTACTAGCAGGTCAGAAATGTATTTTGGACCTAAACCGTGTAATGATTTATAAACTAGCAAAAGTATTTTGAAATCAACTCTCTGAGGCACAGGAAGCCAGTGTAAAGACTTCAGCACTGGAGTGATGTGATCCACTTTCTTGGTCTTAGTGAGGACTCGAGTAGCAGCGTTCTGAATCAGCTGCAGCTGTCTGATTGATTTTTTAGGGAGACCTGTAAAGACACCGTTACAGTAGTCCAGTCTACTGAAGATAAAAGCATGGACAAGTTTTTCCAAGTCCTGCTGAGACATAAGTCCCTTTACCCTTGATATATTCTTAAGGTGGTAATAGGATGACTTTGTAATTGTCTTAATGTGGGTGTTGAAATTCAGGTCTGAGTCCATAATTACACCAAGATTTCTGGCTTTGTCTGTTGTTTTTAACATTGTCGTTTGAAGCTGAGCGCTGACTTTTAATCGTTCCTCTTTTGCTCCAAAAACAACCACCTCAGTTTTTTCTTCATTTAATTTAAGAAAGTTCTGGCACATCCAGTCATTAATTTGTTCAATGCACTTAGTCAGTGTTTGTATAGGACTATAGTCTCCTGGCGATAAGGTTATGTAAATTTGTGTGTCGTCCGCATAACTGTGGTAACTTATTTTTTTGTTTTCCATAATCTGAGCCAGTGGAAGCATGTAGATGTTAAACAGAAGAGGCCCCAGAACGGAGCCTTGGGGAACTCCGCACGTCATATTTGTATGCTCAGATGTATAATTACCTATAGATACAAAGTAGTCCCTATTCTTTAAATAGGATTTAAACCAGTTTAGGACTGAGCCAGAAAGGCCAACCCAGTTTTCTAATCGGTGTAGTAATGTCATGGTCGACTGTCAAATGCAGCACTGAGATCAAGTAATACTAAGACTGCAGTTTTGCCACTATCTGTGTTTAAGTGGATATCATTAAATACTTTAAAAAGAGCTGTCTCAGTGCTGTGGTGTGGTCGAAAACCCGACTGGAAGGCATCAAAACCATTGTTTAGTGACAAGAAAAGGTTGAGTTGTTGAAAAACCGCTTTTTCAATCATTTTACTTAAGAATGGAAGGTTAGATATCGGCCTATAGTTGCTCAGTAGTGCCGTGTCTAGATTGTCCTTTTTAAAAGTGGCTTGATGACTGCAGTTTTCAGGGCCTTTGGGAAGATACCTGAGAGTAGAGACGTGTTTACAATCTGTAAAAGATCAGAAGACATACAATTTGAAACATTTTTGAAAAGGCCTGTTGGTAGATTATCAAGGCAACAGGAGGTTTTCAGATGTTGTATAATGTCCTCCAGGTTTTTATGGTTGATCATATGAAATTGTGTGATATTGGAATTTGTTTTGCCTGGACAGTGTGGTAACACATATCCCTTACTTGATATGGAGGCACTGACAGTTAGTCTAATTTTCTGAATTTTGTCTTCGAAAAAAGAGGCAAAATCATTGCAGGCCTTGGTAGATAAAAGTTCAGATGCTACTGGTACTGGAGGGTTTGTTAACCTATTAACAGTAGCAAACAGAGCACGTGAATTATTATTGTTGCTGGCGATAATGTCAGAGAAGAAGGACCACCTAGCATTCCTCAGTTCCAAATTATAAATGTGAAGTCTGCCTTTATAGGTGTTATAGTGGACCTGGAGATTAGTTTTTCGCCACCTGTGTTCAGCTTTTCGACACTCTGTTTTTTCTGTTCTTACCCGTATGACATTTCTCCATGGAGATCTTTTCTTACTAGAGACAGCTTTGACCTTAGTGGGAGCAATGGCATCAATAACATTTGTAATGTTAAAATTGAAATGATCTACAAGCTCATTGACTGAGACCCCAGTGAGGGCGGGTGTGGAGGAGAAAAGCTGAATGAATGTTTCACTGGTGTTTTCAGTGATATACCGTTTTCTGATTACCTTAGTTTGGACACTTTTGGATGATCAGAGAGAGCAACGTCAGTCACCACCACCTTGGAAATGTTCAAACCCTTGGAGATAATCAAGTCCAGAGTGTGCCCCTTATTGTGCGTGAGTTCCGTCACATGCTGAGTCAGTCCATAGTTCTCAAAAACACAACACAGTTCTTTGGTCCCTCTATCCTGCAGGTTGTCCACATGAATGTTAAAATCACCAGCAATAATTACACAGTCAAAGTTAACACAGATTATAGACAGCAGTTCAGTAAAGTCATCGAAGAAAGCTCCACAGTATTTTGGTGGTCTGTAGATATTCAGAAATATAGCTCGAGGGGAGGACCTTAGCTGAAGAGCCACATATTCAAAAGAAGCAAAATTTCCATAACATATTTGAGTACAATGAAATGAGTCATTATACAAAATGGCTACTCCACCTCCTTTCTTATTCACTCTATTCTCACTCTTAAAACTGAAGTTAGGTGGAGCTGACTCAATGAGAACAGCACCACTGTTATTATGGTCCAACCAGGTTTCAGTTAAAAACATAAAATCAAGATTGTGCTTAATAATAAAATCATTGATTAAAAATGATTTTCCTGCCAAAGACCTGACGTTTAGTAAGGCTAGTGTTAGTGTGTTAAAATATTTATCTGTCTCAATTTTTGGTAAAGGCGTTGGCTGACGAGGAATGAATGCTAAATTTGCGAGGTTTGCTGATAAGTGCTTGTTCTTACTTAGCAGATTTATCGTTCTTTTTCTATTACCTATCACAACATAAATTGAAGAAGGATTTAATACACAGGGCCCGGGCTTGTCCTGAAAAGAGTCATGAGTGCCACTAGGCGTGCAGCCTGGACCCGGCACATATCAGACAAAACTTGCTGCATTTTGTACACAAGTATACTTATCAGTCTGGGGAGGAGGAGTTAGCTGCCGTCCTGGGGTGGGCAATGGTGCCTGCCGTTTAACTTTTGGCTGGTGGCCAGTGATGGGAGAAGGAAGGGGGGTAAGTTTGATTCCAGCATCTACTTTTTGCCGGGGGAGAATGATGGGAGAAGGAAGGGGGATAAATTTGGTTCCATCAACTACCAGTTGCTTCATCTGGTCAGTGAACTCCAACATGGGGCAGGGGGAAGGAGGGGAAAAGGTGAGTGGAGAGAGCGATGGCATGGGCGGGGTGTATGGATCCTCCAAGGCGTCAGGGTTGGTGAAGGGGTTTGTGGGGAGTTGGACAGGTGAAGAGGGGGATTGAGATCTCTCATCTCTGCTCTGTGGTCTTCCATGGTCAAATCTTTACTCAGGCAGGGGCTGTGGTGGATTACTGCCCTGCTTTGTTATGTCTTCCTCTTGTTTAGATTCCTCTTGTCTCGTGTCCTTGGCCAAGGGAGCTGATGTGTGGCGCAGAAAGTAAAGTTGGTTAGAGGTGAACAGCTTTACTCCTGGTTTGTTAAGGAAAAGTCCATCTGCCTTAAAAAGATGTCTGCGCTCCCAGAACATGTCAAAATTGTCAATGAACTGCAGAGAATGAGCGGTACACTCAGTTGAAAGCCATGTGCTCAGTGCCAACAGTCTGCTGAATCTCTCAACTCCTCTTCTGACTGGCGGTAGAGGTCCACTGATAAACACCCTCGCATTTAGGGAGCTGACTGTTTTCAGTAGATCCATGAAGTCCTTTTTCAGCACTTCAGACTGTTGCTTTACAACATCATGTGACCCTTTATGCAGTATAATGTTATTCATAGTTAGGTGTGCTGCCACAATATCCGGGATTCTGTTGGCCAAGCCAGACACCATTTCATTGGGAAAACAGAGTATTTTGGTGTTTTTTCTGCTTTTTACATCTTTTACAGCAGAGTCACCTACAATCAGAGTTTGAGGCCCAGTCGTTAGCCTTCCCTGTAGCTTTTTACTTTTTGAATTGCTCTCAGTCCTTACCCTGCTGTGTGACGATGAGACACAATCCAGGTCAGATGAAGGTCCAGGGTCCTGCTGCAGTGTAGCAAATCTGTTATCAACTTGCAGATTCGGTTGTTGGGGAGGCATTTTGTTGCTAATTCTCCCTTTTGCAGCTGTCCACGGCTGTGTCCTACTGAGTACAGGGGTTGAAGAGGCGCTCTGCCAGGATGGTAATGCAGGCCAGCCGTTCATATCACAAATCTCAGGGCGCTGTGCCCTGCCTGTTAGTCGTCCTCCCATTTCCCAGGAAGATTTACTCTTAGGCTTTGCACCGAAAGAGTTCCCGGGAGGACTACCACTTGTTGATTTATTACCCGCTTCACAGTCCTCCTGTTTCTTTGTAGTCTTGTTGGTGCTAATTAGCCGTGTGTTAGCATGCTTTTGTCCATTGTTTTGGGTCCATGGTAAAGTGGTGTCATTCCCACATGATGTGTTCACCTCCACGTTTACTTCTAACCGATGAATTTTGGTTTCCAGAACAGCAATCTTCTGAAGGAGTTTGTAGTAGTCATCCACGGAGAAGGGAGGCATCTTGCTGCTAATTAGCTTTAGCTAAGTACCACGTTTCCAGTCACTGCAGTACAGGCTTAAGCTATTGGTAGGCCACGCTCACGAAGAAAAATGATTAAATATGGCAATATCCTACTATGTCTACAAAAAGTGTATAGTCCAGTGATTTATAAGTATCCAAGAGCCGCTGCTCATAGTTTCTCTCAGAGGAAAAGAAAGATTATCAGCAGAAATATGCAAGCAGAGGCAGGAGCAAGCAGCAAAGCGTCTGCACTGTAAGAAGCAGGAAGCAAGCAAGCAACAGCACACAGCCTAAAATGACTTTGGAACATAGACTGTTATTATTAATATTTACAGTATGCTTTGGAACCCTATTCTGATGATGCTTGAGCGGACTTTTATTTCAAAATGTCACATTTGTTTATTTCCCTCTCCCTGCCTCCCTCCGACTATCCGTCTCTTAGTACCGGCATTATGCAACATGACCCCACACACAATGCAACAGAAACTCTTTCAATTGATCTAGTCTCATAAAAGTCTCCTCTATAATATAAAAAGTCCTAAGAAATCCAAGTGGTGGAAAGTATTGAAAAATACAGAAATCAGTAATGACCCAGTGCAACATGTTGAAGAGACATTAAACTTCCCCAGTTGATTATTTACATTAAGACAATAATCTCTTGTATTACAAGTATTCTGACCGTGTATGTTTAATTATGCAAATGACTGAGGCATTGTCTAATTAAATATGTGCTAATTTAATGGTAAATAATGGTGTTTCAGTATTGTTCAACTTGGACTTTAACTTATATGTTAAAGAGGAGACTTTTATGAGTAATAAACATTTGTCAGATCTTCTGTTGCAATTTGTGGGAGATTCATTCATTTTTTTCTCACAAAATGCTTGTACTATCTCCCCCCGCTGAGAGACAACTTCTCCGCAAAAAGAGTCGATACCAGCTCAGGAAATAATAGACTTTCAGTTCACGGCTGTAACATTACTATCACATTAACGTTACCGTTACAGCGCCAAGGTCTGATCCCAGCAAACTTTCTGTTGCTGCTGTTGAGTTTGCTGATCTGGCAGAGAGTCACAGGCGGTCCGGGATCAGATCATGGGGATCAGACCTCCAGCTAGCTAGCAGCTAGCCATCGGCCCGTTGTGACCATAGGTTGTGGATATTTTTTTTCCTACTATGGCCACGCCAAAACCCGCCCTTCAATAGCATTCACACACTACTATTGGTCAGGCGTCCATCATGCTGCGTTCGATTATCTATCCGTGTCGGAGTTCGGACGAGAAAGACAGGACAATGCCTTGTGACACGCACCAACACGCCCCCTTTCCTCGGATTTCCGAGCTCGGAACTCGGACAACCTTGAGAACACCAAGCAAGAATTCCGATACGGATTCCAAGATGGCTGCGCCCTGTGTGACTTGAAGTATGATCTGTTTTCATTGTTTTTGGACCGCTTTGGTTGTTTAAATGACGATTTCAATCAGTCGTATTACTGCAATACCTTACTGCGTCCGTTTCACTGCCTGTTGGTATGGGAATAGGTCTTGATGTGAGTGCAATATTGAATGAAGACATGTTTCAAAGTGTGTTGCCAAACATGGCTAGCGTACAGAAGATAAACTAAAACATGAAATAAAGTGAAAATTGTAGGAGTTCAAATGGTTGCGTTTTGATAAGGTGGGGTAATAGTCATAATCATAATCAAAAAATGTAATGTAAGTGATAGAAGCTTGTAGGCTTGGCCTGGTACTCGGCCAGTGCTACAGCAACAACAGCTTTTCGGGTGGCATCCATGCTTTTCTCCAACTCGGATGCGCAAAACATACCAGAACGCTTGAAGCGTGGAAGTGACATCATATCCGAGGGCCAAGTTGGTTCTTTGAGAATAGTAGGACGCAGCATTACATGTAAAGGTCCTATCCCCAGACCAATCGGCTATCCTAACCTTAACCACTCAATCCCTATACCCAACCAATCGAGTTGCTATTGAAGGGCAGGTATTGCCAGCGTGGCCATAGTAGGAAAAAGAAGTTGGCGACCCGGGTCCCCGGTGCTGACTGATTCTGGTCCGTGTGCGAAGCTAGTGTGACCCGCACTAGCTAACATTAGCTGGGTATCAGACGAATCTGCCAAGCTCGTGTTTTATTCATGGGTGTATTAAAGGGATACTTCACTGATTAGCATGAAGCTTTGTATCAGTAGAAACCCGGTAGTATTTTCGAATGACCGTGCTTCCCTCCCTCATGTCCCCTGAGACGAGAGTTCTCTGCATTGTGTGTCTGGGAAAAAACCTCTGATGACTCAAAAGTCGTCGTTTTGCGTCATCGGAGGCATTTTTGCCCAGAGGCTATGGACTACAACCAGCTAGTTCTGCATGTTTTCACCCGCCCATAGGGTGTCACTACCAGATGCAAGTCGAGAGTCGAAGTTAAGCTAACAGGCTCTCTCTTTTCAGCAGCATGTGCATTCAAACTACCGCACATGTGTACCACCGGGATACATTGGTACAGATCGGAAAATATGCAGGAAACTTTATTACAGACGGAATACTCAACACACTACGCAAGCTTCGCCTGCTACGGAGACCAGCACCTCAGCCTGCTGTGTTGCTCGATGCCGCTAGCCGGAGAAGGGAACATCGAAAGCAGAAACGTTGAACAAGAGCAGGAGTTTGAGCTAGGTGGAAAGCTAACACTAGCCGGCCACTTGTCCCATCCATCCTGCTTGCAAGTGTCCGTTCATTAGACAACAAACTGGACTACATCCAACTTCAATGAAACTCCCAACGCAAGTTCAGAGACTGCTTTGTTTTTGTTTTTGTGGAAACATGGCTGAACAACAGTGTACTGGACTCTGCTATCTAGCTACCAGGCCTGCTACCCTTCCGAGCAGATGTAGATGCTCTGTCGGGTAAGAAACGTGGAGGTGGGCTGTGTTAACACGGACTGGTGCATAAATGGGGTGCTTGTATCCAACTACTGATCACCGCTGGTGGAGTTTGTGACTGTTAAATGCCGACCATTCTACATTCCACGCAAATTCACGGCTGTGTTTATACTCAGTGTTTACATCCCACCAAGCGCTAATGCTACCAATGCGTTAGCTGAACTTTATGGACCCTATAATGTGTGTGCAGTAAATGTGTGTGCCTGTTTCGTATGTCGTTTTTATATAATGTCGTTTTTATATATTTTAAATGTGTTACACCACTTGAGCCACGGTGAAACATTGCTTCGTGTATATGGTTGAAGTGACAATAAAACACACTTTTGACTTGTCACTTGACTGCCTCTCTGTAACCGGTAGGTGTGGCTTGGGGGTGGCCTCGTAGGGAAGCGAAGCAAGTGCATTCTGGGAGTTGTCTTTTATCCACATGAGCCAAAAATACATTTTCTGTCTTTTCTCGGTCTAGAAGGCACGAACTCCTAAACATTTTTAACATTTCTACTACATAAATGACCCAATTTAATACATATTCATCTTTCCAGCGGTGAAATACCCCTTTAAGATGTTATTTCTTTTGGCAGATAGTGATATGGTTTGATGCACTATGCCAGGAAGGCTAGCTAGTTGCTTTTAGTCTGAGTCTGTAAGATAACCAAACTTAATTTAAATATAACGTGCAAATAGTGAAATAAATGTGTAACGCACATATATTTAGAGGTTCATGCCTCAATGCAGAGGCTAAGGGTTCGACTCCGACCTGTGATGATTTCCTACACGTCTTCCCCCTCTCTCTCACCTTTCTCATCTGTCCTGTCCATTAAAGGCAGAAAAGCCCCAAAAAATCATCTTTAAAATCACATCAGAGTAGGAATCCAAAGTCATTTTAGCCTGTGCTGAAAGAAATACTGGTACACTGGCGCTGTGGCCTTGGAAATGACAACATCTGGTCTCAGAATATAAAAAAAACAGGCCTTTTTTATTTCTGTTTTCTAGTGATTTTAGTTTTTGTTATATGAAATAGAAAATGAAAATCAAAGCCTATTTTAAATTTCTCTCATCACCATTTGACCTATTAAAGGAAAAAAAATCCCTTGTATTTCAATTTTCAAATTTTGTATTTTATACAGTCTATGATTTTAAAACGAAAATCAAACAACCATTGTTTTTTGTTTTTTAATACTTGTTTATGAAAGGAAAATTGAACGACCAAAAGATACACTGACCGAGATGGATGGATCCAATGTTTTATATCATCATCATGCCTTATTGTGATGATACAGTTACATTCAAGTCCCAGACTGAAGCAGCAGCTCCTCAGCTCAGCCTTGAAGCTTGACTGGCACTGCACCACTCCCCCTGCAGGCAGAACAACAGTAACACACTCAGTCATGTTGAGACCAAGCTGGTTGCTCTACTGAACAGTCAATGCCACATTTATCAGGAAATCCTGTGCTTAGAAACATTCAGAGTCTCTGGATATAGAGCATGGACGGGGATGACAAAATTGTCATCTGAAAAGTAACTAAAGCTATCAGATAAATATAGTTTAGTAAAAAGTACAATATTTCCCTCTGACATGTAATGGAGTACAAGTATAAAGTAGCAGAAACTGGAAATAAGCAAGTCAAGTGCAAGTAGCTCAGATTTGTACTTAAGTTACTTAGTTACTTCCGATCACTGTATTGGGCTTTATGAATACAATTAACTTGACTTGTAAAGGATGTCATGGCAAGAGCTTCCACAAGATGGTAGTGTGTGTGTGTGTGTGTGTGTGTGTGTGTGTGTGTGTGTGTGTGTGTGTGTGTGTGTGTGTGTGTGTGTGTGTGTCTGTGTGTGTGTGTGTGTGTGTGTGTGTGTGTGTGTGTGTGTGTGTGTGTGTGTGTGTGTGTGTGTGTGTGTGTGTGTGTGTGTGTGTCTGTGTGTGTGTGTGTGTGTGTGTGTGTGTGTGTGTCTGTGTGTGTGTGTGTGTCTGTGTGTATGTATTTGCTCATGTTTAAGTTTATATTATTCTAATTCTTTGCTTTTATTAATGGACAGTACATTGTATTAATTAACATTCAAACGAGAACAGTCAACTTTTTTAACCACCTGAAATTTAGCCCCCAAGACACCTTTCACTCCAAAGTCCTCCGAACTCAAGAGCTGAGCCCAGAAAAGAGTCCCCTATGTCAGTTGGTACTGAGGCTAACAGCCCCCCCCCCCCTCAGACACATAACACTGCTCCCCAAACACCAGTCAGAGTAAAGCAAATTATAAATTATAGCACAATGCAGAGACCCATTTGGAACATTGGAAAGAAGAAACTAAACGCCAAAGTGGATTAGAATGTTACATACCCATAAAAGGAGATTATGAATTAGCAGAATATCTCTCTGCTGTCAGAGATAGAAAGCAGAGACAGATCATAATCAAGTAGACCTCAGTGACCACAAGCTTGCAATTGAAACAGGATGTAACAAAGAGTCACACCAAGAGAACCAACCAAAGACTGTTTGACAGGTGAGGTTGAGACAGAGATGCACTTTCTCCTACAATGTAAAGCATTCAATGACACAAGGAACGTTTATTTTAACAAATTTAACTCTGTAATCCCAGATTTCAAAGAGATGAATGTCAATTCAAAATTAAACTTTCTCCTGGGAGAAGGAAACAGGGCTTATTTTACTGCCCAATATGTATAAACATGCCATAACCTGAGGGACAGTGAATGACACACACACACACACACACACACACACACACACACACACACACACATACACACACACACAAAGATCCCCATTTTAAATACATATTATATATCTAATGTTAAATTTTACTGTTTTGTTTTCGATTTCTTATTATGAATACTTTCTGTTTCGTATTGCTTAACAATTTTTGTTATATTTGCCATACAAATAGATTTATAAAATTATATAAACCCATCCTAATATTGTGTTAATGTTTATTGTGTTTTGTCTGATGCTTTGGCAATATTGTTATTGAAACTCGCATGCCAATAAAGCCACTTGAATTGAATTGTATTTAGGCAGATCTAATGTATTCTATTTCAGTATTTTTTAAGCTACTGAGCAGGTGCCCTGTTCTTGAGCATGAAAACCAGTTGTTTGTGTGTCAGCAGTAGCTGCGGAGCAAAAAGGGTTGTTTTTACCGTTTTGCCAGACCCTCGTCCAAAGCGTGCTGGATTCTCGCTACTCCACATAGCATTCGGGGATGGGAGGAAAACGTAAACTAGTTTATTGGCATTTCTTTAAACCAATCACAACCGTCTTGGGCGGTGCTAAGCTGCGGTGCCTCTTGCCGTCCAAAATGTACGTTTAAAAGTAGTTTTAGTCATGCATCAGAAACTCAGATTGGACAGATAGTCTAGCTAGCTGTCTGGATTTACCCTGCAGAGATCTGAGGAGCAGTTAACCATAGTCCTCAGAAATCCACCAGAGTTTAGAACGCCAATACAAAGGAAGCCAAGACAACGGATATCCGACCTAAATGAGTGAACGGAGCAATCCCGGAAATGGAACGTCAAGGATATAGACTACTTACGTAACGTAACCAATAAGTAAAATAAAGTCATATAATGTAAAACAAAAGTGGGAAGTTGGAACAACAGGTTGGATATTTTCAATGTGGATTCCTGTCGGAGAGAAGCTCGGGGAAATGTTTGGATGGAAATAGAAGACTTGGCTGTACTGGACAGTTTGCGAATAAATTCACAAAACACACTGGGGTGACGTCTATTCTCTGGTTCCCTAAGTGCAAACTTAATAATGAAAGAAGTGAAGTAAATGAACAAGTCAAGACTAATCCTGCCTACTACTGACAATCTGAAGTGGATTTAATACAAGGTTTGGTTTAGCCACTACATGGGCTTTGTGCCTTTGTTGTGATCGTGCAGTATGGAATAGTGAAAATCAAAGGAAAATTGAAGTTGAATGACATTTATCAGGGAAAACAGTCATTCAATGCACCAGTAGTCTATACTTCAACTTCATATTCTTAACATTAGTGTAAATGACATCATCAAATTGTAAATGATGTTTCTGTGTGTGTGTGTGCTTGTGTGAGAAGAGAGAGAGAGAGAGAGAGAGAGAGAGAGAGAGAGAGAGAGAGAGAGAGAGAGAGAGAGAATTGAATCAAGGCTTTACACTCCTCAGATAATGGGATGGGACTGTAAGGGAACTCTCTTTAGTCATGATGCTGAACAAGACACTCACAACACAGAAATCAAACTTCAAAATGTGAATTTATTGATCAGAATTTTCACTTCCAGGTAGTTTGCACTTAAAAGTTCTGAAAACATATGACATGTAGTAAAATGTACCTTAAGATACATTTCTCTAAACTCCTAACATTACTATCTTTCTTTAGCACTCATTGAACGGTTAGCATGTTTAAGACAACAGGTGCGTAATATCTCCTAATGAAGATAGATCAGTAAAGATGACTGTTACAGAAGTTGTGTTCCATATAAAAAAAAACATCAAATGACACACACTCAAATGATGGCAATCCATTACATATTACATATTAATAATGGCACTGTTAAATGAAAACTAAGTTGGATGAGTGATTTGTATTATAATCTTCATAATATAACCATTACAGACTGAGGCTTGTGTGGTAGCAAATGTGCTTAATAAGTGAAATGAAGAGACTGAGTGCAAATACATGCATATTACTTCAAAAACGACTTCTGAGAATGTTTTCATCCACAGGAGACATGCACAGACTGTATACAAGCCCCCTATGATGCCTCCATCCACAACATTTTGGAACGTTAAAGCACAGCTGGGAGAGTGTTGCTAGGAAACCATCGAGTAAAGTAGCTATAATGAGGGATAAAGGGCTGACGTTCACCTTACTCACTGAAGATGACAAGCCTTCTTGTGCTTAAGATCACCGCACAAGTATAAAGATGTGGATTTCATATTTTTGTGCTCATCTCGAGGCTTTCATCAATATATGGAACCAAGAAGAAAAGTAGAGGTCTCCACTCAAACTCTAGCTAGCTGTAGCATGCTAGTACGCTGCTACAGTGCTAGCTAATTACAGCTATGTCTTAACAGTCCGTACATTTGCTGTTTGCAAAAAAAAATACTTCAAAAACAAACAAGCTTTCAAACTCAACACAAGGAGAAAATAGCTTCAGGTGGTCCAAAGTTTACAAGGTGAGGTATCACATAGTAGGGTTCACTGTTCCTGAGTATGAGCACTTGCTTTTTTTAATGGGAAATGATTTAGACTGAAAAACCCTGAGCCAGATTAATAACAAACCCCTTTAGAGATGATCATTATAGCTCCATTCACAACAGTGCAAATATATCAGAATAAAGCAGTGTCAGCATTTTTACTGTAATCAAAACATATCCAGCTTTAGTAAGAAGTATAAATTGATAGATAGTACAAGTTAGATTTATTACCTGCCTCTGATGCACCTGTGTATAACGGATGAGCATAATTTACAGTGAACAAGGTTTTGTTATGGTGACGACGGCCTAGAACCTGCTTCTACTGATATGTCATTTTTATTAATGCTGAAGCTTTGAATTCCCAAAGATAATGAGCTCTGTCTACAGTTAGTTGGCATATGTAAACTGTCACTGTTGCTTGATTTGATGGATTTGCTTATAATAAGAATGGGACTTATCCTCTTAATAGCAGATGAACAACACATGTGCTTCTTTAAATCCTATTTTGTATTGTTTCCATCTGTGTTGAAGCAATTGTAGTTGTGGCTCTAACCACACCACAATATTAAAATTCACAGAACAGACATTCAAATCAAACACGACATTTGACGTTGAGCCCTGTTATTATAGGGAAATGTTTGACTTGGCTGTTTGTGGACTGATGATACATCATTACATCATCATGATTGGTCCTCAACAAGTGGTAGTAGGCAACAACACTAGCTGGCTTAATTTAGGAGGCCATTATGAGCACTATTTTCTATTCAATTACAAACTGTTATTAATAATGATCATGCCATTTAAACACAGGTTCGTTAAGGATATTAAGGATTGAAATATAGATATAGAGATATAAAGAGACTAACGGACATTCAATGCTTGAATACATGAACCATTAAAATGAGAGGATCAATCAAGTCCAACCTTCACGACTATTGTTCTGTCTTATTACAGCAATACACAATAGGTAGATAGCTTTAATATTTGCATGTCTCCTTCCACATTACTCATCTTTAATGTGTTCTTCTTCTCTCTCTTCATTTACTCCTGTTTTGTGGAGCGTCCCCTGAATGTGTCCATGAGGTTGAAGGCTCCCAGGTACTGGCCCAGCATAATGCCCTGCTTCATGGGGAGGACGCTGCGGAGAGAAACACAACAAAGAAGTCAGCTAGCCATCAAAACCTTTTGGCTGGTCCTCATGTCTGCAAAATCTGGAGTTACATTTAAAAACAACTCTAAGTGTGAGCAGGGCCGCCTTAACCTAATGTTAGGCCCCGGGGCTGAGAGGTTTTGTAGGCCCCCCTTCCCCTCGATTTACAGAGTCTCATTTTAAAAAAGTGTAATATCTAGGTAATCTATATCACAAAATGCATTAGTTTCTTTCGAGGCATACAACAGTGAGTTTTCCCTCTTTGAGCCAGACGTCACCATAATATTGTTATTAACATGTCACTGAGTCCACATGACCATAAACACAACATACTTTATGTAACAACCACACACAGCAACCTATGGTGATGATAAAACCAAAATGTGTGAAAGTATGATTTCAAACGATATTATGAAAAACATCACCAACCATCACCTGTCTGCACAAACATTGATAATAACTGATAACAGCATTAGCAAAGAACAGCAACAGATCAAAGAGCCTCTTCTCTGGCCTCAGCAAGCCCTGTGAACCAATCACATGCACCTGCTGGCAGGAGCTGGATTTTATATTTTTTAAATGATTACTAATTCGCTGTGTGACATTATTTATATTTTTGTATATCAAATAATGAGGCAAACAGCAAAAAAGGGTTATGGATAGGTTCTAAAATATAGCCTACTAAAAATGAACTGTTATAGGTGAAAGTGAGTAAAGTGACGTGACTCGCTGAGAAGCGAGCAGGCTGAGACTAGTTGACTGAACGTTAGCTGTAGAGAAGTGTATGTTGCAGAAAAGGATACAAGAGTTTTTCTTCCGTAATAGTAATGCGGCTAAATTTAGCAAGATTATATCTGTAGATGTTAGTTGATGTTTCCTCGTCCACCGCCGAGGCAAACTGTTGATTAGCTGTAGAGCCAGAGTCTGAAATAACGTCAGCAAGCAGCAGCTGAGAGGGCATGAGGATAAAACATACAATGACTGAGGAAGCCGAGGGTTTTCTACCGGATAGTACTTGTACTTTTTAGAGGAAAAGTACACTTCTAAGCAATTCTAAGAACTACTCTCCCCCAAAATCCTTTTTTCCATTTGCATTCCCACTGGCCTAGGAGGGGTAAGGGGAGTGATGCAAGCACAGCAACGGTCTTTATAGCATTAAAATCAGAAAAGAAATACGCCAAAAAAAGTATGAACTATATAGTAAATCTAATGTAGCCTATGTCATAATTTAAACAAGTCTCCCGAAGGTGTCTCTCTCTCTCTCTCTCTCTCTCTCTCTCTCTCTCTCTCTCTCTGGCTGACTGTGGCCGTGTGTGTGTGTGTGTGTGTGTGTGTGTGTGTGTGTGTGTGTGTGTGTGTGTGTCGGCGACCAGGCGCTTGTGGAGTTTAACGGTAAAAAGACAGTTAACCACACGTTCCCGTTAATCTTATGATGGACAAGTGTTGTGATATTTAAACAAACAATCCGTCAACGGCGAAATAAAAGCCTCTTATTTACGAGATCGGTCTGACAGACCGGCAACTTACATCGGGGCGTCCCAGCATGACAGGCCGGCCAGCGAGCGAGCGATCCGGGCCACCGTTCTCTTAATGCATCCATGGGGCCACCACAAGCTGACCTTCTCAACTCCGAAAACTTTGAAGCAAATTGTCAATTCGGCAACGATTTTCGGATGACCGCCTATATTCGAAATCTAAACAGTTCATTTCTCGCCTAAAACGTTGTCAGAAATGACTTTAATGATGAATAAGACGGTGAAGAATTGTTAAAAATATCCCGCTGTTGCTCTCAAGCGCAAACCAGTACAGAAGACATCACTCAGTCATAGAGGGACACACCCCAAAACTAACTATAGACATTCTGATAGGTAAGCTCACGGGCCATAGGCGATGGGGCCACGTGGGTCACTCCTAATTTGGATCAATCAGCAGCCATGTAACCTGCGATTAGAGTGATTGACAGAAAACCTGACAAGTTAGAAAACAATATGACCTTTTCAGCTCATCATTAACGTGAATATGGGAGGCCCCTGGGCTTCAGCCCAGGTAAGCCCGTGCATTAAAGCGGCCTTGAGTGTGAGAGTGAGAAAACTTTTTAAACTGAAACTGTGCTAACTGCCAGTAATTGTTATGGTTTTGGGGTTTTTGTCTTATTTTGGTAGTCTGTTTTGTATTTAGTTTCCTGTTTTATTTTGAAGTCTGGTTTTTCTCCCTAGTCTTGTCTGGTTTTACTTCCTGTCTTTTGGTTTTTCCCGCTCTTGTGATTGTCTGATGTTTTCCACCTGTTTCCCAGCCCTTGGGTCACCTGCCTCTTGTTTCCTCGTTATCCTCTGTATTTAGTCTTTGTGTTTCCCTTGTCCTGTGTCGGATCATTGTATGCTGTTTTTGGTTTTGTGTTCCTGTTCGTTCTGCTTGTGCTCCTGCTCTTTAACTCTGTTCTGTGTTCCCATTTTTGGATTTCCCCGTTTCTTTGGATTTTCTTCTTTGTTGGTTTCTTTCGGATTTTCTTTTACACTTTTTGGATTCCTTGTGTTTTGGTCAGTACTTTGCCTTTTTATTAATAAATCTTTTGTTTTGACACTCTCCTGCCTTCCTGCCTCCGTGTTCTCTGCATTTTGGGTCCAACAATTCCCTACTTACCACAACAGAATGATCCGACCAATTGGACCCAGCAGAGAGGCTTCAGTTTTCCGGTGATTCACAGTTTTTGTTTTTCCTGCAGTTAGCTGCTCCTAGCCTAACCTGGATTATGGATCCTAAATTTATGTCAGATGAACTTGGTGAGTTAATCTGTGACCTTATCGAGCTCAAGACTTTGTGGAAGGAGTCCGACAGTTTGTGCCAGAGGGAGGCTTATCTGTCGCTAGCACGAGTGTTGGTGTCAGAGAAGCCCTGGCTCAGTGACACTATTCCAGACTGGATTAATCGCTTCATTTCCACCCCAGCTCATTCTACTTGCTTCTCCAAGCCTGCTAACATGCTAACTACAGGGTTTTTGTCCATCACCCAACCGGTTTCTCTGCCCACACCAATATCCAACTTTCCAGAACATCCACCTACCGTCATCCCAGGGTCAACCCATGGAGGCCGTCGGCGGAGGAAGAAGCGACATGGTCCCTGTCACCAGACCCAGTCCTACCTTCCAGAGCCTCCGCTGACGCCCAGCCGTCCAGAGCCTCCGCTGACGCCCAGCCGTCCAGAGCCTCCGTTGACGTCCAGCCGTCTTGAGCCTTCGCTGCCGTCCAGCCGTCCAGAGCCTTCGCTGACTTCCAGCTGTCCAGATCCTCCGCTGATCGTTCTCCCAGAGTCGACGCTGACGCTTCTCCCAGAGTCGACGCTGACGCTTCTCCCAGAGTCGACGCTGACGCTTCTCCCAGAGTCGACGCTGACGCTTCTCCCAGAGTCGACGCTGACGCTTCTCCCAGAGTCGACGCTGACGCTTCTCCCAGAGTCGACGCTGACGCTTCTCCCAGAGTCGACGCTGACGCTTCTCCCAGAGTCGACGCTGACGCTTCTCCCAGAGTCTACGCTGACGCTTCTCCCAGAGACTTTGTTGGTCAGCGCTCCAGAGACTTTGTTGGTCAGCGCTCCAGAGACTTTGTTGGTCAGCGCTCCAGAGACTTTGTTGGTCAGCGCTCCAGAGACTTTGTTGGTCAGCGCTCCTGAGACTGCCCGAGAGACTTTGTTGGTCTCTGGTGCCCCAGTGACGTTGTGGGGTTTCCGCACCCCAGAGACTTGGTCACTGGTCAGCATCCCAGAGACTGCCCGAGAGACGTTGCTGACCTCCGGCTCCCCAGTGGCCTTGCTGGATTGCAGCTCTCCAGAGACCTTGCCATTGGTCAGCGCTTCTGAGACTGTCACAGAGACTTTGCCGTGTAGCATCCCCCCAGAGTTCCTAGAGTCCCGGCCGTGTAGCGGCCCCCCAGAGTTCCTAGAGTCCCGGCCGTGTAGCGGCCCCCCAGAGTTCCTAGAGTCCCGGCCGTGTAGCGGCCCCCCAGAGTTCCTAGAGTCCCGGCCGTGTAGCGGCCCCCCAGAGTTCCTAGAGTCCCGGCCGTGTAGCGGCCCCCCAGAGTTCCTAGAGTCCCGGCCGTGTAGCGGCCCCCCAGAGTTCCTAGAGTCCCGGCCGTGTAGCGGCCCCCCAGAGTTCCCTGTGTCTCGGCCGGCTAGCAGCCTCCTTCTACCCCGGCCGGCTAGCGGCTTCCCTGAGATTCCAACCTCTCGTGTTTTGTCGGCGGTCCGGCCGACTCCTGCCCCCCCGTGTCCAGTCGGCGGTCCGGCCGACTCCTGCACCCCGTGTCCAGTCGGCGGTCCGGCCGACTCCTGCCCCCCGTGTTCTGTCAGCGGTCCAGTCGATTTCTGCACTGGTCATCGGTCCAGCTGACCCGTCGCCTGTCATCGATCCAGCAGTTCCTTCGCCTGGTTCCGGTCCAGCGTTCCCTTCGCCTGGCTCCGGTCCAGCAGTCCCTTCGCCTGTCTCCAGTCCGGCTGACTCGTCGCCTGTCTCCAGTCCGGCTGACTCGTCGCCTGTCTCCAGTCCGACTGACTCGTCGCCTGTCTCCAGTCCGACTGACTTGTCTGGCTCCCCAGCTGGCCCTTCGCCTGCCCGGCCTCAGAGGAGATGTCGCCTTCTCCACCGGCCTAGAGTGAGACGTCGCCTTCGCCGCCGGCCCCCAGAGGGATGTCGCCTTCGCCGCCGGCCTCCAGAGGGATATCGCCTTCGCCGCCGGTCTCCAGAGGGATGTCGCCTTCTCCGCCGGCCTCCAGAGGGATGTCGCCTTCTCCGCCGGCCTCCAGAGGGATATCGCCTTCGCCACCGGCCTCCAGAGGGACATCGCCTTCGCTGCAGGCCGCCTCGGAGCCCTCGACGTCCTGCTCGGCCGCCTGTGGGGCTCCACCTTCGCTGTCCAGTTCGGCCACCTGAGGGATATCGCCTTCGCTGCAGGCCGCCTCGGAGCCCTCGACGTCCTGCTCGGCCGCCTGAGGGGCTCCACCTTCGCTGTCCAGTTCGGCCACCTGAGGGATATCTCCTTCGCTGCAGGCCGCCTCGGAGCCCTCGACGTCCTGCTCTGCCGCCTGAGAGGTTTCGCCGTCGCTGCAGACCGCCTCGGAGCCCTCGACGTCCTGCTCTGCCGCCTGAGAGGTTTCGCCGTCGCTGCAGACCGCCTCGGAGCCCTCGACGTCCTGCTCTGCCGCTTGAGGGGTTTCGCCGTCGCTGCAGACCGCCTCGGAGCCCTCGACGTCCTGCTCTGCCGCCTGAGGGGTTTCGCCGTCGCTGCAGACCGCCTCGGAGCCCTCGACATCTTGCTCTGCCCCCTCAGGGGCTCCATCTTTGCCGCCAGCTGCCTGGGAGTTCCCCTCTTGCCGAGGCCTCCCTCAGCTCCCTGTCCCTAGTGGTTCTCTGGTTTTCCCTCAGGCCTCTCTGGCGATCTGATTCCCCCGGGCCTCTCCGGCTCTCTGCCTCCTGTGCCCCGGCGCTCTTCGTTCCCTGTGCCCCGGCGCTCTCTGTTCCCTGTGCCCCAGGGCTCTCTGTTCCCTGTGCCCCGGCGCTCTCTGTTCCCTGTGCCCCGGCGCTCTCTGTTCCCTGTGCCCCGGCGCTCTCTGTTCCCTGTGCCCCGGCGCTCTCTGTTCCCTGTGCCCCAGGGCTCTCTGTTCCCTGTGCCCCGGCGCTCTCTGTTCCCTGTGCCCCGGCGCTCTCTGTTCCCTGTGCCCCAGGGCTCTCTGTTCCCTATGCCCAGTGACTTTTTCCCTCCTCTGGACCCCCTCCGCCCTCCCTGGGTTGGTTTTTTGTTGTCCCTCCTCCGGTCCCCCTCCGCCCTCCCTGGGTTGGTTTTTTGTTGTCCCTCCTCCGGATCCCCTCCGCCCTCCCTGGATTGACTGTTTCTCTGCTCTGTTTTTTGGACATCTGGGATCTGTCCCTTGGGGGGGGGGTACTGTTATGGTTTTGGGGTTTTTGTCTTATTTTGGTAGTCTGTTTTGTATTTAGTTTCCTGTTTTATTTTGAAGTCTGGTTTTTCTCCCTAGTCTTGTCTGGTTTTACTTCCTGTCTTTTGGTTTTTCCCGCTCTTGTGATTGTCTGATGTTTTCCACCTGTTTCCCAGCCCTTGGGTCACCTGCCTCTTGTTTCCTCGTTATCCTCTGTATTTAGTCTTTGTGTTTCCCTTGTCCTGTGTCGGATCATTGTATGCTGTTTTTGGTTTTGTGTTCCTGTTCGTTCTGCTTGTGCTCCTGCTCTTTAACTCTGTTCTGTGTTCCCATTTTTGGATTTCCCCGTTTCTTTGGATTTTCTTCTTTGTTGGTTTCTTTCGGATTTTCTTTTACACTTTTTGGATTCCTTGTGTTTTGGTCAGTACTTTGCCTTTTTATTAATAAATCTTTTGTTTTGACACTCTCCTGCCTTCCTGCCTCCGTGTTCTCTGCATTTTGGGTCCAACAATTCCCTACTTACCACAACAGTAATGTAAGCTGTTCACTCAGGTGAACAGTGTAGGCAACGCAAAGACTGGACAAAAATATAATTGCAACACTTTTGTTTTTGCTCCCATTTTTCATGAGTTGAAATAAAAGATCTAAGACCTTTCACTTCCTGGGCTCCATCATCTCCCAGGACCTCAAGTGGGAGCTGAACATCAGCTCGCTCGTCAAAAAAGCCCAGCAGAGGATGTACTTCCTGCAGCAGCTGAAGAAGTTCAACCTGTCAAAGACTATGATGGTTCAATCCTCAAATGCTCCATCACCATCTGGTACGCTGCTGCCACCGCCAAGGACAAGGGCAGACTGTAGCGTATCATCTGCTCTGCTGAGACCTCTTCAGAACCTGTACTCCTCCAGGACCTGTACCCCTCGAGGACGCTGAGACGGGCAGGAAAGATTGTAGCCGATCCCTCTCACCCTGAACATGAGCGGGTTGAACCTCTCTCCTCTGGCAGGAGGACCAAAACCTCACGATATAAAAACGGTTTCTTCTGCTCTGCAGTCAGCTTCGTTAACAAGAACCCGGACCCCCACTGACATTGAATCTTAATCCTTTATCCTGGATTATATACCTGTCCTCTGCACATTCTAGATATCCTGCACTTTTGCACATCCCTCAACAATTTTGCACATCCTGCACTAATACATCCAGCCTTTTTTTCTTAATGTTAAATAGTTATATGCATGTTTTATTTGTTTCTGTATTTATTGTTAGTTTATTTTATACTAATGTTTAATATTTACGTATGCACCAACAATCAAGGCAAAAAGTGTTACTTACTTGGTAATAAATCCTTTTTCTGATTCTGATAATAGAACTCTAAATTCAAACAGTCAAACGGGATATTATTGATGTTAAATTATCATTTTAAGGGCATATCCTACAATTCATCACACACATTTTAGTCTTTTTTTTTACCTTGCTTTTTAATATAATCATCTAGAGCAATTTGTGGTGAAATGTTATCAATATCAGGGATGATATCATTTAGTCCTTCTATCTGAGCATTCAAGTCTTCGCATATTTAGAAAACTTCAATTTCTGAGCAGAAATAGGCTTAACGAATGACAGAAAAATGAGAATGCATCCCCATTGGTGGATAGCTCTGGAGGCAGGTAACATGAAAATGTTACAAAACAGTACTTTGATTTTCTATTTTCAAGTTAGCCCAAATATTCCATCTATATGTGTGCCTACGAAGTCTGTGAAATAATAAGCCATGGTTTAGCAGAGAGATAAAACATGTATGGAAAAACAAACATAACGCCTATACAAGTGGGGACAGAGATCTATATAAGGCGGCTAAATATGACTTTGAGAGAGCTGTTAGGAAGGCCAAGGCTGATTACAGGCACAAGCTGGAAAGCAAACTTGAGGCTAATGACAGTAGAGGGATATGGGAGGCCTGAGGCAGATTACCAACTACACAAACACAGCGTCAGTGGTCAGTGACGATTCTAAGTTGCCTGACAGGCTCAATGAGTTTTACTGTCACTTTGACAGAAACCATGTTGATGACATCACACAACCGATGACCATCAATACCCCCAGCCCTCCTTTTGTAATAGATGAAGATGAGGTTAGTCTGCTACTACGAAAGCAGAACTGCAGGAAAGCTGCAGGTCCTGACCTCGTATCCTCTGCTACTATTAAGCACTGTGCAGATGAACTGGCCTCAGTCCTCAGACATATTTAACTGGTCTTTGAGGGAATGCACTGTCCCTCAATGTTTAAAGTCCGCTGTCATAATTCCTGTGCCCAAAAAACCCAGCATTAGTTGCCTGAATGATTACAGACCTCTAGCACTAACATCTGTTATAATGAAAATCTTTGAGAGAATAGTATGTAAATATCTGTCCAGTGTGGTCAGGCTCGACTCCTCCCAGTTTGCTTACAGGGCAAACAGGTCCGTTGAGGATGCTGTATCCCTGTCTCCACTCCATTCGACAGCACCTGGAGGACCCAGGCAACTATGCAAAGGTCCTCTTTATAGATTATAGCTCTGCTTCTAATACAATTCTACCCAGCAAACTTTTTTCCAGAAACTTCAACAAATGGGGGTCCATAATTCCTTATGTCAATGGATCTTGGATTTTCTATTGCAGAGAACACAAGTGGTCAAAAATTGGAATAACATCTCAAATGTCAAGCACATTAACACTGGTGGCCCCCAGGGGGGTGTTTTATCACCTCTTTTATATTTGCTGTACACAAATGAATGCACATCACACACTGATTCTGTTAAAATTTAAGTTTAAATTTGCAGATGAAACAACAGTGGTGGAGCTCATTCCTGGGGATGATGATGTTGCCTATAGAAATGAGGTCATCTCATTGATTGAATGGTGTTCCAACCACAACTTAGAGTTAAATGTCTCCAAAACTAAGGAACTAGTGGTCGACGTCCACAGAAGGGGGAAGTTATCCCAGCCCTTGTACATCAATGGAGAGGTGGTGGAGCGGATGGACAGTTTTAGGTTTTTAGGCAATATCATCATCTTTAAAATGGGAGGATAACATAACCAACATTACCAAAAAATCCCATCAGAGGCTTTTTTCCTTCACCAGTTGAGGAAATTTGGGGTAGCCGGTAAGGCAACGTTGCAGTTCTACCGAGCCACCATCGAGTGTCCTCACTTTTTCTGTTACTGTCTGGTATGGCAACTCTACTGTCGAGCAGAGGTTGCAGCTAGACAGGATAGTAAACACAGCTTCAAAAATCATTGGCTGCAAACTCTCCCCCATCTGTGAGATCTACGAGGCCCGTATCCACCGGAAAGGCCTACAGATCCTACAAGATGAGACTCACCCTGCCAACTCCCTTTTCACCATCCTCCCATCAGGGAGAAGGTTGAGAGCTATTAAGACAAAAAAACTCCCACTTCCTCAACAGCACATACTGCAGAGCCATTAAATCTCTAAACAGCTCTCAATCCCTGAACCAGCTCCTCATGAAAAAAGGTTCTCTTAACGAGCCTGTATAATTTGCACATCTCTTTACAGTGGTTTTATTATACTTTTCTATGTTTTTATGCCACCCATACTAGTGTTATGTTTTCTATTTATTTGTAAAGTTGTGGATTGGCGCTCTGCATCTCTATGCAACATGTCACCTCAACCTGACATCTGCCATTCTAGCTTCCAGGTATGTGGTAAGCGGTGTGTCCCCCTATTTTTATCTGCCTGTGTCAAGTGTGATCCCGTGTGGGATACTGTATGTGTATATATTTGCTCTATGTTTTGGTTGTATCTGTATCTTATCTGTATCTTGTTGATGTCCTGTCATGAGCACACTTTTAGCAAATTGCTAGCAACTTGCACCTCGTTGTATGGCAATAAGTATTGAATCTTGATATATATGTCCATTAATTAAATTTTATGTTCAGAAAATATTGATGTCACAAGGATGCCCACTCAATAGGTGCCCTCACGTGTTCTATTATTTCCAAACCATACACACCCCTCAATGCCAATACTGCTCTCTCCCCCCAGTTGAGTTTCATTCACAGAAATAGCTGTGCCCAGCGATTGCAGAATATCTGCTCTGAGCTCGTGAATACAGACTGTGCAGAATCAGAAATTAGAATCACAAAAAAAGATTTATTTCCAAGTAAGTAGCACTTACTAAGAATTTGCAGTGGATGCTTGTTCCACTCCTCTCCTTTCCTTTTTTCCAGCCTCCCCCCCATTCTTAGCCAGTATTTTGCTGCCTTGACCCTCAGAAGAAAAATAATTGATCAATCTCCTCCAGTATGCTTTCCATCTTTTCCGGTTGTAGCCCATATATTATGAATGATGCTACTGGGTCAAACCGTGAGACGGCCTTTCCTCCCATTAGCTTTTCCTCCAGGGATTCCAGATGCGCTTGCAGCCGCCCAATCTCCAGGTCAAGCCCCTCTTTAATTTCTTTCCGACATCCCTCCATTTCTGTCATAAGCAACTTGTTTTTTGTGCATAATGTTGTCCAATGATTTTTCCAGACTATCAACCTTACTGTTAAACCTCTTATTGAAGCTACTCGACTACAGATCGTCAATTTTTCGGTTTATTTTTTCGCGTGGCCGAGGCTTGGTAGTGTCACATTTCCCTTTAATTTCCTGGTTCTCCTTCTCCATAAGCAACATGAAATCAAGGAGAGGGTTAACTTTTCCTGCTACAGCTTTCCCACCGTGGTCAGAAAGAACAGGGGAGGCACTTTGTTTCTCCGTCTCCACCACTGGAGTCCCTACTCGCTCCAAAGCTATTCCCCGTCACTCTCAGCTAGTGAACTGCAAAATTTGGTACTGAACCGATACCAAGTAAATACAGGTCCAGTATCGCCGGTACCGATACTTTTTATCTAAATCTGAATGCACTCGCATGACCTTTAAGTGGTTTTGTGATTTTTCCTTTGGATTATTAAATTAAAACCCAGGACAGAATTTTCATATGCTTGTATACATTTGTTGTGTTAACACTGTATCTTACACTTTTTACAAATTATACAGCTTGGCGTTTCATTTTTGGACTGCGACTATAGCCACACAGCGCTCCTCTTCCTCTCTGCCATTCTTCTGCTCCGTCTCTGTCCTGCTGTGTGTGATGCTGGCCGCCGCCGGGCCTGGCTGCTTGCTTACCTGGCGCCACTGAGTCACGTGACGGTATAACATCAAATCACAAGAGGGGGAGGAGCAAAGTGTGCCTGCTCTGTGCTATGACAGCAGACACAGACTTTGATGAAACCGCAGCAGTGCATACTGGAGAAACTAAAACTAAAGTATCGATCTCATAACAATATTGATCAATATCAATACCAACGTTGGTATAGATATTATCAATATTTACCACTACTCTCAACCACACACTCCCACCGGCCCTGCTATTCTCCTAAAGATATACCAGCGCAAGTTTAAACGTCAGGCTACTTACACAGGCTAAGGCGTTAGCTCTGCGTTGAGCCTCCACAGAACCATAAATCACGCTTTAAGCTCTTTCCATGCAAAACAGCCGATGGCTTTATTGCTTGATAGTGTTGGAGATACTGAGGCCGTTTCAAACGTCTCTTCATGCCATTATATGGAACGGATCCAGGGGATAAAACACAGCTGGATCAGGATTTTTATAGATACATTTTTAACTGTCCTGACCTGACCTTCATGCGCTCCTCCTCAGCTGGTCTCCTGACCATCCCCAGCTCACGCCTCTGGACCTCTCTGCCCTCACACAGTGTCAGCATGACGACACTCAAATCCCACCTCAAAACTCCTGTTTGAAATGGCCTATTCACTCTGTAACTCATCCTCTCTGTCCAATTCCTTCTAACACCACAATTGTATAGTTTCCTGTTTTGTGTCTTTTCACGTTTCACTGTTTTTTTTTTTTAAAGATTATTTTTTTGGGCATTTTAGGCCTTTATTTCCAGGACAGATGGAGACACGAAAGTGGAGAGATGAGGGAATGACCTGCAGCAAAGGACCACTAAGGCGCCCCTAAAATAAAAATGTCTCATAGTTCCAAACCCTACCTGTGTGAGCTTTTGCTTTATTATGAACACACATAATTCAGATTCATCACTAAATCAACAATCTTTATTAAACACTTTCAATATCTGCATTTGCAGGGACAATTGACCAAAAGGGCATTTTAGTGCCTAAGTCTTTATTTACTCAAGTGATATTGGATATAAAAAAAAATAACATTTATATTTCATCAAAACATGTACAAGCTTTCGTTAAACAGGATAACTTGTGTGCCGAGTCCTGATGATATGACCTGGAGCTACTCCCCAGACACACAGGTGACTGGACAGTAACTCTGAATATGCGAGCTTTAATGCTCTGAAGATCATCATCAGGAATCTACAGGAACAAACTCGAGCAAACAGTTTCTCTGCATCGTCTGTCTTTTGATGACATTACAAACAGTTTGAGTGGATTGTCTGAATGCACACTAAACTGCCAGAGGCCAAAGAAAAAGCTTGCCCCAACTGTGTTCTACAGTGACAACAGATGTCATGTTGAATGTGTGCTAGTGCAGTTTGTAGTGCAGACTGGTGTTAGTGTGGCAGTCTACTTGGACTGACGATCCCAGGTAAGAGCCAAGGAGGGAGGCCTGCTTCCACTGCACAACACTAAAGAGGATGATGGAGGGACAGGATGAGGGCACGGAACAAATATACAACATATTCATCTACTTCTGCTGCTTTCACAGCTGCAGGCAGTGCATCAACATACAGTGTCTCTGTCTC
Source organism: Gymnocephalus cernua (assembly GCA_023631565.1). Taxonomy (NCBI): domain Eukaryota; kingdom Metazoa; phylum Chordata; class Actinopteri; order Perciformes; family Percidae; genus Gymnocephalus; species Gymnocephalus cernua. The sequence goes on from CM042436.1 coordinate 9,960,903, forward strand.
TATCAGACTAGCAGTGTGTCCACTGGTACCTTCTATCTTCTGCCACTGATGTTGCTTGTGCTAGTCTTTCTGAAAATTACTTTAAAACTTTAGTGTAACATTTTTATATTTAGAAAATGGTGTTATATGACGACTTTCACGCGCAAAAACTTGAGTGAAGATAATTACCTCTTCTGAAGAGTCCATCATGTTTTTTTAATCCTCCTTGGTTACAAGCAATTGCGCCATTACAAAAGACTTGTCATGTGGATCCAACAACAGTGTTGTTGTCATTACTTAGATTTCTTCATGGGGGGGTGACAGAAACTACTCACTATAGCTTTAACAAGAAAATCACATTTTTCATACAGCTTCTAGAGGACTTTGGTTTGCGTCTGGCCTCTGTCTCTCATGTCTTTTCACTTTGACGATAAACATTTTTCCCGTCTGAATCCTTTAGCTGATTTTGCACCTAAAACAGAGCTTGCATAAAAACATGGGTCCCATGCAGTTTACAGGCCAGCGGAGATTACACTTGTACAATGCGACTAGAGCAGGGTGCAGGGAACTGGAAACATTCACCAGACGACATGTGATGGGTTTTAATGCTCTCATATTTGGTCTAGATGGAAACATGGAAACAACCAGCATGTAATGGACCCCAAATATGCATGGTACCCAGGGTACGAAGCCTCCCCTCATGTTTCTCTATCCAACACTTATGAACATTACAGTGTCACTTAGCTGCTAGTGCAGCTATAGACTAAACCTATCCAGTTTCTCTACCCAGGGCTACTTTGAACGCAGCAGTGATACTGAGTATCTACCGGGCCCACCACAGCCCACCTGATTGAGACTCGTCACAACACTTTCTACTGAATCACTTTGGCAGCACCATTAGCCAGGCATTTCTCCAATGAGTGATCTAAAGAGTCCTTACAGATATTTCCTATTATATTAAGGGACACAAATATCAAAGCTATGAACAATATTTACAACCTGAAGGCCAAATGCTTTCAGAGCACCTGCTGTAATCAGGCTGACCTCTGACCCTTCATGTGACTCACAGCCAAGCAAGGCTATTACAAGAACATACCAGTCAGTACTATACTGTCACTATAGCACAACTATCAGTAACATCAGTCAAGTACTAATTATATTATCACCATCACAACTATCCAACACTAGTAAAGCAGCCACAGACAGTTGCAGTGACGTATGAAACTAGAGCTGCAACTAACGATTATTGTCATTGTCGATTAATGTGTGGATTCTTTTCTGGATGAATGGATTAGATGGTTGGTCTCTAAAATGTCCATCAGTGTTTCCCAAAAGCCCAAGATGACATCCTCAAATGTCTTGTTTTGTCCACAACTCAAAGATATTCAGTTTACTGTCACAGAGAGGAGACAAAACTAGAAAATGTTCCCATTTAACAAGCTGACATCACACAAGTTTGACTTTTTTTTCATAAAGAATGACTTAAACTGATTAATCGATTATCAAAAGAGTATTCGAAGCTCTATATGAAGCTGCCAATCAGACTATTTATTTATTAATCCAGGGTGCCTGTTTGCAAATGCAGATTGTTCAGGTCAATTTTAATCAACCACCCGAATCTGACCGAGGACTATAGGCGACTGCAGCGCTGAAAATGGCGACAAAGGTAAGTTAAGCCCTGAGACTCACTTAAATGTCCAACTGTCACGGAACTCACTACATTGACATCTATCAACATTACCGAGTTTCCAAACTATACACCATTCAAAACCGCCTATAGAGCCAAATCGTAACCTGTGTTCGGTAAGAGCGACGATGCGCCATCTTGCTGAGGTCAAAGTATGGGTAACATTTTATTTGAAGGGGTTTGCATAAGACATGACACCGTCATTATTATGACATCTGTTATCTCTGTGTTATGAAAACTTGACATCAAACAAGCCAAAACAACCTGTCGATGTCTTTTAACGACAACTTGACATTAACTTAGATAACATAACCATAGTCATAAAATGTCATGTCAATGACAGGTCCAATTATCAAACTTTAATAAACTATTTAGCTTTATGTGTTGACCAGGCCCAGAGGGAGGGCTCGTCAGCGAGCGTCTGGTGGCCGGGTCTGCCACGGAGCCCGGCCGGGCACAGCCCGAAAAAGCTACGTGGCACCTATCTCTCCAGCCCATGGGCCCACCACCTGTGGGAGGAACCGCTGGGGTCGGGTGCGCTGCCACACGGGTGGCGGTGAACAGGGGCGGACTGGGACCAACATTCAGCCCTGGAACTGTAGCCACACCAGCCCACATTACCACGACCACGCAGCCCCACCATGCATTCACTAATTACATTTGTGTAGAGATGGTGAAATAATATAAGCAGTACCTTATGTAATATGTATTAATGTGAATAACTGGCAAACAATGCTTACTACTTTTTAAAGAACACACGTTTATAACAAATTTACACATACTGCCTATTTAACCCGTTTGTATGCTGTTACTGTCATTCTCTACAGTATGTTGTTCTATGCTGTATGTTGTCACTCTCTGTTCTATTGTCTGTGTCTCTCTGTTGACATTGCACATATTTGTCTGTCTTGTTCTGTCTGTTGTTATTTGGCTCCATCTTTTCATCTGTTTTAACTCTAACTCTGCAATTTTTATATATATATATATATATATATATATATATATATATATATGGCTGTCTGTGATTATACTTCAGGGTTTTTCCTTGCCTCAGAATTGGCCTTTGGGGGAACACATAAAGAAGGGGGTGTCTGGGGGGTCCTCCCCCAGGAAATTTTGAGGGTAGAAGACTTCAGTTCCTGCATTCTGATACCTTTTTATGCACCAATGTATGGTAAAAACGTCTATATTTATGGCAAGGAAATCACAAAATTCTGGTGGCAGGTAACAATTCAAAATACAAAACATAATGTAATATTATTATATTCAGTAGTCCAGTAAGGGGGCTTTCAAATCTGGGACAAGGGCCGGATACAACACACAGCATAAACAGGGCTTTATGGTAACTTTTTTTCCCCAGGGAGCACGTTTTGCTCCCACTGTGAAAAAATGTAGGATTGACTTACAGAGGCTACTGTTTTTACTGCTAAATTATACAATAACACAATCATGTTATGGATACAAAACGTTGTGGCATGTTGCTGCATAGCTGTCTGGCTCACTTCTTCACTGCTGGGTCTGCTGCTAATATTTAACTGCGAGGTGCTGCTGCTGGCTGTGCTGCTAAATATTTCAGTTTGCGACATTTAGCGGCTTCAGTATCTAAATTCCGCAATTTTTTTTCTCTCGCCTTCTCAGCCCCACCCTATGGCCCCACCCCTTTCTTTCCGTTTTTTACCCGCGGCCACGTTATGCATATTGTTTGTTTGTTTCTATCATGGTTTCTATGCTTCTATCCAACGTCTTTGCTGTTGGTTTCTTCCTCCTCTTCCACTTCTTCTTCTCCTTACTTGGCGGCCACGGCCAGTGCAGCTGGCATCCAACTTAAAGGTGCATTGCTGCCACCTACAGTATGGAGTGTGAAACAGATTAGTGGGGGGGAAAAACAGGTGATGACTGCGTGTGTGGCGGGTGGTGGGCCGGCCCGCCGCCCGTCCTGGAGTACCGGCCGTTCTGTGATTCTCCAGATCACACAGATGGCCAGTCCGCCCCTGGCGGTGAAGGTCAGGGGCCTCGACGGACCAGACCCGGGCAACAGAGGCTGGCTCTGGGGACGTGGAATGTCACCTCGCTGTGGGGGAAGGAGCCGGAACTTGTGCATGAGGTGGAGCGCTACCAGTTGGATCTGGTGGGGCTTACCTCTACGCACAGTCTCGGTTCTGGAACCGTACTCCTGGAGAGGGGTTGGACTCTTTTCTTCTCCGGAGTTGCCCAGGGTGTGAGGCGCCAGGCGGGTGTGGGGATACTCACAAGTCCTCGGCTGAGCGCCGCAACATTGGAGTTTACCCCGGTGGACGAGAGGGTCGCCTCCCTACGCCTGCGGGTTGTTGGGGGGAAAACTCTGACTGTTGTTTGTGCATATGCACCAAACAAGAGTTCAGAGTATTCGGCCTTCTTGGAGACCTTGAATGGAGGCCTGTATGGGGCTCCGGAGGGGGACATAATTCTGCTGGGGGACTTCAACGCACATGTCGGCAATGACGGAGACACATGGAGAGGCGTGATTGGGAGGAACGGCCTCCCTGATCTAAACCAGAGTGGTTGTCTGTTATTGGACTTCTGTGCTAGTCATGGATTGTCTATAACAAACACCATGTTCGAACATAGGGATGCTCATAAGTGTACTTGGTACCAGAGCACCTTAGGCCGAAGGTCAATGATCGATTTTATAATCGTTTCATCTGATCTGAGGCCGTATGTATTGGACACTCGGGTGAAGAGAGGGGCGGAGCTGTCAACTGATCACCATCTGGTGGTGAGTTGGGTCAGGGGGTGGGGGAAGACTCTGGACAGACCTGGTAAGCCCAAACGGGTGGTGCGGGTAAATTGGGAACGTCTGGAGGAAGCTCCTGTCCGACAGACCTTCAACTCACACCTCCGGCGGAGCTTTTCGTGCATCCCTGTGGAGGCTGGGGGCATTGAACCTGAGTGGACAATTTTCAAAGTTTCCATTGCTGAAGCTGCGGCAGGGAGCTGTGGTCTTAGGTGCCTCAAGGGGCAGTAACCCTCGAACACCGTGGTGGACACCGGTGGTCAGGGAAGCCGTCCGACTGAAGAAGGAGTCTTTCCGGGATATGTTATCCCAGAGGACTCCGGAGGCAGTTGCAAGGTACCGAAGGGCCCGAAGGACTGCAGCCTCTGCCGTGAAAGAGGCAAAGCAGCGGGTGTGGGAGAAGTTCGGAGAAGACATGGAGAAGGACTTTCGGTCGGCACCAAGGCGCTTCTGGAAAACCGTCCGCCACCTCAGAAGGGGGAAGCGGGGAACCATCCAAGCTGTGTACAGTAAGGGTGGGATGTTGTTGACCTCAACTGAGGTGGTAATGGGGCGGTGGAAGGAGCACTTTGAGGAACTCCTAAATCCAGCAGATGCGCCCTCTTTGTTAGAGGCAGAGCTGGAGGATGACGGGGGATTGTCGTCAATTTCCCTGGTGGAGGTCACTGAGGTAGTCAAACAACTCCACAGTGGCAAAGCCCCAGGGATTGATGAGATCCGTCCAGAAATGCTGAAAGCTCTGGGTGTGGAGGGGCTGTCTTGGTTGACACGCCTACTCAACATTGTGTGGAAGTCTGGGACAGTGCCAAAGGAGTGGCAGACCGGGGTGGTGGTTCCCCTGTTCAAAAAGGGGGACCAGAGGGTGTGTACCAATTACAGGGGTATCACACTTCTCAGCCTCCCTGGTAAAGTCTACTCCAAGGTGCTGGAAAGGAGGGTTCGGCCGATAGTCGAACCTCAGTTTAAAGAGGAACAATGCGGATTCTGTCCTGGTCGTGGAACAACGGATCAGCTCTTTACTCTAGCAAGGATCCTGGAGGGAGCCTGGGAGTATGCCCATCCAGTCTACATGTGTTTTGTGGATCTGGAGAAGGCATATGAGCGGGTCCCCCGGGAGACTTTGTGGGAGGTGCTGCGGGAGTATGGGGTGAGGGGGTCCCTTCTCAGGGCCATCCAATCTCTGTATGACCAAAGCGAGAGCTGTGTCCGGGTTCTCGGCAGTAAGTCGGACACGTTCCAGGTGAGGGTTGGCCTCCGCCAGGGCTGCGCTTTGTCACCAATCCTGTTCGTAGTATTTATGGACAGGATATCGAGGCGTAGTCGTGGTAGGGAGGGGTTGCAGTTCGGTGGGCTGGGGATCTCATCGCTGCCCTTTGCAGATGATGTGGTCCTGATGGCATCATCAGCCTGTGACCTTCAGCACTCACTGGATCGGTTTGCAGCCAAGTGTGAAGCGGCTGGGATGAGGATCAGCACCTCTAAATCTGAGGCCATGGTTCTCAGCAGGAAACCGATGGAGTGCCTTCTCCAGGTAGGAAATGAGTCCTTACCCCAAGTGAAGGAGTTTAAGTACCTTGGGGTCTTGTTTGCGAGTGAGGGGACAATGGAGCGGGAGATTGGTCGGAGAATCGGCGCAGCGGGGGCGGTATTACATTCAGTTTATCGCACCGTTGTGACTAAAAGAGAGCTGAGCCAGAAGGCAAAGCTCTCGATCTACCGGTCAGTTTTCGTTCCTACCCTCACCTATGGTCATGAAGGTTGGGTCATGACCGAAAGAACGAGATCCAGGGTACAAGCGGCCGAAATGGGTTTCCTCAGGAGGGTGGCTGGCGTCTCCCTTAGAGATAGGGTGAGAAGCTCAGTCATCCGTGAGGAGCTCGGAGTAGAGCCGCTGCTCCTTCACGTCGAAAGGAGCCAGTTGAGGTGGTTCGGGCATCTGGTAAGGATGCCCCCTGGGCGCCTCCCTAGGGAGGTGTTCCAGGCACGTCCAGCTGGGAGGAGGCCTCGGGGAAGACCCAGGACTAGGTGGAGGGATTACATCTCCAACCTGGCCTGGGAACGCCTTGGGATCCCCCAGTCAGAGCTGGTTAATGTGGCTCGGGAAAGGGAAGTTTGGGGTCCCCTGCTGGAGCTGCTCCCCCCCGCGACCCGACCACGGATAAGCGGACGACGATGGTGTTGACATTACATTAAACTGTCATGAAGAGTTTTTTTTTTTTACATTGGCTGTCATGAGAGCATTATAATTGTGTCATGAATATTTTTACTAAACCCCAAGTAAAGTGAAACAATTTGGACATGAAGTTTGATTTCATCATGAAATGCTTATATATTATACCTTGGAATACTTGGAAGTTTATGTCATTTGTGGTAATGTTTCATGTATGTCTATGGACAGGGTGTGGGAGGCCGAGCCGGTGTAGGTAGGAGAGACAGTGAGAAGCAATGGGAGAACGACGCCGCTGAGCTGGCCTGGCCCTGGGAAGGTGCGGGCAGCAGTGGCTGGAGCGGGCGATCAGACCGGCCTGAGCAGGCAGCGGCTGGAGCAGGCACACACACACACACACACACACACACACACACACACACCTACAAATTATGACTGGAGTCTGGAAACATGGACAATTACAAAACAGCAGCCTACAATGTTAGGGCTCGACTGCAACGCTTGCCCAGTTGCCCTTGGTAACCACACTAAGTCAACTGGCAATCATTTTGTGGTCTCTTGGTTGCCCCCTTTGGCAACCACCTGTTCAACATTTGTGTTTTTGTTTAATATATAAAAACAAATCAAAACTTACAAAACTGGAAAATCTTATTTCAAAATAAGTCAATATTTTATTTGATTATCTCCTTAAAGTTTAAACATTACGTTTGAGTACAACACAACATTTCAGCTGTTGTGAGACCGCTTTTCACACACACGCATTTGCTGTGAAAAGATACAGGCAACGCAATTTTCTCTTAATGTTAAAGGTCCCATGGCATGACAATTTCACTTTGAGGTTTTTTTAACATTAATATGAGTTCCCCCAGCCTGCCTATGGTCATAAGGAGGAAGGTTACCTTCCCTTTCTCTGCTTTGCCCGCCCAGAGAATTTGGCCAACCCATGAGAGAGAGACATCATGGCTTTCAAACGAGCAAAGTGGCAGTTGGTCAAGGCCACACCCCCACACTCCACCTTGCCCCCCCCCCTCTCAATAGCTACAGACACAGAAATGGCACGTCCTAAGGAAAGCTCATTGTGGGACTGGCTCTAGTGGCTGTAATTCTGCACCAAGGCTGAATTTCGGGAAAGAGACTTCAGATATAGTATTAGGGGACCACTAAGGTCTATATAAAAGCATCCAAAGAGCACCATGTCATGGGACCTTTCAGTGCCTTATTACGGTGCCACCTAAATGTTTGTGCTGCTCTCTAATGCTCCAAAACTGACGTTACAGGCAACAGAAGCATCGCTGCATGTCACGTTAGTAAACACTAATAACATGTTACACTTGGCAGCAGGTAACATTAGCCTACCATTAGCTGCAGTAGTAACTGGATTAAACATGGTTAAAAATGCTAAACGGTGTAAAAGTGTGACTGTATTTCACTGCAGAGGATTCCAACAGCGGGATGTAACAGTCTACTGCTAAAGCTACGAGCTAAGAGACACAAACTAGCACTGGTCACTGCTGTTGTCAGAAAAACAACACAGACAGGACTAAATGTTGCATTTACTTAAAACTGGTGAACCTCATGGTGCATTAAAAGTTATTGGAAAATTGGAAATTTACTGGTGAAAGTAGTAATTATTGTTAAAAGTCATTGTCATTTCATTTTTAATAATCATTTAAATTCCCCTTTTTGTGTGCGGATCCAAAAATGTATCCAATCCGTGACTCAAAACTGTGATCCGAACCGTGAGTTTTGTGATCCGTTGCACCCCTATTTGAGAGGGATGGGAAATTATATTGGAAGCCTATCTCATTAGAAATGAATTGCTCCAAATATAGGCAGTTTAAAACATGACAACCGTATTGTCAATTTCGGCAACCAAAAGCTGATGCCACTTTAAAAAGTTAGCGTTGAACCCTGAATGTGCTCTACATTATCCCTATGCGTAGACCACACACACACAGGCATTTTTATAGTACGACAGAAAGTGTTATTAGTTTCACTTGTATTTCTGATATTCTACATGTATGATAGAGTGAATACTGTGGGCCTACATACCTTGGTGTGATTGTAAATGATAATGATTCATGTGAGTGAATATAGGCCTTCAAATTAGTTTCTGTGTCCCATTCATTGTCCCACTGCGCTGTATGGCCATAATATAAATTCGCCAATTTGGCTGCAGAAAAGAGGCAAATAAAGGGGGGTGTTTTGGTGTAAAACAACACCAAAAACCCATCTTTTTGGTTTTCCAGAGGTTATTCTGTTGTTATGTCAACATAGGAATGTGAAGAATAGCTATTCAAGAAAAATCCAAGCAGGAGAGAAATGCAGCAATAACAATGACGGAATAATTCCATTCCAACGTTAAATGGCCTGGGCTCTGGCTGATGTAGTGGTAATGATTATGGCCTGTGATCCAGAAACTTTGGATAACAGATCTGAAATCAAAAACATACAGATCAGTGAATAACAAGATCTGTTTTGTATATTTGGCTCTTTTTGAAACCCAATATTAACCTGCTGAGACCTGTGTAACTGTGTTTCTGTGAGGACAAAGCTTTTAGAGTCCGACTAGAGTAGTGATAGATGTAGAGAGAACATGTTCTACACATCTATTTATCCATAAGTGTAATGGCCTATTAAAAATAACAGGCAGTAGACTTTAAGGCTTGACATACAGGTTTAAAAATAGAAATGATGGACATACTTTAGTTCTAAAAGGCCGGCACTATTGACTCTACTGTGACTCTATGAACTACTCTACTGTAGAGAGAGGTTCTGTGGAAGAGAACAGAGAAGGTAGACACTAACTTCTTGAGAGCAGTGATGAGGTACATGCTCTTGGGCATCAGCAGGAAGACCTGGTCTGTGAGCACAGCATGGATGATCTTCTTGGCTACATAGTCTGGATCCAGGATGGGCAGGAGTCTTGGCCACCTGAAGAACACAAGAAAAAAGATTAAGAGAAAAAACTACAACTGCTAACAGCACTGAACCACTCACCAACAATTGTTGCGTTCCCTGTTTGCCCTGCGAGAGATGATTTGTGGCTTGGAATATCCCTTTAAAATGTCATTTCTGGACCATAAGTTGAAATGATTTTTCTCATTGGAATATTCTTTGTTTTGTTTTATTGTTTGCTCAGGTACACAGGATGCAGACGTAACCACCTAACTATAAAACACGGAGTCTGTCTGTCTGTCTGTCTGTCTGTCTGTCAGCTAAATGACATGTAATGTCTGTCTGTCTGATGATATTGTGATTTTGAGAATGACATGGACCCTTCTCTGTACCACGCTGAGATAAGACACCATCACATGGTGTGACACTAAGCATCTCATTCTAATGGTCCCTGACCTGAGGCAAGTTAAACCAGACCAGAGATCAGGTGTCCTGGTTCAAATACTTAGGAGTCCACAACTTTCTCTGCTGAAAAACACACATTATTAACCTGAGCTATTTAATTTTTGTATGTGCCGTCACGACGCTATGGGAAGGCCCACCTGGAGGGCAGTAAGAAGCTGCCCTTCACTGTCCGTGAACCAGTCAGCTCAGCTTTAACCACCCTGTATTGTGGAACCAACGACTGTGGTCAAGCTAACCCATAGACTATAAAAGAGCGGACTGCGTCTTCCATTTCATTTACGTTACGTCTGCTCTGTCCTGGATTTTACACAAGATATATTGCTAACGTCATGTAGCTAAACATAGCTAAAGTAGCCTACAGCTCCGGCAACTCTGTCTGCAAATCAACTCCTTGATCATAACCGATTATAGTAAATTTTACTATGGCCAGATTTTAGAAAGGCCATTGCAAAAAAAAAAAACAGATTGAGATTATCAAACAGACAATGGTTGTTTCTGACTGCCGGTGTGCGGGGTACCAGTGTGTTTTGCCCTCCATGTTTCTGCGACTGTCAGATGACTGAAAACTATGAATAGACTGCAGCAGAGCCTTTACTTTTCTAAGGTGATTGACTGAAGCTGTACGGAGGAAGAAGAGGGCGATTTACATGAACGCGGCAATGAAAATGTCTAACTGGAGAAACATTGAGATTCAGGAACTTCTGTTGGTAGGTAGGTAGGTAGGTAGGTAGGTAGGTATGTATGTATGTATGTATGTAGGGACTTAATTTTTCGCACATAGTTCAGAGTTCATATGTGAAAGTGGTTTTAGAGAGCATCATTAGACCTGGAATTACAGCATGGTTTGACAACCTAACAGTGCAACTGAAATCAGGCTTGCCATCATGCAAAAAACAGCTATAAGGGTAACCGGAAAGAAAGACTATGAGTCCATACAGATTGTGTAAGGGCAGGCAGTCATGAAACAAAAATCATTGTTGACTCTCAACATCCCCTCTTCTCTAAATATGAACCTCTGCCATTAGGAAGAAATGCAGCGCAAACCTCCTTAAAGCCCCAGTGTGTAACATTTGTAGTTAATTATCAAAATCTGTATTGCCCTTCACAAACTTGTCCTTTTTTATGAAAATGAATATAATTTTACATTTGCGCTTACATGAACTGGGGTAGACGCAAAGACAGTATATAAAATGGACCGACAGATCCCGTTGCTCTGGATGGAGACGGAGTCTATTAGAAGAACTTTTCAGTTAGGCTCGAGCGTTACTGCGCAGCTGCAAACTGAGCTTGCCGACGTAGATGTGACGTGAGCAACATGTCTGAACGTTGTAAGTCTTCTGGTAGCTGTGCCAAGTGAAATCTCAATCATTCCCAATCTTGCAGAGACGGAGAGCGTAGGTACATGTAAGGAGATAGCATAGGCACAGGCTAATTATTGCTAACTAAAATGCTAGTTAACATTAGTAATTAAACTAAACAGCTAATGTACGTCGAAACTGCCTGCGAGCTTCTCCTGTACTGTATGATAATTCCTCTACTATGAAACAGTAAGTCGCTTGGTTATGATGCAATCGTTAGCCTATTTTTACAAAAACTGCTACGGAGCCATAACGTGAGGTACAAGGTAATGGAGCTTTTTATACATTGTCGTGTTTCTTTAGAAATAAACAATGGTCAAGTGAAGACTTTAAACGCTTCAGATGTAAAGTTATTCGCTGTCAAAGTGACGCCAAAATGAATGGCAGTCAATGGGATGCTAACAGCGGGTGAAAGTCTGGTAGCATTAAAATGGCGCCATAGTAGGCTTCACTCTGGAGAGAAGCCTTGGGTAGACGCTCCATAGCCATGGGCAATCTTGAAATACGGTAGCCCGTAAGGAACATACAGGTTATACTGCTCCGCATTTCGCGCTTTTCACTCAGTGGCACTGACTGTGACGTATGCCAGGGAGGGAGGGGGAGAAGATTACTTGCGACTCACCGCCGGCAGATTTGAAAGCCTGTTGCGTCTATTATCGAGGACATGTAACTGAGTCGCCGAGGAAATTAAAATGACAACGTGACAGGCAAAGCAACCAATGTTGATATTGTTGTGGCTTTTCCAAGATGGAAAGAGCTGATGAGGAGCAAGGATTTTAAAAGGGACACTGAAGTTGCCTGCTTTCTTCTCAACAGGTAATTCTGCCTATTTGTGTAAAAGTTTTATAGTGTCTACTTGCTTGGCAAACTATAGCATGGTTGTGTATAACGCTAGAACGACGTCTAGGATACTTTTCCTCGCGTCAATGATGAAAAAGGATTGTCTACCTTGTAACAAACGTAATCATATGTGTCGTGATTTCCCTGGCAGACAACTCACGTCATGGAGTTGTAACACAGACTAGCTACTAGAACAGCTGCGTGTAAACGATGGAGACACTAAGAGATCATTTCAGTTTCACTGACATTGTTCATGCTGCTCAGAGAAATATTAAAAAACACAAACCTCCGTTGCTTCTCTCCTACGCTGTAAACATCGCCTTACACTATTAATCTCGTACAATATACAGAATAACGATAGCACTGATACTTTACTAACATTAGCTTGCATATGTTTGGGAACCTGATAGCTGATGTTAGCAATGAAATGGTACCAAAATAACGTCAAACTATTATTACACTGGAAGGGACACTCACGGACGGTTGTCGCTAATTTCGGGTTCGGCCACCGTAGGAGTTGTAACGCACTTGGAATGGGGGGGCGGGGGGGGGGGGGGGGCCTACAAAGTGAAATTCAGTTGGTTGTCATATACAATTTCACCGCTAGATGGGAGAAATTCTTACACACTGGGGCTTTAAGGTCATTTTTTTCTAGCCGCCATCAAGCTGCTAAACTCTAGTTCCAAATCTTAGTGTAATAGAGCAATGTGCAATAAATACTAAGGTACGTTTGTACTTAAATTGTTAAAGGTTTGTTTATAAGATACGGAAGCGTATTGCATTCACCATAGAAAAAAAAAATGTAGACACCTTATCTCGTAACGAGATCCTGATCTCATAATTTTGAGAAAAGATCTCGTAATTACGAGATAATTTTAAACACCTGGAAGCGGCATATCTAGTTGGGGACATTCTAAAAGCTTAATGTGGTTTAATGTACCTAAACAATGATCAATGATTACCAAATTTCTCTCTCATATTACACATCATAACCATGGAAAACTGTCAAATAATCCAACCCAAAGTCCTTTTATGGATCTGCTTCACAACAGGGAAACGGAGCGGCTGGGTGTTGACTCTCAATGGTTCTCATGGGCTTTATAAGTCTAATGTGAAAAAGCTTAACGTGGTTTAATCTACCTAAACAACGATCACTCATCATCAAAATTCTCTCTCATATTGCTCATCATAACCACTTAAAAAAAAAAAAAAAAAAAAAAAAAAAAAAAAAAAAAAAAAAAATCGTACCTAAAGTCCAAATATTATGGACGTTATCTGACACTAAGCGTTTCTGCTCCATTAAGGGTCTTATATTATTATCGTCCTTACAATACCCTTAATGGAGCAGCAACGCTTAATGTCAGATAACATCCGTAATAATTGTTTTCAGTGGTTATGATGAGCAATATGAGAGAGAAATGTGGTAATAATTGATAATTGTTTAGGTACATTAAACCACGTTAAGCTTTTAGAATGTCCCCAACTAGATATGCTGCTTCCAGGTGTTTAAAATTATCTCGTATTTATGAGATCTTTTCTCGTAATTACGAGATCAGGATCTCGTAATTATGAGATAAGGTGTCTAAATCTTTTTTTTTTTTTTTTTTTTTTTTTTTATATATGGTGAATGCAATACGCTTCCGTAATAAGGTAACGTGTTGTCAATGTCAAATGTCTCTTATGTTTAATGTTGTTAAGTACTAGAAACTAGTATATAGTACAAAGTCTTTGATTCATTGTTTTTATAAAACATTAATTATGGAACCTGCTCTAAAAACTAATTAAAACTAAACTGAATTTGAAAACAAAAAGTCAAAACAAAATAAAAATTAATTAAAAATAATGAAAAATGCAAAACTATAATAACCTTGGTACTGTTACACATGTACTACACTGGGATCTCTCCATGCATACAGTTTGGCTTTTATTTGTCCAGTTTTGGAGATATTCTGAGATTCCTGCCTCCACCCCAGTACAATATGACCAAAACATTTTGTTATACAAAATGCAACAAGACTAAGACATGATAGCATAGCTTTTGGGGGCTTTGTGTGCTTTGAGCATTATTAATATAAACATCCAACACTTGCAGGTCGTCAAAATAAAAATCAAACAGTGAACTTGCTTAGTTTGACATCCATTGAACATTCCAGTGTTGATGAAGTACGGGCACACAATGGTGGTCTTGACGCCATCTTTCCCAGTTGCCAGCAGCTCCAGACCCACAGACTCTGCAAAACCTACTGCTGCAAACTTACTGGCACAGTAGTCTGCAGGGAGAAGAGGACAAAAAAAACATGTGAAAAGATAATCAGGATAATCACAGAACGAGACACCAACCAATCTGGCATAAACCTTTACACTCACAGGACGACGGTGATGATGTATAGACTTCAAACTATACCTTTAATGGTATATTCAATATCTCCAGATCAATGCAGAGTAGAGGCTTTGTACTCCAACTGGAACTGCAGTGTCTTTTCAGAGCAATTGTACAATAAATCCGTTATTATGAAATCTTACATTATATGAAGTGTAACCGTCATTAGGGAGTCTTTATTTGCCCGGAAGATTTAAGCTTCGGAAGTTCTTTCTCTGTTTGAAAAACTGAGTTAGCAGACAGTTAGCAGTGGACTCCACAAAACAATATTTACAACTTCACTTTTGATGAAAAACCCTTTTGATTCTTCTGATCAGTGTACACTTGCGGACTAAAAGTATACATATAGAAATGCTGTGTTCGCTATGTTGTCTCGTCTGCCGTTTATTATTCCAGTATATCTGAATTGAACCATGCTTTAGTGCTTTAGTATTTTTCTTTGATTGAATCGCAGAGAATCGAACCAATGTAGATGGTTAATGCATTTATATGAAGCTGTACGGCTTTAACTTTAATAAAGATCAGTTAAATGGGTCAGATCTCTCCTGTAAACCGAAAACAAACATAGTTAGAGTTATAGAGACTAAAGCTACAGATGATGGTTCCTGCTTCTTATACCCATCTGACAATTTGTTCCGCAAAGTATCAGAGTACTGACACTCTATAGGCCATGAAACATCAAGGAGATCATCGGTCCAAGTTGGGTCATTTTTCAACTCATCTGATTAATTCAATACACAGAGCTGTCAAACCTGGCACTTGTATGATATATTAATCCAAACACAAGATATATACCTACATATTATAAAATAAACTAAATGTCCTCTACCATAAAACTTAATATAAAGACTGTAGACCTCTCTTCCTCTCTCTCTGCACTGTGGTTGGTGCTCAACTGAGAACTGAGCCCCCTGGCAAGTTAGCTAGCTAACTAGCCAGCCAGCCAGCCAGCTAGTTACTGAAATGTAACAGCTCAAGGTTTCATTTACACACTCTTGTCACAGCGTAGGAAAGCACAGTGTTCTTGCCAGATGTGTGACAACTTTGTTTGGCTCATTTTCTGTAACCAGTGTAGCATGAAGGCATTTTGGATGGAATCAGCAAGCTAGCTAACTAACATTAGCGGGCCGCCCAGTCCCTCCACTTCATGGGCGAAAGAACAGATGTGAGCCCGGGAGATGGACAGTGTGGTTCGCCGTCTCCTGGTGTCCGCGACGAGTTAAGCAGAGGGACTGTAGGCTCTGTGCTGCCGCTGCCGGTTCAGGCAAATGCTGTTTTGTTATAGGTGTCGTGGCAACAGTTTGTATCCAGTTTCCCTTTTTCATACAGGCGCAACACGTATGTGCTAGTTGGCCATCAGCTGTAGTCTATGGGGTGCGTTCAAGTGCAACTATTTGACCAAGACACGGGCAATATGAGGCTTAGACACTAGTTCTTTGCTTTCTGGTGTGTCAGGGCCTTTAGAGATAATAGTAGATGATCCACTCAGAGAGATAAGAGCCCACTAAGATGTCTGAACATATACAGGGGATGAGCAAAATACAAGCTTTTATTAACTTTTATTTTTTTTAGTGCTATACCTGCTCTCTCTCTCTCTGAGGACACAATACAGCATGGGTGATGTAACGGTAGGGTTCCACACAGTGAAACACCTCGCGATTTTCGGCCAGCAAAATTTTGCCTCGGGGGGGCGCGGTCGCGAAACCAACATGCAAGACTGCAACAGAACACCGGCTAGCAGTTGACCTGTCGGCTAGCTGAATAATTTTGAGTGTTTAAACTATCTACAGTGGTCTATTTGGTGGTGCATTTGCCCCGTTTAAGTTTGTGTGACATAAACAACAATCCGTGTTGCTACAAGTGTCAATGTTTGCCAACAGACATGTAATCAAACAAATGCATAAGTAGCTTAGCTAGCTGCCTGGCTAGGCTACAATGAAATCCAATGTCCGAACATTCTAGCGACTAGCTGAAAGGTTTGAGTGTTTAAACTAACATATACAGTGGTCTATTCAGTGGTGTATGTGCCCTGACTAAGTTTGTGTGTCATATAAATCACAATTCATGTTGATAAAAGCACCAATGTTCGTGTAGAAACATTTTAGTCACATAAAAACTTTCACGATACAGCGCTGATAACCTCCGCCATCTTGTTCATACTTTTTTTGTAACTCCCGCCTCCAAACACGCAAACCTGATTGGTTCTCGAGTGGTCCTCATTTGAATAAAGTTAAACTTTCGTCAACTGTTCGCCGATTTGCTCTCATCTCGCCCAATCAGGGCGAATTTCGTCTCCATTCAACCTCAATGAGAGCGAAGTGAAATTTTGCTGTGTGGAACCCTACCGTAAGATGAAACATCGCTTGGAGTGTAATGCTGCTCATCACAGCCCTGTTTAGATTTAGCAGATGTGTAATACACACCTTTATTGTCAGCATATCCACGTCTAGTTTCATACATTCTCCTTTCCTTAGAATTATAAATCTTTCCTGCTGTGTCTAACGGATATTGTTTTTAGTCAACAAATTCAGGATTTTTCTCTTCATTTTGTATGAAGATTAAGTTACTTTTACAAAGTAACATCAGGCATTTATAGTTTATTGTAGCAAGCTGAAGCTCTGACGTACATTACCATACCGTTTTCATATCACACAGAGCAATGGTTCTAACCATGTCAAATTATTTTTGTTTTTAATATATTAAACACTAGGCGTAAACAAAACCAAGTATAAACTGTGTCTTAACCGTTCAATTAACTTGCCGACTTTAAAATAGGGTCCCAAAGTCATTTCATATTGAGTATCAACAAATACAAAGTCTAATGCAATATTGATATTATTCAAATATATTTATAATACAGCTACAGTGCACATTTAGTGGTAGGTAGACATAAAATATAAGCAGTGTTATATAAATATGTTGATAGAAGTTGGGCTGTTTAATGGTTTCCTTAATGCGTTTCCCATTCATGACCAAATAAGTTTAAAGAGTAACTACTGTTTTTTTTTTTCAACCTGGACCCTATTTTCCTATGTTTTTGTGTCCAAGTGTCTGATGGGAACAACAATCTTTGACATTGGTCCAGTATTAAGCGAGATCGCTGCAGTCGGCTATAGACCCTATGACCACGACGCCATGATGGACGGCAGAATCACCGGAAGCACAAGCTAAACAGTGTAGTAGATGAGTGGAAAGTTTCAGTTTAAAATAAATAACACTCAATAAACTGTAATGATAATTACAACAAGTTGTAGTGCCATTATCGGTCGAGGTAGGGCATCTGGTAGGTGCTCACAAAGAGCGGTATTTGGAGAAGTTGGAGATCGCAGGATTGGATACTGACCCTTACCTTCTTCGTCGCTCCGTTTTTACCGACCTCATTAAATTGCAGAGTCTGCCCGACTTCAGTCCATACGATCTGTACCACTATGTGGTAAACGGGGTATCCCCATACACTGGTGCTGATCTCAAAGCTTTTAAAAGTCTGGATGCTTACCAGTTCTTTCTAATTGATGCCTGAACGCATCCCAGCTCTGGGAAGTGCAGTCATTTATCTATCACACAATAATCCATGCAGTAAATCACGGAGTGTATATAATCAGTAGTAACCACACATAATTGTAACATGTAGCCATCTTCTTATCTGTGATTATATTCGCTGTAGCCTATTATATTATAGATTTGACCGGTGGATATTACGACGCGATGGGCAGCAGCTAGCGAGCAGTCCAAAGCTAGCTGGTCGGCTAGCCGGGGTAGGAGCTCCGCAGACCTGCATTTAACTCGTTTTTTAGGCCTTTTTTAAGCTAGTTTCCGTGCCATGTCATCTTTAAATTTAACCAATATGTTTTGTATGTGTGTTAAGTTAAATGATCAAGGGAACTGCTTCATCATCATCGGGTTGACCTGTTAGCAGGAACAGCGGGTTAGCACGGCAGGTAGCTGGTTGAGGATAATTGTATTATTGATCAGTCATTTAAAACAGAAAGGCAATACATACACATGCTTGTTTTAGTGAGGATTACTCTGCAGACTGTATGTGAGAACACAAACAAACACGTACATGTTTGGCTTGCCGTCCGTCTACAGCATAGCTCTTCCGCCGTCCGTCATGGTGTTCATAATTTGCGTGAGTAGAGCATGACATCACATGCAAAGGGTCTATAGGGTAATTGTCCAGCTTGTATTTACCTTCACAACTTGTTTTGCCACTGACAGGCTCAGATTAATATTCTAAGTGTCTGACAACATTATGGAAAGGATTTCTAAGGAGGTCGACCTTTCTGTTAAAGAGTAAGATACTTTTTTTAAACATAAAAACGTCGGCGAAATTGCATTCTCTAAACCCACCAGACTCCATGTAAATCAACAGTAATTTTAGCATCGTAAAATACACTTCATTCAAAGTTGACAGAAACAAAACAAAACTATAAAAAGTTGTTTTGGGTCATCCATCACAACCATCACAACTCTAGTTTTGGTTGTTGAAATAAACACATAGTTTACCAATTTACATGTGAAAATATGTTGGCTCTATACACGCTAAAAGTATTGCTTTTTTTGGTGGGTTTAGCGCTAGCGACTTCAGAGCTGTTTCTGGTTAAACAGAAAGGTCTCAGAGGTTTTTAAGTTCCATCTCTGAAGGGATCCTTTCCATAATGTTGTAGACACTTAGAATATTAATCTGAGCCTGTCAGCGACAAAACAGCACTTTTGTGAAGGTAAATACAAGCTGGACAATTGCCCTATTAACTTACATTGTAGCTTGTTTTGCCGCTGCCGACAGCAGCGATCTCGCTTAATACTGTTTGAATGTCAAAGATTGTTGTTCCCATCAGTCAGACACAAAAACATAGAAAAATAGGGTCAGGTTGAAAAAAATGGTAGTTACCCTTTAACACTTTAAATGTTTATAATTACGTATATGAGCTGAAACTGCCTGAGACAAACAAACTGCAAACATGGAGGAAGTCAGCCGCAGAAAGCTACTGGTGCCATCATTCCACAAGGTGGGATTCCTTGTACGAGGCAGTTTACAGAATCCCCCAAATTTCCATGAACGAGCTGAAAAGCCTGTGCGTCAAACTGGGAATTAAGTGCCTCATTCACCAGCCATGGACAACTGTTGTTATGGGACCTTATTACCAACCCCCCAAGCCCTGCTGCCAAGGACATTTGCCCTGTCAGGATGACAGCTGGCCTCCCAGATGTCCTTGTGAAAGAAGGCCTATATTCCCAAACCTCTTGTGTTTTTTGGACAGATTTGTTGAATTGCATCATTAATGAACAGAAGGAACAGATCTTATAATAATATATATATATATATATATATATATATATATATATATATATATATATATATATATATATATATATATATATATATATATATATATATATATATATATATATATATATATATATATATAACTATAATAACAACTGCTACTACAATTATCGAAACAATAGAAGGCAACATAATGATATGCATCAACACAGCAACAGAAGATTAAAACACAAAGAGGTCAATTAAAAATCTATTAATACTAAATTAAATTTGTTATTGATCCCACATGGGGGGAAGGATGGTTAAGGTCTATAGCGAAAAGGCCACATAATTTAAATGATTAAATAGCAATTATACAACCATAATAAACAGATCAAAACTATATTTTTCAGGCAATCCGGACTCATTTAGCTGCTGTACTGGACAGCAAAGACACACTTTTTGCAGCGGCTAGTTTTCTGAAGTTCAAACTGCAATGGCTAAGAGATGAGTCTGCCTGTGTCCACGACAACACCCACTATGATGAAATGGTATTTTGCATTTTAAACAAAGGCCAAGGACAGCTTCTCAGCCAAATAAGAAGTGTTGGGCTATTTGAGGTCAGGGGGCATGAGGTTGGCACTTTGAACTAGTTCTCCAACGTCAAAAACATTAACATAAAGTACAACCTTCTAAAGGAGGATCCAAAGGCCATGACACAGCAAGCCAACGGCCAGGAATTAGTGGCAACAAAGGCAGACTTTGGCCTCTTGTCGGCCCTCGTCGCCTTTGTCTTGGCCAAAAATTACCACCGTTCACACACACCGCAGAGACTATAGCCAACGGCCAAGTACCACATACATTCTGCGCCTGCATGAGAGGAAATAACTCTCCATACCAGCAAATGGCGGTAATCTATCTATAATCGTCATTAAACAACTAGCTAACATTAGGTTGCTAATTCCACCCACCCAACATGCCTTAATCCTACAGTGGTTACAGAACATTTGCCAAACAAAGTTGTCACTCATCTGGCGTAGCAATGTGCTTTACCACAATTTGACAAGAACGTGTGAATTAAACTTACATTTTACTAATTAATGGCGTTTTTTCCATTACGTGGTACCTGCTCGACTTGCCTCGACTCTACTCGCCTTTTTTATTTTACCATTATGAAAAAAGTACCTGGTACTAGCTAACAGGTACTTTTTTAAGAATCACCTCCGACTACTGATTGGTCAGAGAGAATCGTCACTAATCACTGCGTCATCATTGCTAACGACAGACGGGGGTGTCCTGAACAAACCCGCCATTTTTAAATAGTTTAGCAAGCGGTGTTTTTTTTTGCTGCCTCCAGCTTCTTTTGAAATTTGTCTTCTGGCTGTGGCAACAGCCACATGCCAAGAATCAAAAACAACACACCTTCGACGTTCTGTGTGTAGGTCACGGCAGTTTCCTGCGGCATCACTATGACGACCAGCCACGCTCGCCTCACATATGAGGCGGTACTAAATCTGTAATGGAAAACGGAGGACAGGGCACCGCGGCCGAGCTGAGTCGAGCAGACCTGGTACTAGCAGTGGGTAAGTGCCATTAGAGGTTGTCAGGCTAGCTGGTAAGCTAGCTTGCTTGCTTGCCAGGGGGCTAACTGTTTAGCGGTGCAGAGATAAGTCTATTATGGTCTTTATATTAGATATCATGGTATAGGATATTAGCTTATTAAACGTTAGTTTATTTTGTAATGTGTAGGTGCGTAGAGATCTTTTAAAAGGACATGTTATTGTTGGAATAAATATACCTACACTCGTACGTGTTATTCTAATGTTTAAACCTGTGTTTTTAAGGAAAATTCAAACGTAATTATTGGCCAGTTTTGACAGCAATGTGTGTGTTGGATTGATCAGATGAGATGACAAATACAAGGAGCCTCGTGTTGTCTCCTCTGTCCTTCGTTTGCTTTTCTCACTACCGTTTTCAAGCTCGACTTGGACCAACCGCCGACATGGTGTGTCAGGGACTTAAATCACACTGGACAACACAATGGTAAACCAACTAACATGCCACCCACGCACGCACGCCAAAACCGTCACATCACAATGGGTAAGGTCATGTTTTTGCACAAATTCCAGCAAGGCTGGGCTCTGTTTATTTACTAGTTATTTTTAAGGTACAATCATGAAATACATTCTGATTAGATGTTATTGTAGCTAAAGTATAGTATGCTGAATACAAAAAAGTGTGACTTAGAAAATACTGCTTAGGTTGGTTCAAATTGGGAGTATGCCAGACTTGCCAGCACTGGAGTGTGGTCTGGCTAGAGCACCTATCTATTCTGGGAAAGGGGAAAAGGACAGCATTTCTTTTGTGCTTTCCTACCAGACTAAGCGCTTTACAATTTTCCTCTCATTGGCCTTAAAGCAATCAGATGAAAAAAAAATAAATATAATGTATTAAAGTGCTCATATTATGTTTTTTGGCTTTTCCCCTTTCCTTTATCTATCTATCTATCTATCTATATATATATTATATATCTATATATATCTATATATATATCTATATATATATATATCTATATATATCTATATATATCTATATATATATATATATATATATATATATATATATATATATATATATATGTATAAATAAATAAATAAATAATCTAAATAAATATCTCTTTTTTTGTGCATGTTACAGGTTTACAAAGAGAAAAAGCCCAAAGTCCACCCCAAAGGGACTTACCATCTCCAACTGAAAACACTGTTCACAAACTGCTCCAAACAGCTCTGTTGTAGTCCAGCCTTTACTTCTGTGATGAACATGCGTCACTTTGTAACACACATTATACTGCTCGCCTAGCTGCTAGCATGGCACCCCTCATACTCTGCTTCTGACTGGCTAGCAGTGCTTACCTAGGTACTGATCATGCGCAACTCCCAATAAAGATGGAACAGAAGTGAGATGTCTCACTCTGTAGCAAAAACAGAGAGCTCAACACACAGGGTTAAAAAGGGAGCTGCAACAATGTGCAGTACAACCACATAAACCTATTCTGATGTAACCTCTAAATACAATTATGAAACTGAAAATGAGCATAATATGAGCACTTTAAGATTTTAAAAACAGTCAAATTTGACCAAAAAACAAGACAAGGGTTAATCCTTTCCCATATCTTCTGTGCCACTGGGAGAGGCAGCGTTCTCCTTAAACCCAGAATGATCAAAATGCTCAACTTTAAATGCAGTTTTGAACACTAACAGCAGGGCTTAAGAGACCTGGTTCATGTAATTTATTTCAAGAAGTGTTTTGTTAATTGGGTGTTTTTGTCCGTGTGAATATATCATTGAGGAAGACGCAGACAACACTTCTACTGATTTAAAGACCACCAGGAGGACTTTTCTACAATCGGCCCTGCATGTTCTGTACCTGTTTTTGTGATTAACAATTTTAGTTTTTTAGAGAGAGTTGACTGATTCACCTCAGCCAACGTGATATCATGGGATGGGATTAGGAAAAGAAGAATGGGGTTGGGTTTAGGAAACATGACACGTGGGTTGGGTTTAGGAAAATAAGAACTGGTTGGGTTTAGGAAAACAACAAACGTGGAAAGGAAACATCACACTGCGGGACACAAAGTCACACGCGGGACACAAAGTCACACGCGGGACACAGACACAAAGTCACACGCGGGACACAGACACAAAGTCACACGCGGGAAACAAAGTCACACGCGGGAAACAAAGTCACACGCGGGAAACAAAGTCACACGCGGGAAACAAAGTCACACGCGGGAAACAAAGTCACACGCGGGAAACAAAGTCACACGCGGGAAACAAAGTCACACGCGGGAAACAAAGTCACACGCGGGAAACAAAGTCACACGCGGGAAACAATTCCCACTCTCCTGGGTGAAAGTCCTGTGTTTTACCCAACCTCCACCCCAATCACCCTCCCTACGCGGATATTACTCGCTACGGCATCAATTCACACGCAATCGCAAGGTAATGTAAGTCAATGGAGGCCAAACGGCGTTGATGAACACGCTAAAAAGCGAGTATGCGTCTTGATAACACGCCAATAACGGCATACAAATTGGCGTGTCAAATACGCCACTTCATGAGATCAGTCTGCCTCAGCAGAGGGAGGGCAGAGGACAGAGGAAATGACTGATACTGACTGTCTGTAGCAAATACACTTGACTCAGTATTTTAATGTAAGGAATATTTCCTATCTTGCTGTGAGGCCACAGTGCTAACCCCTGTACCCCGGTGCCACCAAGAATGTGGACAGAGCTAGCTCAATCCAATGGTCACAACATGGTAACAAGCATGAAAGCAGCTGGTACATGTGTTTTAACTTGACTTATAAATAAAAATAAACCTATATCTTTAAATGGCATGAAAGACATTAAGTTTACTGGTCCTAGCAATGCTACCAGCTACAGCTTCTGTGTCCACTGAGACTTAACTTGCTACCAATTGGTTAGGACAAAACTCAACTAAATGAAATCTGACCCAAACAGAAATAGGCTAAAATGAACATGTCACACTGAATGAAGGAGGTAGCAGTCCGACCATTAGACTACCAATTTTCTAAGGGTGCTCCGATCGATCGGCCACCGATAGGTATCGGCCGATAATGGCTTTAAATAGTTTGATCGGTGGTCTCCATAAAAGGCCGATCAGATTACGCACTACCCGGATGTATTAAGAGCGCACTACTCCTGAGAACATTTTCAACATGGAGCTAAAATGGCGGCGTCCCTACATTCAGCGGTCTGGGACTTCTACAAGGTGTCTGAACGGCGGCAGAACAGCAGTTGGCCCGCGGCTAAGGCAGTCGTGTAGTTAGCAGCTCCGACGCCGCTCAAACAGCTGTTTCCCCGTGTGTGTGTGTGTGTGTGTGTGTGTGTGTGTTGAAGAAATGTGCAGTGATTGAAAGGACATTTTGTAGATTTTGAGCTAGGACAGAAAGCCAAACAGTTACTGATACATTCTCTAAACATGTGTGACTGTTACGTAATGGCGTAATTTTCAGTTCATAAAAGTGATCGGCCGATACGTCTTCCAGCAATCTGTGATCGGCCCCAAAAATCCTGATCGGAGCACCCTTAAAATTTTCATTAGAATTGTAAAATTTTTCTACGAGCAAACTTTGAATTTGAAATATGCTGTAACATTAGTGAAGTGCATTTGATGAGGAGGAGAAAACACACACCTGCCAATCCATTGACTCCTATGAGTCCAGCAGAACTAGCAATGCTGACAAGATGGCCGTGATTGTTGGCAATCATGGCAGGAAGGAAGGCCTTGTAGGTCTGAGCAGAAAGAGACAGAAAACACACAAACCATCAAAAGACATACAGAAACCTAAACAGGGATTTCACTGACAACCACTTTCAAAGTATGTCATTACACAACAAGTTGTTTGCATTAATTATTTTGACCAAATAAAAAAAAAAAAAAGAAAAAAGGTTGAATCAACTTCCAATAAAAAAAATTCTAGAGCTTTCAACTGCATCTCACTGTCTTTATGAACAGATGAAGTTTGGTAGTCATGTTACCTTAGTAGAGATGCACCAATTGCAATTTTCTTGGTCGATTTACGATTTTTTTATAATGTGCCCTGCATACAAACATTTTGTATTTGTTTCCTTAAATATGCAACCAATAAACCAATATGCAATTTTCTGCCACTAGAGGTCTCTCAAACTAAAACATGGACGTATACACTGAGTTTTGATGAGGTCGTGAAGTTGTTGATCATGGGAGTTGTCTTACATTTCAAACGGCAATGGTGGTTAACAATAACCACCATTGCCGTTTGAAATGTATCCGTTCACAGACGAGCTGATCTATTAAAAGTTTTATTCGTGTTACAACCCCAAATCAGAAAAAGTTGGGACAGTATGGAAAACACAAATAAAAAAAAAGAAAGTAGTGATTTCTAAATGTACTTTGACTTGTATTTCATTGCAGACAATACAACAGCACATAAGTTAATGTGTTCCTCATGATTTTTATGGTCTTTGTTTAAAAAAAAAAATAATTCTCATTTTGGTTCTTGCAACACATTTCAAAAAAAGTTGGAACAGTAAAGCATTTACCACTTTGTAATGTTGCCATTCCTTTTCACAACACTTAAAAGACCTTTAGGGACTGAAGACACCAAGTGATGAAGTGGTTCAGGTGTAATTTTGTCCCATTCTTGCTGCAAACAAGTCTTAAGGTGGGCAACAGTACGGGGCCTCTGTTGTCGCATTTTGCGCTTCAAAATGCGCAACACATTCTCTATTGGAGACAGGTCGGGACTGCAGGCAGGCCAGTCAAGTACCCGTGTCCTCTTCCTCCGCAGCCAGGACTTTGTAATGTGTGCAGAATGTGGTTTTGCATTATCTTGTTGAAATATGCATGGACGTCCCTGGAAAAGATGTCTTCTTGAAGGCAGCATAATGTGCTCCAAAATCTCTATGTACATTTCAGCATTAATGGTGCCATCACAGAAGTGCAAGTTACCTTTGCCAAGGGCACTGACACAACCCCATACCATGACAGACCCTGGCTTTTGGACTTGTTGCTGGTAACAGTCTGGATGATCCTTTTCTTCTTTGCTCCGGAACATACAGCGTCCATTTCTCCCAAAAAATACCTGAAATACTGATTCATCTGACCACAGTACACGTTTCCACTGTGTGATGGTCCATCCCAGATGCCTCCGAGCCCAGAGAAGTCGAGGTGGACTTCTGGACACTGTTGACATAGGGCTTCCTTTAGGCACAGTACAGTTTTAACTGGCATTTGTGGCTGTAACTACGTATTGTGGTACTTGACAAAGGTTTGCCAAAGTAGTCCTGAGCCCTTGTGGTGATATCACTTATAGATGAATGACAATTCTTGATGCAGTGCCGCCTGAGGGATCGGAGATCACGGTTGTTCAGCTTAGGCTTGCGCCCTTGTCCTTTACGCACTGAAATTCCTCCACATTCCTTGAATCTTTTAATTATGTTATGCACTGTTAAAGGTGAAATAAGCAAATGTCTTCCTATCTTTCTTTGAGGAACATTGTTTTTAAACATTTCAATAATTTTCTCATGTATTTGTTGGCAAACTGGCGATCCTCGGCCCATCTTTGCTCCTAAAGGACTAGACCTTTCTTGGATGCTGCTTTTGTACCAAATTATAATTACAATCACCTGTTGACATCACCTTTTTCAAATCACATCATTATTTAACCAATTTACCTGATTACTAGCCCTAAATTGCTCCTGTCCCAACCTTTTTTGGAATGTGTTGCAGGTCTGAATGACAGGAAAGGATGTATATTTAGAAATGAAATTAAGTTGACCAGACAAAACATGAAATATTTTGTGTTCACATCGTCTGCAATGAAATACAAGTCAAAGTACATTTAGAAATCACTACTTTCTTTTTTTATTTGTGTTTTTCATACTGTCCCAACATTTTCTGATTTGAGGGTGTGTATATATATATATATATATATATATATATATATATATATATATATATATAGTCTCCAGTTATGAACACTGTGTGTGGCTGTAACAATAGAAGGTTATGTGTCTGATTCAGTTAATTGGTCCACGTTTTTAAGGTTGCTCCTCCACGGCTTGTTTTGGACCTGCAGGTGTTACAAATTGTGAGCTTCATGTCTTCATTGGCGCTGAAGAACTTCCACACAGAGGAGATGATGTGTGCGTGGCTGTACTGTGTGCCGCAGCTGCCACTGTGTCAGATATAGGAATCGGATCGGCCAATCAGCTGACAACCGGCCCGTTTAGACAGGTGGCAGATCACTGATTGATGGATGGAACAGTATCTCTACATTTAAGGATAGAACATTATCTTTGAAGAGATAATGAAGAGATGCTAAATGGGGAGACAACTGGAGAATATAACTCTACAATATTGACTGACCTGCCACTAAATCTGTATGTTCAACCAAGAAAAAGTCTCCCTAAGAAATGACATGGATCCAAAGCTTTTGTGTGGTCTGCTGTGTGTGACTGACCCAGAAGTGAGCCATAGTGTTGACCTCCACCGTCTTCTCAATCAGGGAATCAGGGGCATCCATGAACTTCTTTCCTGTCACGATCCCAGCATTGTTGACCAGAATGCTGACGTCACCCACCTCTCGCTTTACCTGCATGGAGCAAAGGAATGCCTGTCATGTATGATGCAATCCTATTTAGTAAAAGATATCCCCAAGGGCAGACGAAGCTCCCAAATATGCACTTCTTTTTTTTTTTTAATCAAGCACCACCATTCTAGCCCGTTTGTATCGAGCCATAACAAACTGGCATATACCCTTGAAAATACGGTTGATTAAAAGCTGAATCTTTCAAAATGTATATGCAGAGGCATCTATCTGGCATGCAGATGAAAGATTGAATACAGGAAACGGTATAAGTCTTGTATGATTCTTATACTTCTATAATTATTCCTATCGTGTTTTATAATTGTTTTCCTATAAAAAAATGTTTTAGATTGTGGGTTATGTATAATGTGGGGTTATTTAAAATGTGATAGTTACTGTTGTTTATGGGAAATGTATGTGTGTGAATGTTGGGGGTGTACACATGCATGTGTATGTATGTGGTCATGGATAAGTGTATTGTATATTGATGTGATTTTACATATACTCTTGTAATGGAATGTCTGTGATGTAATGGGTATGAATTGTGTGTCTAGTGTGGACCCCGGGAAGAGTAGCTGACTGCCACGGCATCAGCTAATGGGGATCCTTTTAATAAACAATTCCAGGAATTAACTTGTTTACATTGTACATGAAATGTCCCAACACAAAGCTATAAATTCCTTTCTATATCAAGCAGACCGATTATTTGCTCATCCTAGATTGGACCAATCAATAACATGTCTGCTGCTTTTTCACCACTTGCAAGCCCCTTTAAAAGACAGTAGAATGTGTTTTGATGGCATCAAGCCCTTCTGGTCTTCACTAGTCTTACTACTGTAATGCCCTATTCTTTTAACAGCTCGTTTTTTAAAACTGTCATTACAGGTTTTAGATTTTAGTATTTAGTCTAGCTATGACACTTGTTATTTATTGTGTACACTGCTGAGTCTGAGTAACACATGTTATTCCTTTATGTTTTTAACATGCTTGAATGACAATAAATCTGAATCTGCGGACCACCGGCGGTGCTCCAGAGGCAGTAGAAGCGTCAGAATGGCGTAATCGCAAACACGTTTGCCGGCGCACCACCGGTGGCAGCCGCTTTTTAAAAGCGGTAGCCGCCTTCCTACCGCCTTCGTTCTGTTCTGCCGCTATTCAGACACCTTGTAGAACTGCCAGACCGCTGAATGTAGGGAGGCCGCCATTTTAGCTCCATGTAGAAAATGTTTTCACGAGTAGTGTGCTCTTAATACATCCATGGTAGTGCGTCATCTGATCGGCCTATCTGATCGGCCTTTATGGAGACCACCGATCAAACTATTTAAAACCGATACCGATCGGTGACCGATCAATCGGAGCACCCTTACCATTAGGATAATGAGCTTATTACTGGACATCACTGTTGGAACTACAGTAAAAATCTGTCCAGTGGTGTTGGACCTTCTTCCCACACTGATACGCTTTGACTGGTCCAGTCACTACTGTAGCTGCACAGAGCATTTTATTCAGAAAACAGGCATGATACATTTTGGTCCATGATCAAGTAACTCATGGAATTCACATCTAATCTAAGTTTGCACTACAGGTGAATACTGAATACTCCTGAAGGCTTTGTCTCCGACTTCTAACCTGATCTAAAGTTAGCACTGCTCTTAACCCCATAGCACACCAAGTGGCAGTTGTTATTTACTACAAGATGTCTGCAAACAAGATGTCTGCTGGACAATGACAAGTTATTTTTACACTGTTTGCAGAGATAATAATGGCTGGAAGCCATCTGTCCTAAGCACCGGATCCTGTTCGCCATCTAACAGTTGGCTTGTCAGGTAGAGACATGGTGTGCTGACTGAGCAATCTGTTTAATAGCTCTTTGTCTTATTGATTATTGGAGTTACTCATTGTTTATTCATTCGGTTTTCAGTTGTTGAATCAGTGCTGCGGTCTCAGTAGTTTTTCCTAGTCATAGGCTGATTAATGCCATTGAGATAATCGGCCGATGCCTATGCTCACAATGCCGATTAACAAAAACTGTCTGCAGCAATTATGCGTCTCGTTTTTATTAAATAGTTAAATAGTTGTATTTTATCAGATTAGAAAAACATGTCATTGGCATTATTTATGGGCCGGCAGCCACCCTGCTGTCTGAATATTAGCATCAGCAAATGAAAAACCCAAAAGTTAAACAATTATACATATAGTACAAGAATAGCCATGACAAAGAAACATGTTTCATGATGTCCTCCAGATCTTAACTGGTAGCCCACTGATTTTGGTTTAGCAACAGGAAAGACTTCTTGAGCCTGTTGTGTCTGTTAGAAGGCAAATGTTTTCCCCATTTATAAAAACTAATTACTACTTGTGGCAACCCTTGTTATTAAATCACCACAATCTTTAGCAGATAAAACTGCAGCCAGGTACTGACACTGCACCGTTTAATATTCCTGTGTTTGATGAATGAATCATTAAAAGACCTTTTATTTTGCATAATTCTAAGTTGCCAACATACCTGTGTGTTGCGACGACCCTGGGCCATGTAACAACAGAGCGTCGATGGCTATGAAGTGTCAGTCGTGGGTTAACCAAAAGCTCTAAACACTGAATATGAACTGCATTCATTGCTGCCGTTTCCTCAGCAGTAAGCCGCCTACACATGATCAGAAGTAAAACCGCCAGGTAGATCGCACAGCATAGTGCCAGCGCTTCGGCAAAGTGCAGGTACACGTCGCCATTCTGGCTACATCAGCGACAACGAGGTCAAAGTTGAAATAATTTGAACTGTCAGGGCAGTGCTTAGCAGCAATTTAAAGCTCTGCCCCACGCCGAGGGCGGCGCTTCCTCCTAGTCGTCTCCACCGCTCTCCCCATAGGAAAACAACGACACAGCCAGCGCAGAGCGGTTTTACCAAAAATGTATTTATATATAAATACTAAATAATGAGTAGATTTATCAGACTTGACACAACTACAATGTTATTGTAACCTATACCAAATGACTTTTTGGCAGCTGGCATACCACAACAACAACGGGTTGCAATAAACTACGGAGGCTAGCCAAGTACAGAAAGCTGTGCATGGTACTCGGAGAAAAGATAGAGTTGTAAATAGTGTCATGGGTGCCCTGTTGTTCAGATTTTCAAGGAACCTTACCTGGTCAGCCACTCTGTAAACCTCATTCTTGTCGCTGCAGTCACACAGATAGTAGTGGACTCTGCTGGCTCCGCTCTGCTTAGCCAGTCTAGCCGTTTCCTTCATCCCCTCCTGGTTGATATCCCACAACACCAGCACAGTGCCACGAGCCGCAAACTCCTGAGCCATGAGGCGGCCGATCCCGCTCCCTGCCCCCGTGATCAGCACCACCTCACCAGCGATGTTCTTTTTCTTCGTGGGCACAAAAATGTGGATTAAAGATTCCACATTGTACCAGATGGACAGCAGGAGGACTTGGATCGTTTCCAGGAAGAAATTCATGATGGATCTAGGAAGGAAGGAAGGAAAAGAAAGAGGACACAGAAAGAAATATACACAGTGAACTCAAGTAATAAGTTACGCGTGATTGGGACAGTTTTAGAATTTCCGCCTTGTGTAGGTTTTCTTGCCATGAATTTAAAGAATTTGCCCTACAAATGATACATTTCTGTAATACTTAAGGTGTTCCCATTTGGATGATTGGGACAGGACA
Source organism: Gymnocephalus cernua (assembly GCA_023631565.1). Taxonomy (NCBI): domain Eukaryota; kingdom Metazoa; phylum Chordata; class Actinopteri; order Perciformes; family Percidae; genus Gymnocephalus; species Gymnocephalus cernua. Next base: position 9,992,548 of record CM042436.1, read on the forward strand.
TCTTACCACTGATTTAGGCTGGTTTTAATGCACAAGTTAATTCACACTTTGATATCCCACATGCACAATATATCCGCTTCCTGTTCATCATTATGAATTAAGACTCCATGTTCATTTCTGTTTAACAATATTACTAAAGGTTTAAAAAGTTGTCAACAAATTATGCATTATGCATAAAGCTGCCCTTCCTCACTGCCAACCATTCTTCTTTCCAGGGTTCCTACACATTTTCCATTTCAAATTCCATACTTAAATTTCCAGACTATGTGGATGTCACCGTGCAAATAACTTCATTATTTAAATAAATTATTTGAAAATCCAACTGTTAACACATGGCTTATCACTATATTAAGTATAGCCCAACATTTCTGGAGCACCCCTGTTGGTAGGTAGACTACTATAGCTCATACATCTCAATTTAAAACAAACCCAGACGTGTTCAATGCACAGAATCTTTTTTAAACAGCAATGAACCGTGCAATTTAACTGTTACCATTAGGGCTTGAAATTAGTCAAACATGACATAACATAAAACTGTTCACTAACTGTGCACTATGAACCCTATTCAAGAAACTAAAAATAAAGTAAAATTAGCTGACCGCTTTGTCGTAAGAAACCAAAAGTAAATAATTACATATTTTTGAGGGGGAATAAACAAAAAAATGACGCAGCGAAGGTACGACCGGTCCTCCAGAGAACATCCACCAGACCAGCGGGCGCCCGTGGGATTTTTGTCGGCCGCGGCAAGCGAGGAGGGCGGGGAGGAAGAAGAAGCAAGGCCGCCGGTCGGAAACTACCACACCGATCCCCACAGCCAAGACTCCTACTCTCCAACACCAGATGTATCACACACACAAATTTATATATATATATATATATATATATATATATATATATATATATATATATATATATATATATATATATATATATATATATATATATATATATATATATATATATATATTTAATTTTAATTGCATTTTGTGTCTGTTAAGATACACAAAGACACTATTTATCTCATGCCCCCATAACTGCCGTTTTAGCTAAGCGGGAGCTGTGGGCAACATTAGTTAGGGATGGGTAAAGAGGTAAAAGTCATACTTAGGCCGGCTGCACACTGGCTGCGTGACGTGTCCGTTTTTATTTCGGCTCCCATGTTAACAAGTTAGAGCTTGCACACTGCCTGTGTGACACGCACGTCTCAGGCGCGGCTTGAGCCCCGCCGAAAATGCGTGCATGCTAGAATAAGCTGTAGTCTATTTTGGAGTCAATACTGCCAATGTTGTCTTTGCTGTAATCAAATCAATTTATGTTTAACATGAAGTATACTACTGCTTGAGTGCAGTAAATCAATGGGAAACATGTGTACAGACAAGGCTAGCAGCAGCGTCGCGTCAGACACAATTGTGGTGTGCAAAGTCAAAGAAAAATCCATGCAGCCACCACACAACTGACACGCAACAGAAATGCCACACTCACGCCACGCAGCCAGTGTGTAGCCGGCCTTAGTGGTAGTTTTCGCTTGGCAAGTGTAACGTGATTAGGGTGAACTTGGTGCTATTGCTAGCTGGTTTTGCTAGCTAGCTAGTCTACTTAGCAAAAACACCTAGCAAAAAAACTAGCAAAATCCAGCTAGTCTATGAACATTTATTTGGTTGATTAGCAGTCCATGCTCATGAAAAGTATGGGAACCACTTATGTAGAGCATACAGTACAGAGCATACACAATGGTTTGCTATTGAAATGTTAATACATTTCTTTATTAGCAAAGACTTTTAGAACTCTCCCAATCGAAACATGATATTAACAGTTTTTTGTTGCAGTAGTACATCATATTCATATTTCCATTAAATGTTCGTGCAATATTTTAGCTATGAGAATTGTATGACCTTATAATGAAAACTAGCTAAAGCTTATGCCATTTTCCTTATGGCCTCTACACATAGGACAGACGGGGCGACCATCGGCAGAAAAGGCATTTGGACTGATCAGTCTCCCCGAATTGTTCAAAACATGCCAGAGAACAAACCAAGGAGAAATGGCGGCTCATTCAGAATACAATATATATGAATCTCATATTCTACTAAAATAGTTCACCGAAAAGTGTTTTTGAAAACATTTTACGCAAGAAATAGGCCTTGCAGTTGCTGAATCTGTCTTCATTTCAGATCGACAAAGGTCAGTTTAAAAGATTTTCGTCGGATTTTGAGAGACTCTAGTCACGGCCATTCGGCTCCCTGTTTCCGGGTTAGCACTCTACAATCAGATTGGTCATTTGAGCCTGATTGCCGGCAGTGCCCGCTCTCCTGACTATGCCCTACGACGGCACGAAACACACCGCACAGAATTGAGTCACCAACCTCACCAGACTGTTTGACGGACGATTTTTGGCTTGGTCTGTAGTGGGCTTTGCACCCTATATTTCAGGGTCAACCTCTGGTTTGATGCCTGCCCCGCCCACCTAGGTGATTTCACACAAGCATGCAATAAAGAGGCAAAGTCCCTCCCCTTCCGGTGGACCTCATGGGACCTTAATTTGAAGAAAAAATATATATACATGGTAGTGAACGGGGAGAGACAAAATTATTATTATTATTATTATTATTATTATTATTATTACCCGAGCAGTGAAACTGCAAGGACCTATTGTTTTTGTAAAGATTATTATTCCGCGACGTCACTTGCATTTTTTGAGGGGCTTAGCATGCTGGAAAACTCACAAACATTTGCACACGTCAGACCTGGCAAAAATTACAAAGATTCAAAAACGTACACATATCCACTACGGATGGGCATGATTAATCGACGATTGATCATTAAGAATTCCGTCGATCACGTCAATTTGTCATCGATTAAACTAATGCAGGTTGTGTTGTGTAGTGTGATTGAAGCAAAGAAATTAATTCCACTGTGGGGCAGCAGCAATTAAACATTTTACCACCCCGGGGGCGCCATAGGCTGCTCAGTTACCTGCAGTTTCCGTTTTGATTCCAAAGTAAACATGAAGAGGTCAAGGTGAAGTGTGGCGTGGGACCATTTTGATTTAAAAAACGACTTCACTGCAAACACTGCAACGCCGTGTATAAGTACAACACGGCCACGACTCAAATGATGTACCACAAAGTGCATCCAACCCTGGTTAATGGCGGTGGCGGTGCGTCCCGCTCTAAGTATCAACCTAGCATCAACTCTGCTTTAGCATGGAGGAGCTGCGATGCACAACGAGCAGAGGAAATTACCCAAGGCATCTGCAAGTTCATTGAGATGGATATTGGAACCAGCATGTCACATTCCGTCACAACGTATCGGTAGAAACTCACTACGAAGAACAGAATAAGGTTCCCGGCCCAGGCTGGCCAAATTAGCGCGGAGGTAGCTACTTACATCCCAGCCGGCGGGTGTTTTCGGCGGCTGGACTAACGGTCACCAGGTAGCGGTCGCATCTGACCCCAGATCATGTCAACCTGCTTATTTTTCTCAACAAAAACCAGTAGACTGGTGCAGAAGTTGTATGGTAGTTACTGGTTATTTTATATTAGGCTTTGTCCATGCCTTGGATAATTTTGAGTTACATTTTGACAAAACCTGTCAGATCAAAGTATTATTATGTTTTTGGTTAAGTTATTATTTAACATGATTCTTTTTATTTATTATTTTGGAACAAACAAGGGTCTCTGTTTAAGAACGCCGGCTCGCACCAGAAGGTTCCACTGCTTCAGAGCACCGTAGCGCATATATCTTCAAGTTTAGCCAAACCTCCAGTTTAACTGCCACAAGTTGTTCTTCTTGTAATTAAGATCTCGGGGAAAAACACGCTGTAGCCTATTTTTTTATTTTCATTGCGATTTTAAATTCATAAAAAGTTAAATAATGAATTTTAATATAAAAATATTAATGATTAATCGATAATTGATTGTTAATTCTCCCGACGATCGACGAAGAAAATTTAATCGAATGCCCATCCCTAATATCCACCACTAGGTGGCGCTACAGAAGAAAAAACGTTTTTGACCCTATAACTCCCAAACCGTACATCACACATTCAAAAACCATATAGCTTCGTATTCCCTGGATTCAACTGAATCTCCTGATATACGCCACGCCCATTTCCGCCTAGACTTTTATGCGTGAAAAATCGGAATTTATCGAAAACCTGCTTTGTGGAACTCCTCCTAGACCGTGCAACCGATCTGCACGAATCTTGGCAAGCAACATCTCTAGACCGAACTGACAAAAAGTCAGTAAAATAATTTTTATAGCATAACAATTGTACAAATTACATACAAACACATGTGTGTAGCCAACTATAAAAACACCAACTTTGCCATATCCGGACCAAAATTAAGACTATCAACGTGAAACTTTAGATTCTTGTTTGCCATGACCCTCTGGAGGTCCCCCACACCTTTTACGAACATTGGCCACTAGGGGGCGCTACAAGTAGAAAAAAAACGTATCTCTCATGAACGGCTCAACAGATTTTTACAAAATTTGAAGGGTACATCTAGGGCCAATCCGGAGGCCACCCCTACAGTAGGGTACTGATTGGTCAAAGTGGGCGTGGCCTATGGGCCCCCCTAGGGCACATTTTTGAAGGCCTCAATATATACAAAAACTCATAAATATTGGCGTCAACATAAACACCTGGGAGCTTTGCGAGACTGTGCAGCAATTTGGCCCATACCTGTAAGCAGGCTCCATAGCGTCCCCTAATGTGTGGACGGCCTTAACTTGGACATAGTTGCTCCGATCTTCACGAGATTTAATACACATATAGCTGTAATAATTGCGGACTTATTTCCAATGTACCATTTAAGGCGGTCATTTTTAATTTATGCATTTTTCATGTGTTTTACATTCTTTCGAACTCGTCCTAGGCTGTGATGTCAATCTTTTTGAATCTTTACAGGTAGTATCTGTTGACCCTCATGACGAAAAGTTATCCAAAGAATTTTGATAGTTGAAAAAATGGGCAAGTTATAGCAACTTCATGTTCAGTTGCGTTATCTTGGCATATTGTTCCTCATGGCCGGTTTAGCATATGTGCCAAACTGGACAGCAATCGGCCATTAGTTTGAATTGTTTGAAATAATAAGCAAAATATTGATGTATGGGAAACCTACTTTGTCTAACTCGTCCTGGGGCGTGAGTCTGATCGGCACGAAAGCTTGCGTATAGACTTGGTGGATCCTTGTGACAAAAAGTTATCAAAATAATTTTGATAGCTAAAACAATGTGCAAGTTATGGAGGACCAACTTCCTGTAGGTGGGTGTCGAAATAGGAATGGTTGTATCTTGCCAACGGCTATTCCAATGGACACAAAACTTAACACAGTTGTTCCTAATATGTGCCATTGAGGCTGTCTACAGCAAATATGGCGTCAATCAGCCTTTAGATGGCGCTGATTTTTTTTAATTAATTAGCAAATTCGCTTTAGGCGAAACCTACTTTTTGTAACTCCTCATAGAGCGTGAGTCCCATCCCCAACTTTTGATGCTTTTACAAAAAATGTACACAATGACATTTTAGATAATTATTCATCAATAATGTGGATACAATGACTAAGGGAAAAAACAGAACAGCTAGAACAGTCTGGTAAATTCAGAAAATGACATCACTTTACTGTAATGCAGCCTGTCACACCATGAAAAGACAACACTTGTGTCATATCACAATATTTAGATTTCCAAAATTTAAGACAATATCTAGTTTCATAAATCGATGTCGACATAATAACGATAGATTGCCCAGGCGTACTGACAACACATGATCATATCTCTGTCTCTCGCGCCGTCTGTCAGCTGCTCATTTTTCGCCTTCTTCTAAAGTATTAGAAACGCTAAAGCAGAAATTAGGAAACCTGAGACGTTATAAATGTTAAATAAAATATAACATGTTATGAAATATTATTTCTGAGACCAGAAGTGTCGGCCAGTTTCGGATATTCTGACCAATAAACAAGCAACCGTCTCGACAGCGTGACGTGAGTTTACAATGTTTGGTTGCGTTTGACAACGTGCAGTGTGAAAGCAAACCGAACCAAATGAAAAATGCAACACTGTTGCAACTTCACCCCCGAACCGCACCGAGTCCACCGAACTATAGCGAGATGTGAAAGCGCCCTTACCTTATAGGCTACCACAGAGACCAAGCAAACAACCCAGTGAACGGGCACTGCACTAGTACGTAGTAAGACTACAACCCAAACTGTGTGTGAAGAGTAGGAAAAGCACAGTTCTGTCCACTACATGTTTCTGTGAATAACGTTAGGGGTAATGGGTTAAACAAATAACGTTAGCCTATGTTCTAATAGCCTAGATTAAACTTTCCTTTAAAAGCAAGCCATCAATACCTTTAACGTTATCATATTGAGCGATACACTTATATTGAACGACTTTTTTAGGACTCAGCTTAATAATGCGTCTGTTTAATCGAAATGAGCTTCTAACTTACCAAGACAGAAGTGCTACTGGGCGAGTGAGTTTAACAGCTCGTCTGTTCCTGCTTGTTCTCCCTGCTTGCTCCCACTGTAAATTAACATTATCAGCTTTAACCTTTGCTCACCACATACACAGGTTACGACACACACACACACACACACACACACACACACACACACACACACACACACACACACACACACACACACACACTGCTCTAATCAAACGTATGTTATCAAGTTAAAGTTGATGAAAGCAACATTAAAGCTCATGGAACAGCTGAACGTACCGTGATGTCTGTTTAGCAGGGTTACAGCAGGTCTGGCTGGCTGTGTTCGGACTACTTTACCGGGTGAGGCTCGATGGTTGCTTATGTAGCCTCGGGAGAGAAAAAGCAGCTTCTCTTCTGCTTCTTCGTGTGAAATGGTGGCGGTTTAAACAATACTAGGCGTATCACTGCCCTCCTCAGGAAGTCACTTTAACCTACATGTTCTTGCTTTAACCCTGTGTCATGTAGACCAGGGATCTTCAACAGGGGGTCCGGGGCCCCTAGGGGCTCCTCAGAGTCAGTGCAGGGGGGGCTCCAAATTATTGTTAATTGTTTAACGTTTTTTCAAAAATTAAAAAGTCTTAACATGAATCCAACATATTTCTAGCAAACATAAATCCACACTGCTTACTGGCCTATATGTAAGGTAGTCACTAAGGGCCATACACATACACAGTTCATCCTAAGGGTTCACTGTGCCACGTGTATGTTTAACATGAAAACATGATTTATAAAATCATGCCAACAATAAGTATGCTATTTTAATAGCTTAGTATTCTATGCAAAAAGGTATAAAGGCTTTAGGGTGCTCTACACATTATTGTAAGCCCAGTTTAATGCAACTTAACTTTATACAGTATATGTAGCAGGGGGTCCCTGCTCTCCTTCAGTTAAGGGGTCCTTGGCTTAAAAAATGTTGAAGACCCCTGATGTAGACTAATGATCAAGTGATGGTTGTCTTTTGGCCCAATAAAGATTAAATTAAAATGACAGAACTCCTAATATAAGGCTGACAAGCTCTTATAGAAAATGTTCCTTTCTATATTAGCCTATATTTGTTACATTCTACTAAAACATGAATAACGGTTTTGGAACTCTCCCGCTCACTATATACTCTGCCACTCCCTTATAATACCCTGTTTGATTTGTTGAGTTCCACTCTTCCAAATTATATGTTTATATGTCTCTTTCTTTCGGCTTGATTTTGCTATTCAATCTATTCTATTCCATGTTTCGGAAAAAGGTTTGACTTTATTAATGTCTGTTTCTGTAAAACTGAAAGATACAACACAAAGTATGTATCAATATACTGCACGCGGATGCATATCATATAAAATAGTAATGACACGTTGTTACCAAGCTTACCAGGCTCGTTAAACAACTGCTAAAGGTTAACCCAGCCGGTAACACTAATCCGTCTGTCTCCTTGAACGTGTCACGTTTAACATGAGAATGAAACAAAAGACTCCGATATACTTGCTTTAAACTACGGGTTCGCATATGTAAGATGGCTGCCACGCGTATCTTGCGTTCCTTTGGAGCATAGGTTGTGCACGTCTTCCGAAATTAACGCTACGCATCCGTGAAGATGCAATTCAGGACATGAACATGGGGGCAGTATATCATGCTGAACTACAGTAACTGGCTCACTGTGTGTATTGTGGTGTGGAATTAGCGGGCTGATCCGCCGTCATCGTTATCTCTCATTGGCATAATGTGAGAAACATACTTGCCATTGTCACACCGTGCTTGGTTTAAAGATAACATACCATCTACGATGGCGCTGCTGCCACTTTTTCTGCCGTGATCTTAACCTGATTAAAATCAAAACTTCCTTGAGTGTCGCCGTGTTTGTTTCTTTTGTTTATGTTGTGTAAACTCAGAAGTTGTCAAGGAATATCTTCCAGTGTGGGCCAGGGATGATATGGCCCTGATCTGGCCCCTAGTGGACATATGTTTAATCCTCCAGGTACACGCAAAGTACGCCAGTATGTGAACAATGCTGTTCGCGTCGCCGCTGCTTGTCTATGTGTACTCATTGTTAAAAACAAAGTATATCTGCGCCTTAACTTGCCTGAGTGAGTTTAGGTTTTCCCTAATTCTAAAGGGGTGGTACGGTGTCAAGCCCAACTCTCCCAGCGCTGCATGGTGTCACGGTGGGAAAACGGCTGCTGGTCTCAGTATCCCGGCAGTCGACAGCGAACAGCTTCCTCGTGAGCTCCTCCAGTGTCGTCTCTCTCTGGGCATGGCCAGCCCCAGTGTTTCCTTGTTGTGTTCGTTCAGGTTGTTTTAAAAAAAAGTCTTTTTAAAAAAGAGTGGTTGTGGGAAAACAAGGAAGCAAAGTGTTTTCCGTCGAAACGTCTTTCTCTCAGTGTTTCTCCCAGTGTTTCTCTTTTTTTCTGTCTGTGGTGTAGCGGTGGTTCCGTTTGAGGCCCTCCACCTCTGCTTCCTTAAACTTCTCAAAGGCTCTCCGTCATCATCTAACCATGACATCATCTCCCGGACACATGGCACTGTGAGTGGACGCTTTTTCTAGAGCGGAGGCTTGGCAAATGGGATTTTTCCAAATTGCATTATGCACAGGGAAAACTTGTGTATATACTCAGCGAATGTCTTAAATACAATTTCAAGAAATTCCAAGAACGTTGTGTCACAGAACAGAGCTTTATTTATTTCAACTGCCAAAGTAAGTCTGTATGCCAGCTAAAGGCTGAATCTCATTTCTCTGTCTTACCCCTTCCCCTTACCCCTTTCTCTTAGTTTTGCACGTTCACGTGAGAATAAAGGCTATCCCAATTCTCGTTTTGATCGAGGGGTAGGGCTAAGGGGAAGTGGTAGATACCCCTTAAAACCAAACAAAGTCGGGAGCTTACTTGAAAGCAAGGGGTACCCAGAATACACTGCACAACCGGCAACAATGGCAGCCAGATCAACCAGAGAGAGCCATAAATGTAAGTATTTTCGGCTTAAAGAATTGATTTAAACATTACGACAGTCTTGTTTTGTGCTCTAAACAGTCCTGTACATATATATTTGCAATCATGTTCTTAATTGAAACGTTTTTAAAAATTGCTAGCTTGCCAGCAATTTCATTGCTTATTTGCACAACAGTACCGCATTTCTCTGCCCTGAATGGACTCCATGCATGTCTACAGTTTTAACTAAACTCCATTAGCAGCGAATTTTGTTTGCTATCAGTTCATAACACTACTTGCTTTGGAGACATTGATACATGTATTACATATACCGTCCTGTATCACACAGGGACGCAGGAGGAAACCCGGCAGCTGATCCACTTTCGGGCTGAAAACAAGCAGAAGTTTCTTAAATCAAAATATGCTGCGAAGCAACTATGCACTGTAAAACAAAAAAATATTTCACTGGAATTTACTGTAAATTAACATTGGGTTTTTTCAGTTTTTTCTACATTAAGTGTTAATGCCATAGAAATACAGAAAAATACTTTTATTTAAAACAAAACATTAAATAAAGGTTGTAGTCTGTAAATTGATATAAGATAATATAGTTGTTTAACAGGATAATTCCATTGCTTAACAAGCCTGAAAGTTAAATTACATTGAATTTTATGTAAAAAGACAAAACATAAACATAATTTTACTGAGTGTAAAATTGAGGCATCTTTCTGTTTTTTTTTTTACAGTTAAACCTTAAATTTAATGTAAATCATGAAAAAACGGTAAAAAGTCTGGCAGCAAAAGTCGCCAAACACTTACCGTGAAATGACAGTCAAAAACCTTACGTTATTCTACAAACAACTTCTTTTTAAAATACAGATATTCACTGTACATTTTCTGTATTTTCACAGTCCAACTATTGTACAATTAAAAAGAATTGTAATCATAAAACATATTTAGAATGATAGGATATATTTTCAGTAGGTTCAAGGTAACTAGGTGACCAGGTTCGAGTATGCATTTAGACTTTAGCACTTCCAGCTATTTTGAGAAATGCCTTGAGCATCAGGTAACTGAGGCAAACAGAAAAAACATCTTTCTATAGCAATTCTATTCAGAGAGTGCCCTAAAAGGTATTGTCTGAGGGCTATAGGAGAACAAGTCAGCTCAAGTTATTTAGGTTGAAGGACAAAAGCGTGTATATAAGACCTCTCGCCACAGACAGAAGTTAGGACATCTTGGGTGCCCATGCTGTGGACATCTCCAGATGGTCTCATGTCATGACAGATTTGTACTTTGTCAATAAAGCTCCACTTGAATCCAAGACCACCTGATTCCTTCATCTGTTGCGGTCTCCTGCCTTACTTCCGAACCTTCATAGAATGTTAAACAAATGTATAAATCTGTAGAAACACTGAAAAATATTGCAAAATACCTTAAAATTACATAAATTCACAAGATTATCCAATCCATCCACAAGAACTCCCTGTCAAAGTACAGATTTCTGGATGTAGAATGACCCTCTTTTACAGCCCATTAATAGTATCTTAAAAGCTTTAGGCATTTATTTTATATGATTATCCAGTCTATTTACAGTAAATTCCTGTTTAATACTGGTTTTCTAAAAAAAATAAAAAAGCAACTATCTAATATACCTACATACTTTAACCATTAATATATCAGGTTTACTTTATATAAACAGTACTTTATAGTGATAAAACACAACTATTCAATATATCTACAGACTTATCCCGTTAATGTACTGCATGTTTACTTTGTAAAAACATTTGACAGTATTTACAATTAACTATCCAATATATGCATCAGAGACTCTTCAGAGAGGTACTGAGACAGGTAGGACCAGCCATACCCATTTAATGCATTGAATGAGGCTGACATGAACCCTCACTGCATGGCCTCAACCACTCCACAGCACAAACCCACAAGCATTGTTCTCAAGTATAGTTGGATCAATGTAATTCTATTAGAAACTACAATACTGTAATATTTTGTAAGCATATTTATGGTAATACAAACAGTAAAACAACTTGGCAGCACACAAGCTTAAACAAACAACTAAAGCTATACTGCACCAAATCACCACTGGGGCCTATGTGGACAAATATGCTGTATTCAGATCTGTCTTTGTAAAAATAAACATTCTTTCACCTAAATATTTGTGGAAACAAAGCCATAGCTTCAGCTAAGGGAATGCATAAGAGACAAGAGTCAACCTAAACTGCAATCCTTGGATGTACATGATGTCTGTTTTAGTCCAAGTATGTGATATGCTCATCACTATATAATCATATTTTGGTCTGGCGAATGAGTTGACAAAAGAATCGTGCAGCCACAGTTCACATCACATAGGCCCACAACCCTATAGGCCTACAGGATGGCGATACAGTACACAGAGAGCCAGCAGCCTGGGTAAGCCTACATCTTCACCATCCTAATATTTTAGAGGGCATCTGATGTTTTTGCCTCATTTCACTTCCGTGGAGGCAATGTGAGGCTATTTCAGATTCATGGCCCAACATCTTTTTCTACTGACTGCTTACTTTGCTGATGTCTGCTGTGATGCCTTATACCGTGTCCACTCTGGCATCTGATGTCTGTTACTGTCTATGTCATGCAAACAGCTCAGAGCATGAGCTTCCCTCTTATGTGGGGTAGAATAAAAATTCATGCATGTCCAGTATCTCAAATGTCTTACCAGCGCCTGACAAGACCTCTGTGATCTGACCACCTCTGCCTCTGAAATTACAATGCACTTTCCATATTCTTGCAATGGTTACACAGGCATTGATGCATATATGGCCTGGGCAATATGTGTTTCATTTAGGTGTAACATGAATACAGTACGTTAATTGAATTGCCTGTGCCAAAGCTATGCTACACTTTTATAAGGGGTGGAAAATTTATATTTATGCACACCAGTACCTCAAATATGTACCTGCTTGCCTAACTTGTTCCACTAGTTCCAACCCTCATACAGTTTAATTCAACCCTGCGTTGATACGCCACAACAACTACGGCAACTAGTCTTGGACGTGCTGACGTTTACGGTAAGCGTATTGCCTCATTTCCGGTGTTTCCGTGTTGTGTTACGGTCGCTTGTTTGCTGCTCCAACAAAACTTAGCTACTCAACTCTGCTATTCCTATAGCTCTGAGTAGTGACTTCATGAGCTTCTTTGATGATAAAATTATAACAATTAGAGATAAAATTAATCACCTCTTGCCCTCAACTTCTAACAGTTCACCTTCAAACGCAGGACTGCTAGAAGGAACGACAAGACCTGACATATACTTAGACTGCTTTTACCCTATAAACCTTCAACAATTAATGTTAAAGGTCTCTTCAGCTAAGCCATCTACCTGTCTCTTAGACCCCATCCCAACGAGGTTACTTAAAGAAGCGCTACCACTGGTTAACATTTCATTATTAGATATGATTAATATGTCCTTATTAACAGGTTATGTACCACAGTCATTTAAAGTAGCTGTGATTAAACCTATTCTGAAAAAACCCACCCTCGATCCTGAGGTCTTAGCCAACTATAGACCTATATCTAATCTTCCCTTCCTCTCCAAAATCCTTGAGAAGGTAGTTGCTAATCAGTTATGTGATTTCCTACATAGCAATAGTTTATTTGAGGACTTTCAGTCAGGATTTAGAAAGCATCGTAGCACAGAGACGGCACTGGTGAAAATTACTAACGACCTTCTAACTGCTTCAGACAAAGGACTTGTCTCCATACTTGTCTTACTAGATCTTAGTGCTGGCTTTGACACTATTGACCATACCATCCTGTTACAGAGACTGGAACACTTAGTTGGTATTAAAGGAATCGCACTGAGCTGGTTTAAGTCCTATTTCTCTGATCGATCTCAATTTGTTAATGTTAATGACAAATCCTCCAAGTACGCTAAAGTTAACCATGGCGTTCCACAAGGCTCAGTGCTTGGACCAATTCTATTCTCCTTATATATGCTTCCTCTAGGCAATATAATTAGGAAACACTCAATTAACTTTCACTGTTATGCAGATGACACCCAATTATACTTATCAGTCAAACCAGATGAAATCAGTCAGTTAGCTAAACTTCAAGCATGTATTAAAGATATAAAAGCATGGATGAACTTTCTGATGCTAAACTCAAGCAAAACTGAGGTAATTGTGCTAAACAACTTCGAAACTTACTATCTAAAGATATAGCTACCTTGGATGGTATTGCCCTGGGCTCCAGCACTACTGTCAGAAATCTAGGAGTTATTTTTGACCAGAATATATCCTTTAATTCCCATTTAAAACAAACCTCAAGAACAGCCTATTTTCATCTTCGTAACATTGCCAAAATAAGGAACATCCTGTCTCAGAACGATGCTGAAAAACTAGTCCATGCATTCGTTTCTTCCAGGCTGGACTATTGTAATTCCTTACTATCAGGAAGCTCAAACAAGTCACTTAAGACTCTCTAGCTGATACAGAATGCTGCAGCTCGTGTTCTGACAAGAACTAAGAAAAGAGATCATATTACTCCCGTATTAGCTTCTCTGCATTGGCTCCCTGTAAAATTCAGGATTGAATTTAAAATCCTCCTCCTGACCTACAAAGCTCTAAATGGTCAAGCACCATCATATCTTGAAGAGCTCATAGTACCTTACTGTCCCACTAGAGCACTGCGCTCCCAGAATGCCGAGTTACTTGTGGTTCCTAGAGTCTCTAAAAGTAGAATGGGAGCCAGAGCCTTTAGCTATCAGGCTCCACTCCTGTGGAACCAGCTCCCAGTCTGGGTGCGGGAGGCAGATACTGTCACCACATTTAAGAGTAAACTTAAGACTCTCCTCTTTGATAAAGCTTATAGTTAGGGAGTGAGGAGTTGCAGCATCTGCCTAGCCCGGCCCACCTGCTTCTCTGTCCCTGAAATGCTTGTAACTAACCTAGCTCTGGGGAGCTTGCTCCCCGGAGTCTTTCTGTTTCTTTTTCACCCAGGATGAAATCCTGGGATTAGGATGGCACCAAAATCATGGTTCCAGCTGTTGCCGTGGTTCTGCTGAAATACCCTGCTATGCAGTGCTGCTCCCTGCGCTACTACAACCACTATTTCTAGCCACTGTTTATTAACTATACTGTGATGCACCCCAACGGCACGTCAGACACCACCTACCAAGAGCCTGGGTCTGTCCGATGTTTCTTCCTAAAAGGGAGTTTTTCCTCGCCACTGTTGCACTGAGTGCTTGCTCTTGGGGGATTTTTTTTTTTTGTAAATTATAGAGTGTGGTCTAGACCTACTCTATCTGTAAAGTGGCTTGAGATAACTCCTGTTATGATTTGATACTATAAAAAAAATTGAATTGAATTGAATTGAAAATTGAATTGAAAATTGAATTGAAAATTAAATTGAAAATTAAATTGAAAATTGAATTGAATTGAACAGACACAACAGAGAGAGTTGCTTGTAAATACTCTCATTATTATGTTTCTGCAAGGTATTATCCGATTATATTCTTTTTTATACAGTAAAAAAACTGTATTTAACAAGAATTTACTGTAAATAGATTGGATAATCATAAAATAAACGACTAGGGTATTTGAAAGTCATTTGACATCATTTTTGTGTGTTTTACATTCAGGAATCTATACTTTGACAAGGAGTTATTGTGGATGGATATTGTGGATGGATAATCTTGTGAATTTACCAAAGAAAACCGTATTAAAACAGCAGTTTTCAGTTAAATTGTGTAATTTTAAGGTATTTCTGCAATATTTCTTAGTTTTGATAAAGATTTATATATATATATTTTTAACATTCTAGAAATGTTTTATAACAAGATTCTTTTTTAATTCTACAATATTTAGAAAATATTTACAGGAAATATCTGTATTTAAAAAAAATTCTGTAAAATAATGTAAGTTTTTTTTTACTGTCATTTGACGGTAAGTGTTTGGCATCTTTGCTGACAGACTTTGTAGCATTTTTTTACGATTAGTTTTTTTTACAGTGTGGGAGTGAGTCATGTGTTCATGTTGTAGCCATTCATTATTGTATTGGTACTGCATTATTGTAATCATTTGTAATTTATTCCTGTTCATGCACCTGTACATTATTGTTGGTTATACCATGGTCTGGGTGAATACTCGATTCTGATTGGCTGCTGGGTGTCCATAAAAAAGTGATGTAGGACACCTACTAAAGGAGTTCCGGAGCCTCTCTCTCTTTTCCGCTCTCCCTCTCCTCTGCTCGCCCTTCTCCCAGTGCTGGTGTGGCTGACTGCTCCTGGGATGACGCGCAGCTGCAGGCAATCACCAATCACCTAAGTTTCCCATGGCTCATCAGTGCAGCTTCTTAAGCTGTGACTCCTTTCTGTTCGGCGCCGGATTGTTATGTCTAGTCACATAGGTGAACGTCCTGCCAGTGCCTAACTTTGACTTGTATCGTGTTGTTTTTTTGCCAGTCTAATTAGTTTTTTCTACATGCTGCATGTACTGCCTGCCTGCTGACATCACTCTCCGCATGCCTTTATCTGCCTGTGTGCCTCGTCATTCTGCCTGTGTTCACTACTCGCCCTGCTAACTGAGAGGATTCCCCCACTTTACCATTTGACTCTAACTTTGATTTTGGACAATAAACGGAGTTAAAACGTTAACTGTTTTCTGTCAGCTTCTGGGTTCAAACGACAGACTATGACCAGGCCGTTTGAAGGAATTTGGGGGCCCCAAGCAAAATGGACATGGAGACCCCCCTAACCCCCCGCCCCGCACGCACGCAAAGCCTACAGGAACCACAGCATAGTCATAAAGTTTAAGTTCACCCACACTTTATATAAATAAAAAAGTAGGGCTATCAATCGATTAAAAAATGTAATCGAATTAATTACAGACTATATATAATCAACAATATGACCTAAAATGCTGAGGAAATAAATTCAAAAGGGTACTTTACAACAACTATGAATGCACCGCGAAGCTGTAGATTACCAGCTTCATTGAACGCACCGTCTCTCGTCCGTGTTCCGACAACAGCAGAAAGTCAAACTTTAGCGTTAGCAGTCAGCAGCATTTTAACCAGCTACTAGCTAGCAGAAGGCTAACGTTACCTGCTGTTGAGTTGTTAAGCTGTTAACTAGCCAGCAATGTTTCTGTTCTGCGCACTCTGTTCTCTTAATAGGCTACATACATGCTCTCGCTCCTTCATTTTACAGTTGTATAGTGTTTAGAACGGCTCCGGGTGAAAGGTCAATATGGAATGGATTAATTAATTTGAATGCACTAATTTTTCTCAGATTAATTAATCGAAATTAACGCGTTAATTCGACAGCCCTAAAATAAGGTTTACAGTGCATAAACTGCTGTTGCATAAACTGTGCATGTAGAAATTTGACAGGCACTACTGTATATTAAAAATTCTGAAATGTCCATGGGCAAAAGTGACTGTATTTACACAGTTTGGTGGGAATTCAATAGTGATTTGCACTGTTTTTTTTTCTAACAATATGACAGCACACAGTTATCAGCTTAAACTCTGGGCTGTGCAGGATATCAGCTATAATTATAGAGCTTGTGGTGGTACCTTGTGCTATAGAGGAAACATCAGCACTGAGAAGTGATGCATCTGTTAATGTTGAGGATGAAGTTGATGGTGTAGCTGGGAAAATAATTGAAAAAAAATCTGAAATTACCTGTGAAGCACGTTTTACCATTTCACTGTTAGCATATTGAAAGAGGTCACTATTAACATCTCAGCTCAGTGAGAGAAATTCACTCTACCTTCATCAGTGGAGGTATCCTTAGGAAGAGCCTGAGGGCTGGGAAATTTAAGCAAAGCACCTTGAGAGAGAAAGAAAAGATGGTAACACTTTATAATAACAATCATTAATAGATGGTAAATTGATAGTTAATTAATCTTTAGTTAATTGTCATTTAACTGTTAGCAAACAGTCTTTTTACTGTTAACAAACAATGGAATTATAATTAAATGTTTACTAATTATTAGTAGTGCTGTAAATTAACAGTTTATTGTAACACACATTATATCTATCATATATTAGGTATCGGGTAATGATTAAACATTTTTTGTAAACTTTTAAGAAACCATTTTAAAACATCTATAAACATTACATAGATAGACGGACCAGATATTCCTAACACTTAGTTAAGAGTTACTAATGCTTAAAAACATCCCAAGCTAATGTTTGATGCACGGAATATATTGTGTGGTTTTCCTAAACCCCATTTGGTAAATATTATCACGGTGGAATAGTTAGTATAGAATGTTAACGTTATGCCACTTTCATCAAAACCTATTACAAAGCTATAGCAATGTCATGTCATTAAATGCGATAAACAGTGATTCTGGAACAGATCTGCGTCTTCCTTATCCCGATAAGGCAAGGCAAGGCAAGGCAGCTTTATTTGTATAGCACTTTTCAGCAACAGGGCAATTCAAAGTGCTTTACATGAAGACAATCAAAATACAAGAATAAAAGTTACAGTGCAGTATAAGAAATGAAACATTAAAGAGCAGTTAAAAACAGTTAAAAATATAAAAGCAAATAAAATAAGCAACGAAAGTATAAGAAATGGATAGTCATTTAACCAAAAGCAACATCAAAAAGAAAGGTCTTCAGCCTTGATTTAAAAGAACTGAGAGTTGCAGCGGACCTGCAATTTTTGTTGGTTCCAGATATGTGGAGCATAGAAACTAAATGCTGCTTCTCCCTGTTTAGTTCTGACCCTGGGGACAGAAAGCAGACCTGTCCCAGACGACCTGAGAGGTCTGGGTGGTTCGTAGTTGACTAGCTGGTCAGAAATGTATTTTGGACCTAAACCGTTTAATGATTTATAAACTAGCAGAAGGATTTTGAAATCAACTCTCTGAGGCACAGGAACCAGTGTAAAGACTTCAGAACTGGAGTGATGTGATCCACTTTCTTGGTCTTAGTGAGGACTCGAGCAGCAGCGTTCTGAATCTGCTGCAGCTGTCTGATTGATTTTTTAGGGAGACCTGTAAAGACACCGTTACAGTAGTCCAGTCTACTGAAGATAAAAGCATGGACAAGTTTTTCCAAGTCCTGCTGAGACATAAGTCCCTTTACCCTTGATATATTCTTAAGGTGGTAATAGGATGACTTTGTAATTGTCTTAATGTGGGTGTTGAAATTCAGGTCTGAGTCCATAATTACACCAAGATTTCTGGCTTTGTCTGTTGTTTTTAACATTGTCGTTTGAAGCTGAGCGCTGACTTTCAATCGTTCCTCTTTTGCTCCAAAAACAACCACCTCAGTTTTTTCTTCATTTAATTTAAGAAAGTTCTGGCACATCCAGTCATTAATAAAAAACATATTACAGTAGTATGTAACCATATTCCGTCCGTAACTTCGCTACAAGCAGCATTTGCCGTCAGGCAGGTTACAGGTAAGTTAGCTAACATAAACATATTTTTGCTAGCCTACCTGCTGCAAAATTACACCAAGACAAGTAGAGCTATTTTATCCAGTGTAATTTATCACTTACCACTATCTTGTTTTTTCTTATCCTCCTCTTCCTTTCTGTTCTTCCTTTTCTGGCTTCCTGAAGCAGAATTCATCATGATGACTGCCGACGGAGGTTTTGTATTTTGCCGGCAGCAGAGATCACGAGAGGGGCCCCTTGAGGGGGATCCCGATAACAGTGTCATTGCGCTTTACTGCATTGACTATCAAAGGGGCGCTCACAGTTTGTCGTTGCATTTTATTCTTAACCAGTCGTTGTCTTGGGGCCCCAGGCCAGCTCGGGGCCCAAAGCAATTGCTTGGTTTGCTTGCCTTGTCGCCTTGTTGACTACAACAGTACAATCCAGCCAGTATGAATCCAGCAGGCTTTAATTCAGTTCGGGAGGAATTATCCAGTCAGGGCACTGTTCTGGAACAGCATGGGAATATTCTCCAGGGACTTATGGAGGAGCTCAAATCACTTTCCACCTGTGTTACCACCCTGCAGGCTAAGCTCCACACCACCGCTCCTCTGTCCACAGCCGAACCAGTTGGAGATGTGCTGAAGTGGGCCTCCGCTGTTTGGGAGCCTCTTCAGCCTCTACCTACACTTGGTTTTGCAACGAACTCAAGAAGGTTTTTGATCATCTTATTGATGGTAGAGACGCTTCTATGAGCTTGCTTTCTCTTCGCCAAGGGCAGCACAGTGTGGCGGAGTATTCCATAGAGTGGCTGGAATGCGGTGTCACTACAGGCCGTCTTCATCAAAGGACTAAGCGATATACTTAAGGATGAGTTGGTTTCATACCCTGAGTCTACCTCACTGGATCAGCTAATTGCTTTAGCCATCCGTATTGACAATCGACTACGAGAACAGAGGAGGGGAAGACGCCAGCATCAGCAATCTGAAGCCCCCACCGCTCGGCGTAGCTTTCGTCACCAATCAAGACTGCCGGGTGAGGAGGTCAGTACCACAAGTTACCAAGAGAGGGCAAGCAGAGGACGTACCCATGCAACTGGGACGCCACCAGTTCTATCCGGACGAACGCCAGCGTCGGATCTCCACTCAGTGCTGCCTTTATTGTGGAGTTTCTGGTCACTACCTCGCTGCTTGCCCCAGCCGTCCATTAAACAGGAGGACTCGCTAGATGAGAGGAGAATTCTAGTAAGTCCAACTTCTATTCTCCTCGTCCTCGCACCCAGCTTCACGCCACCATCACCACCCAAGGTCAGTCTCATAAACTTTTAGCCCTTATTGACTCTGGTGCTGATGAAAGTTTTTTAGACTTTGAGGTGGTGAAACAGCTCCGTATCCCCACTGTTTGTCTCACTAAGCCTATTGAAGCTAACGCTCCAGATGGTAGACTGTTAGCCCTTGTAACCTCTCAAACCTGTCCCATTCGCCTTCAACTATCCGGGACCTACATACAGACTTCTCTGGATGCAGGCATAATCCGCCCTTCATCCTCTCCTGTGGGGGCCAGGTTTTTCTTTGTGGGAAAAAAGGATGGGACTTTGAGACCATGCATTGACTACAGGGGGCTAAACGATATCACTCTAAAGAATAAGTACCTACTGCCACTTATGACCTCTGCTTTGGACTCTCTCCAGGGATCTACCATCTTCACCAAACTCGATCCACTTAACACCTACCACCTTGTTCGCATAAAGGAGGGAGATGAGTGGAAGACAGCAGGCAACACCCCGCTGGGCCACTTTGAGTGCTTGGTTATGCCATTTGGCTTAACCAATGCCCCTGCTGTCTTCCAATCTCTGGTCAATGACGTTCTAAGAGACATGCTAGATCGCTGTGTTTTTGTTTATCTTGATGATATTCAGATTTGCATGTGCAACATGTCCGTCAAGTCCTGCAGCGCCTCATAGAGAACTGTCTGTCAAAGCTGAGAAATGTGAGTTTCACACTAATACCGTCTCCTTCCTTGGCTACATCATTTCCCAGGGTGACCTCAGGATGGACCCAGTTAAGGAGAGGGCTGTCCAGAAATGGCCCAGACCTGAGAATCGGAAACAGTTGCAACGGTTCCTGGGTTTTGCCAATTTTTATAGACGGTTTATTCGCAACTACAGCCAGGTTGCGGCTTCATTGACTAAGCTTACATCCACTTCTAGAGCCTTTCTGTGGTCACCAGAAGCGGAGAGATCGTTTTCTGAGCTCAAGAGACGCTTCACCGAGGCTCCCATTCTTGTTCAGCCCAATACTACCAGACAGTTTGTGGTTGAGGTGGATGCCTCTGACGTGGGGGTCGGGCTGTTCTCTCCCAGCGATCGGCGGTGGATGGTAAGATGCATCTCTGTGCCTTTCTCTCTCACCGTCTCTATCCTGCAGAAGAGAACTATGCTGTTTTTTGGTCGTTTTCTCTTCACTATTACCTACAGACCCGGTTCCTGTAACATAAAACCCGACGCCCTGTCTCAAGTTTTCTGTAAGGATGATGAGCTACAACCCTCACCCGACACAGTGGTTCCTGGCACTTGTGTGGTGGGCGCTCTGACTTGGAGTATTGAGGATAAGGTCCAGAGGGTGCAGGAGGCCGAACCTGATCCAGATAACGGTCCCCCGGATCATCTTTTTGTTCCTGCTTCTGTTAGATCTGATATCTTACAATGGGCTCACACATCCAAGTTTACGGGTCATCCTGGAGTGTCCCGTACAGTCTCCTTTCTCCGCAGACGATTCTGGTGGCCCACCGTGGAGAACGACACCAAGGCCTACATTGCAGCTTGCCCTGTGTGCCCAGAATAAGGGTTCTAATCGGCCTAGTTCTGGCTTGCTTCACTCTCTGCCCATTCTTCGTCGGACAGGACTCCTACCTTCGGAGGGTAAGACGGTCATTATCACGATTGTTGACCGCTTCAGCAAGTTTCATCTGTTGTCTCTACCAACGCTACCTTCTGCCAGGGAGACTGCAGATCTGCTGGTGAGAGAGGTGTTTCGTCTTCACGGACTTCCTGTGGACATTGTATCGAACAGTGGACCTCAATTCGTGTCGGCTGTTTGGAGGGACTTTTGTCGGGCTTTGGGGGCTACCGTCAGCCTGTCTTCTGGGTACCACCCGCAGTCCAACGGACAAGCCGAAAGGACTAACCAGAAGATGGAATCTACTCTTCGCTGCATGGTAGCCTCCAATTCCACGTCCTGGGCCGTGCTGCTTCCGTGGGTGGAGTATGCCCACAACACACTGCCCACATCACCTACTGGTATGACACTGTTTCAGTGTGTCTATGGATACCAGCCTCCCTTGTTTCCCGCCTTGGAGAAGGAGATCCCTGTCCCTTCTATCCAGACACACATCCTGCGTTGCCATCGGACCTGGCATTGGGCACGCACTGCTCTGCTGACGATGTCCGCCCAGTACCAGCGTCAAGCTAATCGCCGTCAGATTCCAGCTCCCAAGTACGGTGCGGTGCACGTCACTTTAGCAGCAGGGCATGACGGTTTATTTGCAAGGTGTCTGATGGATCCACAACGGTAGCACGAGCGGCGGCTTGTTGTAGGAGCCATTGTTGAAGCAGGTGTCCTTTTTTCTTTCTGGTGGGCCGTCCTTTGCTGTGTATGTATGGCTCCCACCGACGTCGTCGTAGTAGAAGTAGTAATAGTAGTAGTAGTAGTAGTGTCAGAGAGGGTGCCAGCATTCCATAGCCCAGCCTCTATCTGCAGGGCCAGTGAAGTAGCTTTAGCCAGGGTCAGATCCACTTCTAACAAAAGTCTACCGTACGTGTGTATTGGCAACACGTTCTATCAGTTGATCTCAAAGCATTTGTTCCTCCATTTCACCAAACTCACACAGTGCAGCCAGTTCATGTAATGTGTGTAAAACAGTCTTTGTCCCTCTGTGCCAAGTGCATGTAGAAGAATAGCACGCTTTCTTGCCTCAGGCCACGTCTCCCCATTAGCATCAATTGCTAGCATATAATTCTCGAACATTTTCAGCCATGTAGGGAATGGAATAGCAGGTTCGCCTGGCCAAGGCATGAACGGTGTAGGTAAAGGCATGTTAATAGCCATCCTCGTCGACAAAATGTGGTATTATGTAAACTTATTTTAAGTACGAGCCGAGAGACGTGTATCCTGCTATTTCCAACTTCATTCTTCTTCTTCTTCTTCATACATAACATTCACATGTATATCCTCCTGCGCACTCTAACGCCCCAGTGTTCACCAACAGGACACAATAGAGTACTAAGTTAGAACCACTTAATTTTACCCAATACTGCACATTCACAGTCCCATCCTTCTTAACATTTAGCACTTTATCACATTTTGACAACATTTTCCGTACATGAACAAGCCAAGTCATAATGTCATCAAACCAAAACCAAAAAAATTTGAATTATTTACACAAGTCAGGTCACTTTTGTCCAAGGCCGCTTTAATGCACGGGCTTACCTGGGCTGAAGCCCAGGGGCCTCCCAAGTTCAGGGGCCTCCCCTATTCATGTTAATGATGAGCTAAAAAGGTCATATTGTTTTCTAACTTGTCAGGTTTTCTGTCAATCACTCTAATCGCAGGTTACATGGCTGCTGATTGATCCAAATTTCCAAATTAGGAGTGACCCACATGGCCCCATTGCCTATGGCCCGTGAGCTTACCTATCAGCATGTCTATAGTTAGTTTTGGGGTGTGTCCCTCTATGACTGAGTGATGTCTTCTGTACTAGTTTGCGCTTGAGAGCAACAGCGGGATATTTTTAACAATTCTTCACCATCTTATTCATCATTAAAGTCATTTCTGACAACGTTTTAGGCGAGAAATGAACTGTTTAGATTTCGAATATAGGCAGTCATCTGAAAATCGTTGCCGAATTGACAATTTGCTTCAAAGTTTTCGGAGTTGAGAAGGTCAGCTGGTGGTGGCCCCATGGATGCATTAAGAGAACGGTGGCCCGGATCGCTCGCTCGCTGGCCGGCCTGTCATGCTGGGACGTCCCGATGTAAGTTGCCGGTCTGTCAGACCGATCTCGTAAATAAGAGGCTTTTATTTCGCCGTTGACGGATTGTTTGTTTAAATATCACAACACTTGTCCATCATAAGATTAACGGGAACGTGTGGTTAACTGTCTTTTTACCGTTAAACTCCACAAGCCGACACACACACACACACACACACACACACACACACACACACACACACACACACACACACACACACACACACACACACACACACACACACGGCCACAGGCAGCCAGAGAGAGAGAGAGAGAGAGAGAGAGAGAGAGAGAGAGAGAGAGAGAGAGAGAGAGAGAGATACACCTTCGGGAGACTTGTTTAAATTATGACATAGGCTACATTAGATTTACTATATAGTTCATACTTTTTTTTGGCGTATTTCTTTTCTGATTTTAATGCTATAAAGACCTTTGCTGTGCTTGCATCACTCCCCTTACCCCTCCTAGGCCAGTGGGGATGCAAATGGAAAAAAGGATTTTGGGGGAGAGTAGTTCTTAAATTGCTTAGAAGTGTACTTTTCCTCTAAAAAGTACAAGTACTATCCGGTAGAAAACCCTCGGCTTCCTCAGTCATTGTATATTTTATCCTCATGCCCTCTCAGCTGCTGCTTGCTGACGTTATTTCAGACTCTGGCTCTACAGCTAATCAACAGTTTGCCTCGGCGGTGGACGAGGAAACATCAACTAACATCTACAGATATAATCTTGCTAAATTTAGCCGCGTTACTATTACGGAAGAAAAACTCTTGTATCCTTTTCTGCAACATACACTTCTCTACAGCTAACGTTCAGTCAACTAGTCTCAGCCTGCTCGCTTCTCAGCGAGTCACGTCGCTTTACTCACTTTCACCTATAACAGTTCATTTTTAGTAGGCTATATTTTAGAACCTATCCATAACCCTTTTTTGCTGTTTGCCTCATTATTTGATATACAAAAATATAAATAATGTCACACAGCGAATTAGTAATCATTTAAAAAATATAAAATCCAGCTCCTGCCAGCAGGTGCATGTGATTGGTTCACAGGGCTTGCTGAGGCCAGAGAAGAGGCTCTTTGATCTGTTGCTGTTCTTTGCTAATGCTGTTATCAGTTATTATCAATGTTTGTGCAGACAGGTGATGGTTGGTGATGTTTTTCATAATATCGTTTGAAATCATACTTTCACACATTTTGGTTTTATCATCACCATAGGTTGCTGTGTGTGGTTGTTACATAAAGTATGTTGTGTTTATGGTCATGTGGACTCAGTGACATGTTAATAACAATATTATGGTGATGTCTGGCTCAAAGAGGGAAAACTCACTGCTGTATGCCTCGAAAGAAACTAATGCATTTTGTGATATAGATCAGATATTACACTTTTTTTAAATGAGACTCTGTAAATCGAGGGGATGGGGGGCCTACAAAACCTCTCAGCCCCGGGGCCTAACATTAGGTTAGGCGTCTGTAACCAAAAATCATAAATTTAGACTTTGCAGCTGAAAGTTTAAAGCACTATTTGTTTGTCCAATCCTCTACATAAACTAAAGCCTTTTGAATTTGTTTTAAAAATAAACTCTGTATTTCTACCTTGTTTACAAATGGCTCCATCATCTGCAAAAAAAGACTGCCTCTTCCAATATTACTAAATATATAATTTATAATGAAATAACACTGGACTTATGGCACTTCCTTGTGGGGTACCATTTTTGACGTTTTTTTTAACTATGTCCACCCACTTGTACTTGTATTGTTCTAGTCAATGATTAATCTTTAATACACTTAAACATTCTCTCTCTAAGTAGATCATGCATTCTATTTATTAGTCCCTCCTTACACAAACAATCATAAGCTCTCTCAATATCAAAAATACATTTACCACTTTTTCTTTATTAATGAATGCCATCTTAATATCTTGATCTAAAATTGCTGCGGACTGTATTTTAGATAATCCATTTCTAAAACCATTTTTAAAGTCAGCAAAAAAGTCCGTTACTTTCTAAAAAGTAAACTAGTCTATTTGTTATCATTCTTTCCATAATTTTACAAAATACTGATGGTAGTGCAGTAGCTGGATATGAGCTAGGATCAGATGCAGACTGAGCCAGTGACAAGCTGAATAGCATTGTTAACACCAGCGCTAGCTGGTTAGCACACAGTTTGAGGATCCGCCCACTGATACCATCAGGTCCTGCTGCTTTCTTGGTGTTCATGTTTGAAAGCCTTCCTGAAGTCTTGCATAGAAGGGAGATAGCTATGAGAGGTGCACCCACACATCCATTAACCTCTGCTCCAGCTGTTTTTGTTTATGGCTGCCGATGGCTTCAAAGTAAGCAGAAAATGTATTTAGCTCACTTGCTGTAGACACATTAGCACTTGATAAGTAAGAGGGAGTGGACTTGTAATCTGTAGTTGGACTTGGACCTTGCCACATCCACATCCTTCTGGCGTTGCCCTCCTGGAATTGTAGTTCCACTTTCTTCCCATAGTCTGGTTTTGCCACCTCTGCTGCTCTTCTCACATTGTTTTGTAATTGTGCATGTTTCCAGACTGCAGTCCTAATTTGTAGGCTGCAGTGTGTGTGTGTGTTTGTGTGTGTGTGTGTGTGTGTGTGTGTGTGTGTGTGTGTGTGTGTGTGTGTGTGTGTGTTCATGGCCTCCGTTTTTGGTATCAATATCGAAATATCAATGGTTTGTGATTGTGGAATGATTGAACTGTAGTTTTGGGTACAGCTTTATTGTTTTACAAATTAATCTACCATGGACTGAATGAATCCATAGATGTCTTCAGTGACATTGATAGTGGTGTCCTAGAACATGCAAACAGAGAGAAAAAAGATCCAATATGTAATATATTTATTAATAAATCCAAAAATGACCCCAATACGTCATCAGATATTAAGGAAACATACTAATTTGAAATACTATCTTTTCTGACAACAATGTTAATGCCAGTATTTTCTACTTTTGAAATTTCCATTCTGTGACAGAATTTCTGTTTTTGCCTGTGTGTTGTTATCAACTGCCTAGTTTGATAGAGATATACCAGTAAAAATGCAAACCCAGCACGCTACAGCTGTAACGTTAGTACAGCCATGAAAGCAGCAAAGAAACAAACAGGATCAATGGAGATATATTCTACCCAACCTAAAAACAAATGGCATATTTATATATGGCATATAACAATTGTGTGACCAGAGATGTAACAAACCCTGGGTAAATATTGGAGATGTATTTGAAAGATGGAGACAGCTTAGAGCCCCAAAGGATGCCGAGTTGGCTAATTTCCTCCTGAACAGGTAGCTAAGCATTAACTTCAGGCTAATTTATCACGGCTACAAAGAACGGGCATTTTATGTCATTTCAACATTTGTGTACTCACATTGAATTATATAGCTAGAGTACCCAAGTTGGTTACTTGCAAAAACAAGTGAGACAGAGCCAGTAAAGTGATCCCGACTGGTCCTGGCTAAAGGCTGTGTTATGCTTCTGCGTCTACTCCACGCCGTAGCTATGCTGTCGCTCCTACGGCGTTGTGACCCTTTCAGAGTTCTGCATTGGGGTTGAACGCGTGTCTTTGCATCGCGGTGCATTGCTAGAACGCTAGGGGGTGTGCGTTATCCGGAGGGTCAATCGCGAAACTCTTTTGATAGTTTGTTTTGTTTCCTCTTTTTCATTTTCTGACAATGGCGAGCGAGAGTGTTGTTGGAGCTGGAGATGATTGACGTTGAACAACAAATTGTATTGCAAATGTTAAAGGGGTGATAGAATGCAAAACCGGTTTTACCTTGTCATGGTTGAATTACGACAGTTTGGTGGGTAAATAGGACATACATAAAACCTCAAAATCCCATAGACACCTCTTTCCTCTGCAAATCTCACTATTTGAAACTGCCTCTGAAAACAAATCCCAACGAACCACTGAGTTGACGTCAACTTGGTGGCTCCTCCTTATTTCAATCCTTATTTGGCTCTAGTCTCTACCTTTGTCACGCCCCAACATTTACATAGGCTACACCACTGACCTGAGGTCAGCTTAGCTAGTCTTCTGAATCTAGGTCGTGCAGATCTCAGAAATTTTATAATTACTTTTTTTATGCGAGAAATCAACTATGTAGTAGTCAAATATGAGCCATTTTACGAATAATATACTATGGCTAATTGCAAATTTTGTCCAACTGTGTGTTGGAGTTCAGCGGCTAGTGCTGCCTGGGTTGCTGCCTCGCCGCCCTGCGTGTCCTCCTTCACAGACCCCGGCCCACTGTGAGGTAGATGGAGCTCCGTCACGGCGGTGACTCCATACCCGCGCAAAGTCACCATTTCTGGAATACTGGACTACTAAATTCCGAGGCTTTGGCGGTGCTCCAAGGCCTGCAGTTCGCTGCCCCCCCCCCCCGCCTGCTAAATGGCCGGTGTGTGTTAGTGATGGCAATCTCTTACCACAGGTTCCAGTTAATCTGTTGATGGATGTGTGTTGAGTTATTTAAATACATATAAACGGCTCTTGTCCGTTAGTATCATTGATAGTGCCCGTGGTGAGCTGGATGTAGCTAGCTGTATCAATGAGCGTTAGCTTGCCTCCTCCGAACAAAACTGCTGAAATTCGCAAAAAATGCATTAAATTGAAATCGGAAAAGCTTTAGCTAAGCTTTGTAAAACTTTAGGGTAGCTGTGCCGTGATGAAATTCACAGTGTAAATATATGATACTTATGCCGAAAGGGGAGCGGCGATATTTCCATAGGATTGATTGGGACACATAGCTAGCAGCTGACAGCTCCTCCTAAATAAGACCTCTCAAATTTACAAAAATCCCTTAAATTGAAATCGGACACAAGTGTTAGTAAGTGTTTGTAAGACCTTAGGGTAACTGTGATATAAGTGGCGTGACGAAAGTCTAAGTGTAAATATACTATAATTATGTCGACAGCCGGCAGACGGCCAGGTCCGCTGAGCTCCGCGGAGGCCCGAGTCCCGGTAGTCCAGAAATCCAGAAACGGTTACTTTTCTCTGGGTATGGAGTGCAGTGGGCTGCCGCTGTCTCGTCAGACTGTGTGGAGGATCTGAAGTCCGACACGTCTTACCAAATTTGCAATTAGCCATCAATTTTCGTAAAACCGCCCATATTTGAGCTTTATATAGTTGATTTCTCGCATAAAAAAAACGATCAGAAGTGAATTTAGTAACTAGCTAGATAGTCTGTGTCTGAAATATGAGATCTGCTGTCTAGTCTCCAATGTATGTGTATTTGGGTGCTCAACCAATCAGCGCAGAGCTGACAGAGCTGAGTGACTATTTAATTACAAAGGGGCTCACTCCATTATTCTAATGGAAACGTGATACCAGGTTTACGAGTGGTACAGTTCCAATATACTTTGACACTCTGGGATGTGATATCATTGGAAAGGAAACACACTCAAGTTCAAGTGTCAGGGTGATTCTAGGCCTCACTGACACAGAGCTACAGAGGCTAGAATGGAGTTGTTTTATTTCCATCCAAGTCATACATCTGTAATATGATTAAAATACACTGCTGTGAACAAATCTGACAGGTGACAGATAATCCAGGACATTAGCCACGTGTCTCATCTTACTCCAGAAGCCAAAAGACTCACAAATTGATTTTATGAGTTTTTTCTACATATATGGCTGTGCGTTTTTCTTGAAAGGTGCAAAGAAAAAAGCCAAAAAAGTGCAAAATACAAAACTTCTCAAAGACAAAAACACACCCACATCAATCACACACATACTTGAAATAACTATATACATACATATATAGAAATAAGTAATTATAAATTGGTCAGGGAGTGCTTTGCATTATAACAGTCACTGTATGTGCTGAAACACAGAGCCAGCCATCAGGGTTAAAATTTTAATGGGTTGTTCCATATCAATCGAATCGTCTCCTTATTGACTACAAGGCTAGGGGCGTTTCATAGCATGGAATTGTAACTGGCTGAAGGAAATGTTGATCGAACCCACCTGACCCCAGATCACTTCAGAGCCGTGATTCGGCTTTAAGCCTGTCCATCTCCGGCTCCCGGATACGGATTGACTTATGAGTGGTCTTGTTTGATGGCTAAGACTTCAGAGAATAACATGGATGCCGTTAGACGGCCGGAGGGAGGAGAGAGACCCGTTGGAAGAGCGCAGCAGTGGTATTGCGCATCGCTGTTTTTGTAACAGGGCTTGTAAACTTTAAGATTTTGAGGCGAACCGCTCGTTTTGGATTAAACTGCTTGGATATTTCATTTCCTTGGACTCTTGTGGATTTATGAAAACAAAGTTTTTCGGATTATATCACCTCTGTGGATGAAGGGAAGGTAAAAAAGGTATGCATGCACACACACCAGCTGCGCAGTCTAATTCTGAATTAATTTATTTTCTTTAACTTTATAACAGATGTATAACTGCTATAAATCATATTATGCTTTGTGTGTGGGCTTAATTGAATCTTGAGAGGTTAAGCTTTCAAATGTATCGTATGGCCATATATTGTGAAGATTGAATGCATTAAAGTTATAAAAACTTTTTTAAGTGGAGGTAACAGCGACGCCAAAACCAGCAGGTGTGACGTTTACGGTACCGTGATCCTGTACAAGAAATAATAAGTGCAAGAAATAGTAATAAGTACAAGAAAAATACATTTGAACTATTTACAAAAGTGCACTGAATCAGTACAGCTACAAGGGTGCAAATGTTCAGTCTTGCTGCTGTCTGCTCTCATACAACATCCTGTGAACATTAAACATAACATCACACCTCAGGCTTTCTGGCACACTCCGTAGCAGATCAGCCACTGTCTGGCCAAATCTACTACACTCGTCGCCGGTGTCCTGCACCAGCTTTTCTTGTAGGTCCATCCGGCGTTCATCTGCTTAACCAGCCAGTCATCCTGGTTCCTCTTCCATTTGGAGCCCACTCGGGACAAAGCTACAGCTCGGCTAGCATTGAAGCTGGTGGGCTAAACACAGCAGGCACAGGCGGTTGGGTAGATAAAGACAATGGCTGTGCAGGTGAGGTTGGTGGCTGGGGGGACACCAAGGATGACTCGGAAGATGAAGTGGATGGCATGGGGTCGGAATCAGATGGCGTTGGTGAGGTCTGTCCCTGTGAAAGACACAGAGCTGATTAGATGATTTGCGATCAGAAGTCTTTTATAAGATATGGAATTAGCAGCGCTAAGAAAACAGCATAGCAAACAACATTTTCAGCATGTTATGTTTCATTTTCTTTGCACAGACGTTACAGACTATATACCATGGCGACATGTATTTGGACAACCTGATAGCATTGTTAGCTAGCTAGCTTAGTAGCCCACACAAACAGAGGTAAAAAACAAACTTATATTTACTTTAGATTTGAAATTCGACATAAAAGCTAAAAAGTGCAATGTGATATTCAAGTGTAGACAGGTTGTGCATAGACAGGAAAATTAAATATATTGCAGTGTTATAAGAGCAGAATAAATATGGTTATGCAATATGGACAATGTATGAACAACGTACAGATATGTGTAATATAGTAGCAGTGACACTGTAATAGTAGTATGAATAATATAGATATGCAGTGTATTAGCAGAAATATAATAGGAAAAACAGAATAAATATGGATATTCAGTATGAACCTTATAGACAGATGTGTACAGTATGTACAGCTATATGCAGTGTGGTAGAATTATAAGAGTAGTAGAAGAAGTGTATGTGGAGCAGTAGCTATGTATGCCGCTTCATGCAGTCAGTGACGTCCAGTCCAACATTTTGGGAAATTTCTTTCCTTGAGTCGTTATGTGCTCTTTGTGTGCGCGGAAGATGATTCGTAAAGATGATCGTACTTTCGTACTTCTTTGATCAAACGTGCCTCTGCTTGATCCATCGTTGTCCTTTTCACGAAACAAACAACTCAGAGCAAAAAAGAGGCGGTATAGAGGGAGGGGGAAACCGGAAAAGCTACACGGCCGGAAATGATGTATTAATCCAACCAATCACAGTCCTTGCGGTCTGCGTAGCCTCGACGCAAAGTTCCACATATTTGGCGATGCGCTTCGAGTTACGGCGGACGGCTCGGAGAGGGGTTTGCGTCGACGCAGAGGGGTCTGCGGGGATACGCCGTCGACGCAGAAGCATAAAACCGCCTTAACATCGCCATGCTTACCCTGCCAACTGCAGTTATCGGAGGACAGGGGCAAGTGAGCCACGGCTGTTTACAACGTGTAGTCTGTTCAGCAGCCGCAGCCGACAACGGTGAGTTATTTTAAGCCAAGAGAGGGGGGCTGTGAATCGGGAAGCGATTGTTGCTGTCATTCTAAGCCAATAAAGTGTGTTAAGTCGGTTGGAGAGGACGGCAAGGTAATGTTATTTTTAGCGGTTCCTACCGTAATTCTAAGGCGACGAATTGTGTCTGTTGGGTGGAGAGGACAGCGAGGTTGTTGTATTTTTAGCAGTTCCAAGTTGGAACTAGTACTGCAAGCAGTTATGAACGGGCCCCTGGCAACGCTAAGAGCCTGTGAAAACGTAGCCCGCGAAAGGAGAACCCAAAGCGCCACCGCGGCGAGGCAAAAGTCAGGAAATTTGACGTGCGAGCTCCAAAGTCTGTAGTGAAATGCAATCGCAAATTTCCTCTTCATTGCGTAAAAGGCCCAAACACTTCTACCTCAATTATAGCGCCCCCTAAAGGGCGATCATCACCAAATCTGGTGAAGAGCCGCAGAGTAGCATGGCGAACAATAATCTGAAGTTTTGTGATGATAGCATTTAAAGCTGCAGAGATATTTCCATTGCAAATTATTCCCATTTAAATGCATTGACTTATTTGCCAAAAGGCCTCTACGTTAATTATAGCGCCCCCTAACGGCCGATTTTCACTAGATTTGGTACGGAGGCTCGGAGTGCGATGTGGAACAACTCTACCAAGTCTTGCTCTGATACCTATTAATTCGGCCGAGATATGCCAATGTTCGTGTTTTGTGGCTAGCTACGAAAAATTAGTTTGCTTGTAAATTGCGAATGGTGTAACGTAGCAAAATTATTTTAATAACCTTAGGTCAGCTCCATATACAGATGGTAACTACTAAGTTTCGTGAACATTGGTCAAACGGCCTAGGACGAGTTCGAAAATGTTGTTTTGCGCATTGCGCGATATTGCGAGAAAATGTCTTAGTGCAAATGAGCGTGGCCTATATCATCAGATTCACATGGATTCACGGAATACGTGCATGTAAGGGTATCTCATCTGGGATGTAGACTGTGGGAGTTATAGGCAAAAACACGTTTTACGTCATTGTAGCGCCACCTAGTGGTCCATGTATGTAATATTTGGTAGGCAAGGTCCATGAACCATTGTACATCTACCCTGTAAATTTTACGTTGCTCACATTAGTATAAGTGGTGGATCCAAACCCATAGGAGTCCCATAGGCCACGCCCACTTTGACGAACCCCACTGTAGGCGTGGCCTCAGGAGTGGGCCTCGATGGTACACTCCAAATTTCGTAAAAATTGGATGAGCCGTTCATGAGATATAAACTTTTTGTACTTGTCGCGCCCCCTAGTGACCAAGTTTTGTAAAATTGGTTGCAGAGCCCGAGGATCATGCTAAACAAGATTCTAAAGATTCGCGATGATACCCTTTATTAAGGCCCGACATATGGCAATGTTTGTGTCGTCATAGCTAGCTACACAAATTTGTTTGTGTGTCATTTACGCAATTTTCATCCAACAAAAATTCTTTTAATTTTTTTTCGTCAGGTCGATTTGGAGATGCTACATACCAAGTTTCATGCAGATTGGTTGCACGGTCTAGGAGGAGTAAGAAAAAGCAGGTTTACAATATATTGCGATTTTTCACGCAAAAAAAAAGTCGGGGCAGAAATGGGCGTGGCCTATATCATGAGATTCAGTTGGATCCAGGGAACGTGCAGATATGTGTATTTTTAATATGCAATTTACGGTTTGGGAGTTATAAGGCCAAACGCGTTTTTTCTGCTATAGCGCCACCTAGTGGTGGAAGTGGCTGAATTTTTTTGTCCGAGGTCCCTGCAGGGATCTGGACCAGTCCTGAAACGTGCAACTTCCCACCATGTACGGTTTAGGCTGTAGCATCAGTTTTATCGGCGGAAGAATAATAAGAAACCTTAGAAAAGCAATAGGGTTCCACAGCCCTGCTGTGCGAACGGCGTAGCTTTGCTACCGCCGATTCCTCCAGTCTCGGGCTTGGACCCCTAATTACGGTTGGAACTTCCAACTGTAATTTTAAGCCGAAAAAGTGTGTCTCTCAGTTGGGTACAGAGCTTGCGTAAGCACAGGCTTTTATGGCTGTCAATATAGCTAGTATCTAAAGTTAGCTACTCTGCTGTGCTGTGAAGTAATGTCTGGCTATGTGAGACAAGCGTCTAGCAACATTGTTGTGGATGCTGCGGTCTCAGCCTGGCAACCAACGTGAACTTAGACTCTGGGGTGGAGGGGAGACGACTCTCTCCAGTATTTTGAATTTGTACTGCAGTAACTGTTTTACACACTAGCTATCAGTATTACATATTGCACCTTTAATGTAAAGTACAGATAGCTCAGATGTGTACTTAAGTTACTTAGTTACTTTCCATCCCTGTATTGGGCTATAGAAATACAATTGACTTGACTTGTCCTTAAGACGATCAAGGGATGTCATGACAAGAGCTTCCACAAGATGGCAATAGCAGTACAGACAATACAAATATCATGTTTTATTAATTTCACACAAATTTTCACTGAGTGTTCATTTGTACTAGTAATGTGTTAAGTTATTTTTGGTGATCACAATGAAATGTGTTTTTTTCATTACTTTCAGACAAGTTCTAAATTATTCCATACTGCATGATAACCTTTCAGATATAAAGTTTTAGTGGTCTGGTACAGTTCTGGCATAATGCCTAAAGAAGTGGTGACGGACAGACAACTAAAATCTGAATCGTTTGAGGCCACATGTCACATTTTCCAAATTTGTAGCTTTACATTTGTTACTCTTGATCAGTTTGATATGAATCAACATGGCCTCTACTCATAAAAGAAGGAAGCTGTGCAAGTATAGTAGACTGAGGAAGGTACACGTGACCACCTCCTACCATGAAGTTGTTTCATTTTGTTGAATGTTAAATGTATTTAGTGAGTTATGGCTTTTGTGAAAACAATTAAAATGGCGGGCTGCACACATAAATTGACTTGATTACATTTTGTATAACTGGTTTCACACAGTTCTCTTTAAAGTGACTTGCTGTGTGGAAAGATTCACTCAACTCAGAAGCCAGAGTTGCTAATTTCCAAGTTAGGTTATTGACGAACAACACACACACACTACCCAGAGGCCATTAATCTGCACTTTGTTGTTTTTTAAACCCAGTCTGTCACTGGTCTGACCCAACAGAAATGTTTTAGCAAATGGTTGTTATTCAAAAAGGTTCCATAGGATGGCAGTAGCAATCCAGAGACAGACAAACTGCGCCCCCGTTCACCTCTTCATCTGTTCTCAGTCAGCAGGGACCACAATATGGATACCTCCTGATGAGAAACACTTCAGCTCTGAAATAAAGCTCCATAACTTTATTAAACAGAAGCTGCTACAGAGCCATATTACTTATAGTTTGAACAATTATCCATGCATGGTGCCAAATAGACTCCCTGCTCCAGTACCAGGTGTACACTGGAGTTCTATCACTGTTTAGCATTACACCCATCACATATACATTACTATCAGCTGTTCCACTTTAAGCAATGTTTGTCAGTGTCCAAAATAATTTGCTGTGTGTTCCTGGTGTAGCAACAAAGCCCCATAATACGGTGACCGAGACGGTTCAACACAAATACAAAAGCCACAACACAAAAACAAAAGCTACAACACAAATACAAAAGCTACAACACAAAAACAAAAGCTACAACACAAACACAAAGGTTTATCGGTGTTTTAAGCCCCCAATGTCTCTGCCTAGTCGACACTAGGATTAGATTAGATTCAACTTTATTGTCAAGTACAAAGACAGCGAAATGCAGTTTGCATCCAACCAGAAGTGCAAAAAAAAGAAGCAGAAAGTGCAATGCGATATAATATATATAGGTGGTGCATAGACAGGACAAGAAATATATTGCAGTGTTATAAGAGCAGAATAAATATGGCTATGTAATATGAACAATGTATGAACAACATGTACAGATATGTGCAATGTAGTAGCAGTGACATTATACTAGTAGTACGAGTAATATAGATATAGATACATGCAGTGTATTAACATAATAGGCTATATAATAAGAAAAACAATAAATATGAATATACTGAATGAACCATATAGACATATGTACAGCTATGTGCAATGTGATAACGTAAGAGTAGTAAGAATAAGTGTATGTGCAGGATGAATAGTATGAAGAGCAGTAGAATATGGCTATGTATAGGTGTAATTACAGGTTAGGTACATGTACATCTGTAAATAAATAAATAAATAAATAAATAGAGCAGTATGCGTGGGGTAGGGTAGTGCAAATTGTCCAGGGTGGGGGTTGACAGCCGCAGGAAAGAAGCTTCCTCTGAACCTGCTGGTACGGGTGCGGAGAGACCTGAGATAGTGATGGGACAGCTCGCTTCAACACAGCGTAATAACTCCTTAAAGTAATGTCCGTCTCGCAAATGTATCTATCTCTGCAGTCATCTCAATCATTGAATACAGCAACAGGAAATAATAGCCTACTTACGGAAGAAATGTTTCGCAGTGAATTCTTAGAACAACAAAACACCACTAAATGTTGGGTTAAAATTAGGGCTGGGCAAGTTAACGCATTAACGCATTTATTAATTAACGACAATTATTTTATCGCGCATTAACACATTTTTTATTATTTCTTTTATTATTGTAAAAGTATGTTGTTCACAAGCTTTTATTTTGAAAAAGTGTGTTGCTAACCGGCCGTACAACGCTAACAAGCGTACAAGGAAATGGGTTTCCTCAGGAGGGTGGCTGGCGTTCCCTTAGAGATAGGGTGAGAATCTCAGTCATCTGTGAGGAGCTCGGAGTAGAGCCGCTGCTCCTTCGCGTCGAATGGAGCCAGTTGAGGTGGTTCGGGCATCTCACCTTCAGGGAACATTCCCACAACCCAAAAAGTGTTATAGCTTTTGTGTTTGTGTTGTGGCTTTTGTATTTGTGTTGAACCGTCTCGGCCACCGTACCATAAGATGTACAATTCAAACAAAGATTAAGCTAAAGCCTTTGATCTAGAAGTATTCACATTCTTTAAGTTCTTATTTAAAAGGTAAGTTTGTAAAAATGTATTTGTGTACACTCAATACTTTCTATTTATTTAACATTGTACAATCAGATTCACTTACACATACATTTCAACATGGTGATCTTGGTGGTCAGCCCAGGCCGAGGCCCACATGGTCCAAGGCCCCTGCTGATGTCCTAATTTATCGCTACCAGCTCAAGGATATTTCTGGAATAGTCTGCAGATGCTATTCTGTGTGAGTGGCCAGCCAGAATATGTAATGTTCTTTAGTCATTGTTTTGCCCTGAAGTCAGCAGTGCAGGTAGTGCTTTCTCCTGCATTGTGTAGCACTCCTAACAAGCTCAAATGAATCGTAAGGATGACGATTCGATATTTTCGAAAATTTAACAAAGCTGTGTTATAAAATAATATAATTAAACATAGGGTATATGATGGTTTAACTGTGTAGTTGTATTGAATAAAACTTCAATAATTGAACAGAAAAAATGTTTTCTTCTCAGTTTTTATACTAAATAAAAATGATTTTATATTGTCTAAAGATTAGCACCATATAAACAGGGGGAACACTACATACATAGAGAAAGAGGGGTTTAGTGGATCAATCTTCCAGATTTCAGTCAAACAAATATTTTGTTTTTCACTTTTCTTTTTAAAAGCAAAAGTCATGGCGAGCAGGCGTTATTTCTAAAGTTTAACACAACGGCTGTCAAAATAATGCTGTGAGCATTTGGCTCACAGAGAGCCTGTGGAACCTGCAGTGATGTGTGTGTGGGAACAGCTCAGTGACTGACTGAGAGCATCTTTCACAGCCTTACGTATCCCAAAATGCATTGTCACACTGCTTAGACACTCCTTGTAAATTCACTACATTTTGAAATATTACTTGGCCGAATCAAATTCATTAGCTGGCTGTCATTCTTAATTGTATTGCCCGAACTGTACCATGTAAAAAAAAAGCTTAGCTTGCTTACATCAAGTTCAAATGATTCTGTTTATTACATACACTCCCTGGGAACCATCACCTTATCTGGGTGGAGAGGTTTGTGTGTCCCTATGAACCTGATGGCTGTGTTGTCTGGAGCCTGGGGCTCCTGGTAGGGTCTCCCATGGCAAAGTGGTCTCAGGCAATGGGCCAGACTAAGAATGGTTCAAAAACCCTATTAGTCAACAAGAATGAGGCACCAGGCCCAGATGGAGGGCCTTACTCCACCTTTAGCAAAATAATTATTGCATGCATTATTATTCTCTTAGCCAGCGCTTCCAAAAAGGGTCAGAGATGTACTGTACTGTACACCTCCTTTTGATGTAGACATCGGCTTTCTCAAACAGTCCAGGTGGTAACACTGGTTGTCTTTTCATTGTAAGCAGGTGATTGGGCGCGAGAACCTCCAAATCATTGGGGTCTTCAGATAACTTGGTAATGGAGCGATCATTTAGAATGGCTTTGACTTCACAGATACAGAATCTCACAAAAGTGAGTACACCCCTCACATTTTTGTAAATATTTCATTATGTCTTTTAATGGGACAACACTGAAGAAATTACACTTTGCTACAATTTAAAGTATTAAGTATACAGCTTGTATAACAGTGTAAATGTGCTGTCCCCTCAAAATAACTCAACACACAGCCATTAATGTCTAAACCACTGGCAACAAAAGTGAGTACACCCCTATGTGAAAATGTCCAAATTGGGCCCAATTAGCCATTTTCCCATGTGAGGTGTCATGTGAGTCGTTAGTGTTACAAGGTCTCAGGTGTGAATGGGGAGCAGGTATGTTCAATTTGGTGTTATCGCGCTCACACTCTCTCATACTGGTCACTGGAAGTTCAACATGGCACCTCATGGCAAAGAACTCTCTGAGGATCTGAAAAAAATAATTGTTGCTCTACATAAAGATGGCCTAGGCTATAAGAAGATTGCCAACACCCTGAAACTGAGCTGCAGCACGGTGGCCAAGACCATACAGCGGTTTAACAGGACAGGTTCCACTCAGAACAGGCCTCGCCATGGTCGACCAAAGAAGTTGAGTGCGAGTGCTCAGCGTCATATCCAGAGGTCATCTTTGAGAATTAGACATATGAGTGCTGCCAGCATTGCTGCAGAGGTTGAAGGGGTGGGGGATCAGCCTGTCAGTGCTCAGACCATACGCCACACACTGCATCAAATTGGTCTACATGTCTGTCGTCCCAGAAGGAAGCCTCTTCTAAAGATGATGCACAAGAAAGCCCGCAAACAGTTTGCTGAAGACAAGCAGACTAAGGACATGGATTACTGGAACCATGTCCTGTGGTCTGAGTTAAACTTATTTGGTTCAGATGGTGTCAAGCGTGTGTGGCAGCAAGGTGAGGAGTACAAAGACAAGTGATTCTTGCCTACAGTCAAGCATGGTGGTGGGAGTGTCATGGTCTAGGGCTGCATGAGTGCTGCCGGCACAGCGGAGCTACAGTTCATTGAGGGAACCATGAATGCCAACATGTACTGTGACATACTGAAGCAGAGCATGATACCCTCCCTTTGGAGACTGGGCCGCAGGGCAGTATTCCAACATAACGACCCCAAACACACCTCTAAGATGACCACTGCCTTGATTAAGAAGCTGAGGGTAAAGGTGATGGACTGGCCAAGCATGTCTCCAGACCTAAACCGTATTGAGCATCTGTGGGGCATCCTCAAACGAAAGGTGGAGGAGTGCAAGGTCTCTAACATCCACCAGCTCTGTGATGTCATCATGGAGCAGTGGAAGAGGATTCCAGTGGCAACCTGTGAAGCTCTGGTGAACTCCATACCCAAGAGGGTTAAGGCAGTGCTGGAAAATAATGGTGGTCACACAAAATATTAACTCTTTGGGTCCAGTTTGGACATTTTCACTTAGGGGTGTACTCACTTTTGTTGC
Source organism: Gymnocephalus cernua (assembly GCA_023631565.1). Classification (NCBI taxonomy): domain Eukaryota; kingdom Metazoa; phylum Chordata; class Actinopteri; order Perciformes; family Percidae; genus Gymnocephalus; species Gymnocephalus cernua. The sequence goes on from CM042436.1 coordinate 10,032,519, forward strand.
CAGTGGTTTAGACATTAATGGCTGTGTGTTGAGTTATTTTAAGGGGACAGCACATTTACAAGCTGTACACTTAAAGGAGAACTCCGGCCAATTGTTACGGTAATCTTGCTAACTATAACTATGCGAGACCTGTCAATAAAAAAAACAACGAGGCGATCGGTGGTAGCAACACGGAGCTGCATCAGCTAATGCATAATGCTCCAACTTAGCTGAAACGGCAGTTATGGGCATGTGATAAATCGTGCCTTTGTGTATCTTAACAGACACAAAATGCAATTTAAATGTCTGTGTAACTGTGCCCTTACATGACAACATGCGTTTTCAAGTCAGACAGTCAATTACACCGTTAGCTGCTAGCTAGCTGTCATCAGGGACGAGAGAGTGTGTTCAGGCAGGCTTCGGTAATAATCATCATGCAGCAGTTCCGTGTGTATTTGTAGCATATATATGGATATATATGATATATATTAATTTTGTGATCCATCTGGCGTTGGAGAGTAGTATTCTTTGCTGTGGGGATCGTTGTGGTAGTTTCCGACCGGTGGCCTTGCTTCTGCTTCCTCCCTGTCCACCTTGCTTGCCGCGGCCAACAACAATCACACGAGCGCCCGCTGGTCTGGTGGATGTCCTCCGGAGGACCGGTGATGCCTTCGCAGCAACATTTATTTGTTTATTCCCCCTCAAAAATAGGTAATTGAGCGCTGTAGTCGTTATGAGCATATTAGTGACTATACATATAGTAGTTTTCATACTATAACTACATGGAAACGGGCAGAATTATGTCAGTGCCTTGTTCAGTAAAATAGCGTTACAGACGGCTAGCTGCAGTCTCGTGCTGAAGTCCCGTCGGAATTCAGTTGTAGCAAGAAAAAGATAAATAACAGTGTGTAGGTTGGAGGAGACCTTACTAGGCCTAATAGTAGGCATATCATCTTCATTTTTTACAGAAGCTTGTAGGTAGGCGATGTTAATGTGAGACCTGAGCCTGCTTTGCCTTGCAAATATCTTGGTTCAATGTCTGATAAACATAGCCTCAAATCATCCTAGATTTGTGCACAATTGCAGTATTTCGTTTTGAGTGCAGTCATTTTTGAGAATCCTGCCTCACACAAATATGTCGACGCGAAAGGGAAGAGAATCTTCAAGGCGACATCACAGAGTTGAGGGTATTCCTGCATCAATGCTGCCCAGAATGACGAAAGAGGGCAGGAGGTAAAGAGTTCCTTCAGCCTACTGTCACTGCCTACTGCATATCAATTGACAGCTCGTTTGCTGTGCACACAAATGAATCTTGAACCCATGCAAAAGAGCGATAATCCTCTTTAAAGTATGTCGCAAATTGTTTTCTCATTGCTGACAGGTGCTCAGACGCCGATTGAAATAGAGAGGAGAAATCGTGTGACGTGCCTGCATCAGTGATAAAGTCTGCAAGGCTGGGGAACATGTCGCAGTTCCCATGCCAGAGGTCAAGTTTTTGTGTGAAGGCGTCCACTCTGTCTGCAAGGAGCAAAATATGAGTTTCGCGGGCTTGCAAAGACAGGTTGAGGCCATTCAAGCGGTCAAATATATCGACCAAATAGGACAGAGACGCAAGCCACATAGTGTCATCCAGATGCTTCGCCAGATCTGATTTGATTTCTTTAAAAAAACACTTCACCTCCTCTTGCAGCTCATACAACCGCTGTAACACCCACCCCCTGGAGAGCCAGCAAACTTCAGTGTGCAGAAGCAGCTGTTTGTGCCCTGACCCCATCTCCTGGCAGAGGACTCCAAACAAGTGAGAGTTTAGCGGCCATGATTTGATGAGATTTAACATTTTCACTGAACGCGAGCAGCTAGGCCACGCTCACGGCCCATCATTGGTGTGTGTCTCCTCTCTGCTCTGACTGCAGGCTGGGACTGCTGCGCGAGGCTACTAAGAGACTGACCACCTGCGAGTGCTTTTGGATGGGGGAGGGGCGCACGGCAGCACAGTAACTGCAGAGTGATACGTGCTTTTGAGTCTCCTAACACCACAAAAGTCTCCAATAACACCAGTTAAAGTCGCTAGATTTGTCGCTAGTCGCTTTTGACAAAACAAGTCACCTGGAGAATGATTTGTTGTGTGTTATAATAGTCCAACCACTTGCATTTCAACATGGGGGGAATTTTCGTGATTAAAATTTTTTTCAGATTTTTTTTTCTTCTTCCCATCCTGTAGCCTACTTGCGCCCCTGCCGCGAGAGTGTCCACGCGAGAGTGTCCACGCGAGAGTGTCCACGCGAGAGTGTCCACGCGAGAGTGTCCACGCGAGAGTGTCCGCGCCCTCTGAAAATGTCAACAGGCTTGTCTGTTTGAGTAACTGGCTCAAAGCAAAGAAGTAGTGGGCTTACCTTTTATTGGTTCATTCTTTCTTAAATAAGAGGCTGGGTTGATGAGCCTCTGGTGAATAAAGAGCAGTAGCCTGACTTCAAAGTATTAAGCCATGGTTTAACTGCACTATAGGCTGAGTCCTAGTTTACCTTACACGTGCACTTTGTAATTTTATTTTATATCGCCCTGTTTTGAAGGGTCTGTTTGTGTGACAAAGTATTTTTTTCACCCTTTAATTGATGGACAGTGTTACATTGTGTGAGAGATTATTTGCTCCAAGCGTGAAATGTTAATGTCAAATGTTAGTGTGAAATTGAACACTGCAGTCTATATATATATATATATATATATATATATATATATATATATATATATATATATATAATAAATAATTTGCACAAAGCAAGCTGATCCACTTTTCCATGTTGATAATAACATTGGGACAAAAAGAAATCAAGAGACATGTAGAATGTGAGATTAATTGCGAGTCGACTATGACATTAATGCGATTAATCGTAATTAAATATTTTAATCGTTTGTCAGCACTAGTATTTAGGCCTACCTAATTTCCCTCTTCAAAGTCACATCAGAAGAGTAGTAACAGGCTTACTTGCTTTGGTGTTTGTAAAGCATTAACAAAGAATTGTTCACGTAAGAAAAGTTCCTTTTTCATTTTTTATTTTCTATGTAGATGCACCCCCCTATAAAATCACCCCAGTAGTCGAGAAGGATTTATTATTTCCAAATAGAGCTATTTATATCATCTTGTAAAAATTTGTATTTTTCTCATATTGCAATATATATCGCAGGAAAAACAAATATCGCAATGTCATTTTTTTCCCCAATATTGTGCAGCCCTAGTGTAGACCTCTGGTAGGTCATAAAACGTTGTCAACCTGTAACTGATACACTTGAGCTCATGGTTTGTTGTCTGATTTTAGTTTTCCTTCCATTCATATTAAGTTTCCTCATCAGGTTTTCTGAGCAAAATGTGGCTGCACTGCCTGGGTCAAGAAATGCATAGGTTTGTATGACTTTGTCTCTTTTGCTGGATTTGACCTGAACTGGTAAAATGGATAAAATCCCGTCATTATTCCGGGCCCCTGTATGACCACATACAGATAGGTTTATAATGGCTTTTTCTACTGTCAGGAGTACATAGAATATAAAATACATTTCAGTATCATCATGTTAACTAAAAGCTTTGATTACTAAAGAGTTTGCTTGGCTCCACAACATTATACAATAATGTTATGTGAAGGGGAATGCATGAAACAGTTACAGAATCTAAACTATTTTTGTTGTGCAAACTGCAAAGTAGTAAAATAAACTTAAATCAAATAAATACACACACCAACAACTTGAACATTGCTTCCTTATTAAAACAAAATAGTTAGTTGTATAAATACTACCTTGGCAAAAGGTAATGTTAGGTTGTTGTAGAAAAGTGGGCGACTGAACGTAGCTCCACTGTCAGCTTGCTTCGATGTTGTTTGAATAACGTTAGTAGTTTGGAGGAAGTATTTCTAGGCGGCAAGACATCTTAACTCCAGCGTAGGGTGACCAGATTTCCCGGAACTAAAACTGGGACACTTTGCGCGTAACTGTAGTGCTCGTGCACGCACACGCTTTTTAACGTGAACATGTGCCAGCCTAGGCCAGACATAGACACAGACAGATTAGACACAATTTTGCCAAAAGCACACTTAGGCCTACTGCTCTCAACATACTGGGGTATCTCATTTAATATTAGCATTTTTTCAGTAATAATAACAAGCATTTTATTAGTATGTAGCCTACACTGAGTGAGTTTTGCGTGGGACCAACTTTATTTTTCAGAATTAAAGCATTCTTTTGGAAAATGCACCCATTGAACTTGTGAAAAACTTTGTAAAAAGGTATTTTTTCATTGCATGGCACTCAAAACATTATTTGGAACTGCTGCCACGGGCTTGAACTAAAGTTATGGTAACACTTTATGGTAAGGGTACATGAATTATGAATTCATGCATGAATTAATACATGATTTGTGCATTACTTCATTCCTTATATCTTATGAATCATCAGGAATTGACATGAGTTCATAGCCTCTCATTCATGACATCATGCATGAACAACACATCAACTAAAGCATTAAGTAAGGTGGGAACTAGAGGGCTGCATTGGGATTGTGTCCCACCGGGTCCCACGGGACCCAACACAAGTCTTGCGGGGTTTGGCTAAAAAAACACTGCGGGATCGGGATGTAGCCTAGCGACAGGATGGAGTCAATAAATGATGTGGAAAAGAACCTTAAACGAGGTCTTTACAACACAAAAACAAAGCAAGGCAAGTCTGACATTTGGAGAAGTTTCTCAATTGTTTGTGACAAAGATGGAAACGAACTGGACTGGTTCGTTGTGACAAATGTGCAAAAATACTAGTCTACAACGGACACAAATCCGGCACCTCTGGGTTGACGCGACACACCTGCTCTGTTCTCCCCGGTCAAAGTAAGCTGCTTTTCAAGGATAAACAACATCTCCCTACACACATTAAACAAGCAACTACTGGGAAATGTGTGGAAGAGTGCTGTCTAGACATAAGGCCATATGACTTTGTCGCCGGGAAATGCTTAGTTGACATATCGCAACACTTTGTTAATGTCGCCGCTAAATATGGCAAATTTGATGTAAAAGGTGTTTTACCTCATCCAAACACTGTATCCAGATGTGTCGAGGGGCGAGCACAAGCACTGCAGGCGTCAGTGGCAGCAGAGATAAAGCCCATCATCGAAACATATGGATGTGCCATCACAACAGATATATGGACGGAGGATTAGCATAAAACTTCATTCATATCCGGCACCATCCATTATACAAACAACAACTTCAACCTTGTTTCCAGGGTGTTATTTGCGGCTCCCTTCGAGAGTGGTGTATCAAAAACAGGGGAGAATATCAGGGTCCTGCTGTTCCAGAAACTCTGTAAATTTGGAATAGATGCGTCACTTCTGTCTGGCCGTGTTGTGTTTGTCACTGACCATGGAGCCAACATAGTCGCTGCCCTGCGTGGATACACCAGGCTGAACTGCAACGCGCACATCCTGAACATCACCCTGTCAAGTGCATTTGCACCAGGCGTGTTGGCTGAAACTACTGAGCCGTCTGAACTGTTGGACCAACGCAAAAAAACTGGTGAAATATTTCAAACATTCAGGTCTGCAAAACAGCTTGAAGCTCAAGCAATCCATCGAGACAAGATGGAATTCAAACTATGATATGCTGGATTCCATACTGCAACAGCATGAGGAGATCTCCACATTACTGCTTATTTTAGCTAACGACTTTCTCCATGTATGCTGCGGTTGTTAAGCTTTGGTTACAGCGGTGATCTTGTATTCATTGCCAAAGTGTTCTAACAGATGTTTACCCATAGTATAGCCTCTGTCTGGGGCCATATACTGACTCCTCATTTCCACCGACTGCAGAACGTCTGCGGAACGGCTCTGCTGCGTGTCGGCTTCGTGCTCCGCCGTTGGTCAATACCCACCAGGTCCGGATTTGTTGTGTAATGGCTGCGGCCATGACTGACAGCTGAAGTCACTCTGACCCTTGAGATCTTGCGAATTCATGTATGATCACATGATATAACAAAAAATAGAAGCTCTGCGTATCTGCTCCGGAGGGCTGCGGACCGCCGGAACTGGGACGGAGTCGTAACACAGCCGTTCCGCAGTCAGTGAAAATACACACATTGACTTTAATGGAAACCTATTGACTCCGCCGCCGTTCCGGAGCGGATCTGCAGACGTTCCGCACTCGGTGGAAATTCGGGGGGACAGCTCAAACTAGCTCTTTTGGATGTCCTCTCGTGTATTTATCCAAGAAATACAAACAATCTCCTTTGTTGCAGGCATTGCTCTCCACACAATGTTCAAGTGCTCTAATAAATGTTTTGTACTCTAGAGGATTGCGGTAAAAAAATTGCATTTCTCTTTGTGGTAATAAATGAGCAGTCTGTTGTTGTATAAGCATGGTGGATATTTCATTTTGTTGTATAGCACTGATGTTTCATCCTTTCTTTGCAGGTGTAGTTCAGACTTAATGACATTTGGATTTGTTGTAAGTTGCACATGAGGGTCGAAAATAGGTTTGCTTAATGGTTTATATGCAGAAATGTCACCAACATGGTATATAAACAAAACAAAAAAGCAAAGCTTCATAATGGCTCCAAATAGGGATGCACCTATCCACATTTTTTCACTTCCGATCCGATACCTGAATTTGGATATCGGCCGATACCGATACTGTTCCGATACCAGAGCTGTGTTTGCTTTAATATTATTATTATCATTACTTGAGGTAGGTATAAGGTCAGAAAACAAAGTCCTGTCAACAGGAGAAATCCCATTCTGAAAACAAATATGCTGTTATGTGGGCAGCTTGTTTCTCCCTTTTCTGTTTCCCTTCCTCCTTGTTTTGTCCCCTCTTTGTCTGTTGTATCTGTTTTTATGTTTGTCCCCTTTATGTATGTTAGTCTGTCGGTGTGTGTCCAGAGTGGATCAAGGGGCGTGCTCAGGATCAGCCTCACCTGTGCAGCTGCGGGTTGTTCCAGTGATTCCTGCCTTCACAGCTGCATCTTATTTCGCTCATCAGACCTGCACTACTTATACCTGGGCATGACTCTCCACCGACGCCAGATCGTTATACTAACTTGAGCGGTAACTTGGCTCACCAGTAGAGTTCCGTATTTTGTCGTTTGCCTGGCTCGTAACACCTCCTAACCTGTTTTTTGTTCTACCTTTAGTTTTGATTTACCTCCCAGCCTGTCTACCTGCCTACCAGCCTGTCTGCCTGCCTGCCTGCCTGCCTCAACCTCACCTACCTCCGGAGCGGACGAGCCACTCTGTTCCTGTTCTTTTGTTATATGTTTGGACTAAGACAATTGAGTCAAAATTAAAAGAATTTTTATTTTATTTTTTCCACTCCCTTGTCGTGTCTGTTTCCTCTGGTTGCTGGGTTGACCATTGCCTTAACATATGCAACTGTAAGGGTTTTCAAATTGATTGTCATGTCAATATTTATTACATTCCCAAAATGTCAAATACTTGAGTCTTGAAATATAAGAAAAGTGCAAGTGTATACATCTGACACACACACACACACACACACTATCAATAAAACAGTGTGCATCTGAACAGCACAAATCAAGTACAATCAAGGTTTTAAAATGTCAAATATTTGAAATATAAGAAAAGTGCAATAACTGTAAACATCTTATACACACACACACACACACACACACACACACACACACACACACACACACACACTATCAATAAAACAGTGTGCATCTTAACAGCACAAATCAAGTACAGTAGGAGTTTTGGCACTGAAGATGACCTGGATTAAGCTTAACGCCAGAGTCTAACTATTCTTCAAAATAAAATGTAAATGACTCCTCAAAAACTTAACACTGAAGGAGTGATGTAGTGTTCAACAAATCTCACTTAAACATTGGCAGGTTCTTTTTGAGGAATATGAGCATTTCTGCTCTCTCTGCTGTCAGATGATTCCTCTTTTCATCCACGATTTTGGATTCCGTGCTAAACAGTCTTTCGCTTTCCACACTGGTTGAGGGGGAACTCAGGAACTTTACCGCAACAGCAGCAAGGAGAGGAAAGCGAGCATGGTTGTTTGCCCAGTACTGGAAAGGGCTGTCTTTCTTGCCCATCGTTAGTTCTTTCAAATACATTTGCATTTGGATAACCGCTGCCTGGGTACCTTCTTCACCCATAAAGAATCTGACACACAAATTAAATAGGTTGAGTACAGCTTATTTGTTGCTGCTGCAAGAACCCAGCATGCATGCATGTACATAGACACACACACACACACACACACACACACACACACACACACACACACCTCCCCCTTATCCAGTTCATTGTAAGCCACATTAACAATCAATCAACATGTAGTTGGTTTAGCAGGATTTAACTTTTTCAGTTTAAAATTTAGCCAACATTAATAAATAGGGCATTAATAAAAAGATGACTCACCTATCCTTGTATTGAGCGTCCACTAACATGGCAACAGCGTACAGGGGTTCACTTTCAATGCTGCTGAATTTCCTGCTGACAGCTTGGAGGAGCGTGCTTTTCATTGTTTTGATGCTGCTGTCAGTGCTGTTCTCCTCGGCTAGAAGGCGTGTTAAAACAGTGACGGCTGCTACGTCGGCTGCAGTGGAGGTCGCTGAGCTGATTTTCCTGGTTAACTCCTGTTTTTTCCAGCAAACCCCACTCGTTGGCTGACAGTGTTGCCGGCAAGTTGTGGTCGGCAGCATATGCACAGAGAGGTCGCTTCTCTTTCAGAAGGCTCGTGATCATTTAGAAGGAGCTGTTCCATCTTGTTTGAACATCTTGAACAAGACGAGTTGGGGTGGTCGCGGTTCCCGCACCTTGCATTTCATGCTGCAGGTCTTCCAAGCGAGACTGTGTGAGTTGTGCTTGAAATGTGCTACGATCTTCCTGCTGTTTGCTAATGAATCACTTACGCTGCGTTGTGACATTAGTCCCTCGTGCACAACGAGCTACAACGAGTGAGCAAAACAGTCCAAATTAGGAACTGCCAAGTCTTCCATCACAGCCTTCTTATTACGTGCATTGTCCCGTAGAATGGCATGCACTTTTTCCAGAGGGATCTCCCAGTGATTTAACATCTCTGTAATGGAGGCTGCGATTGTAGCTCGGTTGTGTGAACCCCTGCACTTTTTTACCTGAAGCACCGCACTACGGAGGCCATGTGTATCTGAGACAACCCGGTGCACTGTGAGGCTTACCAGCGACATTGGGCAGACATCTGAAGTCCAAATATCTATAGTAAAGCTCAGGGCTGGAACTCCTTTTAACTTCTCAGCTAACTTGGGTGACACTCAGCTGTATAGTTAAGGTAGCGCAGTCGCTGATAAATATTCCCTGGATGGTAAACTATACCGTGGCTGCAAGTGTTCAATCAGGCTGCGAAATCCAGCGTTTTCCACCACTGGTAACCGGTTGGTCATCGAGTACGATGAAGTTGAGCAACTTCTCGGTAATCCCTTTAGCCTTTACGCTGTCTGCCTTGAGTTTACCTTGCTTCCTCCAGAAGTGATCTTTAACGTGGTGCTTTTTTAAATGTTTGATTGCGTTCGTTGTGTTGTACAACGCGAGGGAGTTTCCACCTCTCTGAATTACGGCTTTGCAAACATTGCATTTTGCTGTCTTGCTCTGCGGTGTTTCCAGTGTGAAATATTTCCACACAGCGGACATGTTGGCTAGCCACAATGCTGCTCAATGCTATCCTGCTAGCTGGCTGCAAACTGCGGAATGGATTTCCTGAGCGGGGGCGTGTCTCATAACTCTGTGTCTCAGTGAGCCACGCCTCCGTTCAGGAAATCTATTCGACAGTTTGCAGCCAGCTAGCAGACTAGCCGCGTTAAAGCGCAGACATGGCTCATGGATATTGGATATCTCCGCAGGTTGGATCGGGAAAATCCGATACATGAATTACGCTGGTATCGGTCCCTTTACCAATACTGGATTGGATCGGCCCCATCCCTAGCTCCAACAATGGCTATTTATAACTTTCAGTTTTTGTTGATTCTAGCGGTCGCTTTGGACAAAAGCGGTAGTGTTTTTATCACATCTGCTGTAGTAAAGATCTTTTCTTTACGGTAGGGTGACCAAACGTCCTCTTTTGCCCGGACATGTCCACTTTTTACGTCCTGTCCGGGGGGGTTATAAATTCATGAAAATGTCCGGTTTTCACTGTTTTTCATAGGACCAAAAGCGTGTACTTAAATTGACCGTCGCTTTGCACACAATACTACGGTACCTTGTTGCGTGGCGTAATTCCCGAGAGGCTGCCTCTGCGACACGCACATACACTGGGAGCAGACAGTACTATATATCCTTTTTGTTTGTTAAGTTAGTATCTTTGTGAGACTGTTTTATTATTTATCTTATTACATTGAAAAGGCATTAAGAGATATTTATTTGAAGCTGGATTTTCTGACACAGAAGAGGTCATATTTAGAACATTATTTCATATTATTTATTTATTTGAAAAGAGAGCTATTATTTTGTTACAGTTTATAACAGATTTTATTTTATTTTATTACAGTTATAAAGTTATTTTTGTACCATTGAGGCATAATAAAGTATGTTCATTAACCTCGGAGAAGCCTGTCTGAATTTGTGTCTTGAGGCCGGGCCGGGTGTCCTCTTTTTTGGAAATCAAAATATGGTCACCCTACTTTACGGTGCTGATTTGCTCGACCAGAACATCATTGAATTGGACATATTATGCTTTTCCGTATTTTCTGTCATAGCTACAATGTTATAATGTTGAATTTTCATGTTAAACATGGCCAAAACTTCAAATAATAAGGTTAACGTATTTTAGAGAAATCCCAGTGAGTAGATTCAAAAATACAAATGTGAACCTGGAAATGCTATATAATAGTTCCTTTAATTTACAATAAATGTAAATGGACTGTATTTATATAGCGCTTTTCTAGTTTTAACAACTACTCAAAGCGCTTTAACATAGTACAGGAACCATTCACCATTCACACAATGTGGCCAACGCCGCCATACAAGGTACCACCTGCTCATCAGATAAACATCCACACACATCTACACTCCGATGCGCAGCATCGGGGGAAACTCGGGGTTCGGTGTTTTGCCCACTTCGACATGGGACTGCAGGGCCAAGGATCAAACCACCAACCTTCCGATTGGCAGGCAACCACTCTACCACTGAGCCACAGCCGCATAAGATAACATGTTTCAGATGCCTCGTTGCATTTCAAGTGTTACATACGGTAACTTAGCCTGGATGTATCATGAGCTAAACCGTGTAACGTTATCACTGTCGCTGTGTCACAAGCCAAAGCATTAAGAGTTTGTTGTAGCAACCAACGTAATAATAACCTAGATTAATATAGCGCATTTCATGAAACCCAAGGACGCTTTACACATGTACAGGGGGAAGGGAAAAGAAAATAGTAGGCCAACACTAACACAGACTGAAAGTAATAAGAACCAGGCACTAAATAGAAGGGGTACGCAATTTAATGTAGACTACTGACTTCAACCACATTGCACATTGTAAAGTTATTTTATGAATGAAATAGACATATTACATACCTGAGGTACAATTCGGGGTGGGTCATTTACAATCCTGTAATTGTCTCCATCTAATGAAAGCCTGACCGTCATCTGTCACTTTCCCTTTTAAACTTAGTTGTACCTCATTTAACATATTCTAAAATAAAATTAAAATACAATTAGGACTATATAAGAAATCTCCTGCTACCTTTTATCTGGCTGGATACGCTAACAGACTTTTTCGGTGTTACACCGAAATCTGGTCAGAATGTGTTATTGTGAGCCTGTCTGCCTGCCATCATTTTGTGACTGCGGGAAAAATCGGACCTGGGGTCTCATTTGCGTAGGACTAAAAGTGTACGTACGCCCAAAAGCCCAAAATGGCATATGCCAAAAAAAAGATTTTTAAAACGCACACCTGTAAGCAATGTTCACTTTATAAATCAGAGATTACCTACAAGTGTGCGTACGTGGATCAGCCTCTTATCCTGCCCCCATTTTTAACCATAAATAGTCAATGCAAAGCACCTCATGAATGCTGATCAGTATATAAATGACATCGTTTTTTCGTAAGGGTGAATCATGGCGACAGGTGGGAAAAGAGCGAAAAAGCGCAACTTCTCAGACACTGAGATTGAAATACTTGTAGGGGAGGGGGAGGCCCAAAAAAAACAAGGGGGTAAGTCAGCTTTAAGAGAGCGAAGCGCTTATGGCGCCATTTTGATGCTACCAAGCACTCACCCCCCGTTAGCATTCCATTGACTGCCATTCATTTTGGCGTCACTTTGACAGCGAATAACTTTACATCTGAAGCGTTTAAAGACTTGATTTGTCCATTGTTTATTTCTAAAGAAACACGACAATGTATGAAAGGCTCCATTACCTTGTACCTCACGTTATGGTAGCAGACGTTTTTATAAAAATAGGCTAACGATTGTGTCATAACCACGAGACTTACTGTCGCATAGTACAGGAATTACCGTATAGTACAGAAGAAGCTCGCAGGCAGTTTCGACTTAACATTAGCTGTTTAAGTTGAATTACTAATGTTAACTAGCATTTTAGTTAGAAATAATTAGTCTGTACCTATGTTATCTCCTTACATATACCTACGCTCTCCGTCTCTGCAAGATTGGGAATGATTGAGATTTCTCTTGGCACGCCTACCAGAAGACTTACAACTTTCAGACAGTTTACTCACGTCACATCTACGTCGTCTCAGTTTGCAGCTGCGCAGTAACGCTCAGCCATCACTGGAAAAGTGCTTCATAACTAAAAAAAGTTATGCGAGTGGCAACATGTTGCTGCTGCCGTCAACTCTGCCAGTGGGACAGAGCCCACAGTGGCAGAACAAAAAAAAGTTGACCGATCTGATGGTATACTACATCTTTTTACTCCTTCACCAACATTTATTTAATTTGTTGCTTATGTATTTGAAGAGGTTTTACTTTAATGTGTGAAATAAAGAATCTCATTCATTCAAGTTGGAGGCAAAGAGGAAACTGTCCTCCCACCGCCAGAGTGTGGCTGCAACTGGTGGGGGCCCAAGTACACCTGAGCTCACATCAATAGACAGCGAAATCGCTGCCATAATTGGAGAGGCCAGCATGTGTGGGATTGTGTCGGAAAAGGAGAGAGACCACAGAGGATCAAAGTTAAACAGATTTTAAAGTTTTATTGTAGGCTAAAGTGTGTGTGTGTTGGGTCAAACAAGTAGTTAAATTGTTTGTTCTCCAGTCCTTCCAGAGTCTGGAGCGGTGGGTGGACAGGAAGTTCTCGGCGAGGAGAGCAACTGTGAGGGGTCCTCTGCAGCTGCACAGCGTCCAGCTCCAATCAGCGGTGCACCTCGTACGCATGACATCCTCACGAATTCTTGCCCCATGCTGATAGGCCTCGTCGGGCAGGGAGCTGTGGTTCAGGGTCACAATGCTGTGGGGGACGTAGGTCAGGAGGGAGAGGGATACCGGTCCTCAGTGCCACATTGTGCAGAACACCACACGCCCTGATTATTGTGCACACCTTTGCCAGGTGGTAAAGCAGTCTGCCACCTGATGCGTCCAGAGCACGCCATCTGCATTTAAGCAGGCCGATCCACGACCGAGCGTGCACGAGAGTGGACCTCGTTGTAGCGCATTTCATTTGCGCTCTGTGGGTTCAAAAATGGGGTAAGAAGCCAGCGTCTGAGGGGGTAGCCACTGTCACCTACAGGTTGTAATTAAAATATAATTACAGTCAACATCAGGACAAATTGTTACAATTTCTAAATGTTAACTCACCAAGAAGTCAGCCATCACATCCTACACTGCTATTTGTCAGGATAAAGAAATCATGTGTTGAACCAGGCCAGCGTGCCACAATGTTTGTAAAGGGCCTTTTAGAGTCACATATGACTTTCACATTAATAGAATGGACATGCTTTCTATTGACATAAACAAATTCGTTTTAGATTATATTCGGGAAACCGGACATTGCTGCAAATTGCATTTTAATTTTGGCCTGTTCTCGAGCAGTGTAGGGAAACCTGATGTATCTACTACCTATATTAATAATACATTCCAAAACGGCAGGCATTATTGCACTCAGGGGCGGCTGCAATATACCAGACCTATAGGATGAGATTTAACAGAATTAGATGATATCCAGATAAGGCTTAGTGATTAAATTGAAGATTATATATAATGATATAAAACACTTACCTGTCTGCCAATTCCGCATTACGCACGGGGAGTCACTGCAGTATAAACGTGCGTACGCATGGGTCAGAGTTTGCGTGGAGGACCGCACATTCTCCCGTCAAGATTGTTTTTTATAAATCACAACCTTTGAGTGGGAAGTGGCGTAGGCACATTTTCAGACCCGTTTTGTGCGTACGCCACATTTATAAATGAGACCCCTGGTCAAAGGCATTAATAAAAACTGTATAAAAATAGCGTTCTTTTCACTGTTTGTCATTTATGATCATCAGATTAAAAATTACAGTTGTTGCAGTTCGGAGGGGTTGCAGTTCGGTGGGCTCGGGATCTCATCGCTGCTCTTTGCAGATGATGTGGTCCTGATGGCATCATCGGCCTGTGACCTTCAGCACTCACTGGATCGTTTTGCAGCCGAGTGTGAAGCGGCTGGGATGAGGATCAGCACCTCTAAATCTGCTGGTTCTCAGCAGGAAACCGATTGAGTGCCTTCTCCAGGTAGGGAATGAGTCCTTACCCCAAGTGAAGGAGTTTAAGTACCTTGGGGTCTTGTTCGCAAGTGAGGGGACAATGGAGCGGGAGATTGGTCGGAGAATCGGCGCAGCGTGGGCGGTATTACATTCAGTTTATCGCACCATTGTGACGAAAAGAGAGCTGAGCCGGAAGGCAAAGCTCTCGATCTACCGGTCAGTTTTCGTTCCTACCCTCACCTATGGTCATGAAGGTTGGGTCATGACCGAAAGAACGAGATCCAGGGTACAAGCGGCCGAAATGGGTTTCCTCAGGAGGGTGGCTGGCGTCTCCCTTAGAGATAGGGTGAGAAGCTCAGTCATCCGTGAGGAGCTCGGAGTAGAGCCGCTGCTCCTTCACATCGAAAGGAGCCAGTTGAGGTGGTTCGGGCATCTGGTAAGGATGCCCCCTGGGCGCCTCCCTAGGGAGGTGTTCCAGGCACGTCCAGCTGGGAGGAGGCCTCGGGGAAGACCCAGGACTAGGTGGAGGGATTACATCTCCAACCTGGCCTGGGAACGCCTCGGGATCCCCCAGTCAGAGCTGGTTAATGTGGCTCGGGAAAGGGAAGTTTGGGGTCCCCTGCTGGAGCTGCTCCCCCCGCGACCCGACCACGGATAAGCGGACGACGATGGATGGGATGGATGGAGATTAAAAATTACACAGTTTAAGAAACATTAAAAAGTTACATAATAAGATGCGCAGCGGAGGACGGTTGTCTCCGCCGAAGTTCATTAATACCTGACAATGGACACCTCGAAGGGCATTAACCCGCTTATACCATGGCCACTTGCCAAATAACATATTTTTAAAACATGAGTTTATATTTTAATTTGTTTTACAATCGAAATCTAAAGTTTTTCCAAACAATAACTAAGTTTCACTGGCTACGCCTTAGGGTTTGACTAATACCTGGGGCCTGTTTCAGAAAGCAGGTTTAGTGAAAACTGAGTTTGTTAACCCTGAGATGAGGGAAACTGGGTTTTCCATTTCAGAAAGAGAGGGAACTTAACCTCAGAGTCAGTTACTATGGTAACTGAGTATGTGAACCTAACCTGGTCGGGAGCAAGTCTCCTTACTCTGACACAGCGCTCTTTCATTTCCTCATTCATTCATTCATTCAGTCTGTAGCTTATCAGGTGCATTTCAGCGCAGTGTTGTCATCTGCATGAAAAAAAAAACATGTTGGTTTATTAACTATGTTAGGCAGATTATAAAACGTTTTTTTCTCGAACATGGCATGTCCTTTTGTCGATGATCCCGTTGATGAAGAAGCTGTATTACTTCACATACGTCGGGAGATGATATTGAGGCCCCGACATATGCATTTTTATTTCCAGCATTTGCATATATGCATTTTCATTTTTCTTCACAGTCGATCAGATATGTTGATACCTTATCCGTCCTCATATCACTAACATCCACCATCGTGGACATGCTCTACATCCCAGCAGATGTTTTGTCTCGGTGCATGAATTGTCTCAGTCCGGCAGAGCCGCCGCTAGCTTATCTTAGCGTAGTGAATGGAATCCTTTGTTGCCGGTTAGCATGTTGTGAGTAAAAGTGAGCCAACAACAACAAAAAACAACCTAATTACTTATTATGGCCTGTGTATTAACAACAAGTACAAATAGCAACACAAAATAAGACTAGGCGATTTCCTAGGCATATATTGATTCGGGACTATATTGGGTGGAAGTAGCCTACAGCCGAAGCACTGCTACATTGGCTCACGCAGATCACGCAGCTGTTATGGCCGAGGCTCTGACCCAAAACACAGAGAATCACACGCAGACACAGTGGGCGAAGCACAAGGAAATTCAGGAAAGTACTGATGTGAACAAACAAGGTAGCTATCACACTGGGAGACAAGTTACCACATTGGTAGCTGTAAGGATCTGCCGCCAAAGATGAGTTCCGCCGGGTCTAAATACTGCAGCAGTCCTTAGTTGAATCAACTACAGCTGTGCAGGCAGGTAAATCGGCCGGCCACGCCCCTTGACCTACTTTCAGGCCACGCCAGCAACACGCACAGGACGAAGAGAATAGCTGCCCCCATAACAGCAGCACCTGAAACCCCCCAACTTTCGTCAACATGCCGGCGTGAATAGCTGGCTATTTTTCCTACAGTAGACAGTGAATGGCGATGAACATGGCGGATTTTGTGAGAGATGAAGAGGATGACTTCTCAGACAGTCAAGACCCAGAAGCATACCTCTACGAACCAGAGTTTTCAGAAGAGGAGCTGCGTGTTTTGGGAATAGAACGAGAGGAGGAGGAGGTAGCAATCGCTGAACAGCCTGATGATGTGAGGATGAAAGCCAACAGGATCTGGTGGTGGGAGTGTGCGGGAATATGCCAACATACGCCAACTGAAATAGAGTGTCTGTGATGTGGCGAGTGGGACAACGTACCACCGGACAACATGAGCGTGCTGCCTGCAGTTGTGTCGCAGCTACCGAGGATTTCTCGGCGTTGATCCATCCAGCAGTCCTCGACCTTTTTTTTCCCGGTGTGATAAAGTCAACTGGGAAAAATGCTGAATGGACCCAATAAACAGCTGTCCACAGAGTGATTACTGTAAATATGACGCTTGGTTATTTTACGGGATAGATCAACCCATATTAGACCTGTACTCACACAGATTGCTGCATGATATCTCTGTGCCAAGTAGCAGTGCTTCGGCTGTAGGCTACTTCCACCCAATATAGTCCCAAATCAATATATGCCTAGGAAATCGTCTAGTCTTATTTTGCGTTTCTAAAAATTAACCGTTATAGCTGATAGAGGTGAAAGTGAAAGTGAGTGACGTGACTCGCTGAGAAGCGAGCAGGCTGAGACTAGTTGACTGAACGTTAGTTGTAGAGAAGAGTATGTCGCAGAAAAGGATACAAGAGTTTTTCTTCCGTAATAGTAATGCGGCTACATTTAGTAATATTTTATCTGTAGATGTTACAGTTGATGTTTCCTCGTCCACTGCCGAGGCAAACTGTTGATTAGCTGTAGAGCCAGAGTCTGAAATAATGTCAGCAAGCAGCAGCCGAGAGGGCATGAGGATGAAATACACACTGACTGAGAAAGCCTAGTGACGAGTCCATAGCAACCAGTTCACGTGTTGAATTTGTTATTACCCAGTGTGCTTTGTTGAATGGTCTCAATGTTTTATTGTTGTCAGACGGGAGTAGTGAGGCTTGGACCCAAATGCAGTTCAGTTCAAAAAACAGAGTTACAACAGTTGGTTCCAAAAACAGGTAGGCCAGGAAATGAGGAAGCCAGGAAACACACCATACAGGAGCACACCTTCCAGGAACAACAATGAGCCGACACAGGACAAGGGGAACACAAAGACTAAATACAGAGGATAACGAGGAAACAAGAGGCAGGTGACACAAGGGCTGGGAAACGGGTGGAAAACATCAAGCAATCACAAGAGCGGGAAAAACCAAAAGACAGGAAGTAAAACTAGACATCACAAGGGGAGACAGACAACCTTTCAAAATATGACAGGAAAACAGAACTAAATACAAAACAGACTATCAAAATAAGACAACACCAAAACCATGACAGAACCCCCCCCCCCTCAAGGGACGGATCCCAGACGTCCCACAAAAAACAAACAAACAAAAAACAACCCAAAGGAGGGCGAGAGAGTCAGAAGGAGGAAAAAGGGTGACTGGGGCATAGGGAACAGAGAGCCCTAGGGGCACAGGAGACTGGGGAACAGGGAACACGGGGCACCGGGGACACAGGGCACTGGGGACACAGAGCACTAGGGACAGAGGGGACAGAGGGCACTGGGGACACAGGGAACTGAGGCACAGGGGACAGAGGGAACTGGGGCACAGGGAACCTTGGCACAGAGGGAACTGGGGCACAGGGGACAGAGGGAACTGGGGCACAGGGGACAGAGGGAACTGGGGCACAGGGGACTGGGGACACAGGGAATAGAGGGCACAGGAGTCACAGGACACTGGGGACACAGGGAACGAAGGGCACAGGGGCACAGGGAGCGAAGGGCGCTGGGGCACAGGGAGCGAAGAGCGCTGGGGCACAGGGAGCGAAGAGCGCTGGGGCACAGGGAGCGAAGAGCGCTGGGGCACAGGGAACGAAGAGCGCTCGGGACTCAGGGACTGGGGAGTGAGGACACACGGGACTGGACAGACTTGGACGAGGCAGACAAAGACGAAACAGACTCAGACTGGACACATGCAGACACAGACGAGACAGATTCAGACAGAACAGACACGGACAGAACTGACACGGACCGGACAGGATCAGACACAGATGGGACGGACTCTGACAAAACAGACGCAGACGTGGATGGGACTGATGCAGACGGGACAAACATAGAAGGGACCGACTCGGACTTAGGGGCAGGGAAGGTAACAGGGACGCGGACCGTGAGGGGGACAGAGACGGGCACGGTGACGGGAACAGAGACGGGCACTTTGACATAGACAAGGACGGGCACGGTGACATAGACAAAGACGGGCACGGTTACAGGGACGGGGACGGGCACGGTGACAGGAACGGAGATGGGCACGGTGACAGGGATGGAGACGGGCACGGTGACGGGGATGGAGACGGGCACGGTGACGGGGATAGACAAATTGGGGTTGGGGGCGCTGGAGCCCGGCAAGGTGATAGGGGGAAAAGGCATGGCCCGGTTGGGGAAGCCGGACACCAGTTCGGAGGTCTGGCTAGCTAGCCAGGGGTCTGGGAACAGGGAGACCGCTAGCCGGCCGGGGAAGAGGGAGACCGCTAGCCGGCCGGGACTCAGGGGGCTCTGGGGTGGCCGCTACACGGCCGGGAGTCAGGGGGCTCTGGGGGGGCCGCTACACGGCCGGGACTCAGGGGGCTCTGGGGGGGCCGCTACACGGCCGGGACTCAGGGGGCTCTGGGGGCCCACTACACGGCCGGGACTCAGGGGGCTCTGGGGGGGCTGCTACACGGCCGGGACTCAGGGGGCTCTGGGGGGCCGCAACACGACTCAAGGGAATCTGGGGGGGGGGCACACAGCCGGGACTCTAGGAACTCTGGGGGGCGGCCACACGGCCGGGACTCTAGGAACTCTGTGGGACCACTACATGGCCAGGACTCTAGGAACTCAGGGGGACCGCTACATGGCCGGGACTCTAGGAACTCAGGGGGACCGCTACATGGCCGGGACTCTAGGAACTCAGGGGGGCTCTCTGAGGCACTGACCAACGACAAAGTCTCTGGAGCACTGACCAACGGCAAAGTCTCTAGTGGGCTGACCAACGGCAGAGCCTCTGGGGCACTGGAGACAAGCGTAGACTCTGGGAGAAGCGTCAGCATAGACTCTGGGAGAAGCGTCAGCGTAGACTCTGGGAGAAGCGTCAGCGTAGACTCTGGGAGAAGCGTCAGCGTAGACTATGGGAGAATATATATATATATATATAGTATACTCTGGACGGCTGGACGTCAGCTCAGGAACAGAAGGACTGCACGTCAGCTCAGGAACAGAAGGGCTGCACGTCAGCTCAGGAACAGAAGGGCTGCACGTCAGCTCAGGAACAGAAGGGCTGCACGTCAGCTCAGGAACAGAAGGGCTGCACGTCAGCTCAGGAACAGAAGGGCTGCACGTCAGTGGAGGCTCTGGGAGGTCGGACTGGGTCTGACGACTGGGGCCATACCGTTTTTTCCTCCGCCTACGGCCTCCAAGGGTAGACCCTGGGAGGACGGTCGGCGTCGACTCCGGGAGGACGGTCTGCGTCGACTCTGGACAGCTAGACCTCAGCGGAGGTTCAGGACGGCTGGACGTCAGCGGAGGTTCAGGACGGCTGGACGTCAGCGGAGGCTCTGGACGGCTGGACGTCAGCGGAGGTTCAGGTACACAGGTCAGCTCAGGCACAGGTACACAGGTCAGCTCAGGCACAGGTACACAGGTCAGCTCAGGCACAGGTACACAGGTCAGTTCAGGCACAGGTACACAGTTCAACTCCGGCTCAGGGTCACTGGACAACAAGGGCTCTGGTCCGCTGGACAGCTCTGGTCCGCTGGACAGCTCAGGCTCTGGTCCGCTGGACAGAGGTTGAAGCAGGGAATGGCGTCGGGACCGATTATGACCACGTCCTCTCTTGCGACCACGTTTGACACTGGTCAACTCAAGCTCGAGGTCACTGGACAACAAGGGCTCTGATCTAACTAAATACAAAACAGACTATCAAAATAAGACAAAACACCATAACCATGACAATTGTTATATTTCATGTGAATACTAGTTTACTAGAGGAGTAACTTAGTATTTGAAGTAATGTAGTAGTAATGCAGGAAGTGTGCATTTAGTTTCCATACTTATTATATTTCCACAACAATGTTAGTGAATAAATCTACTGAAATGGCCACCACACCATAACAGAGGAGTGTGATGCGTAAGATGAGAATGCAGAGGTTAACACAGTTATATTATGGCTGTAAAAGAACAAATGTTATTTCTATGACTTTGCTAAGTGCAAGTCAATATAGAAGTCAACATTAACGTTTTGGGGAGGTTTATGTGTTTATGTTTATTTTAGTTATAGAAAAAGTATTGCTGGTGAAGGTAGGGTGATGTTTAAATTTTCAGAAAATCTCATAACTCCTCCACTATCCCCTTATACTAATAATGAATAGTACTTGAACTGTTGAAATCTATCTTGGGGGAGAAATTATCAGGCATCCACTATTTTGTTATTCAGCCCCCCTGGTCAAAAATATGTTCCCGCGCGCCTGCATGTGCGCATCAGTAGTTCCAGTTCCAGAGGGGTAAAGTATGCCGACCAGTTTGTTTGTGGTTGTTGCCATGGTGAATTGTAGTATCATGGCTCCGTTCATGCTGCCTTTTTAATGTGGTGGTGCACGCGCTTAACTCTGAGTGAACCTACTCTGAGTTGATTGAACCAACTCAAATTAGCTGTTCTGGAATCGAAAACTCAGTTTCCCATCTCAGGGTAAATCAACTCGGAGCTCAAGGTTAGACTCCGAATTTGTTAAACCTCCTTCTTCAAACGGGCCCCTGGAACAATCATTCCCATCCCATAAGATTCTTATGCAATGCAAACGTTATTCCCTGCTCCAGGAAATAGGAAGGACCTTAGATACGACTTGCCACCCTTAGCAACGGGAGATATAGTCTGCTCAGCTGGTAGAACCCTTCAGCTCATCTCCGTGCCATGAAGCTAACGCTATGCTAGCAAGATCCAAAGTCAATAACATTGTGTACAGTTGGCAAATAGTCAAAATAATTTGACATTATATTTAACAACAAGACAAGCTAGCTATCCAGCATTGTCATTGTCCCCAAAACAACATAAAGATTTTCACGAACAATGTTAGGCTACTGTCGGTCGAAGCCTTGGCTAAGTAGCAAGCTAAACTGCAAACTGGAGGAGACGTGATGGTTGATACAAAGTAAGTAAACCCTTACTTATTGTATTTTGTTTATTGTGCCAATGCCAGCAACATTAAGGCTAACCTAAACAGCTATTGCTCATGCCATTTTAACAGTACGCTGACTATGTAGGCTATGTAGGTTATCGTATTTTTTTCATGTAGGCTAGGCTAGCCATGGGTGTCATACACTTTTGTTTTATAATTTATATTTAAAACCCAAATGATGATCTGGAACAGTATGCCACCTTCTGAAATGGGACTAGATAATTTTCCAAAAACTCCATTTGATTGTCTCAGCAGCAGATAACTGGAGACACATACAAAGGTGTAATGCATTTCAGTTCAAACTAGCTGCTGAGCCAAACAAAGCTGGAGGAAAATTAACTGGCACAGAAAACATGTCCTCCACCCTCTGGAAACATGGGACTACAGTTATACACATACAAATAAATCACATTTCAACACCGCCATTTCCATCTTTATTCAAAAATAAATTGCCCTGAATGGCATCAGAAGGGCACCAGACATATCAAGCACATCGTACAGTTGAGGCAGAATTATGAAGGAATAATTAGATTCTAATTTAATTTAACTTTTTTAATTTAATTGAACTCTTTTAATTGAACTCTTTTAAAAGTCCTGTTGGCTTGGCTCATCAGGGCGTAGTGAATCCTCTGCATCCACGTCTTTGCGGCGTGTGCTTGAGGTGCTCGGACATGTTCAGCTTGATATACTCCTCAGTGGCTGCGGAATTGAATTTCATGCGCCCTTCTGCACAAGCAGAAAAAGACAAATGATTTATATGCAAAGGCAATCTGCAGTCATACACCCAAGTCCCCACATTTTTAAGCAAAAATATCATCCACTACCAATACTGGATTAATACAAAGCCATCTCAACAACTGTTAACTGTAACACTTAGGCTGTCTACAAGAAGGTACTAAGCAGACTGTACTTTTTGAGAAAGCTTATAGATCATTTAATGTGTGCATTAGAATGTTAACAGTGTTTTATCAGCCTGTTGTGCTTAGTGTAATTCACAAAAGCTGGCTCTGTGCTTGGAAACACACTGGACTCCATAGAAATTACTATTGAGAAGAGTTTTGCAAAAAAAAAAAAAAAAAGATTAAGTATTCTGGATAATACAACACATCCACTACATGTACTACTTGTCAGACAGCAGACTGTTTTCAGTTGGAGGCTACTTCAGCTTCAATGTAATTGTAAGGACCGCCACAGGAAGTCATTCATACCCACTGGTATAACTGGTAGTTTAATGACTCACCTTTGTGTCATGAGAGGAGAATAATATTTTGAGAGAATTGTCTAAATTAACTATTATTTACCATCTTTTACTTTCAACTTTGCTTTGTTTCTTTCTTAATGCTGTAACACCTTAATTTCCTCTTGTGGATGAATAAAGTCTATCTATCTATATATCAAGATAGATAATTGGCATTGTTTTTTTTAAAGTCAGAAGGGAAGGAAATGTTTTGACCAAAGTTATTATTTATAGACTGGTCAACATGAAACTTGGGCTTACCTTGTATTGCTCTGTAAAACTTTGTTCCCTCTAAAGGGTGTTTCCCCCTTTTCCCCTTGACCTTCAAATTAAATTTGACCATGATGCTGTTGGTGAAGAGCCTAAAGAAAAATAAATTTCAACATTACACATGCAATAAACCCTTTACACTAGTTGATCAGTGTCCCCTAGGTTGGTCTTCCTTTTATCCCACTACTTATCTCCTTGTCAAGCACAGCTGGTCTATAATCTCACAATGCATTTGGTTGTGAACTTGTATTTTCATTTAACCTCATTTTCACCTATTCTGACATGCTCAGAAAGAAGGCAAATGAGAACATACAGAAAATGTTGTAGATACCTGTCCAACACTTTGTGGACACAGTCTTTGGTGTTCCGCCCACCAATTCTTGAAATTTGCAGCACCTATTGGAATAAGTCCATAATAAAGTTGACTGACACTCCCCAGAGGAATCTCACAGTGTGCAAGTGCATTGTATTATTTTATTCTAGGCTATCCATTACTTCCAGACTCGTAAAACCTACCAGGGTATCAAAGGCCTGTGCATCAGAGAGGTGTTGCTCCTGTAACTCAAAGTCCTCCATGGTGTCAATCCACTCTATATGGACAGTTATAGAGGCAGGCTATTATGACCTTAAAGTCAAAGGCTGGGGTTTTACTGGAGTCGCTTGTTTTTGTGAGTGAGGAAAAAGTGAACAAACATAACATGAGTGATTGTAACCTGAGTCACGCGTGAATTTCTTAACTAACCCTAGCCAGGTATTAGTAGAAAATGCATCGTCAATATTAGCCAAGGAAGTCCATTGATTTGTCATAATTTCAAGCGTGTCGGTCCAAGGTTGTCTATTTGTCATTTTCCCCCCCTCTGTGCTGCATTTGGGAAGGTTTTGTTAGCAGAGGTCATTACATCAATCAATGGTTTATCATATCTTTCTAGTATCACAAATGCAACCACCACAAATGCAGTAACAAAAAATAAAAACACCACAAACTCTGAACCCCCGAATTGTCGTGGAGGGTACCATTTCCGACGTTTCCGGTCTGACTGCTCCATTTGTCGTTTTTCTCAACCACCAATTGTGTTGTGGAAACAAAAGTGGAAAGAAAATACACTCTCCTCTGAAGCCTCAGAGAAGTCAAACAGTCTGTCAGTACCTAAACTGTGTGTGTTTTTTATTGCTGAACAGAAGCGCAGAGTGAATTGTTCCTTCAGTATTCAGCGTCACTGTTGTTTCCTGCAAAAAGTTTAATCAGTGGCCATACCAGTTTGTAGGTCAATTTTTCACTCTTTGATGCAAGGTGAAGTTATCACCCTTTTCCCACGCAGTCTTCTCGTCGGTTGCTGAGAGTAGCACAGAATCGCCATCTGTCAGGCTTGCTCTCAGTTCTCCCCCGTAGGCGACACAACGGAAAGTGTTGTCGCTTGATGTGAGTTATCGCAAACCTAGCTGCTCCTCTCCGGATCAGGAACGCTGCTCCTTTCTGGGTCAGGAACCTGCTTGCAGTGTGTGGCGTGAATCCATGTGGCTCTCTCTGCTATCTTCACTGCCGTTTGCGTCACCAAGAGGATCTGAAACGGTCCATTCCAACGTCTGCTGTGCCAATGTTTCCTCCGGTAATCCTTCACCACCACGAAGTCTCCTGGTTTGAGCTTATGCAGCGGACCCCATGCTGCTTGAGGCAGACCTGCTGAAACCTGTATTCTTATGACAGAAAGAGCAGAAGATAGTTGCACGCAATACCTTAACATGTCACTTTCGCATAGGGTGGTGGAAGGAAGAGGTGCCTTTGACAGTTCTATCCCTACATAAGGTGGTCGTCCATAAAGGATCTCATATGGACTTAGATTGGAGCGCGACCTTTTTCTCATCCGCATGTACATTAGGACCACTGGCAGAGCCTTTGTCCATGGGAGCCCTGTGTCTGCACAGCATTTAGCTAGCTTTGTTTTCAGCGTCCCATTTTCCCTTTCCACCGCCCCTGCACTCTGCGGATGATAAGAACAGTGATGTCTGATATCTATGCCAATATACAAACTTATTTGTGTTATCGCGGTGTTAACAAAATGAGCTCCATTGTCACTAGACAGGCGACTCAGTATTCCCCATCTGGGAATGATTTCTGTCATGAGCGCTTTCGCCACCACTGAAGCTGTCTGTTTTGTGGCGAGAAACACCTCCACCCATTTGGACCACATGTCAACAATAACTAGACAGTGTTTCTTACCCTCTGATGGTGTAAGTTCCACAAAATCCATCATCAAATGCTCAAATGGCCTCGTTGGGGGTTGGTGTGCTGCCTGTTGTGTTACTGTCACCGCTTTACCTATATTATGTTGTGCGCATATAATACAAGCTGTACTTCGCAAAGTGTGGAAAAAAGTGTCGTGGAAGACATGGTTTAGAATCTGGCCCTATCCAGATGTCCGTGTTAAAGGTACACCCTGTTGTTTTCCACTGCTGCTTCTCCTGTGCTGTAGCATGTGTTTGCATAGCAGCCACAGACTCTGGAAGTGAGAAAAGAGCCTCAGTGGTGCTTGTTAAAGTGTCAGTAGGTTCTAGGGGCAAGCGTGCAGCTGCTTTTGCGGCTATATCAGCACGTGCGTTCCCCCTAGAGACAACATCAGTAGCCCCCGTATGTGCCGTGCATTTACATACTGCAATCTGTGACGGAAGGAGAATGGCAGTCAAGAGGTCATTGATCAATTGATGATGCAAAATTGGCTTACCATCGGACTTTAGGAATTGCCGGTGTCTCCATAGTGCACCAAAATCGTGCACCACCCCAAAAGCATACCTGTATAGATGGTGACAGCAAAACCGTCAGCCAATTTACACGCTTCAGTGAGGCCGATGAGCTCCGCCTGCTGTGCAGAGAAGTGTCGTGGGAGAGGTTTAGCAATTAGTGTATCGGAATCACATACTACAGCAAACCCTACCTGACCCTGTCCGGTGTCTGGGCAGCGGGAGGCTGACCCATCCACATACAAAATTTTGTCTGAGTTTTCCAATGGAATGTCAGAAAGGTCTGGACGCGGCGTGCATGTGTGCTGCAATTCGGCCAGACAGTCATGTGGTTCTCCCTCATCTGGTGTGGGCATGAGAGAAGCTGGATTAAGTACAGTACAACGTTTAACTGTTACATTCGGCATGTCCAATAAACATGTGTGATATCTCAGATAACGTGCAGCAGACAAATGTGAAGATTTTTGCTCAAGTAGAATCAGAGATACAGCATGTGGTACCAACAGAGTGAGTGGAGCATAACCCACGATGTCCCTAGATGCAGATAGAGCTTTTTCCGCTGCTGCCACAGCTCTCAAACAAATAGGTAGCCCTGCTGATACTGCGTCAAGCTTAGCTGAGAAGAAAGCTACTGGTCTTAGCCTATCACCATGCGGCTGTAGGAGGACTGAAGTCATGCAACCTAAACGTTCATCAACTGTCTGTGTGAATGCAAGTTTAGGGTTAGGCAAACCTAAGGTAGGAGGACTCTGAAAGGCCTTTTTAAGATTAACAAAGGCCTCATCAGCCTCCAGTGTCCATATGATCTGCTCGTGCGCAGTTAGACCTTTCCCATGTTTCAGCTAATTTTGCATTACTAAAATATGTTCCTGAAAGAATTTTTAGGTGAGAAATAGGCAATTAACTAACAGAATATTGATCATTTTTTATTCAATTTGGCATTCAGTTTTATTGCAGTTCATGAGCAGTTGTAATTGTTCTTGGAAACTTAGGAAAACAGAGGAACATCATCTTTTCACAGACCGTCTGTGTAATGTGCTACTGTTTTTAGTCTAAACAAATTACCTACTGAACTTTAACTGTTACTAAAATTTACTTAAAAATTCAAATGATGTAAACACTTTATACTTTTAACATCGTATTTATGAAGCTACTATTATCCCTCCTGTTTGAGGCATGTATTTCACATGACTCAAACACTCAGTATATATAAATAATGTTTTAGTCGTTTCTCCATTAACACTGTCCTGTCTGACACAGAAATACCTGTATAAAAGCAACAAAAGTTAAAACACCAATCCCCAAAACAAAACGTTTTCAACATCATGTTAATAGTTTAAACAATTTTATCATATAGTAACTAAAATGCAACCAAAATCTATAGTGCAGTTCTGCTGAAATCTCACTAGAGTACAATATTAAATGCTGATAGAATCTAATCTCTATAAACCTGAATCAGTTTCAATATTGTCTTAACCAATAAGCTCAGATAAACCCAACAAAACTATGTAGTTTATCTTATTTATCATGTTTGCAACACAAGGTAATACTAATTAATAGCATAGTCACAATTTAAACTAAGCACTGGGTACTGAATAGTTTAAACAACTTTATCACATAACGATCTATGACAAGAACGTAATCCAAATGTCTCCTTCCTCCACATGCACAACTCCTCCCTCATCTTATCTTTGGGTATGTGTGTGCGTGTGTGAAAGCCCCCACCTTAGCTGCTCCCTGTAAGGAAAAGAAAACAAACACCCCTCCTGTTGCATTGTAACACACATGTATTCAATGCCTGTAAGAAAATGTTGTTCCGAGCAATCCTGTCAGCCAAATAAATGGTTTTAGCAGCTAATTGACTTGTAGGTATATTGGAAAGACAGTTCAACAATGATAATACAGTAATAAACATGTTTCATGTACCAAAAAGTCCCAATTTAGTCTTACCCCAAACTATATGTCAGATCACAGTGATATCTAACTGTTTTTAGCAAAAACTCCAAGGTTCTCTCTATCTAAAAAAATCTTTGTGTGCACACCGTTTATCAAAATATGGTTAAAAATGACTTCAACAGCCAATAAGGAGTTAAGAAGAGAGAACCTGTACAGTTACATCGATCGCTTCCTGTTTTATCGGATACTGATGTTTTTGAGGCCGATAGTCGGAGCGCCGTTTTTGATGATCACAATTTTCCCTCAGAAGCAACGCGGTACCCTGAGGCAAAAAATTGGTGAAACATCAATTGGAAAAAGCGTTATTTTTACCGTGGAAAAGTGTGTGTTAGGCACAGACTTCACCCAAACGGTGAACACTACAGGCCCATGCACGCGCTGTGGCGAAAGTTTTCTTCATAACAATCCGTCCAGTCAGTCAGTCTAGTAAGTCATAAAAACGTCCTGATTTAGTCTCCTGATCTGTAAGAGACAAAGATGAAAAAAATATGAGACAGTTAAGTGAGAGTGAGACTCCCGGTATGGGAACCATTCTTCCAGTAGACAAGAACACTCACGCTCATTCATTAAAAATGTCCTGATTTTTTTCCCAAAAAAAACTCTTCTGCTTCAGCTGTGACAAAAATGAAAACAAAAGAAGCACAGTGTGATTGTTATGGCTTCATGTGTACCTCTGTAGGCAACAACGTACTTCCTCTCAGCCAGGAAGTTAACAGGCTGGCAGAGAGAAACACTTGAAATGTAAACAAAAGTGTGCATTTAGAATAATCAGTCAAAGAATGATTTTTATCAAAACGCACAACTGGAAACATGGGAACAACCCTAGTACCAAAATAGACACATTAAGTGTCTGCCTATAAGTTTACAACTCATACTTTGTAGGAAGCAAAACTGAGCCTTTTTCTATTTGTTTTATGGATCCTAAAGATCAGTAATACACATAAAAAGCATAAGAGTGGTTCATTCCTTTTTTCTAGCATTTCCAGAGAGGAAAGAAAAACAACCACTAGTCTGTCAGAAAACTTTCTGATTTGTCGTTCAGTTTTACCTAAAAATAGAATTAGTAAACTCAATTTACCCAATAAGGAAATGAACAGTGAGCTGTTGTAAGTCAATCCTTTTAAAACTCTAATAATTACATTTATAACCCCATGGTGTCAAATACCAAAAATGAAGTGGGCCTACTATAATTATACACAATTAGGCATTTCTTATAGGATCTAAAAAGATCAGTATGTTGGTTAAACCTGTCTATAACAATCTTTTTACCCTATCGATTTGTCCCTAATAGCAAACAAAAAAACTGTGTATCAGTGTGAAGCATTTCTTCATTGCATGAAGCTGTGTTTGTGTCTTTGAGTGTGTCTGTGTTACCGTCCTCAATCAGCTGTGAGACTCAGTCAGTCAGCATGTTGTTCTCCCTCTGAGATGTTTGTGCTTTCTTCTTCGGGCAGTACATACCCAATGTCCAAAGTCCTTGCAGTACCAAGAGTGGTCTGGGTTGTAGGGCTCATTATTTCGTCCACGGTACCCTCCTCGGCCTCCTGGCCTGGCGCGACCACGCTCTTTGTGGCCGCGGCCTCTTTCGGGTCCGCGCTCCATATGTTGCCCACCAGCCTGTTGTTAACATGCAGACACACGCTTCAAACATGGTTTCGTCAAGTCTCTTACTTTGTTTGTTCTTTCTTTGGTCCTGTTGTTCCTTTCCACCTGATGCAGAGTGGACTGCTGTGGCGGTTTTGTCCGGTAGTCGGGTCTGAGGTTTTGGACGGCGGTGCACAGAAATATGTGTCCTCTTCGTCCTCTCTCTTTCCCAGCTCGTCCTTCCTGGTTGTATAGGACTGGAAAACTCAGAATATGGACTTGGGTTAGGTTGTGGAGCTGATGAGGAGGTTATAGGTGTATGTGTGTTATAGCATTCTTTCCCTGTATCTACTTCCTGCTTCTTTCATCCATACATTGAAACATTCACAATCCTTCTTAATTTGGTTTAAAACCTATTGTTTCAATCGTTTTCCTTTCTTTCAGCTTTCTCTCTGCACCTTCCTTTCTTAATTTTACATCACTAAATGAACCATTTTCTGGGGACCCATAAACCTTTTACCAATCAGGCAGACATTTCAAAACAAACTCGTCCATATTTTCTGTTCCATTCCCTCCACTATCGGGCCTGAAGGCTCTAGTGACTTTGAACCTTTGTTCCCCATCTTGAGAGAAACAAAAGTTGAAGTAGCTACTTACGTACGATTGGAACCGTCGTCCCAAAAGCTCCGTTTTATTAGTAAAACAGAGGGAAAAAACCTAGACCTGTGCGTCCCTGTGCCAAGAGGCAACGCGTCTTCTCGTTTTAAGTCGACAAACTGAGTAAAATCCTGGACAGTATCTACCCTCTCCCTGAAACTATTAGGAGAAAAAAGAAATGTCCCAAACAGTGACCTCCCTAGCCCCAAATATAAATCTAAATATAAATATTTAGGGAATAGAGCTGTTTTCTTTAGTTTAACAGTGACCTCCCTAGTCCTAAGAACCCCTAGGATCAGAGCTGTTTAAACCTGTTTAACAGTGACTCCCTAGTCCCAAGAACACTTAGGATCAGAGCTGTTTAAACTTGTTTAACAGTGACTCCTTAGTCCTAAGAACACCTAGGATCAGAGTTGCTTAAACTTGTTTAGCAGTGACCTCCCTAGTGCCAAGAATTAAAATCCTTAGAACCAGAGTTGCTAAGTTTTGATTAACAGTGACCTCCCTAGTTCCACTAATACTTAGAACCAGAGTTGCTTAATCTTGTCACTCCGTTCGTGGGAAAACTTGGAAAATATGTCCGTCTTTTGCCTGAAATGCCTCCTGAATTAGTCCTTATTTTTGATTATTGAGTGGTTAAAATCACCCCTTTAATAAACTAAATAAAACATAAAAACCCAGTTTCAATTACTCAAATCCAACAGTCTTTGTTTTCCCTGGTCCTCAATCAATAATTATGTTTCTTTACAATTATGATTCTTCTCAATTTGTTTTCAGGGTTCGTTTTCAAAAATATTGAATTTCCAATTAAATCCGTTAAAATTTGATCTTACCCGTGTTGGTTGAAATTGTTTTCCGTTCGTTTGGAATGGAGTGGAACAGTCGAGAGTCTCTCCCCTCCCTGACCTCTTTCTCTCAAGAAAACCCTTTTTGGTCGAGGTTAGAGGCAGGAGATTAATCTCCTGGTTCGCGAGACTTCAGGGCCCGGAGAGATCTCTTCTTGTGTCCATCCATCCCGGGTTTCGGCACCAAATTGTTGTGGAAGTTATCTCGGTTCAACACGGTGTAAGTAAATAAAAGGTTTAAAGCTTGTAGTGAAACAAATGAAGACCATTGAGCAGAAATCAAAGTCTGGTTATTGAGTGTTTATTCTCATTGATCAATGGAGAAACGCTGTAACACATCCACCTCGGTGGCTATGCAAGAGCGCTCTGAGTCTTTAACTCACAGAAAACCAACATATAGAGAATCAAAACAAATGGTGACAGCTTTCCTTCCCCCCCCCCTCATGGATCTTACAAAGACCCAGTTACACAAACAAAAAGCAAAGAGTCATGTCATGCCTTTTGGCCAAGTTAAAACCCAAGTCATAACACCTTTCCTTGTATCAGCTGCCAGGGAATAGAAAACTGTTTTAGAGACACTGTAGGATATTGTTTACGGTGTCTAATCTAAACTTGTTCTAAACACACGTCAGTAAAGACCTTGCGAAAAAGACACTTCAGTCTTCAGTTAATCAAAGTTTATAGTTTTAGCTGTTCATCTGTTAGAAACCTTTTTCTTAAGTTAACACAGTAATCAGATAAATCCTAATAAAAGAATGTGCTTTAGAAGTATTTTTGCCATTACACTTTCTTGGATGCTGCTTTTGTACCAAATTATAATTACAATCACCTGTTGACATCACCTGTTTCAAATCACATCATTATTTAACCAATTTACCTGATTACTAGCCCTTAATTGCTCCTGTCCCAACCTTTTTTGGAATGTGTTGCAGGTCTGAATGACAGGAAAGGATGTATATTTACAAATTAAATTAAGTTGACCAGACAAAACATGAAATATTTTGTGTTCACGTTGTCTGCAATGAAATACAAGTCAAAGTACATTTAGAAATCACTACTTTCTTTTTTTATTTGAGTTTTCCATACTGTCCCAACTTTTTCTGATTTGGGGTTGTATAACTTTTAAGACATCATAATGACAAGTCCAAATGGTTTTATACTTTACTTAAGGTTATGTATAGTATTCATGACACCGTCACATAAGCATTTGATGATGAAATCAAACTTGATGACAAGTTCAAATTGTTAATGCTCTTAAGACAGCCAATGTAAAAAACAACCTCTTAATGACAGTATAATGTAATGTTCTCAACTCATAAAGTTAAATAGTTTATTAAAGTTTGATAATTGAGCCTGTCATGACATATTTATGGTTATGTTGTCTAGGTTAATGTCAAGTTGTCATTACGACATCGACAGGTTGTACTGTCTTGCTTAATGTCAAGTTGTCATAACACAGAGATTGTTGTCTTCATTAAAGTCAAGTTGTCATGACAAAGACATGCATTAAAAGTGTCATAATTTACTTTATGACAACAGCCATGAACACTCAAAATGACTCCTTCATGTTCTTGACTGATGTCATGTCATAATAATGATGATGTCATGTCAGTCTTACGGTAGGTTTCCACACAGCGAAATTTCAGGTTGAATGGAGGTCAGCTATCGTTGCTATCGTAGCTTGTGAAATTAACCACTCATGTCATAGGCATGAGGCTCTCTGTCAATTTAATGATCTCCCGTTCATGTTTTCAAACAAGTAGCCTAGCTGCCTGGCTAGGCTTACAATGAAATCCAATGTCCGAACATGTTAGCAATTGGCCTGTTGGCTAGCTGAAAAGTTTGAGTGTTAAAACTAGTGATGGTCAAATGAAGCTTTGCGAACCACTGTCTTTTATTTTCTGAGCTCACTAGATGGCACTCTCTGTTCAAAGAAAAAGGTTAAAGGAATGGCAATTCAGTGTGTTTTCAACCCTTTGTTGATTCAAAAGGGTATTTTACAACAACTACGAATGCACCTCGAGGATGTAGATTACCAGCTTCATTGAATGCACCGTCTCTCATCTGTGTTACGACAACAGCAGAAACCGTCAAACTTTAGCGTTAGCTGTCATCTTTTTAACCGTGTTTAATCCAGGTACTAGCTAGCAGAAGGCTAACGTTACCTGCAGTTGAGTTGTTAAGCTGTTAACTAGCCAGCAATGTTTCTGTTCTGCGCACTCTGTTCTCTTAATAGGCTACATCCATGGTCTCCCTCCTTCATTTTACAGTTGTATAGTGTTTAGAACGGCTCCGGGTGAAAGGTCAATATGGAATGGATTAATTGCGATACATTTTTTTAACGCACTAATTTTTCTCAGATTAATTAATCAAAATTAACGCATTATTTTGACGTATATTTTTTAGCAATCTTGAAATTTGTTTAAATTCTTGTAAGCTCTTGTCAGCTGCTGCCGGAGACAAACCAGCCCCTCTGCTGTAAGCTTTGTACAGCCACCAAAAATGTACTTTGGCCAACAGAATAAGGGGCTTGGTGGCCCGTGCAGCCAGTGCTTAAAAATATTAGCATCTATCCCTGTTATTGTATGCAATTAAGGCAATAAAAATATAGCTTTTTCTATATATATATATATATAGTATTTTCTTTTTTTCCAACGTTTTTTTATTTGAATTTAAAATTTTAACAAGTGACACAGCACAGTAAACAAAGTGAACACAGCATAGCGGAACTTATATGTCACTTCCCCTCAAGTCCCCTATCCGCAAATCAACCCAGTACAGGTCCAAAACGGGGAGAAACACACAGACCCATGCACACTGACAAACACACACCAGTAAGGACACACAACATCCAAAAGACGAAAATAAAAAAGATAGACAAATTAAAAGAGATAGAGAGGAGAGAAAACAAAAAAAGGGGTGGCAGCAGTCCAGAAGGAGCTCAGTCCTCCTAGTCAGGAAATTAACTGAGGGAGTCAACGAGTTCTAGGAAAGGGTGCAAAAGTATTTCTTATCCGATTAATCGATGGAATAATCGGTAGAATACTTGATAACTAAAATAATCGATAGCAGCAGCGCTACTTACTTGGCAATAAACCTTTTCTGATTCTGAACTTAAACTTAAAACCATACTATGATCCATACAGAAAGTTAAATGTTATTATAAATCTCAACACTGTCTCCTCCTAACTCCTGTTAAATAATATTTAAAAATACTCATGTGCAATGCCGCAAATAGAGCTAGCCCTAATCCAAATCAGGAGAGACTTGTTTGCAGATATGCAAATATTTATTTTGAAAATACGCATGCAAAGTAACAAAGGTTTGCATAAAATCTTTGGAGATTAGACTCCAACGGACAAAAGGTATATAGGCTATACAATTTCTAGAGTTTTAGAAAAGCCAGTATATCCCCTGATGGAGTCTAGACACTGGTGGTGGTGATTAAACTAAAAGGAGTCCGTCAGCCAGAAGAAGACAGAGAACCCTGTGGTTAAAGATGCCTGGAGGTAGAAGGGGTGGAGGAGGGTCGCACGCTCGTCTGCAAAGACAACTGACAGAAGCGGGAGAGAGAACAAATTTAAAACATGGTTGTTGTGCTGTGATAGGCTTGAACAAACATGCCTGATTCTGATTGGATACGTGACGTAAGCTACTTCTCACCACACAGCTGATCAGACTTGCCAGCTGATTAAGAGAGTGTGTAACATTAATGACGTCTCCCTGACTGAATTTACGCTGAGCTACATTAGAGCAGTACCTGACTTTACCACTACAAATGAGCCTGTGGTAGAATGCCCATCATGAGTAACTGTGGCATGCATACAGCCTTTAACAGGTATTTTCTCTCTTGAATATGTGAACAGGTTCACTGCAGGCTCAGAAAGTTCACATGTAGGAAAGAGAGTCTGGTAAGTGCTCTCTGGAATAATAGAAAGTGATGAACCGGTGTCTACTATTAGCTCAATATCATGACAGTGTCCATTTGCATTCAC
Organism: Gymnocephalus cernua; assembly: GCA_023631565.1. Classification (NCBI taxonomy): domain Eukaryota; kingdom Metazoa; phylum Chordata; class Actinopteri; order Perciformes; family Percidae; genus Gymnocephalus; species Gymnocephalus cernua. The sequence continues at coordinate 10,067,921 of CM042436.1, forward strand.
TTGCACAGTACAGATAATTTTATCTTGCACAGCACCTCAGTTCGTTTATCATTATTTCACGCACCTCCTTTTGTCCAGATCGACACATTTTGGAAAAATTGCCCACTTTTCCACATTCATTGCACGTCACTTTAGCAACAGGGCATGACGGTTTATTTGCAAGATGTGTGGTGGATCCACAACGGTAGCAGGAGCTGCGGCTAATTGTAAGCGCCATTGTTGAAGCAGGTGTCCTTTTTTCTTTCTGGCGGGCCTTCCTTTGCTGTGTATGTATGGCTGTCACTGACAAAGCAGCAGCACTAGTAGTAGTAGTAGTAGTAGTAGTATTGTCGGAGAGAACGTCAGCATTCCGTAGCCCATCCTCTATCTGCAGGGCCAGTGAAGTAGCTTTAGCCAGGGTCAGATCCGCTTCTCGTACACGTGTATTGGCAACACGTTCTATCAGTTGATCTCGAATCATTTGCTCCTCCATTTCACCAAACTCACACAGTGCAGCCAGTTCACGTAATGAGGCTAGATACTGGTTTATCAACTCATCTGGTCGCTGTGCTCTCTGCCGAAATTTGTGACGTTCCACAATCACATTTACTTTAGGAACCAAGTGGTTTTTAAGTCCATCCACTGCAGTAGCATATGTAGTACCTGTATCCGGTAGTGCGTAAAACAGTATTTGTCCCTCAGCGCCAAGTGCATGAGAAGAATTGCGCACTCTCTCAACTCGGGCCATTTCTCCCCGTTAGCATTGATTACTAGCATATAATCCTCGAACATTTTCAACCATGTAGGGAAGGGAATAGCAGGTTCGCCTGGGCAAGGCATGAACGATGTAGGTAAAGGCACGTTAATATCCATCCTCATCGCCAAAATGTGGTGTTTTGTAAAGGTATTTTAAGTATAAGCTGAGAGACATGTATCCTGCTACTTTCAACTTTATTCTTCTTCCTCTTCTACGCACATAACACTCACTTGTATAACCTCCTGCGCACTCTAACCCCCCCAGTGTTCACCAACAGTACCAACAGGACACAACACCTAACAGTATATGTACACATGGACATATAATTCACTAGGCTGACTAAAAATTCAATTGAATTGACTGAACTTACTTTCAATTTAGAGGAAAACGATGAGTTCACCGGCGATGCAGGCTGAAAAGCTGTGCCGTTATTTTTCAATGCTTGAACACGCTGAATCGCTCCAAATGCCTGCCGTGTTGCCTGGCCAATCAGAGTGGCGTTTACTGGTTTTTGAATCTTTGGTTGAAATCCAAAACCCTTGACAGAGAGATGTCCTCGGCTGTCCTTGACTTTACTGCTGCTGTTGGTTCTTTTGAGATCAGTGGCCATAAATGCCTCTCTCTCTCTCTCTCTCTCTCTCTCTCTCTCTCTCTCTCTCTCTCTCTCTCTCTCTCTCTCTCTCTCTCTCTCTCTCTCTAGCATCAATTGACATCGTATTTTCCAAATAAATAAACAGATAAATGCAAAAATACATATATGCATAAATAAATAACTTGATTAGGCTACTTAAAATAAATAATAAAAAATAGGCATACACATAATAAATTGTTTGTATATAAATAATCTGTATTCATATGTATTAATCAGGTTGATAACAACAATGTTATTTGTAAATAAAAAAATTACATTTATTAATCATGTAAATTTCCTGCACCTGTCAGAGACATCCAAATGATGTCCAAAAAAATTACCCAGTTCAAAGGTCAAATGTTGAACGTCAATATGACGTCCAAATAGTGGACCTAGTGTGGATGTCAAATAGATTGGTCATGGACCCAATAGACATGATCTATCCGATGTCCAATGTTTAGTGGGGTATCTTTGCCGCTTTTTCAGTAACACTTACTTATTGCTTTAAAAAACCGCATTACTGGTCATGAATCTGGTTACAGTTATTATATTTGATTCCGTTAAATGACGGTTGATACCGGCTCTCAGACTCCTTAGGCTTGTAACGCTGTAACGCTTCAAAGCTGAAGTCCATTTCTTTTTGAACAATAAAGTCTCTGAGTGTAGTTACTGCCCATTTCGTAGTTTTTTTGTATTTCTCATCTTTTTTGTCTTCTATTTGATTCAATTCTCCCGGTGTTATCTCCTTGTGCCGTTTCTCCTTTTATTTACAATTTCTCTTTCTTCAGCAGCATCCCAGTCATCAAAGTAGTCAAATTCTCCAAAAAGCTTAAAAGAAATAATGAAGTCGCTCATTGTTGTAGTAGTATAACGTTACGCTAACTAGATGTAAGTTTGTTACAATAAATTGTAAACGGATACTTTGACTGCCTGTTACTAGGGTTACTCAAAGCTGATGTAGCCAGCGCATTTATTAATTCCGAATGGTAAACAGTCAGTTTCACCGGAACTCCTTTAATAGGTGTCCTATAATGCTTTTTTATGGACACCCTGCAGCCAATCAGAATTGAGAATTCACCCAGACCATGGTATAAAGTATCATTAATAAAATAAATTACAGACCTTACTAGACAAAGTACACACATTCTCAGAATTTCCTAATGATGAATTAATTTTTTACAGTATTTTAAAAGCTTGCATTTCATGCAGTCCTACACGTTGTCTGTTCAATGTTGTGAAGCTACTTGTGTCATCACTTGGCCAATAACTCATTGACTTGCCTTCAGACCCAAACGTTGTGAGTTCAGTCCTCCAGTGTTACAGGGTGACCATCTTATATCTAATCAGGCATTGTGCTGTGGACACCTTCCCTGCATATTTGAGATGTATCTCATCAACACATCACTCTGAAATGATCAGTTCATTAATTTGTGTCCTAGGTTAACATGCCACTGTGTACTCTGGCAGTATGCTGTGCAGATTGGAGACACATAGGTCTCTTAGAGGAGCTGTAGCTCAACAAGGTTGATACTGGTTTTCACAGCAAGAGGTTCGGAGTTCAAATCCCCTATGCACTTCTCACCACCCCTCACTTAAACAGTAGGCCTGTTCCTTGGGGATACTCAACATGCTGATTTAACAATGTTTTTATTGTTTTTTTTTCACTAATACAATAATACAATTCTAAATAAAATTGGAAGAATGCCTTTGTTGCAGGATAGTAGTGGGATCTGTTGCTGCCAGATATTGGTGGTCTTGATGTGTCCAGGTATGATCCATCAGAGCATAGATGTATTATAGGTCTATTATAGCCTATTGACTGCATAAAACACTCTAACTGCTGCCTCCCCCCCCCCCCCTCTCTCTTTCTCTCTCTCTCCCTCCCCTTGTCCGCTCTTCATCCTCAAATGAATACTGGCGGGCGGCCATCGAATTAGAACGACCTCATCCACATTCTCAAAATCATTTCTCCCAACTCGCGTTCAACTCTCCACATCACTGTCTTCAGAGAAGAAGTTACCTTGTGAAATCAATAATGTTGTCAGACACTTTTAATAACAATCGGAGCCTGTCAGTGGTAAAAACAATCACTTTAAGTGGACAAAAATCGAGGGTGAACAATTGCCTCATTAGGTTAAATTGCAGCCCCCGTTCCCAAATCACTGCTTTCTCGCTCATTGGACCAGTTTCAATGATTTTATGGACATCAGTCTATTAGACACAAATGCATGGGGAAATGGGGTCCAGGTTGAAATAAACCAAAATTACCCAGCAATAAGACACCAATGGGTGACGTCACGGACAGTCCGTCTATAGTTTTACACAGTCAGTGGTTTAAACAGAAGGTTAGGTAGTGTGTAGATTGTAGCATCATCAACTCCTGTGTGTCACATTGTATAGGATTGAGTGCATGCTCGGTTTACCTTACAAGCTCTGCCTTCACAAGCTTTTTTAAAGATTTTCATTACAAGAGAAGTGAGGACCAATGTAATTATAAAATATATTTTTTTGTTATATGAAATATGATCACTTCATAAAAAGTAATACAAATCTTAAATGGTTAAATCTTATATTATTCACTATTGTATTGTGGGGCGAGACTGAGAGAGCTACATGGAAAAAATATGCACCAAACAAGCAACGTTGAAATTTTGCTGTTTTCATGAATACAAAAGTTTGGTGACCCTTCCCCCTAGAGGAAAAAAAATTGGATGACCCTCCCCTCAACAAAGAATAAAAAGACATGACCCTCTGTTAGGTTTAAAAACCCTTTACTGTAATAAAACACACAGCACAAAAAGATCACAAACAGATACTGCAGTTTCTTTTACTTGCAAGGGGAGAGGTACGTATCTCAACAGGACACTACCTTTAATCTCCAACGAACATCTTCTTCTTACAGTGCTTTATTCAAAAAGTCACATGCTTCAACAGATGGGCGTGAGTTACAAATGTGCCCGCATCGTATCAAACTTTAAGGATTACACTATAATAAAGTTACACACAGTGAAGTGATACAAAGTTCATTGTTATGGTAACTTCCCTAGCTCTAGGAGCGAACGCGCATGCTCGCGTCGACACAGCTGTAGTGGCTCCCTCGTGAGTGTAGAGGGAGGTGGAAGTTATGACATTTAGGCAACAAAGAGAAGATGTTTTTGTATTTGCCAGCTTCAAATGTCTCTTGGTGCAAAGTGTGGATTAAGTATGGTTTATGTTCAACAGAATACACAGTGTATTACAGAATGCAATATAATCATTCATCAATGATAACTTATATATATATATATATATATATATATATATATATATATATATATATATATATATATATATATATATATATATATATATATTTCTAACACCCTCCCCTATTTTCCTCAGGTGGGTCCATTCCATAAATACCGAACGGTCCCTAACGGTAGGGTTCCACACAGCGAAACACCTCGCGATTTTCGGCCAGCGATATTTTGCCTCGGGGGGCGTGGTCGCGAAAACAACACACAAGACTGCAACAGAACACTGGCTAGCGGTTGATCTGTCGGCTAGCTTAATCATTTTGAGTGTTTAACCTAACATCTACAGTGGTCTATTTGGTGGTGTATTTGCCCTGTTTAAGTTTGTGTGACATATAAACAACAATCCGTGTTGCTACAAGCGTCAATGTTCATGTAGAAACATTTTAATCACATTGAAATTTTCATGATACAGCACTGACAGCCTCCGCCATCTTGACCATACTTTTTTGTAACTCCCGCCTCCAAACACAAACACGCAGACCTGATTAGTTCTCGAGTGGTCCTCATTTGAATAAAGTTAAACTTTCGTCAACTTTGTTTCGCCGGCGATTCGCTCTCATCTCGCCCAATCAGGGCGAATTTCGTCTCCATTCAACCTCAATGAGAGCAAAGCGAAATTTCGCTGTGTGGAAACACACCGTAACTCTTGACCGTTGATGGGAACGATTTATTACGGAAGCCGAGAACGGCCATGGATTATTTTTTTTATGGATTTTCTTTTATGCACTGTTGTCTTGTGATAACGACTTATTTATTTATTATCTCGATATAACAAAGTTTGTTTTTTCCCACTAAGACATCCTTCCATTTAACCCGGGGAATGGGGCTCCATAAGTGGATAGAAATCAGCCGTTTCTCCCTCTACTTCTCCGGTCAAATACTTGGAAAAAATCCCACTTAGACACCCTTCCATTTAACCCGAGGAAGAGGCTCCATGAGCGGATAGAGGTCTGCCGTTTCTCCCTCCTCTTCTCTTCAGACTCAAACACACAGAGCTCTGAAGCTGACGCCTTCAGTGGTCTGTGCAGCTTCAGGTTTATAATGGACGCACTCTGCTGTGGGCATGCTGCGGCAGATGTGTCGCGTTTGTGCTCTGTGTATTTCTGCTGTAGTTTCGGTTTTCCACCTCCGATGTAGAGCAGCCACTTCCCTGAACTTTGTCTCATTCAGAGACCAGAGACTCAAACGGGGCTCTGAGTCTGTCAGGTGGTCTGAGATCTACCGTATCAGCAGAGATATCACGTAATGCACAGCAGACTATGGTGCAGGTAGATTATTTTCTGAAATATAGTGACTTTATTCTTGTAATAGCCTATTATAACTTTATTTTTCTCAAAATATCACGACTCCTTTTGAATGTGCATAAAGTTTTAAGCATGAGCAGAAATCTTGCTCAAACACATCTGAAATATTACAGTTCAGGGATTTATTAATTCATTAAAATTAATTCAAGTATCATTGAGGTAAGTAATTTCCCAACAAAAGACACAAAAGATTAATTATGCCTAGGCTACATGTGTGCTGACTCAGATATAATTAGAATAGTTGATCTACAGGATAATAAATAGTTGAAAGCAATACAGAACGCCTAAGAGCCTTACTGCAATATATTCCATTATTTTTTTATATTTGGATTGTAATCTATGTTTCTCTTTACATGAAGATATTTTCAGCATAAATTGATAAAAAAAAGGTAGAAATAGGTGCATGAAAATTCACCATAAGTCAGGAAATGAAGTGCTTAATGCTCAAAATGGTCTGGGGGAGAACCCCCAGACCCCTGCATCTTATGTCACTACACAAATCTGGAAAGAAAACCGTTACGGCCAGTAACGATTAGGCCAAATGTTGGTGCCATCTAACTAACATCTACAAACTGGTCAGCTCTAATGAACATACACTTGCTATTAACAAGCTGGGTAATCGCCGTTTTACATTGCATTCAGTTAATTTAAATGGGTCCGGGCTAAGCTCCCAACCTCCGCAAGTCCTAGAAACGACCCTGGTTAGCTCACACAGCCAGACTAAAACATGTGGTTTAGCTGTGACTCAGGTCACTGTGATTTCAGCCTGCCTGATGATCTGCCTGGAGATGCCACAGATGTTAATCCTGCTGAAAGGGTAGAAGTCATCAACCTCTCTCTGGGTTGGTAAAGACCAGAAGGGATTTTAGGGTTTGATGCCATGGAGGCACATTCTACTGCCTTTCAACTTTTAAAGGGGCATGCACTTGGTGACAAAGCAGAAAGGAATTTATAGCTTGTGTTACAAAACAAGCTAATTCCTGGAATGTTGGTGCTTGATAAGAAAAAATGTGCATATTTGGGAGCTTCATCTGCCCTTGGGGATATCTTTTACTAAATAGGATTGCATCATACATGACAGACATTCCTTTGCTCCATGCAGGTAAAGCAAGAGGAGGGTGACGTCAGCATTCTGGACGCCGGATTCTACCCTGCGCGGCTGCATGACTCAGCCAACATGGGGCAAACGCTCTTACATTGTGAGCTAGAGGCCGCCCTACGAAGCAGCTCGATTGGTTGGGGTTAGGCATTTCATCTTGAGTAGTTAAGGTTAGGATAGTGATTTGGTCAGGGGATAGGACCTGAACAAATGTTGTTACGTTACCTTGGACGCCTGGCCAATAGTAGTGATTGAAGCGCGGGTCTTGGCGTGGCCAGCCGCACACACTTGCGGCCGTGTAGCTAGTAGCCTACTGTAGGATCGTCACGGCGATTAGCCTCGGAGCGAGGAACAAAGTGTCTCCCCTGTTCTTTCTGACCACGGTGGTAAACCTGGAGCAGGAAAAGTTAACTCTCTACTTGATTTTACCTTGTTTATGGAGAAGGAAAACCAGGAAATGAGTCGGGGGAAACCATAGTCGCTATGAGGACGAGCCACGCTCGCCTCGGGCATGAGGCAGTACTATGCAATGGAAAATGGAGGTAACAGTGTTACATTGTATGAAAGATTATTAGCTCCAAGTGTGAATGTTAGTGTGAAATTGACATTTACATTCTTGTAAATAGACATTGATTCATAAATAGGATTGTATAAATAAATAAATAGGAGAGATTATAAATAGTTGACTGTATAATGGGCCTACAGACACCTGATGTCTTCTGGGTAAGTAACATGATCAGTAACCTGTTTTTTTATTATGAGATTTGTTTGAGTAAGAGAAGGTCCTGTAACCTGCTGCAGTTTTGGAGAAAATGGCAATGTTTTTTTTAATAGACAATGTTTAATTATGAACACACAATAGAATTTTTCATCAAAGTACATAATATTCTTGCATTAAAATAGCTAAAAATGACTATACCTATATATAGTATATTACTTTATCCCAAATGTTTCCAACAAAGTTCAAACCCAGAGAAATCTATAATCTTAATCAAATACACGGAGCGTGTTGTTTGCTCGCCTGTCAATGGCGTCTTATAACATCTAGTTCCTCTCACTTCCATTAAAACACGGGAGACCAGATGATTTGTTAGAGTAATTGTAAATCATACAATGTTGTAAAATTATACTCCGTTACAGTAATACTGAATTATTTTTTTGGCCACACAGCATCATTTTTCATTAGCTCATGCCACTTTGCAGCACAGTAATACAGCAGAGACCTTATTTATTGATATATTTCAATATCGATCGATCCAGCTTAACGTTATTGTGATACGTTGACGGTTAACAGCACTGGGCTTACCCACAATTAAATTTGCCACGTAATGTTAGCTGTATGAGTAGTCAATTAATCTAATATGTAGTTAGCCAGCTAGCGCACACCTGCCCATTTGCCTGGTTAACAATGAAGACAAGAATTCCCATGATCCCACGCAATTTCACAACCTCATCAAAAGTCAGTGTGTACATCTATGGTTTAATTTGAGAGACCTCCTAGGGGCAGAAAATTACATATTGGTCGTTTAAAAAAACCAAAACAAAATGTTTGTGTGTGCAGGGTAGAATTTTTAAAAATCGTAATTTGGCCAAGAAAATTGCATTTGGTGCATCTCTACTAAGGTAGCATGATGACAACAACAATATGCAGTTGAAAGCTCTAGAATTTTGTTATTTGAAGTTGATTTTACCTTTTTTTCTTGTTTTGGTCAAGATAATGAATCAAATTGCAGTGTATTTAAATGGCATACTTTGAAAGTGGTTGTCAGTGAAATCCCTGTTTAGGTTTCTGTATGTCGTTTGATGGTTTGTTTGTTTTCTGTCTCTTTCTGCTCAGACCTACAAGGCCTTCCTTCCTGCCATGATTGCCAACAATCACGACCATCTTGTCAGCATTGCTAGTTCTGCTAGACTCATAGGAGTCAATGGATTGGCAGGTGTGTATTTTCTCCTCATCAAATGCACGTCACTAATGTTACAGCATCTTTCAAATTCAAGGTTTGTTAGTAGAAAAATTCTAAAATTCTGGTGAAAATTGGTAGTCTGATGGTCGGACTGCCACCTCCTTCATCCAGTGTGACGTGTTCATTTTAGCCTATTTCTGTTTGGGTCAGATTTCATTTAGTTGAGTTTTGTCCTAACCAATTGGTAGCAAGTTAAGTCTCAGTGGACACAGAAGTTGTAGCTGGTAGCATTGCTAGGACCAGTAAACTTAAAGTGCCCATATTATGAAAACATCACTTTTTCTGGGATTTGGGGTGTTATTTTGTGTCTCTGGTGCTTCCACACACATACAAAGTTAGAAGAAAATCTATCCATGTTGTTTTGAGTGAGATACAGGTTTCTGAATGTGTTCTGTCTTCTGTCTCTGGGTGAGCTGTTCAAAATCTGCAGGGCTTGTTACGTAACTAGCTGAAACGACGGGCTAAACACAACCGTTAGCATGCTAGCGCTAGCATGCTCGCTCGTTCTCGTATACAATACATATGCAATCAGGGCCGATCAAGTTAAGACTTATAAAACTAACTTTCTGCCATATTTGCAGAAACTGACCCTATGTTCCAGTAACATTAAGCAGGTAAAATGTTCCTCTGGCACCACCTACATCCTGTAGTGTGATTTGCAAAAATCCACTGCTCCCTGTTCAGATTCACCAATCAGGGCCGGGGGGGTGTCTAACTGTGTGTCAATCACTGCTCAGGCACACACATTCATTCTCGCTCGTTGGGGAGGGGCTTAGGAGACTCTTACCTTATACTGTTAGGGTATAAGTCAAATTTAATTGAACAAACCATCCAATGAAAACTGTATTTTTTGCACTCTTCCAAATATATAAATATATTATGCACAACAGAGTTTCATTTTATAAGTTGTAAAGAACTGAAAATGGTCATTTGCTGAATTTCCAGCATTAGTAGGTCATATTTACTGAAATCAAAAGCTATTTCAATCAAACACATTAACAGGGCAAGTTACATGAAGAGATTTTTGTGGCTGATTCAGAGCACACACGGGTTTGTGCAGATAAAAGCATAATGAGGAAGGTTTCTGTCAGACAAATTCATCGGATTAAGAGAGCAGCTGCTAAAATGCCATTACAAAGCAGCAAACAGGTATTTGAAGCTGCTGGTCCCGCAAACCTCAAGGTGTAGGATCCTCCAGAGGCTTGCAGTTGTGCATAAACCTACTATTCTGCCACCCCTAACCAATGCTAACAAGCAGAAACGGTTGCAGTGGGCCCAGAAACACATTTTCAAACAGTTTTGTTTACTGATGAGTGCCGTGCAACCCTGGATGGTCCAGATGGATGGAGTAGTGGATGGTTGGTGGATGGCCACCATGTCCCAATAAGGCTGCGACGTCAGCAAGGAGGTGGCAGAATCATGTTTTGGTCCGGAATCATGAATAGAGCTGTTAGCCCCTTTAGTTGTTGCAGAACGGCTGCGGCCAGGACTGACAGCTGTAGTCACAAGGACCAACTAGATCTCGCGAATTCACGCAGAATACAACCACAAAACCACCAACAGTTTGTTTCTATTCCGAGGAGTAGAGAGGAAACAACTCCGTGCTGTGTTTTCAAGGTGTAGTGAAGGGATATATGATCCACCGTGAGCACGGTGTATTTTATTTTGAAAATTAACCGGATGTTTTATTTTGTTTCTGTGTTCGACTTCCTGTCCCGCACTATCTGCCGTGTGCTGAATTGCTGCGAAGCTCTCTGGCGTCCGGCAAAAATAGAAGCTCTGCGTATCTGATCTGCAGGGCTGCAGACCGCCGGAGCTGTGCCGGAGTCGGAACGCAGACGTTATGCAGCTAGTGGAAATACACACGTTGACTAGAATGGAAACCGATTGACTCGCCGTTCCGCAGCAGTTACGCAGGCGGTGGAAATCACCGGAAAAGGTTGCAATGTTAGGGTAACGTTAACCGAACGTTCTCTAAAGGTTGCAACGTTAGGGTAACGTTAAGCGGACGTTCTCTAAAGGTTGCGACGTTAGGCGAACGTTCTGGGAACGTTCACTAAAGATTGCGACGTTAGGCGAACGTTCTCTAAAGGTTGCAATGTTAAGCGAATGTTCTGGGAACGTTCTAAGAATGTTCGATGTAACCAAAAACTAACGTTCATAAAGCTTGCCGTGGGGACCAAGAACTAACCACAAACTAACCTTCAGGGAACGTTTCCGCAACCAAAAACAAACGTTACCAAAACGTTTTGGGAACCAAAAAATGTTAGCTGGGATATGCAAAAAGCTACCCAAATTTGTTCCATATGTAATTATCGCATTTTCGAATGGAGCAAAATTCAAAAGTCTGGAGATGCTACGTGCCAAGTTTTGTGCAGATCAGCCTAGGAGAAGTTCGATAAAGTAGATATTGCATTTATTGCGATTTTTCGTGCATTTAAGTCGAGGTGGAAATGGGCATGGCCTACGTCATGTGATGCAGCACCATTCAAGGAATGCGTAGATATAAGGTTTATAAATGTGCGATGTTTGGTATGGGAGTTATAGGCCAAAACACTTTTCTGCCTACAGCGCCACCTAGTGGCATAAGTGTGTAAATGTTTGTGCCTGAGGTTCCAGCAGAGTTCTGGACCAGTCCTGAAAATGGCACCGCCTGACCATGCATGGTTTAGGCTGTAGCCACACTTTCTCCACTCCAGAAATGCTTTACAGCAGCGGTTTTCAATAGGTGAGGCATGACACGCAAAGAAAAAATAACCTTATGCAGCTCTATTGATTATTGTACGTGCGTTTATTAGCTTTAAAATGCATCTTTTCCTTGTGCCAAGTCAACAGAAGTCAACATTATTTTAGGAGACAGGACCCAGCAAAAAACATAGAAACTATGATCCTGAGTTAAAGTTAGGTTTCACCTGGTCGGAGTCTGAGGCTGCACATCTGCCGCAGTGTGTGAGAAATGCAGATCACGCATTTCTGGTTGTTTGTGTAGAGCGAGTTCCCCCAGATCTCCACTAAGGCTATGAAAGTCCTAATCCCCTTCACCTCCACCTACTTATGTGAGTATTCAAAACAAATACAGATCAAGGCTGCAGGTGGAGGAGGACGACTTGCGTTTATTTCTCTCTACAGTGCAACCTCGCATCAAACACTTCAGCACATCAAAAGTGTGGCCTCATTGTTCCCACTGACCGACTGATTTTGCCCAGAATGTATTTTGAAAAGTTGACTGACAAATATGAAACCGGACATCGCTTAGTGTCCACTCTCGCTGTAAATAGATGTGCAGCTTCAGGTTTATGGATGCGCGGCTCCGCTGTCGACATGCTGTGACAGACGTGTCGCGTTTGTGCTCTGTGTATTTCTGCCGTTGTTTCTGTTTTCCACCTCCGATGTAGAGCAGCGTACAGCCACTTCACTAAACTTAAACTTTGTGTCATTCAGAGACCAGAGTTTCAAACGGGGCTCTGTGTCTGTCAGCAGAGCAATCACATACTGCACAGCAGGCTATGGTGCAGGTAGATTATTACCTGAAATATAGTGACTTTATTCTTGTAATAGCCTATTATCATTTCATTTTTCTCAAACTATCAGGATTCCTCCAAATCTCAGAGAACACAGATGGGATGTGTTATATTTTGAATGTGCACAAAGTTTTGAACATGAGCAGAAATTTTGCTCAAACATCTGAAAGATTAGAGTCCAGGAGTTTAATTCATTAAAATTAATTCATGTATCATTGAAGTGAATAATTGTCATATGCACATTTAAGGAGGTTACTTCCCCAACAAAAAAGCAAAAGAGGAGTGAAGAGTAAAGATGCCTGTAGGCTACATGTGCTCACTCAGATCCAAAGGAGAATAAATAGATGAAAGGAATACAGAATGCCTGACAGCCTTATTGCAATATATTCCATTATGTTTTTATATTTGGATTGTAATCTATATTTTTTCCTTTACATAGGCCAAGATTTAGATATTTCCAACATACAACCCCAAATCAGAAAAAGTTGGGACAGTATGGAAAACACAAATAAAAAAAAGAAAGTAGTGATTTCTAAATGTACTTGTATTTCATTGCAGACAATACAACAGCACATAATTGAATGTGTTCCTCATGATTTTTATTGTTTTTGTTTCAAAAACACAAAATTCCTATTTTGGTTCTTGCAACACATTTCAAAAAAGTTGGATCAAAAAAGTTGGAACAGTAAAGCATTTACCACTTTGTAATGTTTCCATTCCTGTTCACAACACTTAAAAGATGTTTAGGGACAGAAGACACCAAGTGTTGAAGTGTTTCAGGTGTAATTTTGTCCTATTCTTGCTGCAAACAAGTCTTAAGGTGGGCAACAGTACGGGGCCTTCCTTGTCTCATTTTGCGCTTCAAAAAATGCGCCACACATTCTCTATTGGAGACAGGTCGGGACTGCAGGCAGTCCAGTCAAGTACCTGTATCCTCTTCCTCCACAGCCAGGATTTTGTAATGTGTGCAGAATGTGGTTTTGCATTATCTTGTTGAAATATGCATGGACGTCCCTGGAAAAGATGTCTTCTTGAAGGCAGCATATTGTGCTCCAAAATCTCTATGTACTTTTCAGCATTAATGGTGCCATCACAGAAGTGCAAGTTACCTTTGCCAAGTGCACTGACACAACCCCATACCATGACAGACCCTGGCTTTTGGACTTGTTGCTGGTTTCTTCTTTGGTAGAAGAAGCACACGGCGCACACGGCGTCCATTTCTCCCAAAAAATACCTGAAATACGGATTCATCTGACCACAGTACACGTTTCCACTGTGTGATGGTCCATCCCAGATGCCTCCGAGCCCAGAGAAGTCGACGGCGCTTCTGGACACTGTTAACATGGGGCTTCCTTTAGGCACAGTACAGTTTTAACTGGCATTTGTGGCTGTAACTACGTATTGTGGTACTTGACAAAGGTTTGCCAAAGTAGTCCTGAGCCCATGTGTTGATATCGCTTATAGATGAATGACGATTCTTGATGCAGTGCCGCCTGAGAGATCACGGTTGTTCAGCTTAGGCTTGCGCCCTTGTCCTTTACACACTGAAATTCCTCCTCATTCCTTGAATCTTTTAATTATGTTATGCACTGTTGAAGGTGAAATAAGCAAATGTCTTCCTATCTTTCTTTGAGGAACATTGTTTTTAAACATTTCAATAATTTTCTCAGGTATCTGTTGGCAAACTGGTGATCCTCGGCCCATCTTTGCTTCTAAAGGACTAGACCTTTCTTGGATGCTGCTTTTGTACCAAATCATAATTACAATCACCTGTTGACATCACCTGTTTCAAATCACATCATTATTTAACCAATTTACCTGATTACTAGTCCTAAATTGCTCCTGTCCCAACCTTTTTTGGAATGTGTTGCAGGTCTGAATGACAGGAAAGGATGTATATTTACAAATGAAATTAAGTTGACCGGACAAAACATGAAATATTTTGTGTTCACATTGTCTGCAATGAAATACAAGTCAAAGTACATTTAGAAATCACTACTTTCTTTTTTTATTTGTGTTTTTCATACTGTCCCAACTTTTTCTGATTTGGGGTTGTACATTGATTCAGAAAAAGTTAGGAATAGGTGCATAAAAACTCACCTAAATGCAGGAAATTAAGTGTTTAATGCTCTAAATTTTTCGGGGGTGGTCCCCCAGACACCCCATCATAAGTCGCCACACAAATCTGGAAACAAACCCTGTCCTTTGGGTTGCCAGGCCAGTTATGATTAAAAGGTAAAGGTACTTTATTGTCACATACACATACATGTAGCGAAATTCATTCTCTGCATTTAACCCAGTGGGAAGCCAATCACAGCACCCGGGGACCAACTCCAGATCTAAGCCAGTGCCTTGATCAAGGGCACTGACTGAGGGGGGGGCTCGGCTGTCCTTACCTACTCTAAGGGGAGGCTCACATTCACTCAATTTCAAAACCCCTGCTTTACAGTAAACAAGTCATTTTTTCAGATATTACTGTACTCAGCAGTCATCAGAGAGTTGTTTTCTGCTGCCTCCCTTTGGAACTAGTTTAATACAGAGGATAGTGAATTATCATGCAATGGTGGCATGGAATTCATTAGCGAGTTTTGGGATTTTAGAAAGTGAGAAAATATGTTTTCATAAAAAGTTAAAATTGTATTTATTTACAGAAGAAATGGTGTAGAATACTATAGATTACATATATTTTTTTTAGGATCTTGAAGATTTAAAATGGACTGTGGCAATTAACTTTGAGCTATTTATCCTTATTTGTCACCTAGAAGATACATTTCCAGCTACTTTCTGTTGATGAACTATTGAAGATATAAATGATTGTGAGCAAATGTATGGATTAGACAGGTTTTGGGCTTGTGTTGAGTTTATGTTTTATTGTACCTTCAGAGTATGTTTTTGCTGTTCATTTTCCCCCTAATGCTTTTAATTTAATTTCACAAAATTTTGACACAGTGGCAACACAATGACAAACAAGGCATAATTGGGCAACAGTGTGTCAGTGACCCTTACAACCCTTACCCACTCACAGACCAACCCAAATCAGGTCAGAACCAAATGGGGACAGACAACACAGACACACACACACACACGCACCCACACACACACACACACACTCATACAGACATATGGACCAAAAAAATAAATAAAAAATAATGTAATGGCAGCTGTATTAGAGCAGTAGAATAGTGAAAAAACGTAGGCCTCTTCTGAGTTTTGTGATATGTTGAAGGAGTTAACAAGTTCCAGGACAGGATTCCATGTGTCTAGGAATTTCTTGGTAGAGCCTCATCTAAACTTTTAAAGATTTAACTTGTAAAGCACCTCCTTAATCCAGCGGTCACAGTCTCCAGTTGAGCAGGATCAGCCTCCGGGCTAACAAGGTTGTAAAAGCCAGGGCCCGCTTTAGTGCTACAGAGAGGTTAGTGTCAGGGGGGGTGCCAAAATTGACTGACAATAGATTGGGAGGAATGGTCTGGCCATAAGCTCTGCTTGTGTCGAAAACACTCTTCCAAAAGGCTTCTAGCTTAGGGCAAGACTAGAACATATGACTGTCGTTAGCAGGGGATTGAAGCTGTTCCAAAACTTAAAATCACAGGGAGAGAACTGGCTGGATTTGATTTGTACAGAAGTAGGTCATCCACATATAGTGAGACTGTGAGTTGTGTCGGACCATCCAATACCTTTGAAACCTTCCTCTGAGCGTAGCCAAACAGCCAGGGGTTCTATCGCGATGGCGAACAGTAGTGACAGTGGGCAGCCCTGCCTCGTGCCTCTCCAGATGGAGAAAAGGGTGACAGCATATCGCTAGTTTGAACTGAGGCCACCAGGGATGAGTATATTAGCCTGACCCAAAGAGTCAAATTGTTACAGAGGCCAAACCTATCCATTACCTCATATAGGTACCTCTCTTGACACGGTCAAATGCTTTTTCGGCGTTGAGGGAAACAACTAATTCCAGGGTTTCATTGCTCAACGAATACATGATCTTAAGGAGACGCCTAGTGTTGTGGGAGGACTGTCGGCCTGGCATGAACACTGTTAAGAAGAATAGACAGCAACAGTTATGAGTCCACCTAAGTCTCTTGTGGCTTCGTCGTCTATTTGTGGAAAGGTTATACCATTGAGCATGCCATATACAATGGGAGGGCAATCAGAAGCTCAGCCCAGAATTTGGCAAATCCTGTCCTTGGTTCTAAAAGGGTCAGTATGAATCTCCCCTGAGCTAGATCTAATGGCTGGAATTTACTGTGAGGTCGCCCTGGCTCTGGCCTGATGGGCTAGAAGCTTCCCAGCTTTATCCCCAGATAAAAAAAAAGTGTTGTCTGGATTTAATCAGCTGTAGCTTGGCTTTAGGGCTCAGCGATATCTCAATATTTTACTATATATATATATATATATATATATATATATATATATATATATATATATATATATACACAATCAACCCCAAATCAGAAAATGTTGGGACAGTATGGAAAAGACAAATAAAAAAAGAAAGTAGTGATTTCTAAATGTACTTTGACTTGTATTTCATTACAGACAATACAAGAGCACATAATTTAATGTGTTCCTCATGATTTTTATTGTTTTTGTTTCAAAAAAACTAAATTCCTATTTTGGTTCTTGCAATACATTTCAAAAAAAGTTGGAACAGTAAAACATTTACCACTTTGTAATGTTGCCATTCCTTTTCACAACACTTAAAAGACGTTTAGGGACTGAAGATACCAAGTGTTGAAGTGTTTCAGGTGTAATTTTGTCCAGTGCTTGAAGTGGGAAAAAAAAGGTGCCGGTACTCTCTTGCATTGGCAGATCATCATGACATTTGAGATTTCTATAGTGAAAACCAAAACTTGGAGATATTGCTGGTACAACAATTTATTGTAATTTATTAACTATATAAATGTATTGATTTATTTAAACAAGTTTACATAACTTTAGTGCGTAAGCTATTCAAAAAAATCATGTTTTGATTTTAAACGTACATGTGGCACAGTGAATGCTTATTAACTATCTACAGATGGCCTAAGCGAGTAATTTACATATAGGCTAGTATCAATATTGTTTATTTTTTCCACAAATAAGCTGATTTATATTTGCTAATATGTTGGAGTCATGTTAAGAAAAAAAAATTCATTCATTCATCAAAACTATTCATTTTAACAATAATTTGGTGCTCAAACAGATGCAAAACAGTCACTCTCAGTGAGTGTGTGTGTGTGTGAGACAGAGACAGGGGGAACAGCTTCAGTCTCCTCTCTGTCTGGGCAGCTAGTGACGGGATGCTGCTACATCATGTTTTGCAGCCCAGTTTGTTATCATTAAAAACAAGCCAGCTGTTCGTGGAGCAAAAATACATAATTTGGTCCTTTGACCAACAGTCAGGCCATCCGTGTGTTTCGTTACTCATGTTACTGTTGACGTCGGTGTAACGTTAAGGTTGGTAGCGGCAGACTCCTCATTAACGCCAGCTGTTGCGCTCACATCAACGCTAGCTTGTAGCTCATGAACCGTACTACCTCCAGATGTTTCTGGTTGGACTTGGACCTCTGTTGACGTGTCTGGCACACGCGTTCTTTTAGTACCTTTCTGAAGCCAGGCGGCTAACATAACGACTTACAAACTCAATACTTATTTTTAGTTTCTAGGTTTCCAGCAGTGAAAAATCTGTTACGGTCAGGCTGACGCTGACAGCTTTTTCAAACTAGCGTCCGTGGAGAAGCTAACTTCTGATAGGGTGGGCCGACTGCTTGCCTTTACGTGATTCGTCAAGATCTAAAATGTAAACACGTAGTGCCCTCTGGGTAGTGTAGTTTATGTAACGTTAGGGTCATCTCTCTGGCACTGACGCTTTCTCTGTCAGTGGTAGCGTACCGGCTGCATGCGAGAAGTAGCGGTACGCAGGAAAAAGTGCAGGTACGCTTAAGAGTAAAATGTAGAAGTGCCGGTACTGCGTACCGGTGCGTACCGGCCCACTTCGAGCACTGATTTTGTCCCATTCTTGCTGCAAACAAGTCTTAAGGGGGGCAACAGTACGGGATATTCGTTGTCACATTTTTGCGCTTTAAAATGCACCACACATTCTCTATTGGAGACAGGTCGGGACTGCAGGCAGGCCAGTCAAGTACCTGTATCCTCTTCCTCCGCAGCCAGGATTTTGTAATGTGTGCAGAATGTGGTTTTTCATTATCTTGTTGAAATATGCATGGATGTCCCTGGAAAAGATGTCTTCTTGAAGGCAGCATATTGTGCTTCAAAATCTCTATGTACTTTTCAGCATTAATGGTGCCATCACAGAAGTGCAAGTTACCTTTGCCAAGGGAACTGACACGACCCCATACCATGACAGACCCTGGCTTTTGGACTTGTTGCTGGTAACAGTCTGGAAGATCCTTTTCTTCTTTGGTCTGGAGCACACGGCGTCCATTTCTCCCAAAAAATACCTGAAATACTGATTCATCTGACCACAGTACACGTTTCCACTGTGTGATGGTCCATCCCAGATGCCTCCAAGCCCAGAGAAGTCGACGGCGCTTCTGGACACTGTTAACATAGGGCTTCCTTTTGGCACAGTACAGTTTTAACTGGCATTTGTCGCTGTAACTACGTATTGTGGTACTTGACAAAGGTTTGCCAAAGTAGTCCTGAGCCCATGTGGTGATATCGCTTATAGATGAATGACGATTCTTGATGCAGTGCTGCCTGAGGGATCGGAGATCACGGTTGTCCAGCTTAGGCTTGCGCCCTTGTCCTTTACGCACTGAAATTCCTCCTCATTCCTTGAATCTTTTAATTGTGTTATGCACCGTTGAAGGTGAAATAAGCAAATGTCTTCCTATCTTTCTTTGAGGAACATTGTTTTTTAACATTTCAATAATTTTCTCACGTATTTGTTGTGAAACTGGCGATCCTCGGCCCATCTTTGCTCCTAAAGGACTAGACCTTTCTTGGATGCTGCTTTTGTACCAAATCATAATTACAATCACCTGTTGACATCACCTGTTTCAAATCACATCATTATTTAACCAATTTACTAGCCCTAAATTGCTCCTGTCCCAACCTTTTTTGGAATGTGTTGCAGGTCTGAATGACAGGAAAGGATGTATATTTACAAATGAAATTAAGTTGACCAGACAAAACATGAAATATTTTGTGTTCACATTGTCTGCAATGAAATACAAGTCAAAGTACATTTAGAAATCACTACTTTCTTTTTTTATTTGTGTTTTTCATACTGTCCCAACTTTTTCTGATTTGGGGTTGTAGTTAGTGTGAAGTGTGAATTTAGGGAGTGGAGTTTAATGACTCTCAGGTGCTTTTGACTGATTAGCCAGGGTGTGGCCTCCCCACCTGTAGCCAACACCAGTCTCCTCCCTGTATTTAATATTGGCATTTGCGTGCAGCGGCAGACTCATCGGACAAAGACTCGGAGGACAAAGACAAAGGAGTCTACGCAGGAGTCTTCGTGGGAGGCTAAGTGGGCTTGATATCTCATATCTCACTTACACTGCTCGGTGTCTTTATCCATAAATGTGCTGCTTTTCCATCCCTGTCCGTGTTTCCTCTCGGAGATACTACAAACCATGCATTAGCTCGCAATATTTCCGCAACCCCAACTCTCTTACCCATCCAACCCGTTCCACACACACTCAACACCTTGTTGCAGGTGGCCTGTGGAACTGCCAGTCTGCCATTTGCAAGACTGAGTTCATCTCCGGCCTTGCCAGCCTGAAATCACTTGACTTCCTTGCTCTCACTGAGACCTGGATTACACCAACCAACACATCCACCCCTGCTGCTCTCTCTTCTGCCTACTCTTTCACCCACACACCAAGACCCACTGGTAGAGGCGGCAGTACAGGCCTACTCATTAACCCCAAGTGGAGATTCTCTCTCTACCCACTGCCACAGTTCACTTCACTCTCTTTTGAACGTCATGCTGTCACCATAACGCATCCGGTACAACTAGTCATCATTGTTATCTACCGCCCACCAGGTCCTCTGGGGGAGTTTTTGGAGGAGCCGGATGTCCTTCTTTCAAACATTCCTGAAACTGGCCCTCCGCTGGTACTTCTGGGCAACTTCACCATCCAGACCGAGAAGTCAGCTGCCTTTCTTCACATTCTCTCTTCTTTTGGCCTCTCACTCTCTCCTTCACCACCCACTCACAAAGCTGGCAACTACCTAGATCTCATATTCACCAGAAACTGCTCTACATCCAACCTCACTGTTACTCCACTCCATACCTCAGACCATTTCTTCATCTCTTTCTCTCTGCCACTCTCCCAAGCTCACAACCATATCTCAAGAGACACTATACCTGTCTGCCGTAATATTCGTTCACTCTCTCCTTCTCTGTCGGCATGTACTTTATTAACCCTCCCTCCATCTGACTCTTTCTTACTCATGCCTCCCAACGCTGCCACAGACACTCTACTCTCTACTCTATCCTCCTCTCTCGACTCTCTCTGCCCTCTTACTTCACGACAGGCTCGCAAGTCCTCCCCAGCGCCGTGGCTATCTGACTCAGTACGTGCTGAGAGATCAACTATACCGGCAGCGGAAAGGAAATGGCGGAAATCTAAACACCCAGATGATCTGCTTACCTATCAGTCTCTTCTTTCCTCCTTCACTGCCTCTATTTCTGCGGCAAAAAGCTCTTTTTATCAAACCAACCAAACCCTCCGACCAACCCTCTTTGTCAACTATTTTGTAAAAACGATAGATGACATACGCTCTTCATTCTCCACCACACCTTCTGAAATCACCTTACCATCCATCACATCCAGTACTCTTTCCTTTTTCACCCCTCTATCTCCAAATCAAATTCTTACTTTGATTACTTCTGCCCGCCCAACCACCTGCCCCCTGGATCCTATCCCTTCTTACCTTCTCCAGTCCATTGCTCTTGACCTCCTTCCTTTTCTCACTCATCTCATTAACATCTCCTTGTCAACTGGCTGTTTCCCTGATGCCCTCAAGGAGGCAAGAGTGACCCTGCTACTCAAAAAACCAACACTCGACTCCTCTGATGTAAATAACTACAGACCCGTCTCCTTTCTTCCATTTCTATCTAAGACTCTTGAGCGTGCCATTTACAATTAACTCTCTACATATCTCCACCAGAACAACCTTCTTGATCCCCACCAGTCTGGCTTCAAGGCTGGTCACTCAACAGAAACTGCCCTCCTTGCTGTCACTGAGCAGCTTCACATTGCTAGAAAAACCAATCTCTCTTCCATCATCATCCTTCTGGACCTTTCTGCTGCCTTTGAATCTGGGTGTCTCAGGCTCTGCGCTATCATTGCTCACATCTTACCTGGCAGACCGAACCTACCGGGTAACTTGGAGAGGATCTAGCTCAGATCCTTGCCCACTCAAAACTGGGGTTCCTCAGGGATCAGTCCTGGGTCCCCTCCTCTTTTCTCTGTACACCAACTCTCTCGGGTCTGTCATTCAGTCACACGGCTTTTCTTATCACAGCTACGCAGATGACACCCAACTAATACTCTCCTTTCCTGAGTCTGAAACTCAAGTAGCAGCACGTATCTCGGCCTGTCTAACTGACATCTCTTCTTGGATGTCCACACACCATCTGAAACTCAACCTTGACAAGACTGAGCTCCTTTTCCTTTCAGGGAAAGGCTCTCTTACCCAAGACCTGACTATAACAATTGACAACTCTGTGGTAGTCCCCAGCCAGACTGCTAGAAACCTGGGTGTGACACTTGACGACCAACTCTTTTTCACTGCTAACATTGCTGCAACCACCCAATCGTGTAGATACATGCTGCATATCATCAGAAGGATACGTCCCCTTCTAACACAGAAGTTGGCTCAGGTTCTGGTTCAGGCTCTAATCATCTCACGTCTAGACTACTG
This sequence comes from Gymnocephalus cernua, assembly GCA_023631565.1. NCBI lineage: Eukaryota > Metazoa > Chordata > Actinopteri > Perciformes > Percidae > Gymnocephalus > Gymnocephalus cernua. The sequence continues at coordinate 10,090,351 of CM042436.1, forward strand.
CAACTCCCTCCTCATTGGCTTGTCAGCATGTGCCATCCAACCCCTGCAGCTCATTCAGAACGCAGCAGCACGGCTTGTCTTCAACCTCCCCAAGTTCTCTCACACTACACCACTCCTCCGCTCTCTCCACTGGTTACCAGTTACGGCCTGCATCTGGTTCAAGACACTAGTACTTACATACAGGGCCATGAATGGATCAGCCCTAGCTTACATCCAGGACATGGTCAAACCATATACCCCAACAAGCCCACTTCGCTCTGCATCAGCCAAACTGCTTGCTGCTCCCTCGCGGCGAGGAAGAACTAATCACTCAACGAAATCCCGACTGTTCACTGTCCTGGCTCCAAAATGGTGGAACGAGCTCCCCACCGATATCAGGATGATTGAAAGGCTACACATCTTCCGCCGAAGGCTAAAAACACATCTTTTCTGACTACACCTCGGATAAAAATAAATTAAAAAAATAAAATCTTGAACCTGCACTTTCATATGTCTCTTTGTAGCTATACTTATTTAAAGCTAATGTACTTGCACTTACTACTTGTTGTCTGGAGTTTTTACCTTCACAGTTGAAAGCACTTAATTTTAAGTCGCTTTGGATAAAAGCGTCAGCTAAATGACATGTAATGTAAAAAAAAAGGTTGAGGGAAAAAAAGCGCTACCATAAGGTCTACCCTCAACAATTAAAGCCCAGCTTAAATTTCCTCAGAGCATTTCACTAAGAGGAAACTCAAAGCCATTTTGTTGACACTAGATATTTTGTTGACACTAGATATCAAACAAAAGCCAGACAGACACTATATGCTATTAAGTAGCTCACACAAAATAAATAAAATATCCAATTTTTCATTTTTTTCCACTTTGACAAATTAAAAAATTGGATCTTTACAATGTTTTTCCAATTTTCTGTTTTTATTCAGAGGATCAGAAATTTAGAAAATTACAAAATTGCGTCTGGGCTCCAATTATTCAATACTGCTATGATATTCTCTCCCTCGTTCCACCTAGCTCCGCCCCACCCCGCACCCCCATTCCAGCACATTCAGCAGCCAGTCCGAAATACAGAATGAGAATGGACGACGTGTTGGAAGTCGACTAACGAAAAACATTCAGCGTTCACCGAGAGGTGAAACGCTTGTCAATATCCAGCACAGACTTGAATCAAGATCGCCTAGTGTCTATATTTAAAGTGTCATCCTCCGCCCCTACACAGGACCACTCAGAAGCCGAGTGGCAATCGAGTCGGGACTTTTCCTGGTAGTGTCTGTTTCGAGGCCGCAAGGGCCGGTCTGATAATAGTTATAGGCTACATTGCAAGTTCTTAACCACACCATCCGCTGCCCGGCCGCTGCCCGCTGGTCAGCCTCTGCTCAACGTACGGCGGGCCGCAGCAGCCTCTTATTTCAATGGGGAAGCTAAAAAAGAAAAAGATAAGATGGCGCTGAGATGGTCAGACTCAAAAGAAAAAAAGGGATTGTTGTTGCTATGCTATGTGTTGTTCATTCATTCACCATCCAAACATTCATCTCCCCTCTTCTCAGCAAGATTCCGAATTATATTCTCGTAATTATCCAGCGTTGACATGACTGCCCCGAGTCGTCTTGAATGCCCGCCTAAACACATCCAGACACACCCACGATAACAGCCAACCAATCGTTGGTAACTATAGGCGGTACGAGGGAGAGAATATCATTGCAGTATTGAATAATTGGAGCCCAGACGCAATTTTGTAATTTTCTAAATTTCTGATCCTCTGAATAAAAACAGAAAATTGGAAAAACGGGTTAAAGATCCAATTTTTTAATTTGTCAAGGTGAAAAAAAATGAAAAATTGGATATTTTAACCCATTTTTCTATTTTTCCAAATATCCGTTTGGGTTTAGAAAATTGAACTGATAAGCGTTACACGGACCGTAGGCAGCACCGATTGTTTTAGTTTTTTTTGCTACTGACAGCACTCCTAATTTACAAACAACAGAGCTACATGTTGAAATCGACCAGAATTCTCCTTTAATACATGAAATGGTGGTCCATATAAACAACATAGGAGTTGAAACGCTGAAGAACATTCATTGCGTTCTTGAAGAAAACATAGCACTGGGTTGAGAATGATTGTGACTGTGTGTGTGTAGTGAGTGTGAGTGAGAGAGAGACAGCAGTTTCCAGCTGTGCTGACAGCAAACAGCTGTTGGTGATCGGAGCGGAGTAGAAACCCTGCGCTCTATGGTGCACGGCTGGCTTGTGTGCTTGCAGCTCTTCACCATCTTCCCCATACTGCCTGAACAAAACAAAATATAACGCTTTGTGCAGCGCTGTCCAGTCCAAAAAACCTGCAATGTGTAGTTGAGGAACAGATAAACAGAACCAAAATTCTTATTTTGGTAACACTTTCTATAAAAAACAGTGCAGCGAGAGCAGGCGCTCACTGTAACCGCACCTCTGTCCAGCCAGGATGTTTTGGATAGGGTGGTTGTCATTAACCATTATGGCCCTCCACCACATTTCTTAATGAGTCCAGTCTCTTGCCCAATGCTGAGCTGGCCTTTTTGACCAACTTGTCCAGTTGTCTGCTGTTTTAGTCCATCAACAAACTGCAGCATAAAACAGGGTATTCGCCACCACAGTCTGATACAAATGTGCAGCAAGTCACTGCAGACATCAAACGATCTGAGCCTCCTGAGGAAAAAGAGGTGGCTCTGCCCCTTCTTATACAGAGCATCTGTATTTTTGGACCAGTCAAACTTGCTGTCCAGGATCACACCCAGGTACTTATATAGGTCTTGGTGGTGTTCAGGAGGCAGTTACCTATGGAGTGAAAATCATGCCAAAACCTCACACACACACACACACACAAAACGTGTTTTACTCACGCCCAACGATTCACAAACAAACTTAGTGTGGTTTGCAAATACAAAACATCATTCACAAACTAATGCATTTTGTTCTGCAAATAAGAAACGTACCTATCAAACAAATACAGTGTGTTTTACACATACAAAGAAACATTTATTCAATGACAAAAAAAATCGTTCAAGTATAAAAAAAAAATCTTTCAAGTACAAAAAAAATCGTTCAAGTACAAAACAAAATTCTACAAGTACGAAAAACTGTCACGTGACTTTTGCCACAAAGTTTGCGCCTTGCTGATCCACACACAAATGCCTTCAGATCCACACACAAACGCCAGTAAACTTTCTAACAAATGTCATGCCCACCCATTTTAGGTCCAGGCCCACCCATTTTGACCCAGAACTATAGTGAGTGATTTTCATTCTAGCAGTTCGAGGAAAGCTTTGAGTGAAAGTTTGTCAGCCAATCAGCGGCTTCTACCCCACGTGTGGACTCTTAAGCCCGCCCACAGGCTGCATAGTCACCAGCAAGTGATCCAATGAAATGAATGACGTTGGCGCGCAAGCTTTTCTGTTTTCATTCAGCAAGAAGCGCTCCGAAAGTAGCTATCTTTCAACTCAGGACAGCGCCACTTCTCACAAATACAGATAGGATTGGAGATGAAAAGTTTAACTGACACGTAACCGCGATCAGCCGGGACTGACAGCGACATAACCGGTCACACTATGACTTATATTAGCACCAACTGCAATGTTTACTTTTAAATGACTGGAAGTCTGGCACACGTGGATGCTCAGTATTTTCCGTAGGTGCTAGAGCTCCGGAGCGCCGACGGTATCACCGCCTATGTCTGGCTGTCTGTATGCACATTTTCTGGAGGGAAAAATAATATTGGCAGCTGTAGGCAGAGGTAACTTATGATAGCGCATGTGTTATAGGAGGAGACAGTGTTCAGCAGCCTAGCACAAATGCAGTTTTGGCTTATTTTAACTGGCCCATCCATTCTGGAGGCCCACCTACAATCAGAATCCTGGCGCCGCTAGTTCACATATGCATATATATAGTTCACATATGCATATATATATATATATGTATGTTATATATATATATATATATATGTATATATATATATGTATGTGTATGTGTGTATATATATATATATATATATATATATATACACGTGTATGTGGTTTTTTTCTAGAAAGTCATGCAATTTCTAGAAAAAGTTGGAATTAAAAGGTTGTGTATATCTGTATATATATATACACACACACACACATATATATATATATATACACACACACACACCACTTTTTAATTCTGACTTTTTCTAGAAACTTAGAAATGTTGACAATTTTTCCACAAATCTCTTTATAAATTTCACCAGAAATTCATCCCATTGACAGCAATTTGAGCATACATATTCAGAATATTCTCAGAATATTGTGTATTTCTGGAGTGTGTTTCAAAAGGTTATCAATTGTGGTCCAGGTCCTTGATGTACAAATATTTGAGAATCACTGCTCTACATAAACACTTTACATGTCTTTTGTAATTTCAGGGATTGTACCTACCACATTTGGACTGGGAGGACAGTGGCTTGCCTGATGAGCCACACCATGGTGTCACTGTTCCTGAGATGGGCGATGTACTGAGTGATGAACAAATGGCAGCACTCAGGGCAGCCATAAATCTCCTGGGACACTCCCAATCACATGACTCAGACATCTACCTACTTACTGTCCAGTATGTCCAGCACTTACTAGGCTTACAGTAAAACTTACTCAGCAAAGTAAAGGATCTGATTCAATGCAATTGTAGCACAAATACACACTCACATTCTCTACATACGTATAGGTAACAAAAAAAACCACTTATTTACAGAATAGTGCCCCTGCTAATAACTGGTTTGTAAGAGATGTTACAGTACATCATTTCTTTTCACACTAAATAAACCAAATAAATATTTCTGAATCAGTGAGGTTTTCTCATGTTAGAGCACTGTCATCTTTTCATATCAATTAACATAACAGTTCCTTTACTGACCATTCACAGTAGCCTTATGCATTAAATGTTATAAGGTTAAGTGTAGCAAACTCTAAAGACGAGTGATGCAAGAAATAAGTTTTAACTGTTTAATCAAATCAGACCAGCAGACATGCGTCCCTGTTAGGACTGTCAGCGGCAGCAGGAAGCATAGCTTTCCTCAAGCAGTGCTAGCAGCGGACTTTAAAGGTCCCATGACATGGTGCTCTTTGGATGCTTTTATATAGGCCTTAGTGGTCCCCTAATACTATATCTGATGTCTCTTTCCCAAAATTCAGCCTTGGTGCAGAATTACAGCCACTAGAGCTAGTCCTACAATGAGCTTTACTCAGAACGTGCCATTTCTGTGTCTGTAGCTATTGAGTAGAAGAGAGGGGGGGCAAGGTGGAGGGTGGGGGTGTGGCCTTGACCAACTGCCACTTTGCTTGTTTGAAAGCCATGATGTCTCTCTCTCATGGGTTGGCCAAATTCTCTGGGCGGGCAAAGCAGAAAAAGGGGAGGTAACCTTCCTCCTTATGACCTCATAAAGAGGAAATTCCAGAACGGCTCATCTGAGTTTACTTTTTCTCAAAGGCAGAGCAGGATAACAGGGCTCGGTTTACACCTATCACCATTTCAAGCCAATTGGGGACCATAGGCAGGCTGGGGGAACTCATATTAATGTTAAAAAACCTCATAAAGTGAAATTTTCATGCCCTGGGACCTTTAAGACTTTTAGCTGTCTTAATGCCATAATGAATGTTCAAACCAAAGACATGTAGATTGTATTATTTTGTTGTAGTGTGAATACAATACAATCTTGAAACATCTGGCGTGTTGGAACAACCAAAGAAAATACAATATAATAACTTTCACCAGCAACATCAGCCTCTATGAACATTTAACACATATAGTATTGCACAACAGTGACAAAACAACAAAACATAAGTCCAACAAACAAAAACAAAATAAAGTTTAACCGACAATAACAAACAACCCAGGAGACAATGCAATGTGGTCACATCGAGGGAAATGTTGAAATAAAAGGTTTTGAAGGTGTCAGAAAGATGACAAAAAAAGACTAAAGAGAAGCAAAAGGGCTGCATCAGAGATTTTAGAGTGATGGGGAAACATAGGACACAGAGATAAAGGAGACATTCATTGAATTCTTCGAAGACATTCACACCCTGTTTGTCTTAATTTTATATCCAAGACTGAACAAACTGAATAAAAACATGAATGAGAACTGCCTTTGAAAAAAACTACATTTTAGCACTGCCATTACACCAATCCAAATCCAGTGTCAGATGTTTGAAGGCAGGCAATCAGTTCTTCCTTAAATACAGTGAAGTCTTGGTAGCAGACAGGAAGACGGAGAGTCTCAAAGCACGTGGAAGACTTTGGCAGACTACAGTCAGTCACCTCCAATGTGAGGGTAGTTGTAGGAGCCTCCCATCCAACCCAGAACTTCATGAGTGCTTTCAGTTCATAACTGGATGCTACAAAATAGAAATATATAAAGGCTCAAAATGATGGAGAATGCGGGTTTTTGAAATTGAAAGGCATGTCATACAAAATCTGAACGGCTCTACATATATACATTGTAGACACATTGTATTTTTTCGAACTTTTACATATCCTGCTGTACATTGGCCTTTCTCGCTCCTGATTCCTGAAAAGTTCCCTGGCTGGGATGCTGGCCCTGAATCTGAACCTGAACTTGGCTCTGGCCTGGAACCTCAACCTGCCCTTGACTGACACTTGCTGTTCACACTAACTTAGATATAATTAATAACCAACAACTTAGTAATATTGTAAAGGGCTGTGTAGTTACTGTGGTTGTTTGTGTTCAGTTAGGTTGTACTGCAGTGTATGGGTTGCGGGAGGTCTGAGGGGTGGCGCTGTCAAAGGCTGTGAACCCTGTTAGTCAAGACAGTTGCTATGGCAACGGGGTGTGAGAGAGCACCTGTGATTGGTGCATGGTTCATTGTTGTGGGGCTCCGGTGAGTGAGAGTTGGGAGAGACGTTGAGTGCTAATGTTGATAGCGATATCTGCCTGTTTTATTGTTTTGGCCTTGGCTACGGCCTACAGTAGCCTGTGTTCAAGCTGTGGAGAATAAAGACCAGCTAAACCAGCTCCTGCTTTGGAGCTCATCGGTCGCTACAATTATTATAAAAACTTGACTAATTGGGTGAACAAATTATGTTGTATTATGTTGGAATTACACATCTGAAAATGTGCTACATAAAGTGGATTAGGTCTGAAGTTGTCAGCCTCCCCCCACACTAGCGTTTCTTCTTCTGTTCTCTTTCCATGTCCGTGGCTGGCGGCGGCAAGCAAGTCGGTAGCTCCTGTTAAATTGACTCAACAGCCCCACCTGCTGTTGTGGAGTGCGAATTACATGACATTTGTTAGAAAGTTTACTGGCGTTTGTGTGTGGATCTGAAGGCATTTGTGTGTGGATCAGCAAGGCGCAAACTTTGTACTTGGAGGATATTTTTTTGTCATTGAATAAATGTTTCTTTGTATGTGTAAAACATACTGTATTTGATTGATAGGTACGTTTCTTATTTGCAGAACAAAATGCATTAGTTTGTGAATGATGTTTTGTATTTGCAAACCACACTGAGTTTGTTTGTGAATCGTTGGGCGTGAGTAAAACACGTTTTGTGTGTGTGTGAGGTTTTGGCATGATTCTCACTCCATAGTTACCGCTCCAGTCACAGAAGGCCTCCACAAGGTTTCTATACTCCTCTCGTCCACTTCGCACACCTGCCACAATATCCGTATCATCTGAATACTTCTGAAGTGTCCTTCCTAACATCTGGTCCTTTCCTGTCTTCTGTTGGATCGTAGGGTTTCCAAAAGCTTTGTAATCCGGCCTGGAACAGTTGTTAATTCCACAATACACAATGATTCCAGAACGATAAATACACAAATGAACAGTTATTTATTCATCTATTCATATAAAAAAGCCAACTTGACTTCTTGAATTCAGTAGGCTGAGTGGGTCGACCAATCAGAGGCTGTCTATCTGATTATCTTCTTCTTTGGTGTTTTACAGTAGCGGCAACCGCAAGGGTGCAGATGCTGCCACTTTCCTGACTGTTACTTTGCTACTACATATCTTGAATGAGCCGGAATAATGATATAATCAGCATTTGGATTAAAGTGTATGGAATTTTCTGGGGGAAAATCTAAAATGTTTTTTTGTGTGTTAGTAACAGTGTTTATTTCTGTTTCCTCTGATTGCCAAGACTTGGGAAAACAATAAAACAAAACAAAAACAGAAGTCTTGTTCATTATTGTTCTCTTTGTGATTTCAATAAAAATGTTGGAGATTTAATTTCTGTTTAGTTTTTCTTTTGTCTTTATAGTCAACAATTCATACGTCCATGTGACATCCCTGCAGCATACATAACCTGATAGCCCAGGTTCTCCTGAAATAGATGATGTTGATAACTTGATTGTGCATTACAGCGTTGAGATTATACAAGCATTACTACACAAGGAGACCAGGCGAACCAAAGATTGGAAATCTTAATCTTAAGGGTTAATGTGAGCACATAATTTTATTTTCCAACATGTCTTTGTTTTTGTGATTAACCCAAAAAATGTTTTTCATTTTTTTAACAAAATACGCAACATACAACTGAAAACATGAACCCCCCCCCCCCCCCCCCCGTCATCACCGCACCCACCCAAAATCAAGAAAAGTTGACCGTGACTACAATATTCAAAACCATTCAACATAATAGTATCAAAATAGACAAACCATTAACCAAATAAAAATATGTATAAATGACAACACCATAAGCCCATCATACATGTCTCTGCCCAGCACAAAGCTTCTAAGGAGCCCCAACATGTCTTTTTTTATGTTATTGCCTTCTATTTTGTTATGAATAAAGCTGAGGTTAAATGGCTTAATTGAGTTACAGTTGTTGGTATGTTAAAACCAAGAAGCTTAAACCGTCAGCCGTGTCTTTCAGTCCTCTACTCTATCCAGTGTAATCACACTACAGATCGCATCATACCATGAAGACTTGTCATCTGTTGCTTTTATAAACATTTTTATTTAGCCGTCGAGTCAAAATACAATACAGATAGGTGTATGCTAACTGTCGGTAAACCATTAACCTCAATACATTTGGCAGGGTAGAGGCATACTCATTAATGCAGCTGTTTAACGCTTTTCATCTGCACGTGCAAACTCGCACTCTCTCTCCAGTAAGGTCTGTGTTTTCTATTGGATGTGAAGAAGGTGGTAGTTCACTGACAGGGTAGATAAACAATTGTGAAATCACCCCGGGTCCACCACATGCCAGCAATCATGCTAGAAAAAATAGCATCTGCACTTTGCAACTTTGTTTTGAAAAGTGCTGTATAAATAAAGTGTATTATTAAGGATTGTTATAGTATTATAGTGTATTCACACACTGTTATGGTTGGGCGTATTGGCACCCTGTAGTCACCAGTGGAATTATTTCTACTGAGAGTTGGTCAGCCAGCAGCTCTAATCACATCTCAGACAATGCCATAAACTATAATGATGAAACGTCTTTGATCACAAAGTCAATAATGCTCTCTTTGATCGCTCTGATGGCTTCAAATGATTGGCTATTATCGCCTTAGGCTACCTCTGCTCAGCTTAAATGAACCAATCACACAATTATTTTCTCCGCTCTGATCTCACTGTCCTATTTATTTCTTTCTCTTGTCTTCTTCTTTTTGTATAAAACTAGTACTGTTTTTGATTGCTTGGGCTGTGGTATTGCTGTGTGTGACCCCAAAGCACTTAATATGCAACCCCGTTGTATAGCCTACTACTGACTTACAGTGTACTTCTAGATCAGAGAAATACATTGTACTACTACATTAACCTGACAGAGAATGTTGCAGATTCAGAAAATCCAAAAATTCACCAAATTTCATTAACAAACTGTGCATGTACATACAAAATCTGTAAATAAGCGAGACTTTGTAGAGAAGAAGAGAGCGGAAGTTAAGGGAAGTATGGATTTGATTCACGTATTTATTTTTGCCAACGTTAATGTTATTAGTGTTATAAGTGAGCAGCACACTAAAACAACTGGACCCATGGTGAGCATGGAGTGCGAAGGAAGGAGTACTATCTATCTGATCTAGTGTCGGAAAAAATGCCTTTTGATTGAGTTTCTTCTAAGTGAAATGATCAGAGTAAATGTACTGTAAGCTGGACTTTTATTGAGAAGGGTAGAAATGCCTTATTGAGTTTCCTCTTAGCAAAATTATCCAAGTGATTCTAAGCTGAACCTTTATTGTTCGGTGGTTTAGTTCAATTTAAACTTGATTAATATCCAATGCTGTCCAAACTGATCCAAATTCCAAAGCCCAAGTTCATTGGGTACCCAGGAAACCAAGTGTGAAGTAGATTGGATGAATTAGTGCTGGGCGGTATACCGGTTTGTACCATATACCAGTATTAATTTCCCGTATGATATGAATTTTTCATATACCATAATACCGGTGCATTGCCGCAGAGAGCACTACGGCCGAAGTAATGTGCGAGTGAATTGAGAACGGGAGCCCTGTTAACTGCGTACCCTTCTCACTCATGGTAGTAACTTTATACCACAACAATTAATAACCCACAACTAAGTCTCTTTTACAGGATTACAATGCCATAAACTATAATGATGAAACGTCTTTGATCACCAAGTCAATAATGCTCTCTTTGATCGCTCTGATGGCTTCAAATGATTGGCTATTATTGCCTTAGGCTACCACTGCTCAGCTTAAATGAACCAATCACACAATTATTTTCTCCACTCTGATCTCACTGTCCTATTTATTTCTTTTCTCTTGTCGTCTTCTTCTTTTTGTATAAAACTAGTTCTGTTTTTGATTGCTTGGGCTGTGGTATTGCTGTGTGTAACTTTCTCCAGAACCGTTTTACCCCCAAATTACTTACAGAAGGACCCCAAAGCACTTAATATGCAACCCCGCTGTATAGCCTACTACTGACTTACAGTGTACTTCTAGATCAGAGAAATACATTGTACTACTACATTAACCTGACAGAGAATGTTGCAGATTCAGAAAATCCCAAAATTCACCAAATTTCATGAATAAAATGTGCATGTACATACAAAATAATCTGTAAATAAGCGAGATTTTGTAGATAAGAAGAGAGCGGAAGTCAAGGAAAGTATGGATTTGATTCATGTATTTATTTTTGCTAACGTTAATGTTATTAGAGTTATACAACCCCAAATCAGAAAAAGTTGGGACAGTATGGAAAACACAAATAAAAAAAGAAAGTAGTGATTTCTAAATGTACTTTGACTTGTATTTCATTGCAGACAATACAACAGCACATAATTTAATGTGTTCCTCATGATATTTATTGTTTTTTTTATTCAAAAAAACAAAATTCCTATTTTGGTTCTTGCAACACATTTCAAAAGTTGGAACAGTAAAACATTTACCACTTTGTAATGTTGCCATTCCTTTTCACAACACTTAAACGACATTTAGGGACTGAAGACACCAAGTGATGAAGTGTTTCAGGTGTAATTTTGTCCCATTCTTGCTGCAAACAAGTCTTAAGGTGGGCAACAGTACGGGGTCTTCGTTGTCGCATTTTGTGCTTCAAAATGCACCACACATTCTCTATTGGTGACAGGTCGGGACTGCAGGCAGGCCAGTCAAGTACCCGTATCCTCTTCCTCCGCAGCCAGGACTTTGTAATGTGTGCAGAATGTGGTTTTGCATTATCTTGTTGAAATATGCATGGATGTCCCTGGAAAAGATGTCTTCTTGAAGGCAGCATATTGTGCTTCAAAATCTCTATGTACATTTCAGCATTAATGGTGCCATCACAGAAGTGCAAGTTACCTTTGCCAAGGGCACGACACAACCCCATACCATGACAGACCCTGGCTTTTGGACTTGTTGCTGGCAATAGTCTGGATGATCCTTTTCTTCTTTGGTCCGGAGCACACAGCGTCCATTTCTCCCAAAAAATACCTGAAATACTGATTCATCTGACCATAGTACACGTTTTCACTGTGTGATGGTCCATCCCAGATGCCTCCGAGCCCAGAGAAGTTGACGGCGCTTCTGTACACTGTTAACATAGGGCTTCCTTTTGGCACAGTACAGTTTTAACTGGCATTTGTGGCTGTAACTACGTATTGTGATACTTGATAAAGGTTTGCCAAAGTAGTCCTGAGCCCATGTGGTGATCTCGCTTATAGATGAATGACAATTGTTGATGCAGTGCCGCCTGAGGGATTGGAGATCACGGTTGTTCAGCTTAGGCTTACACCCTTGTCCTTTACGCACTGAAATTCCTCCTCATTTCTTGAATCTTTTAATTGTTATGCATTGTTGAAGGTGAAATAAGCAAATTCTTCCTATCTTTCTTTGAGGAACATTGTTTTTAAACATTTCAATAATTTTCTCACGTATTTGTTGGCAAACTGGCAATCCTCGGCCCATCTTTGCTCCTAAAGGACTAGACCTTTCTTGGATGCTGCTTTTGTACCAAATCATAATTACAATCACCTATTGACATCACCTGTTTCAAATCACATCATTATTTAACCAATTTACCTGATTACTAGCCCTAAATTGCTCCTGTCCAAACCTTTTTTGGAATGTGTTGCAGGTCTGAATGACAGGAAATGATGTATATTTACAAATGAAATTAAGTTGACCGGACAAAACATGAAATATTTTGTGTTCACATTGTCTGCAATGAAATACAAGTCAAAGTACATTTAGAAATCACTACTTTCTTTTTTTATTTGTGCTTTTCATACTGTCCCAACTTTTTCTGATTTGGGGTTGTAAGTGAGCAGCACACTAAAACAACTGGACCCATGGTGAGCATGGAGTGCGAAGGAAGGAGTACTATCTATCTGATCTAGTGTCAGAAAAAATGCCTTTTGATTGAGTTTCTTCTAAGTGAAATGATCAGAGTAAATGTACTGTAAGCTGGACTTTTATTGAGAAGGGTAGAAATGCCTTATTGAGTTTCCTCTTAGCGAAATTATCCAAGTGATTCTAAGCTGAACCTTTATTGTTCGGTGGTTTAGTTCAATTTAAACTTGATTAATATCCAATGCTGTCCAAACTGATCCAAATTCCAAAGCCCAAGTTCATTGGGTACCCAGGAAACCAAGTGTGAAGTAGATTGGATGAATTAGTGCTGGGCGGTATACCGGTTTGTACCATATACCAGTATTAATTTCCCGTATGATATGAATTTTTCATATACCATAATACCGGTGCATTGCCGCAGAGAGCACTACGGCCGAAGTAATGTGCGAGTGAATTGAGAACGGGAGCCCTGTTAACTGCGTACCCTTCTCACTCATGGTAGTAACTTTATACCACAACAATTAATAACCCACAACTAACTCTCTTTTACAGGATAAAACAACATAGAACACAGCTATTTGTGAGTTAAACTATTTCTAACACTAATAATTTAACAGTTACAAATTTACACCACCGAACGACATGCTGGGTAACATTATAGCTGTTAGCTAGCTAGGTAGCATAACAGTCCGTTAAGCTGGGAGAGGCTCCGGTCGCTATTGCACATTCAAGAACAGAGAAGAAAGTTAGAGGATGAAGAAAGACCAGAGATACACCAGAACAACATATGCTCAAGAGAGGAGCCGTCTGTTGTTCCGAAGTTTTTTGTTTCTAAAAAAATCGGACAAAATTTAGCCCTGTGGTTGCCCGTCGCTAAAGCATGCAAGGGAGCAACATTATGAACGCAATAAAAATCCACCTACGGTCCCGCTACAGACCGTTGAGAAAGACGGGAGAAAGACGGGTTCAGAGCAGTGATTAAAACACTGGATTTAAGATGTCTTGCCTCGCTGAAATACGTGCGCCAACCTACTAACATTATTCAAACACCGAAGCAGGCTGACAGCGGAGCTACGTTCACTCGCCCACTTTTCTACAACAACCTAACGTTACCTGTGGCCAAGGTAGTGTTTATACAACTATCTTACAACTATTTTGTTTTGAAAGGGAAAACATGTTAAATTTGTTTGTATGTGTATTCATTTGATTTAAGTTTAATTTCCTACTTTGCAGTTTGCACAATAAAAAATAGTTTAGATTCTGTAAACTGTTTCATGCATTCTGCTTCATATAACGTCATTGTATAATATTATGGAGCCAAGCAAACCCTTTAGTAATCAAAGCTTTTAGTAAACATTACATTAAAATGTTTGTGTGATATTCTATGTACTCCTGACAGTAGAATAAGCCATTATAAACCTATATAAAGACCCAGTCAAGCAAAGAAACAAAATACCGTGATATGACCTCATAACAAGCAAGATTCCAGAACGGCTCAACTGAGCTTACTTTTTTTCAAAGGCAGAGCAGGATACCCAGGTCTCGGTTTACACCTATCACCATTTCAAGCCAATTGGGGCCCATAGGCAGGCTGGGGGAACTCATATTAATGTTAAAAAACCTCATAAAGTGACATTTTCATGCCATGGCACCTTTAATGTATTGGAGTTTAGCCTCTTTGCTCTACAATTTCATATCCTTTAATGTGTTCCATAAACAATTCTTGATGATTTTGTTCACGTCACTGCATAGAGCAGCGTCTTTTGTTCTTATTTCTATTTAATTGTCTATTTGTGATATTTATGATATACAAACCCCAATTCCAATGAAGTTGGGACCTAAATAAAAACAGAATACATATGACATATAACAATGATTTGCAAATCTTTTTCAGCCTATATTCAATTGAATACACTACAATTACATTTATTTTTTATTTAATGTTCAAACTGATAAACTTTATTGTTTTTTTGCAATTATTCACTCATTCTGAATTTGATGCCTACAACACATTCCAAAAAAGCTGGGACAGGGGCATGTTTACCACTGTGTTACATCACCTTTCCTTTTAACAACACTCAATAAGCATTTGGAAACTGAGGACACTTAATTGTTTAAGCTTTGTAGGTGGAATTCTTTCCCATTCTTGCTTGATGTACGACTTCAGTTGCTAAACAGTCCGGGTTCTCTGTTTTGTACTTCATAATTCGTCACGCATTTTCAATGGAAGACAGGTCTGGACTGCAGGCAAGCCAGTCTAGTACCTGCATTCTTTTACTACAAAGCCACGCTGTTGTAACACGTGCAGAATGCGGCTTAGCATTGTCTTGCTGAAATAAGCAGGGACGTCCCTGAAAATGACTTTGCTTGGATGGCAGCATATGTTGCTCCAAAACCTGTATGTACCTTTCAGCATTAATGGTGCCTTCACAGATCTGCACCAACAGCAGGGCTCCAGACTAACTTTTTGCCTAGGTTGCACTGGTGCGCCTAACATTTTTATTTAGGTGCACCAGCACAAAATGTAGGGGCACCCAAATTTTTCCTTGCGATGAAGCTTAGCGTAAATTCATGCAGGAAGACTTCTCAATTTATTCCCTGTCTCTGTCTCTTATCTAATCAGTTGCTGAAACACCCACTTTCTTTTTAGCCAATCAGAAGCGGCCACTAACTTTTCCGAGCCAATCACAGCATGACTCCCCTGTTTTAAACCCGTTCTTCTCTCTCCACTGTCAGCTGTCATTCCAGACGAGTACAACTTCAATTTACCTTCACCGCTACGTCGCGTTGTTATCAGCTGATTTATATCCTAGAGGATGTCTCTCTCTCCCTCTGCACTCGTTCCTCTCAGCAGCTTTTTGCTGCACCGGCGGACACACGCGGTCAAGAACGGTAGCATCCTGGCAGCGCCGTCCTTTCAGCATGTTACCTACTCAGCTCTGCAATTTTCGTGGACGCTGCCTGATTCGTCAGCTGCTAATCGGCGCTGCCCCGTTCCGACCTGCACTGCCGGCCCAGCCCCGACTCCCGGCGGCGCTGAACGCGCCTTCATCCGGTCATCTTGGCAGAGAATCAGAGTTTCGACTCAGCCAGAACTTCTAGCCCTCAAAGTTAAGTTGTCTTTTCTGGCTTGTGCTTTGTGCATCCACGGTTCGCCGTTCGTTCTGAGCGCAGTATGAACCCTGGCTTCGGCCGCGGCTACTCCGCGTCTCGTGGCTTTACTTCCAGTATTCTATATTTTCTGATTGTGCATCAGTTCCGAGCTTGCTCGTAGTAGGCACTTCTGTCTCTTTGGGACGCAGTAGGCAAGCTGCTTTCTTTCTTTTTGCGTTTTTGCTAATTTTGTTTGAGTGCTCTCAAACACCTGTCTACGGGCCTACACATGTAGGAAGCGATATATTTCAATCTCTGTTCTGGGCGCAGTCCACTCTTGTCCACTGCACTGGTTACGCTAGCTCGGCTCTACTCTATTCGAATTTAGAGCTGTCGGTCTGTAGTCTCACTCTTTATCTTAGTTGCCAAATCTCGAAATTTGGACAAATTCCTGTAAACTTAACTGCTGACTAAACTAACCATCCTCTGCTGGAGCATCTATGGTTGTATTATAAGACCAAAACAAACCAGCATGGCTGCTTAATATGCACGTAATGACGCAATCTTTATGTTCACGTCTTTATTTTCGCAATGGGTCTAAATGAGTGCCTCCTCATTTATATGGCATTTATATATGAATATCAGGCTTATATGCTTTAAAACATCAAAACACTCTCATTCTTTATTCTGACGTCCGTCAGAGTGTGTGAATAAAAAAAAATAAATAAAAATGTGCTAAGCCATTTTATCATAGAGAGTACAATAGTTAAAATTGCTTACATTTTAAGTAAACGTTATCATTGCTATCATGACATTGCGCTATAAATTGCGGTCTTTTGCCTTGGCATGACCGATCGTTATTTTTGCAAGCAATGCTAGGCGGAAGTAGGCTGACTTCCGGAAAGGGTTCAAGGTATTTGAGCTCAACATTTTCGTAGATTAATACAGGCATACACTACAACATGATAATTGCATTATTGTACCTGTCCTCTATTGTCAGTTCATTAGGATAACTTTAAGTCATTTTTCTAAGTTTCGCACTCCGGCGAGTTAGGATCTTTTGCCTTTGTAGGGCAGTATAGCTGTTCACCCTGTTTGTGTTTGTGGAAGCAGCTCCTTCATTATTTTGTGCTTAGGCCTACTTAACATGCATGTCATCTATGTTTAATCACGTGTTTTACGTTATTCATGTCTTCTCTCGTTCTACAAAGCGCTGGACCGAAGTAACCATGTTGTGCGCACTCGCTTTACTCATGCTTCTTTTTTGGGGGATTTGCCTATTAGTATGGTAGCGGTAGTTCCATCTTACTGGCAAAGCGACGGTTATTCGTCGTTCTATCAAGCATATGGCATTGCAAACTCATCTTTGCAGCAAGTTGACCAGGTTTTATCTCAGGAAGGACCCTTTCTTTGCTGCACTTCTAACAGGATCACCTCCCGTTCGACGCCCCCAGCTCGAGCATGTCTTGCATGACGTCATCGCAGCGCGGTCAACTAGACCTCATCATTCAGCACGTTTACAGCATGTTTAACCTGTCCTCCCTTGCAGCATGGTTAAACAGACCTCTTATCTGAGCATGCTCAACATCACTAATTATCTTATCGCAGCAAAAAATAACGCGACATCGCTGATGTTCAACGCGACCTAAGTCATACATCTGGCCTTCTCTCAAATCATACTGCTCATAAATCAAGCTGTATATGCTTTCTCGTAGCAGCAGACACGCTCTCCCTCTTTTTAAATCTTGTTGAACCATATCATTGCTATGCTAATACTAGCCCTTTGCACTTTATTCCCATTATGGGAATGTCTCTATGTTAATGCTTTTTAATCATCAATTAAGTTCGTTCTTATTCAGCTATCTATTTCAACTCAGCATTCGGGTCATCAATTAGAATAGTCACTTATTTATTAGGGCCTGCAGTTCCGCTGCAATAAGGTGTCCCAGTATTTCTCTATTCATTGGACAATTTTCATTCTTCTGCCTAATTATCACATTTCTTTTAGTCTTCTAAAAGTATGTCATCAAAGGACGCCGCTCAAATGCTTCTGGGCACAGTTGGATAGTCCTTCATCAAATCAGACCAACCTTCATCTCAGATTTTTATTTGACAAATTAGTTGATCTGCAGCTAACATTCCTAGAAGTTATTCGCAATGGCTGGGAATTGGGCTCTGGTCTGCTGCTTGGAGGGCGGCTATGCTCGCCACTATACACCATAGCAGTACAACCATTTCTTGTACAAATAGTACAGTACAGCATTTACTCATGATCTCTGCTTAATTACAAGCGCAAGAAAAACAGGCATGCAAGAATGCACACCAGCAAAAGCTATCAAACAATACAGCAAGAATGCAATCAATATTTCCAGATTTCTAAGCAACATGCAAATAACTGGTGGTGGTGCCTGTCCGATTTCTAACACATGATTATGGCTCTCTCATGGCTGTTCACCATTCATGTCGTTCTTCTCTCCTGTAATTCACCTTTCGTTTTTTGTTTTTATTCATTTTCAGCCTATACGCTTGCGAGGGTCAAGTTTAGCCTGCCCCGGACATGCAGCTTGGGTTTGGAATATGCAACACGGACATGCGGCCGTGAAAACCTGGACATGCAGCCGCGGTTAGAAAAATCCCGGCCACACGGCTGCGGTATGCTGGCTTAATACCCAGACATGCAGCCGCAGTATATTGAAAGTGTGTGTGTGTGTGTGCGCATGCGTGTATGTATGCGTATATATTTATATATTTAAAAAAAAAAAAAAATATATATATATATATATATATATATATATATATATATATATATATATATATATATATATATATATAATAATAAATAGATATATAGATAGTTATATTGATAGTTAGATATATATATATATATATATATATATATATCTATATAATAGATATCTATAAATAATTAATTAAATGAATGACTGACTAAATAAATAAATAAAATAAAAGCAGCATTTTCCAACAGGCTGGCGAGTAACCGCCAAAAATGCAATGCCTGAAGGTGGCACACAAACCACATTTCGCTGAGCGTTCGCCAGCACACACCTGGAGCCGGGTTTCATTTGAACTGCCACAGCGCCAAGGTCTCATGTCTCCACGGCTTTCTCTGTCATTCCTCTGTTTAGCTTCCGCATCTTTAGTACATTCGTGTATATGCTAGGGGCTGTCTCACTCTTTCTGCTGTCTGTCTTCCCCCTTTCTCACTAAGCCTCCTGCCTCACATTCTTTTCTTTGGGGGTTGATTGAATCATAATCACTTCAGATTCAGCGTAACAAGTAAGTGCGTTTTTTCACCAGTTCAATTCACGTTTTTTGGGGGAGGTCTTCGGCTTCCTACCCCCTTCTAATATATTATTCGTGATGGAGTCTAATCTCCAAACATCATTCATGTCATATTTACTTGTGAATAAATTTTGCATTTCTGCAACGAAGTCTCTCCTATTGAAATGAAGCTTAGCGTAAATTCATGCAGGAAGACTTCTCAATTTATTCCCTGTCTCTCTCTCTTATCTAATCAGTTGCTGAAACGCCCACTTTCTTTTTAGCCAATCAGAAGCGGCCACTAACTTTTCCGAGCCAATCACAGCATGACTCCCCTGTTTTAAAAACGTTCTTCTCTCTCCACCGTCAGCTGTCATTCCAGACGAGTACGACCCTCCTCCTCCCCTCCACCTCCGGTCTCCAGCACACACGGCTCCCTGGGCTTCCTTCCGGCTCCATGCTTCTGCTGGCTCCTCAGCTCGGTATTCGGGACTTCCTCACACCACCGCCAGTATCTAGAATCCATCGGGGGAGGTCTTCGGCTTCCTACCCCCTTCTAATATATTATTGTATTAATATATTTGTGATGGAGTCTAATCTCCAAACACCATTCATGTCATGTTATACTTGTGAATAAATTTTGCATTTCTGCAACAAAGTCTCGCCTATTGAATTGCCGTTAACGCCACAATTTCAAGGTCACCTTTTTATCACGCTCCATATACATTCATATATATTATGTAAATGATTTTAAACAAGAATTAAGGTGTAGGTAAATACTTTTTAGTTGAAGCACAATCATACTGTATATAAAAATAAAAATATTTAAAGCCCCAGTGTGTAAGAATTTCTCCCATCTAGCGGTAAAATTGTATATGACAACCAACTGAATTTCACTTTGTAGCCCCCCCCCCCCTATTCCGAGTGTGTTATAACTCCTACGGTGGCCGAACCCGAAACTAGCGACAACCGTCCGTGAGTGTCCCTTCCAGTGTAATAATAGTTTGACGTTATTTTGGTACCATTTCATTGCTAACCTCAGCTATCAGGTTCCCAAACATATGCAAGCTAATGTTAGTAGAGTATCAGTGCTATCGTTATTCTGTATATTGTACGAGATTAATAGTGTAAGGTGATGTTTACAGCATAGGAGAGAAGCAACGGAGGTTTGTGTTTTTAATATATTTCTCTGAGCAGCATGAACAATGTCAATGAAACTGAAATGATCTCTTAGTGTCTCCATCGTTTACACGCAGCTGTTCTAGTAGCTAGTCTGTGTTACAACTCCATGACGTGAGTTGTCTGCCAGGGAAATCACGGCACATATGATTACGTTTATGTTACAAGGTAGACAATCCTTTTTCATCATTGAAGCGAGGAAAAGTATCCTACACGTCGTTCTAGCGTTATGCAACCATGCTATAGTTAGCTAAGCAAGTAGCAACTATAAAACTTTTACACAAATAGGTAGAATTACCTGTTGAGAAGAAAGCAGGCAACTTCGGCGTCCCTTTTAAAATCTTTCCATCTTGGAAAAGCCACAACAATATTAACTTTGGTCGCGTTGCTTTGCCTGTCACATTGTCATTTTAATTTCCTCTGTGACTCAGTTACATGTCCTCGATAATAGACGCAACAGGCTTTCAAATCTGCCGGCAGTGAGTCTGCCGGCAGTAATCTTCTCCCCCTCCCTCCCTGGCATACGTCACACTCATAGACAGTTAAAGAAAACAGTCGGTCACAGTCAGTGCCACTGAGTGAAAAGCACAAAATACGGAGCAGTATATCCTGTATGTCCCTTACGGGCTACCGTATTTCAAGATGGCGCATGGCTATGGAGCGTCTACCCCAGTTCATGTAAGCGCAAATGTAAAATTTCAAGCCAATAGGAATAGTTGGAATTGATGGTGGTGGTCAATATTCATAAAAAAGGACAAGTTTATGAAGGGCAATACAGATTTTGATAATGAACAACTACAAATGTTACACACTGGGGCTTTAAAAAAAAATGTTTAAAGTGCTTCACCGAGCTGCCAAACTAAAACATTTTAAGAAAAACATTTCAAAATAGAAATTGATACTGTTTCAAAGTGCCTCCCTGAACTGAGACCTCACATTTCATGGCTCAAAGTCTAATAGCACCCCCACAGATTGTGATTAAAATAAAATGCAAAGACAGTTTGAAAATATACAGCTGCAACACACGTAAATGAAAATTATCTGAAATAAATAGCCTACGATATATTTAAAATATATATATCTCTGAGAAAGCTCCTTCACTTGTTATCAACAACAATAACAGACTGATTAAAACAGAAAGCAGGCGCCCGGATAGCTCAGTTGGTTTATATAGAGGTTTACTCCTCAACGCAGCGGGCCAGGTTCGACTCCGATCTGCGGCCCATTGCTGCATGTCATTCCCCCTGGGGGCGGGGGTGCGATGGACTGAAGCGTATGCTACTCACAGAGTGACTCATGAATGGGTCCAGCACGGGTCGAATGCTTTGGCGGGTCAGCAGCGTTACACACATCTTGTGTATGAAATGTCTGTATCGTCACTGCGCTGCATTTTTATGAATTATGATATTCTGGCGACATCTCTCACCCAGCTAGGTCCAGCAGGCTCCGTCTTAAGTTAGTTGCATTCAATAAATTCGTCTGTGTTTTTCGGAGAGTTACCAGCGGAAACACTGGTACAAATACAGGTTTCCCTCTCATGCTTAACAAGATAGAGCTGTGTTAATAACAATTAAAACTGTAGACAAATGTCGCAGTGTGGACCGACGCCGTGTCTCTCCATGTTGCACGGGAGTCGTGTGTGACAGTGAGTGAATGGGGGCGGGGCTGCGCAGAGAGTAGGAGAGATCCAAACCCAGGCACGGCTTTACAGAAGAAATGGGTCATGTAACGCAGCGGAGAGGACGTTAGGTGCACCGGTGCGACCTAGGAAAAATGTTAGTCGCACCCTTAAAAAATTTGGCCGAATGTCAAGTCCTGAACAACAGCAACAGAGAGAGAGTTGTTTATGAGAAATGGCCGGTGTTTCGCCGTTGCTCCACCATTGTAGGAGATGTGAATGGAAACATTCAACATGCTAAAGCACATTCAGCGACGTCAGTCAGATGTGCCATATTACAAAAAAATGTTTTGTTAGGACGCAAATGTTGGTCGACGTTAGCTTATCTGTGTTGCCATATCCCGTGGTAGTTTGTTCCTGAGACAGAAACAGGTCTCAAACAAAGTAAATTTTCTCTCTAAAGAGTGGACTAGCAACATGACTAACTCAGGTCTTTTTATATAAAGATCTTAAAGCTATAGTGCATCCACATGATATAAGCCTTCTGTGACCGCACAAAATTTGAGCAAAGGCATAGCCCTCAACTACAGAGCTTTTCAGCCTCTTTCAGCTCATTGTTTTGGTTTTACAGCCCACGTGTAGTGTTACGGTCAAGTCTCACTGCTCTCATCTGTGATGGCAAATTACATTTAACACTGTTAGGTTAGGGTGTTTAGATTATGGTTTAAACTTAGAAAAAGGTTTCTAACCGATGGAATAGCTGAATGTATAAAGCCCTGGCTGAGAAAGAACTCTGAGGCCTTTCTCGAAGGCCTCCGGTCATCTGTTTATCAAAACAACCCTTGATAAGGGGACAGAGGCGCCATAAACTCTCTTATTAGACACAGTTTATTTTCTTCAACAGATGAGACTGCGAAGATGTTATGTCTTCTCATGTCAACTAGACCAAAAGGCTTGACATGACTCTTTGCTTTTTGTTTGTATAAGCTGGGTTTCTGAAGGAAGCCAGGGAGGGGGGGTTGAAAGTGACCATTTGTTGTTTTGTATATTGTGACTGTCTGCTTGAAGGTGAATTAGAGCGCTCTTGCATAGCCACCGAGGTGGCTGTGTTACAGCGTGTCTCCATTTGCAAATGAGAATAAATACTTGATAACCAGACTTTGATTTCTGGTCGATGGTCTTCATTTGTTTCACTACAAGCTTTAAACCTTTTATTTACATACACTGTGTTAATAGGAATTATTTCCACGACACATCACACTGGTTTCCAGCAGCATCAGTGGAAAACGCTGTAAATAGCCACTGTACACTACCTGCTCAGCAGACAGACAAAGTCAGAGTCTAGCTGGTAAACATAGTGGAGCATTTAGCAGCTAAAGGGACAGAGGTTTCCCTCAGGAGTTGTTAGAGACCAAAAACAGCTACAAGAGAAAGAAGTGTTAAAGATTAGTGACCTGCTGTTTGATGTATGAATTGTCTATTTCTTCCTACTTTTGTGTCATACAAAACACAAACTTTATCTAGCTCTAACAACTTATAAGTCTGAGGTCTGTGTTGTGACATGTAAACTGGTAGACATTGGAATAAGAGTGACTTTATTTTTTTTTACACACACACACACACACACACACACACACACACACACACACACACACACACACACACACACACACACACACACACACACACACACACAGATATGCAGGGTCATTGTGGTACACTTCCAGATGTCCTGGGGTTAGGTTTTAAAGGTGTTTTGAGACTTGTGTCCATCCCTTTTCCTGTCTCCCTGCCTTCATCCATCCAACAGCCCCCTGAAGGCACCACAACACATGCTTTACACCAGCACCAAACTCCTGTCACTTTCTACTTTTTTTTACATTTTCACAATCTTTGACATTGGTCCAGTATTAAGCAAGATCGCTGCAGTCAGCAGCGGTGAAACAAGCTACAATGTAAGTTAATTAGACCAGCTTGTATTTACCTTCATAAAGGTGTTGTTTTGCCACTGACATGCTCAGATTAATATTCTAAGTGTCTGACAACATTATGGAAAGGATCCCTTCAGAGATAGACCTTTAAAACCTCTTTGAGACCTTTCTGTTTAACCAGAAACAGCTCTGAAGTCGCTAGTGCTAAACCCACCGTATTCCATTTAAAGCTACATTGTGTAAGAATTGCTCCCATCAAATTTAATTTTCTAGCCCCCCATTCCGAGTGCGTTATAACTCCTACGGTGGCCGAACCCGAAATTAGCGACAAAACGTCCCTTCCAGTGTAATAATAGTTTGACGTTATTTTGGTACCATTTCATTGCTAACATCAGCTCTCAGGTTCCCAAACATATGCAAGCTGATGTTAGTAAAGTATCAGTGCTATCGTTATTCTGTATATTTTACGAGATTAATAGTGTAAGGCAATGTTTACAGCGTAGGAGAGAAGCAACGGAGGTTTGTGTTTTTAATATATTTCTCTGAGCAGCATGAACAATGTCAATGAAACTGAAATGATCTCTTAGTGTCTCCATGCAGCTGTTCTAGTAGCTAGTCTGTGTTACAACTCCATGACGTGAGTTGTCTTCCGTGTTTTATAGTTAGGTGGTTACATCTGCATCCTGTGTACCTCAGCAAACAATCAAACAAAACAAAGAATATTCCACTGAGAAAAATCAGTCAACTTCTACAAAAAGTAAGAAATTACATTTTAAACGGATATTCCAAGTCATCTCTCGCAGGGCAAACAGGGAACGCAACAATTGTTGGTGAGTGGTTCAGTGCTGTTAGCAGTTGTAGTTTTTTCTCTAAATCTTTTTTGTTGTGTTCCAGACTATGTAGCCAAGAAGATCATCCATGCTGTGCTCACAGACCAGGTCTTCCTGCTGATGCCCAAGAGCATGTACCTCATCACTGCTCTCAAGAAGTTAGTGTCTACCTTCTCTGTTCTCTTCCACAGAACCTCTCTCTACAGTAGAGTAGTTCATATCCCCTGAGTCAATAGTGCCGGCCTTTTAGAACTAAAGTATGTCCATCATTTCTATTTTTTAAACCTATATGTCAAGCCTTAAACTCTACTGCCTGTTATTTTTAATAGGCCATGCTTACACTAATGGATAAATCATACCTGCAAACTAGTCGCTTTTCGGCAAAAAACGCCGTTTTGAATGGGAAAATGTCATCCACGTGACTTGTGTAAATCCAAAGAAGGTACAATTTCCCTTAAACGGGAGTTTCAAAAACCTACTGCAGTCTTCTTCACAATAAAACATCTTTGGTGATACGTCACGTGAGTCATTTGGCCAATCACAATTAGGGTTTAATCTCGGGAAACGGGATTCCCGGGAAATCGGATCAAGACTATTTCACGATTCCCGGGAAAGGTTATGATGGGAAACGGGAAATAAAAAAAAATAAAAAAAACGCAAGCAGTGCGTATCTATTGTTGTCATACGGTAACATTGATGTAACGCGACGGTGCCGTACCGTAGCTACGGTAATACAGGCTCACTAAATCCATTCACCTGCAACAGTTGTTTGAAGCTCTTAGTATTATTCAGACACAGAACTAATTTGCAGGCCTATATATGCCTGCATATGCATCATTATCACTTACAATCACACTAAGGTATGTAGGCCCACAGTATTTACTCTATCATACATGTAGAATATCAGAAATATAAGTGAAATAACACTTTCTGTCGAACTATAAAAAGTTCCTGTGTTTGCGCTATGCATAGGGATAATCTAGAGCAAGGTGGTGATTATTGCAAATTAGCGGAAGGGTCTTGAATCAGCCTGGAATTGTAGTTCCACTTTCTTCCCGGAGTCTGTTTTTGCCTCCTTTCCTGCTCTTCTCACATTGTAGGTTGCTGTTTTGTAACCGTCTGTGTGTGTGTGTGTGTGTGTGTGTGTGTGTGTGTGTGTGTGTGTGTGTGTGTGTGTGTGTGTGTGTGTGTGTGTGTGAGAGAGTTTGTGTGTGCACGCGTGTGCGTGCATTTGTTCATGGCCTCCTCGATGGTTTTGGTAATCCATGGTTTGTGGCTGTGGAATGATTGAACTGTAGTTCTGGGTACAGTTGCTTTATTGTTTTACCAATGAATCTACCACAGACTGAGTGAATCCATGGATGTCATCAGTGAAGTCAACAGTGTTGTCCTGGAACGTGCTGCAGACTGTAGGGCGGCCTCTGATGGACTTGACCATTACCTGTCCTCACACGTCACTGAGCCAAACTTTTTCTCCCTCCCTCTGGACCAGCCAAAACCTCATCTTCATCCTCTGGACCAGCCAAAACATCATCCTCATCTTCTGGACCAGCCAAAGCCTCTTCTGGACCAGCCAAAGCCTCAACCTTCTCCTCTGGACCAGCCAGACCCTCATCCTCCTCGTCTGGACCAGCCAGACCCTCAGCCTCCTCCTCTGGACCACCCAGACCCTCATAAACCTCCTCTGGACCAGCCAAAGCCTCCTCTGGACTAGCCAAACTTGTTCTCCCTCCCTCTGGACCAGCCAAAGCCTTATCATCATCTTCTGGACCAGCCAAAGCCTCTTCTGGACTAGCCAAACTCCCCTGGCCTGAACAATCTGGATTTGCACACAGGCACCTTGGATTAATGAGTAAATAATCTGACTGGCAGTAGGGATGGGTGATATCCATATTGCGATATACATTGCAGCCTCTTGCAATAACGATATATATCACGATATATAAATTATAATACTACACTATACTATAATACTATTATAATGTAATTATACAACATAATGTTGTTATGGGGGCAGTTGTTTCCATCCTGTGTGTTTGTGTCTGTAGTCTCCCTCCCCTTCTCCCTGTCTGTTTTGCTGGAGTGGTTGGGGGTGTGGCCGAGTGTTCAACCTACCTGCACAGCTGTTGGTGCTTCTGCAATCTCCCTTGATTCAGCTGTGGATGATTCCTCTGATTACGGCTTCAGTATTTAGACCTGGTTGGAACCTGTCTTCGGCGCCAGATCGTTACAGCTACTAAAGTGGTAACTTGGCTCCCAGAAATTTTTGAACCCTTTGTCTCAGCTAGTAAGTTTTGTTACCTAGTCTCTTCCGCGTGCTTCACTTACCTGTTTTTTGTGTTTGTCCTCCTGTCCAGACCTACACCACTCGACCTGTTGCCACAGACTGCTTTACCACCAGCCAGTCACTCTTCGGACCTTCCATCTCCTTTCTCCTGTTTGTTTTTTGGATTCCTGTGGATTTCTTTTTGGACACGCCCGCAGCTGTCCTGTCTCCACCACCAGCGCAGCTTTTGTTCCTGGCTGCTTTGTTTCCTGGTGTTTATCATTAAAAGACATTCTAACTATTCCTCTGTGTCCGTGTGTGAAACAGTCTCTGTGTTCTGGGTCATAGCCACATTCTTAACAAATGTTGCAGATACGTCAACTAAAGAAAATGTTTCAAGTATAAAAGTTTCTTTACAGTAGTGCCATGCCATAGCCAGTAAAAAGTGCAAAACAGTGACAATGCACACTTGTGTACACACACACACACACACACACACACACACACACACACACACACACACACACACACACACACACACACACACACACACACACACACACACACACACACACACACACACACACACACACACACACACACACACACACACAGTGGTGTGGTCTACGTGATACGCAGGTATATGCAGTATACCCACTAAGAAAGCTCCAGGATTTCCATATACCCACTTAAAAATGCCCAATGACTTGTAACAACATACAACATGCTGTTTAATATATTTTGAATTGCCATCTGTGTTTTCCTTCGCATAGGCTTAATAAAGCTATCTCCACCGTAAATTGGTGCATTAAAGTGTATCAGAATGAAGGAAATTAAGTCTTTGACGCTCAAAGACACCCCACTTTTAATGTGTCCATTCTGGTCCATATATTTATATAGTACAGTATATCCGCTAAAATACATTAGACTACACCACTGCGCACACACACACACACACACAGACACACACACACACACACACACACACACACACACACACGGCCGTATGTTCAGCGGGGAAGTACGACATCTGCAAACACCGGCTGCCAAGATTCCAATCGTCCGTTATATAGTGAATTGTCAGGCTGATGAAAGGCTCCGTGGTACGGCTCGACCACAGGTCCGTTGTATCGGCTTAAATCCGAACCAAGTCCAAATTCTGTATGTTGCACCGGCCTTTTTCACCAGCTCCTCCGTTTCGCTTTCAGCCATGTTTACTCAAGATGACGATGATGTGTTGCAGCCCGTTGCAGCTCATGGCTCTAACTTTCGCGGGTAGATTGTGTCATCAACATGCATTATCGCGATATATAATTACAATCTCTATCGTAGGGCAATTTTCTATCGTTTATATTGCATATCGTTTATATTGCCCATCCTTAATTGGCAGCTTCATATAGAGCTGCAAAGATTGATCGTTTAGTTGTCAAATGTTACATAAAATGACCAACTCTGATAAACGATTAATCAGTTTAAGTCATTCTTTATGAAAACATCAGTTTAAGTCATTCTTTATGAAAACAATTCAAACTTGTGTGATGTCAGCTTGTTAAATGTGAATATTTTCTAGTTTCTTCACTCCTCTGTGACAGTAAACTGAATATTTTTGAGTCGTGGACAAAACAAGACATTTGAGGGCTCATCTTGGGCTTTGGGAAACACTGATGGACATTTGTCATTTTAGAGACCAACCACCTAATCCATTCATCCAGAAAAGAATCCACACATTAATCCATGATGACGATAGTTGTTAGTTGCAGCTCTAGTTTCATACGTCACTGCAACTGTCTGTGGCTGCTTTACTAGTGTTGGATAGTTGTGATAGTGATAATATAATTAGTACTTGACTGATGTTACTGATAGTTGTGCTATAGTGACAGTATAGTACTGACTGGTATGTTCTTGTAATAGCCTTGCTTGGCTGTGAGTCACATGAAGGGTCAGAGGTCAGCCTGACTACAGCAGGTGCTCTGAAAGCATTTGGCCTTCAGGTTGTAAATCTTGTTTATAGCTTTGATATTTGTGTCCCTTAATATAATAGGAAATATCTGTAAGGACTCTTTAGATCACTCATTGGAGAAATGCCTGGCTAATGGTGCTGCCAAAGTGTTTCAGTAGAAAGTGTTGTGACGAGTCTCAATCAGGTGGGCTGTTCATTTCCCAGCTGCTGTTCTGACAGTATGTCAATAATCATGTGTTCAGAATAGGTTTAGCTGGAGTTCACTGAGTTAGTTGATAAATCCAGCAGCCGACTGCTGGAGGAGACGTTTACACTTCAGTATAATCGCTACTGTCTGGTGCTAATAGAGCAATTCTTCCGTCTGCATTCAGAATGCAATTTCCAATTATTGTTTGGCTACTGTAAAGTAGTAACACCTTTTATGGTTTTTAAATATTCAATTTCTAACCAGCAACATTTTTAACCTTACTTGTATGTTTGAAAGTTTGAACAGTCGTCTGCAGTCTCTTCAGGTCAGACGGAAACCAAAAGCCTCTAGAGGCTGTATGAGAAATGTGATTTTTTTTCCCTTAAATTAATTTTCAGAAAAACTAGCACAAGCAACAACAGTGGCAAAAGGTAGAAAGTCTGACAGAGACACTGTATGTTGATGCACTGCCTGCAGCTGTGAAAGCAGCAGAAGTAGATGAATATGTTGTATATTTGTTCCGTGCCCTCATCCTGTCCCTCCATCATCCTCTTTAGTGTTGTGCAGTGGAAGCAGGCCTCCCTCCTTGGCCTCCCTCCTTACCTGGGATCGTCAGTCCAAGTAGACTGCCACACTAACACCAGTCTGCACTACAAACTGCACTAGCACACATTCAACATGACATTTGTTGTCACTGTAGAATACAGTTAGGGCAAGCTTTTTCTTTGGCCTCTGGCAGTTTAGTGTGCATTCAGACAATCTACTCTCACTATTTGTAATGTCATCAAAGTCTTTTGATGACGATGCAGAGAAACTGACTGTTTGCTCGAGTTTGTTTCTGTTTCCTGATGATGATCTTCAGAGCATTAAAGCTTGCATATTCAGAGTTACTGTCCAGTCAGCTGTGTGCTCTGTGTGTCTGTAGAGTAGCTCCTGATATGCGATATGTGATATGCACTGAACAAAATTTCGGAGTATTCTGCCTTCTTGAAGATCTTGAATGGAGTCCTGTATGGGGCTCCAGTGGGGGACTCCATAGTTCTACTGGGGGACTTCAATGTGCACGTGGGCAATGATGGAGAGGCGTGATTGGGAGGAATGCCCCCTGCATCCCTGTGGAGGCTGGGGGCATTGAATCTGAGTGGACAATGTTCAAAGTTTCCATTGCTGAAGCTGCGGCGGGGAGCTGTGGTCTTCGGGTCTTAGGTGCCTCAAGGGGCGGTAACCCACAAATACCGTGGTGGATACCGGTGGTCAGGGAAGACGTCCGACTGAAGGAGTCTTTCCGGGATATGTTATCCCAAAGGACTCCGGAGGCAGTTGCAAGGTAGCCTCTGTCATGAAAGAGGCAAAGCAGCGGGTGTGGGAGAAGTTCGGAGAAGACATGGAGAAAGACTTTTGGTCGGCACCAAGGTGTTTCTGGAAAACCATTCGCCACCTCAGGAGGGGGAAGCGGGGAACCATCCAAGCTGTGTACAGTAAGGATGGGATGCTATTGACCTCAACTGAGGAGGTAATAGGGCGGTGCAAGGAGCACTTTGAGGATCTCCTAAATCCAACTAATATGCCCTCTTATGTTAGAGGCCGTGCTGGAGCATGATAGGGGATTGTTGGCAATTTCCCTGATGGAAGTCGCTGAAGTAGTCAAACGACTCCACAGTGGCAAAGCCCCAGGGATTGATGAGATCCGTCCGGAAATGCTGAAAGCTCTGGGTGTGGAGGGGCTGTCTTGGTTGACACGCCTCTTCAACATTGCATGGAAGTCTGGGATGGTTCCTAAGGAGTGGCAGACCGAGGTGGTGGTTCCCCTGTTCAAAAAGGGGGACCAGAGGGTGTGTGCCAATTACAGGGGTATCACACTTCTCAGCCTCCCTGGTAAAGTCTACTCCAAGGTGCTGGAAAGGAGGGTTCGGCCGATAGTCAAACCTTGGGTTGAAGAGGAACTTCCGTCCTGGTTGTGGAACAACGGATCAGATCTTCACTTTCACAAGGGTCCTGGAGGGAGCTTGGGAGTATGCCTATACAGTCTACATGTGTTTTGTCGATCCTGAGAAGGCCAGAAGGCAAAGCTCTCAATCTACCGGTCAGTTTTCGTTCCTACCGTCACCTATGGTCATGAAGGCTGGGTCATGACCAAAAGAATGAGATCCAGGGTACAAGCGGCCGAAATAGGTTTCCTCAGGAGGGTGGCAGGCATCTCCCTTAGAGATAGGGTGAGAAGCTCGGTCATCCGTGAGGAGCTTGGAGTAGAGCCGATGCTCCTTTGCGTCAAAAGGAGCCAGTTGAGGTGGTTCGAGCATCTGGTAAGGAGGCTCCCTGGGCGCCTCCCTAGGGAGGTGTTCCAGGCACGTCCAGCTGGGAGGAGGCCTCAGGGAAGACCCAGGACTAGGTGGAGGGATTATATCTCCAACCTGGACTGGGAACGCCTCAGGATCCCCCAGTCAGAGCTGGTTAATGTGGGTCAGGAAAGGGAAGTTTGGGGTCCCCTGCTGGAGCTGCTCCCACCGCGAACTGACACCGGATAAGCGGACGAAGATGGATGGGAAATAGTTTTAACATGACTTTAAAATCGACATCCACCAAGCCAAAGTGCGTATGTTAACATTAGTTAGCTAGCTCATTCTTGTTTCCTGTGTCGCGAGTTATAGTAACGTTAGCTTAGCTGGGAGCTTCACGGAGACAGCTATACTGCCGCACTAATGCAAAAGGTTGTAACTTCGACTTTTGGAAGGCAGAATATTGACCACCACCATCAATTCCAAGTATTCCTATTGGCTTCAAATTTTACATTTGCGCTTGTATGAACTGGGGTCGACGCTGCATATTCATGCGCCATCTTGAAATACGTTAGCCGGTAAGGGACATACAGGACATATTGCTCCGCCTTTCGTATTTTCGCTGTCACATGATAAACTCACAGGTGCTGTTAATATAATGCTGCTATTACAGTGTTGCCAACTTAGTGACTTTGTGACTAGATTTAGCAACTTTTCAGACCCCCTTAGCGACTTTTTGTCAAAAAAGCGACTAGCGACAAATTCATTGACCAGGTATTAACCAGCAAACACGAGGTATTTCTCTCCTGTGGCTGCCAAAACAGTCTTCTGTTCAATGACTGAGTGAGGAGCAGAGGAGCAGCCTCTCCCCCCTCCGTGCTCTCTTCTCCCCCTCTGTGCAGCAGCGCTGATCAGGCCGTCAGAAGGGCAGGGAGGACAAGGTGGGGGGGGCCGGGCCGGTGTAGATAGGAGAGATAGTGAGACGCAACGGGAGAAAGACGCGGCTGAGCTGGCCTGGCTCTAGGCAGGAGCGGGCAGTGGCGGACGGAGCAGGTGATCAGACCGGCCAGAGCGGGCAGCAGCTGGAGCGGGCAGCAGCTGGAGCGGGCAGCAGTTGGAGCGGGCAGCGGTGAACAGACTGGCCGGAGCGGCCTCAAAACACTACTGGCCCACCGGGAAAAGTCCCAACTCTCCCGATTGCCACTTATGCACATATTCAAAATCCAAGTTTCAGGAACAGGAGTCCTCTTCTTCGCCCAGAAAAAGAAAAAGGATATTGAAAAAAACAAAGGACAGGCTTTTGGAAGCGTGAAGGCTACCATAGCTGTAATATGTCATTTGAAGTGCATGGTTCGAGAGAGATGATTGCAATATACAATCTCAACGAAATTCCTACACAATGTAGCTTTAAATCACCTCAGACACACACTAACTTCAATAAAGTGTATACAGTACATGTTTCGCAGTGCTTGCTTTAGTTAGATCATTGACATCTAGGTTTGAAGAATGGCATACTCTCGAGGGAAAATGATGCAGGAGATGGCTTTGAAACGTAAATGCCAAGGTAATTAGAATGACACGGGTGCATAAAAAAAAGATAATCTTGGTAGCCTAACTTAAAATCCAGTAATAGCTAGCGGTAGCCTTTAGCTAGCGATGCAAACTAGTAGCCTAGGCTAACCTACTTGACAAACTAGACACAAACACTTTGCAAGCCATAATCAACAACTTATCCAGTAACAAGGATAAGAGCCCAAATCACAGCCCATAATACAAGGCTACATGTACAACTGATATAAAACGAGTTGGTTGGAGCCACAATGACACACCTTCCACACACAACCATACACCAGCAGCAGGAATGTAGTAATTTAGAGCCTACCTTTTGTTGCTCTAAATTGCTACATTCCTGCTGCTGGTGCATGGGTGTGTGTGTGGATGGTTAAAATCCATACCAAACAACCGACGAGAAAGCAAATCCATTAAATCCACCACGAGTTTTTAAAACTTGCTGCCGGCTAGTCAAAACTCCCAGGTTGTTACAGGCTGTCAATTCTATGCAATCCTAGAGTTTAGTGTAGCTGTGGGTTAATGGGGAAATTAAAGACACACACACCTCATTTCCATTCACCTCTAAACATTTTCACTTTCATTTCCATTATCCAATATAATAAATGAATTAAATAGCAACAATTAAACTTTGTTGTCAGACTCCTTTACTTTAAATTGCAGTCATATAAATTACCAAAGAAAGGCAACCAATCACATCCTAATCTTACCTAATTTGTGTGGGAGAACTTTGTTTTATCATCTTCTGCATTTTGTTCTAATTCTATCCAGGAAAATGTATCAATACAGTGTTTATTCATATTTTTTAAAAGAGCTACACACATCAAATTGTATTCCTGTATACTGTATATGATAATAATGCAAATACTGCAAGTAAAAATAAATATTAATTCCTACTATATTTTCAGTAGACTGACTTTCAACATTAAGATGCTACAATGGGATGACTCTGAAATAAACAAACAAGTCAATGAGTCTAAATTAGAGCCTCATATCCAAACAGAAGAACATGCTTTGTATTCATTAAAACATCAAAACATTCATTTTTAATTCTGACGTCAGAGAGTGTGTGAATCAATCATGTGACTGCCTGTGTGGTACTAGTATGAGTATGAAATACAGAAAAAAACGTATTGATATATCATTTTCATATGATGTGGATAAATGTGAAGCCGTTTTTGTCATAGTGAGTCCAATGGGGTTACAACCCCAAATCAGAAAAAGTTGGGACAGTATGAAAAACACAAATAAAAAAAGAAAGTAGTGATTTCTAAATGTACTTTGACTTGTATTTCATTGCAGACAATGTGAACACAAAATATTAATTAATTAATTTCATTTGTAAATATACATCCTTTCCCGTCATTCAGACCTGCAACACATTCCAAAAAAGGTTGGGACAGGAGCAATTAAGGGCTAGTAATCAGGTAAATTGGTTAAATAATGATGTGATTTGAAACAGGTGATGTCAACAGGTGATTGTAATTATGATTTGGTACAAAAGCAGCATCCAAGAAAGGTCTAGTCCTTTAGGAGCAAAGATGGGCCGAGGATCGCCAGTTTGCCAACAAATACGAAGAAAATTATTGAAATGTTTAAAAACAATGTTCCTCAAAGAAAGATAGGAAGACATTTGCTCATTTCACCTTCAACAGCGCATAACATAATTAAAAGATTCAAGGAATGAGGAGGAATGAGGAGGAATTTCAGTGCGTAAAGGACAAGGGCGCAAGCCTAAGCTGAACAACCGTGATCTCCGAGCCCTCAGGCGGCACTGCATCACGAAACGTCATTAATCTATAAGCGATATCACCACATGGGCTCAGGACTACTTTGGCAAACCTTTGTCAAGTACCACAATACGTAGTTACAGTCACAAATGCCAATTACAAATTGTACTGTGCCAAAAGGAAGCCCTTTGCTAACAGTGTCCAGAAGCGCCGTCGACTTCTCTGGGCTCGGAGGCATCTGGGATGGACCATCACACAGTGGAAACGTGTACTATGGTCAGATGAATCAGTATTTCAGGTATTTTTTGGGAGAAATGGACGACATGTGCTCCGGACCTAAGAAGAAAAGGATCATCCAGACTGTTACCAGCAACAAGTCCAAAAGCCAGGGTCTGTCATGGTATGGGGTTGTGTCAGTGCCCTTGGCAAAGGTAACTTGCACTTCTGTGATTCACCATTAATGCTGGAGCACAATATGCTGCCTTCAAGAAGACATCTTTTCCAGGGACGTCCATGCATATTTCAACAAGATAATGCAAAACCACATTCTGCACACATTACAAAGTCCTGGCTGCGGAGGAAGAGGATACGGGTACTTGACTGGCCTGCCTGCAGTCCCGACCTGTCTCCAATAGAGAATGTGTGGCGCATTTTGAAGTGCAAAATGCAACAACAAAGACCCCGTACTGTTGCCCACCTTAAGACTTGTTTGCAGAAAGAAGAGGACAAAATTACACCTGAAACACTTTATTACTTGGTGTCTTCAGTCCCTAAATGTCTTTTAAGTGTTGTGAAAAGGAATGGCAACATTACAAAGTGGTAAATGCTTTACTGTTCCAATTTTTTTTAAATGTGTTGCAAGAACCAAAATAGGAATTTTGTTTTTTTGAAAAAGAATATCATGAGGAACACATTAAATTATGTGCTGTTGTATTGTCTGCAATTAAATACAAGTCAAAGTACATTTAGAAAATCACTACTTTCTTTTTTTATTTGTGTTTTTCATACTGTCCCAACTTTTTCTGATTTGGGGTTGTACAATTGCTTACATTTTAAGTGAAAGTTATTGTTATCATAACATTATGCTATAAAATACAACCCCAAATCAAAAAAAGTTGCGACAGTATGGAAAACACAAATAAAAAAAGAAAGTAGTGATTTCTAAATGTACTTTGACTTGTATTTCATTGCAGACAATACAACAGCACATAATTGAATGTGTTCCATGATTTTTGTTTTTTTCTTTCAAAAAAACAAAATTCCTATTTTGGTTCTTGCAACACATTTCAAAAAAAGTTGGAACAGTAAAGCATTTACCACTTTGTAATGTTGCCATTCCTTTTCACAACACTTAAAAGATGTTTAGGGACTGAAGACACCAAGGGATGAAGTGTTTCAGGTGTAATTTTGTTCCATTCTTGCTGCAAACAAGTCTTAAGGTGGGCAACAGTACGGGGTCTTCGTTGTCGCATTTTGCGCTTCAAAATGCGCCACACATTCTCTATTGGAGACAGGTCGGGACTGCAGGCAGGCCAGTCAAGTACCCGTATCCTCTTCCTCCGCAGCCAGGACTTTGGAATGTGTGTAGAATGTGGTTTTGCATTATCTTGTTGAAATATGCATGGACGTCCCTGGAAAAGATGTCTTCTTGAAGCCAGCATATTGTGCTCCAAAATCTCTATGTACTTTTCAGCATTAATGGTGCCATCACAGAAGTGCAAGTTACCTGACACAACCCCATACCATGACAGACCCTGGCTTTTGGACTTGTTGCTGGTAACAGTCTTGATGATCCTTTTCTTCTTTGGTCTGGAGCACACGGCGTCCATATCTCCCAAACAATACCTGAAATACTGATTCATCCGACCACAGTACACGTTTCCACTGTGTGATGGTCCATCCCAGATGCCTCCGAGCCCAGAGAAGTCTGGACACTGTTAACATAGGGCTTCCTTTTGGCACAGTACAGTTTTAACTGGCATTTGTGGCTGTAACTACATATTGTGGTACTTGACAAAGGTTTGCCAAAGTAGTCCTGAGCCCATGTGGTGATCTCGCTTATAGATGAATGACGATCGTTGATGCAGTGCACTGAGAGATCGCGGTTGTTCAGCTTAGGCTTGCGCCCTTGTCCTTTACGCACTGAAAATCCTCCACATTCCTTGAATCTTTTAATTATGTTATGCACTGTTGAAGGTGAAATGAGCAAATGTCTTCCTATCTTTCTTTGAGGAACATTGTTTTTAAACATTTCAAAAATTTCCTCACGTATTTGTTGGCAAACTGGCGATCCTCGGCCCATCTTTGCTCCTAAAGGACTAGACCTTTCTTGGATGCTGCTTTTGTACCAAATCATAATTACAATCACCTGTTGACATCACCTGTTTCAAATCACATCATTATTTAACCAATTACCTGATTACTAGCCCTAAATTGCTCCTGTCCCAACCTTTTTTGGAATGTGTTGCAGGTCTGAATGACAGGAAAGGATGTATATTTACAAATGAAATTAAGTTGACCGGACAAAACATGAAATATTTTGTGTTCACATTGTCTGCAATGACATACAAGTCAAAGTCAAACTGTCCCAACTTTTTCTGATTTGGGATTGTAGAAGTTAAGGTCTTTTGCCTTGGTATGACCGATTTTGTGGGCAATGCTAAGGCAGAATACAGTAACTTCCGAAAAAGGATCAAAGGTCAAATTTGAGTTAAACATTTTTTTGTAGATAGATTAATACAGGTATACACTACAAAATGTGAAAATTACAATATTATATCTATAACTCAATTGTCAGGACATTAAGATAACTTTAAAGTAAGTTTTCTAAGTTTCACACTCTGGCGAGTTAAAGTGATGGTTTGGAGTAACTTCACCCTAGGGTCCTTTGCACCACGACCTCGAGCCAAACAACTCCTCAGAAGCTTTTTTCACCTGGGTCGAACATTGGGCGAGTTATCATTATCAGCTGATTAGCTTACTGCAGGCGCTAACGGATCCTAGGGTGTATCTCATAAATTACCCCACTAATAATGCCCGAAATTATGCCAAACTTCTACAGTAGTACAAAAACTCAGACAAACAAGTTTTTCTCAGCTTCTTTCTAGGGTAAGTGGTTTTTATTTGGCAATCTTTTAAACAAAACATGCTTTTTCTAACCCGCCGCAAAAAAAGACGTCTATCCTCGAAGCAATAAAACACAAAAGAAAGACAAAAGTAGGTAACAAAAGAAACAACAGCGATCCAAGCTGCTTCAGTCACTGATTCAGGCATTCCTGTCTCCCAGCCACTTATATCCAGGGGCAGGGCCACCCTCAATCAGAGATCAGGAACACCTGAGATGAACAGAGAGGAGGAGAGAGGAGGGCGGGGAGCACAAAACAGCCTATACAACACAGCCGCTTCACTACACTTGTTTTATTACAGAGTTCTTTGTTGATTTGTGTGCAATGCGCCATAGGTCCCCTTCAAGGCCAGGTAATGTTAGAAGTCCCTCTAGTGGACCGAATGTGTAACAGCAACCAAATGCTTGTAGGGCATTGACAATGCGTAAGCCTGAGTATTGTAGTACATATAACAGGCTGCATTTCAGCATTAAATATTTGAATATTATTCAAATATAAAAAAATAACAAATGGAATTTGAATGGTATTATAGAGATTAAGAGAGATAAAGATTGGCAGCTCTACTAGAAATAGTAGTTGTAGTAGTTCATGTAGCAGGGCACTGCAGGGTGTAGCAGGGTGCCGAGCAGGACCACAGCGGCATCTGCAACTATGATTTAGGTGCCACACTAATCCAAGGAAAACTGCGAGGCGAGAAAACATAAAGACTCCGGGGAATAAGCTCCCCAGTGCTAAGTTAGTAACAAGCATTACTAGGACATGAGCGCACACAGATGGAAAGAGAGAGGAACTCATTGTGTCAAAGGAAGTCCCCCGGCAGTCTAAAACTATAACAGCATAACTAAGAGCTGGTCCAAGGCAAAACTGAGCCAGCTCTATAAGAGTTGGTAGATGAATCTGACGACTATGAAGAGAAGCAGAGAAGAGAAGGGGTGCTTGCTGTCACGTGACGATTTGGGAGATGTCGCAGCCTGTCCACCATTTTGGGGTAACTACACTATCGGTTGCCAGGGGCACGACGGAGCTGGAAAGATGGCTCGAGGAATTATCATTACGGCGTTTAAACGGAAAATTAAGAAGAAATGGAGAAGGCGGCAAAAGAAAAGGCCCCTTACAGGGAGAAACTTACTACCAGCGCCAAACAGAGGTATTTAGAGAAGCTGGCTGATATCAATGTCAAGCCATACAAGCTGCCTGCAGCAGAATGGAACAGAGACCTATATAGAAATGGTTAAT
This sequence comes from Gymnocephalus cernua, assembly GCA_023631565.1. Classification (NCBI taxonomy): domain Eukaryota; kingdom Metazoa; phylum Chordata; class Actinopteri; order Perciformes; family Percidae; genus Gymnocephalus; species Gymnocephalus cernua. Next base: position 10,129,378 of record CM042436.1, read on the forward strand.
TACTTGCTTTTTGGCATCATTTATTACACTATGCAAGAATTCAATTCAATTAATGTTAGGCATGTAAAGTAATTTGACATGTCATAATTTGCACTAACATTTGAGGATGACCCATGTATCTAATTAATACCTTTGTGAGACACTTTTTTTTGGAAGGCACAGCTTCAGAAGGCACACGAGTTCTTCCTGAAGGTGGCTTTTCCAGAACTCGTGGTGCAATATTTGACAGTACCACATACCTCCCAAGCATTGGTTTTGCCCTTCTTGTGCTGATTAGAGTTTGATGATTGTACATCCATGCACATTACATTACTGCACTTTCCATTGTGATTTCTTTAGAGCACATGGTGAAAACATTACATTAATACACTGTTCATTGTGAGTTCTCAATAAATACTGTTAAGACATATAAAGTTGTCATTTCACAGTAGATTCGATTAAACTTTGCATGGATACAAATATATATAATATACATATACAAGGTCCGACATTTTAGTAGACATGAGTGGAACAAAAACACATTTTTGATTCAAGGGGGATTTTATCCTTATTTTCTGCTATGGAAATCTCATTCCCTAATTTTTCAACTCAAGAACCGAGAGCAGAACCGATAACTCCTGACTTTTTCATCAAGATTCATTTTCTAGTTTAGAACAGGGTTTCAGGGGGCATCGCTACATCTAAGTAAACACTTTTTTCAGTTCCATTCTGTCTCTTTTCACTTGTAACAGTCTAGTGAATAATCGTGGTTGACACTGTGCCTGCTGACATTGACTCACATTCTCAAGCATCACTACAAACTGATAAATCCCACATCCTGCTTTCAAACGTCCGCGAGCACAGTTATGGCACTAATGTGCGTAGGCAGTTTTGATAAATGAGGAAAAGTACCTGAGGCCATCTCAGCTGGACCTTTTCTTTGACTTCATCAGTGATTCACTGGTGGCAGGGCAGCGTGGACCTTTTTTAGTCTGTTTTTCTATTACAAAACGCTCTCCATTTGTTTACCTCATTTTTACACATTTAGAGTTCAGCTTTTTTAAACAAGCAGGGACTTTAAAGAGAGGACAATAAACAGAAACAGGAGATAAGAACAGGAAATTAAAACAACCTACCCAGATGCAATGAATACACACTCACAAAACTACAGGGCAAAATGAGAATAACTGACCAAGCCAGGCATGTATGGAAAATAAACCTATATGAAGGAACAGATAGGAGGAAGCTTGGACGATTCAAGTCAAAGGGGATGGCTGACTAAGCAAACAGTGGGTACTGGGCAGAACATTAGAGTTTATATGATGTGGATAGTGGCAGTCGGTTAAAGCATATGGGACTGGAAACTTGGCTGTGGCTGTAAAGATAGTGGCAGCATCCTTAACTGAACGATTTTCTGCATTTGTGTGTATCAATTCACAGATTTGTGTGCATTATGGTTTATGTTGACGGAACAGAAAGTAGTCCATAGTCCCAGTGAACTTGGGCCTTTTGGTCTGGGCCAGTTGCTTCGCCTGACTGGCAATCCAGCCTTGGGTGTAAAAAATACACCAGTCCCAATCTTAAAGTGAATGAAATGCTGTTAAGGATATTTAAAACGTGATCTTTCAGTGGTCGGGGGAAAGAATCACTCACATCTTCTACTAGGTGTTTGCTAAGTGATTCACACATTCACAAAATTGGTTCTTTGACAGCATTCAAGTTTTCCACGATCTCCTATAACATTGTAGGACGCAGGGGCTGCCTCCAGCTCCTCCAGTAGTGTGTGCGCCCCATGTAGGCTCAGTCCTTGGCAGCGGCCAGGGTTTGAATGCAACCCTTTGCTGCATCTCGTCCCCTCTATCTCTCCCCTGTACTGTTTTCAAGCTATCCTGTCAATTAAAGGCCTTAAAGCCCAAAATATAATCTTTAAATACATTTTTTTTTTTATTTCAGTGTTGATATGCTAGTAGTGGCTAATGTAGCCTGGAGCCTCTAGCCTGCAGCAGAGATGAGCAGAGGACTAAAGGGTTTTTTACAGTTCTGCGGAGGCTCCACGCAGAGCCTTCACCGTAGCCTACGCCGTGGCCTGATGTTTTATACTTGTGCGCTGGTGTGTGCGTCCAGCCGGCATGTGTGTGTGTGTGTGTGGGGAGTGTGTTTTAGAGCGAGGAGGAAGTGAGAGAGTGACGGCGATTAGCGTAGTTACATTTTTCGAGAGGTGCACGTCAGGCTACGGCGTAGACGCAGACCCTTCTGCGTCTACGCCGGACCCTGCGCCGTCGATTCTACGCACGAGTATAAATTAGGCTTAAAGAGGTCTACTAATGGTGTTTTTCCATTACATGGTACCTGCTCGACTCGCCTCGACTCTACTCGCCTTTTTTGGTTTTCCATTACGCAAAAAAAGTCCCTGGTACCTGCTGACAGGTAAATTTTTTAGTACCACCTCCGTCGAGGTTCCAAGCGAGCTGAGCCAATACCAACAGGTGACGGGAAAGCGACAGATGGGGGGGGTGTCCTGAACAAACCCGCCATTTTTAAATAGTTTAGCCACCTGTGTTTTTTTGTTTTTTTTGCTGCCTCCAGCTTCATTTGAAACTAAGTGTGTCTTCTGGCTGTGGCAACAACAACATGCCTTTGATGTTCTGTGTGTGTGTGTTGCGTTAGGTCACAGCAGTTTCCTGCAGCGGCGCTACGACGACCAGCCAAGCTCACTTCATGCACTAGGCGGTCGTAATCTGCAACAGAAAAAGGAGGACGGGGCACTGCGGTCGAGTCGAGCCGAGTAAAAACCGAGGAAAAACGCCATAAGTTCACTGCTTTCTAACTCCACACCTTTTTTCATCTTCTTTTTTCACATGTAGTCTTCAGCCCCAAGTGAAATTATCAGTAAAATAATAATAATAATTAAAGAACAAATTTGTATAGTGTTTTTCAAGGTATTCAAAGTTGCTTTACAGAGCGCAATAACAGGTCACAAAGAAAAGGGCTGTGGAAAGCCAGTTTAAATAGATTTTCAGGGTCTTTTTAAAGATGGGCAGGGCAGCAGCAGCAAAGGCCCTGTCGCCCCAGGTTGGTGTCTGCAGACATGGGCCAGGTGCAAAAAAGACACAGAAAAAGAGTCAACCGTTTGAATGGCACCGGCATTCAACTGATCCAACCAGCTGACCATTCGATGCCTGCACACTGGCCAGCAGGATGCCCAGCAGAGAAGTGGCAGTCAATGTTGAATTCCTCCCTGCCTTTTCTGTTGTGCAACTCGTAGTCAGGAAATGCCTGCAGAGATGGTCTTGCTAGCTTGAGCTCATCTTCTCTCCATCCGACGTCCACCAATGTTTGGAACATAGACAATTTAGTGTAAGTATTGTGGCACTGTCAAGAGGTAACTGGAGAGGTCTGCACTTGCGCACATGCGCCTGATTCTGTTTTATAAATGTTAATTATTGTGGAGCTTGGCACACGTGCAAGAGCATCATCTCCACTCCCACAGGTAGCTATAAATAGATGTTGAAACGCCATTAAACATAATTTACATATCAATGGGTGTGCCCGCTCAACGCCTCATTAGACCTTCCAGTGAAAAATATGGCAAAGAAAGTGCAATTTAACCCATCCTCAGTGAGGATCTCCATCAAAGCAGCTGTCATTACCCATGGCTGTGGCTGTTTATAGCATCCACTGCAAATTCATCACGTTTCTGCAAACCATCATTTGCAGTAACCTTAATCATTATTATTGCACGTCAGCAGGATGATCAATGACTAATACATATCGCTCATGTTGAAACTGTCTTTACAAAGTGCTTCGGGTTCAAAATAAACAATCATTAACAGGAAGACAATGGCTCAAATGTAAATAAATGATGAAATTCATCACTCATAAATAATGTAAAATGTTTATAAATGTGTTTTTGAAATTTATACAGAATGCTGTGCAGCATGCAAACAAATAATAACTCCATAAACGTGCGTGTACGCTGAATTCAGCGTGAGGAGCACACCTAACTGCACATTCTTCCTTATAAATACCAGTTTGTGTGTGGGGAAAAGGCCTACGCATGGTTATTGTGCATACTCATATATATTTGGTGCCTGGAAACAGTTTGATGTTTAAAATTGGTGCACTTCCCCTTTAATAACATTATGGCTTCTCTTTATGTGGACTTATACAATATGCTAGTGTTGCCAGATTAACCTTCTGAGGACAAAAGACACACTGGTGCGTCCAAACGATGTTTGACAAAACTCCTACTCAAAAAGCGTTGTTACAAAATTCCATTTCAGACATGTATTTACTATTTTAATCATATATAACCTAAACACTTTGGTAAAGTCATTTCAAGCAACAAAACAATCCGTACAATACATCATAAGTTAAGTTTTGTTTTCAAAAGAGATTTGAGGACTTTCAAAAAGCCAACATCAACGTTTCAGCTTTAGCACCAAATTATCTCTTTACACATTGCTCTAAAAGAATGTGGGTCTATCAATACGGAAAGCGGAGTTTGTTCTGAACATTTTGAAATGAAATACATGGGGATCAGTTATATGCAAATACCTTAAAAAGGTAATTTAAGAAGGTATGTAAAAATGCCCTTAGGCCTCAGAGGGTTAAGGTGACGTATTTTAGGAATATTCCAACATATGAGGTGGAGCACTGAACTCCAACTCTAGCCAACTCTGGCCAACCAGCACACACTGCAGCACTTTACCACACGTCTTCCAGCCAACTCTGATCAGGTGAAGAAAACATCTACTTTAACGATCTGAAATGCAAGTATCAAACTCTAAACGCAAGTAGCTTTGTGGACGGATCTCGCAAATCTAAAATGGCTTGGTCTGAAGTAGCTAGGTGTGGTTTGGGCGTACAGTGCAATAAACCAATCAGAGCGTCATCTCACATTCCCTTTAAGAGCAGGTGTGCTTGTTCGATGGCGGATTGCTATTATGACTATGCTATTTTTGGTAGTAAAAGTTAAATATGCCCATTGACCAAAAAGTAAGTAATCCATATTGACCGACCACCCCCCTGTATCTGCATGAAATGGTTTGGTCTTGCCTTAGCGCACTAGTGACAGTGTTTAGTTGCAGTCGGTAGATGCACCAGAACTACAGTGACCACAATGTTGCCAAGTTACATTAAATTAAAATTGGGTTTTCAAAAAAGGAAAGAGAGAAAAGAGAGAGAGGAAAGACAAAGGAAAGGGTGTCAAACTGTAACCCAGTTTTTCACCAAGAAAGGTGGTAGCCTGTAGTCTGTGAGTGGTATTAACCTGTTGGCTTCATGTCCATAGTGAAATAAGCTAGCTAGCTACAGACTAGTGTTAGCCTACATTTAATCACCATTTAATCAGTGCAGGGAAACGTTTAGCAAGATATTCATATTCAATCATTGTTAGCAGACTTAACAACAGATGAGTCAGCAGCACCCCAGTCTCCCCCTAACTGTGCCCCTCCCTGTCCCAGTGAAGGTGAGCAGTATTGGGTTGAGTGACATGCCAGTTAGCATCATTGCAGGGAGTCTGTGGGTCTCTTGCTCTTTTTTACCATTACAAAAAAGAAAATGAAATATTTATCAATGACAGAAATTCTAACACATTAATAACAATTATTTTCTCAAATAATGATCATTATGAAATAAAATAAAACAACAACCTACTGTCTGTACTGATGCTGGATAGTTGGAAACAGTGAGTATCTTACCTGATCCTGCATGTAAGATACAGCCAATATTAAAATAATCCAGTTTGATACGTTCATTTAGATTAAATTATGAAATGACATCTATAGATACAGACTTTATTATTCCCATCATGAAGGGCAGTTAATATATATTTATATATTTAAGCTTGTTCGTTTTTCTTTTTTTAAATCTGTCATTAATAATTATAATAATTAATAGTAATAATAATTTTGTTAAGAGAATTTTCCAAAATACATTGAGACTGTAAAAGATGGCCTTCAGTACATTTTTTATGGTTGCTTTTAATCTTGCATCAAATAGTGAACTGCATACTAGACTTGCATGCATGTACGAATCACCAGCAGTAAATATTGTGCTAGTACTAGTATTGAACTACAAGAAGCAAGACAGTTGCAAGCGTTTAATTAGAGTTACGTAAAGCTTTTGATGGGACAGTTAGGTCCTAGAGATGTGGTCACAACAGCTACAAATTAGATTTTTTGTCATGGGGCCCAAAATTCCTGGCGGCGCCCCTGAGCGGGAGCTGTCCGGGATGCGACAAAGTAATAAATGGTCGTCTTGACCGGGTGGCGATGTTGCTGCGGTCTCTCGGGCGCATCTCCTCAAGTCTGGAGAGGATTGCTGCAGCCATGGAGCGTGGGCCTCCAAACGCACCACCTGCTCCTGTTGTGCCCCTTCCTCCTCCCCCCACTCCATCTCCGTTCACCCGCTCCACCAGGAGCACATCGCGCATTGCCACTCCCGGACCATCAAATGTCCAATCCCGTCGTAGTTGAAGATCACGTCTCTTTAAGTCCTGTAATATTTCCTCGTTTATGTCATCAACACATCCATGATTCATGGAAATGAATCGAATCATAACAGGAGTTATCTCAAGACACTTTACAGATAGAGTAGGTCTAGACCACACTATAATTTACAAAACACCTGAAGCGCATTTTCAGTAATATTTTTCCTTGTAATTATGTATGGTTTGCAAAAATGGGAACTGCTGCGTCCGTGTAGATGAGAGAAGCAAAGTGTATGCGGGTTGTGCACACGCCATGGCCAAGCATGCGCCCCTAAAATAGCATCTGAATGACGCGCCACTGACTTTAGACTAGGTTTTTCCTAGTCAGTGGCAGAATTGTTTTCTGAAACTGCAAAATAGCACTAGGGAACGTTTGCGCCTGAATACACCTCCTCTTTTCGCTGAACCGCCCCCGGGAGCGCAAGTTCATTCCCTAATTTACTGTCTTTGCAAATAATTGTGTCCAGAGAAGTTGTAAATAACAGTGGGTCTCTCTGCTACTAATGTGGTAGTGGACAGGGAATTCTTTAATGCTGGGATCATAATGTTAGTAACGGCACAAAGATTCCCATGCCTAGTTGCCCTAGTTGTGGCAGTCCTGTGAAACACTTTAAAGTCCAGTCTGGTACCATGTAATGATTCATGTAAGTAGCAGTCAGAGCTCTACCAGCAGCTCAGTGTCTGCTGTTTAGCCACAGTTCTGTCTGACAGCCAGTGCTCTGAAGCTTCTACCTCATAGCAGGAATAATCTACCTGCATGTTCCTCCAAAGCTGACAGAAGAGTTGATCTGTGAAACTATAAAACAAGTGGTTAGGTTAAAAAAAGGACATGGATGGATTTGTGAATGTGAGAACAAAACTGCTGCACACCCAGAGCACATCTAAGGTGATGCATTTTTAATGTCCCTCAAATGGCAGAGCTTGACTAAGTACAAACTGGACAAACGCCTGGCAGAAACAACAGAGACATAATATAAGAAGTAAATCAGCTAAGTGTTTATGAGCTTCAGTAAACAAAACACAGGCCTCAAGCTGCCGTTTCTACAGCCATCAAACAGCGTCCATTTTATGGAGACTGGCTGTCTTTATGGCTAGATACAGTTTATGAAGCATGATAATGTTCCTGTCAAGAGCTGTTTTTTAGTACACACCACGTACAATGCTGTGATTTCAGTTGCTGTTTTATGTGCAGATATATGCATTAAACAGGTGTATAAAACAGCTAGGTAAATGTAGCATCTCATGGAGCCGTTACTGATATATGAAATGTAAATTCATCCCTGTAAAAGCCTCTGGATTGTCTTAGTTTCTGACCATACACTGTCAAAAGAACATCTTTATGTTCCCTTGTTTTAAAATATTTTACAACACTAATTCTGATTAGCCAGAGAGGGTGTTGTCAGTTCAAGTTCCACTCTACAGGTTTTACACATCGAGATCAGTTTAATTATCATTGTTGTTATAGTGATAGCACTTAAAAGTGTCCTTCTTTTCCACTGTGGTTTGGTTGCAGCTCCCTTGCTAAAAGAGTTGAAATCTCCTCGTTGAAGTACATTGTGCTGATATGCCTCTCTTTTTACATTAAAGGGGTGATAGAATGATTATATGGAGTATTTCACACTGTTCTTTAAGGTCTCCTAATAGGGTATGTAACATTGGTTGGGCTGAAAATGTCCCAGGTGCTATTTTTTTTGGCCCTTATGCATCCCTGTAGAATGGCTCTATTTGGAACGAGAGCTTTTCTTCCAAATATGGTATGCTCATGAATATTTAGATGAGCTGCGCGCTGATTGGTGTTGAGGAACCACTCACAAATACATTGGAGACAATACAGCAGAGGTCCGTTTCAGGTAGGAGGATTAGTGGAAACTCTGAGTTTGTTAAGCCTGAGATGAGGGAAACTCTGAGTTTTCCGTTTCAGAAAGAGAGGTAACTTAACCTCAGAGTCAGTTACTATGGTAACTGAGCCTATGAACCTAACCTGGTCGGGAGCAGGTTTTCTTCAAGAAACCTCGAGTTTCTTGAAGACTCCTCCCCATGGATGTATGAAGAGAATTAACGCTCCTCCCTCTGACACAGAGCTCTTCATTTCCTCATTTATTCATTCAGTCTGTATCAGGCGCATTTCAGCGCAGTTTGTTATATTGGCGTGAATAAAATAAAACATTGTTGGTTTATTAACTGTTAGGCAGACTTTAAAACATTGTTTTTTTCTCAAAACATGAAATTTCCTTTTATCGACGATCCGTTGATGAAGACGCTGTATGGCAGGGAGTTAAACACACGTCGGAAGATGATATTGACGCATTTTAATTTCCAGATAACTTCCTATTTGAGCGGTATGGTTTTTCTTCCCAGTCTATCAGTTATGTAAGCTACATAACCTTATCCGTCCTCATATCACTACCGTCACCCATCGTGGACATGCTCTATATCCCAGCACATTCTTGCATTACAGTTGTTTCTACAACCTTGGTGATAATAATAATTTTAATAAAGCGCGTCAGAAGAGATCGCTCTGAAACGTTGTATAACTGCTATAAATCATCTCATGCTTTGTGTTTGGGCTTAATTCAATCCTGACAGTCTAAGCTTTCAATAGATGTGCTGCATGACCATATATTTTGAAGATTTAATGCGTCAAATTTATAACACAGTTTAAGCAGCGTCCACTTGAGCGTGAGTGTACGGGTCAGTGAAAGTAAAGAGTTTAAACATTTGTAGTGTCCCTGGACACAGACCAGTCATAGACATTAAAAAGGAGTTCCACAGTATTGCAGGTGAATGATGTAAACCCTTTGAAATGAAAGATTATGAATTATAATTCTGTTAATGATGGTGCTGCAGCCTCAGAATGAGATTAGTAGCCTAGGACTTTTTCGCCCACAGTAATTGCACCTACCTGAAATAGATTTGAAGTAATATTAGCTTATGATTAAATATGATATACATCATATTGGAATATGAGCATTTACTCTAGCAGCAATTTTCTCCAGCGCAATTTCTCTCTCTTTGCAGCAGCCGCTGTGTTGCTTTTTTAACGAAATACATGTTCAAACTCGCTGTATGTGCGCATGAGTATGTCCGCTGACCCGTTTGTTTGTGGTTGTTACCATGGTGAATTGTAGTATCATGGCTCCATTCATGCTGTCTTCGGTGCACGCGCGTAACCCTGAGTCAACCTACTCCGAATTGATTGAACCAACTCCAATCAGCTGTTGTGAAACCGAAAACTCAGAGTTTCCCATCTCAGGCTCAATCAACTCAGAGATCAGGCTCAGACTCAGAGTTTGTTGAACCTCCTACCTGAAACGGACCCCAGGTCTCATATTTCAGACACACACACACACACACACAGACACACCACTGCCCGGTGCAGACACAGCATTGCTCGCAGACACATGCACACACAAACAAAGACACACCGTTACCGATAGACATGCCTGGCGCGAGCAGCAGCGGCCAGGACAAAATGCAAAGTTTGACACTTTCATTACAACTAGTGTTGTTGTAACGTTACCCTTGGGACATAAAAACCTCCACGAAGGAATCACAACTCACCCTTTGCCAGCGTGGGGACATTTACCAGAGACAGCTTTGCAGGCACGTCCTCTCCACCGTTACGTTAGATCCACAACTCCTGCTCATTGTCTGATTGTCTGATATACTCGTTCTACAACCCCAAATCAGAAAAAGTTGGGACTGTATGAAAAACACAAATAAAAAATTAAAGCTGCAAGCAGCGACGGACGGGCCCTCGCGCCTCTGCGCGCGTCGGGGTTACCGGCGGACGCTGCTCCTTGCGACTGTGCATTTCCGCGGCACTCAGACACCGCAAATCGTTAGCAATGAAAAGGGAACTCCCTGCAGAGTTCAACGATACCTCACACAAGACTCTACGTCGTACAGTTTATTAGTTGTGAAAGAGGGCGTGGCCAAAACATAGGGGTCGGGGCAAAACTTTACCAATGAAAAAAGAGGTCTCTACTAAGTTCATTGATACCTCACATAAGACTACATTAAACGGGTCACCAGTTAATAAAGGGGGCGTGGCTTAAGCATAGGGCGTGGGTCAAACCATCACCAATGAAGAAGGAACTCTGCTGAGTTCAATGATACCTCACACAAGACTCTACCTTAAATGGGTCACCAGTTATGAAAGGGGGTGTGGCTTAAGCATAGGGGGTGGGCCAAACCATCACCAATGAAGAAGGAACTCTCTGCTGAATTCAATGACACCTCACACAAGACTCTACCTTAAACGGTTCAAATGTTATGAAAGGGGGCGTGGCTAAATCATAGGGGGCGGGTCAAACCATCACCAATTAAAAAGGAACTCTGCTGAGTTCAATGATACCTCACATAAACAGTTCAAATATTATAAAAGGGGGCGTGGCCTAAATACGTGGGCATCGTTAAAGTATATGGGGCGGCTCAGTATCACATGTAGACCACACATTATAAGTTTCATGAAAATCGGATGATGTTTGTCATATAAGGCAGATTTCGTGTTGCCAGCGGGGGGCGCTATGACCACATGTCAATGTTGGCCTGTAGGTGTCCTCAGGCCTGGACCCTTGTCAAACCTGAGATGTTTCGGGCGGATATGACTAAATACACTAACATTACAACAACTTCTTTGTTCATCGAAGGATGCTCAAAATGGCCGCCACGCCACGCCCACACCGTCTGACGAAAAGTTTTTCTTTTAACACCTTTTCATCGGTAAGGTGTTGTGATGGTACAGACCAAATTTGAAGTCCATCGGATGAAATCTCTAGGAGGAGTTCATGAAAGTATAGCACCTTGACTTTTAGGCCTACTTCCTGTTGCCACTAGGGGGCGCTATGACTTTGAGTAAATATCAGCCCTTATATGGCCTCAGGGTTGGACTCTTATGAATCCTGAAAAGTTTCGAGCCAATTGGATAATGGACACTTGAGTTACACCCACTTCCTGTTTCGATGGCGAAATGCACAAAATGGCCGCCCCGCCACGGCCATACCCTATGACCAAAAGTTTTTCTTTTAACAACTTTTCATCTTTAATGTCTTAAGATGGCACAGACCAAATTTGAAATGGATCGGATGAAATCTCTAAGAGGAGTTTGTTAAAGTACGACATGTGGAAATGGCCAAAATCGCACTAATTTCGAACTTTCAATTCAAAATGGCAGACTTCCTGTTGGGTTTAAGGTATGGCTACAATGACGTTTTCTGTACGGCTTGACATGGTACATATGTCTACCAAGTTTCGTGAGTCTACGTTAAACGTACTGCAGGGGCTCAATTTCTTTAACTTTGTAGGGGGCGCTAGCAAGCCATTTTTGTGCGCCTATTCCCAAAACCCTTAAAATACATAATTTTTCACCAGACTTGACGCGACCGCCAAATGTGGTGAGTTTTTGAATATGATAAGCCCCTCAAAAAGGCAATTCATTGCGCGGAAGAAGGAAGAAAGAAAAAATAATAATTCCTTCAGTTCCAATAGGGCCTTCGCCGCTGTCAGCGCTCGGGCCCTAATAATAATTCCTTCAGTTTCAATAGGGCCTTCGCCGATGTCGGCGCTCGGGCCCTAAAGAAAGTAGTGATTTCTAAATGTACTTTGACTTGTATTTCATTGCAGACAATGTGAACACAAAATAGTTCATGTTTTGTCTGGTCAACTTAATTTCATTTGTAAATATACATCCTTTCCTGTCATTCAGACCTGCAACACATTCCAAAAAAGGTTGGGATAGGAGCAATTTAGGGCTAGTAATCAGGTAAATTGGTTAAATAATGATGTGATTTGAAACAGGTGATGTCAACAGGTGATTGTAATTATGATTTGGTACAAAAGCAGCATCCAAGAAAGGTCTAGTCCTTTAGGAGCAAAGACGGGCCGAGGATCGCCAGTTTGCCAACAAATACGTGAGAAAATTATTGAAATGTTTAAAAACAATGTTCCTCAAAGAAAGATAGGATGACATTTCACCTTCAACAGTGCATAACATAATTACAAGATTCAAGGAATGTGGAGGAATTTCAGTGCGTAAAGGACAAGGGCGCAAGCCTAAGCTGAACAATCGTGATCTCCGATCCCTCAGGCGGCACTGCATCAAGAATCGTCATTCATCTATAAGCGATATCACCACATGGGCTCAGGACTACTTTGGCAAACCTTTGTCAAGTACCACAATACGTAGTTACAGCCACAAATGCCAGTTAAAACTGTACTGTGCCAAAAGTAAGCCCTATGTTAACAGTGTCCAGAAGCACCGTCGACTTCTCTGGGCTCGGAGGCATCTGGGATGGACCATCACACAGTGGAAATGTGTACTGTGGTCAGATGAATCAGTATTTCAGGTATTTTTTGGGAGAAATGAACGCTGTGTGCTCCGGAGCAAAGAAGAAAAGGATCATCCAGACTGTTACCAGCAACAAGTCCAAAAGCCAGGGTCTGTCATGGTATGGTGTTGTGTCAGTGCCCTTGGCAAAGGTAACTTGCACTTCTGTGATGGCACCATTAATGCTGAAAAGTACATAGAGGTTTTGGAGCACAATATGCTGCCTTCAAAAAGACATCTTTTCCAGGCACGTCTTATTTCAACAAGATAATGCAAAACCACATTCTGCACACATTACAAAGTCCTGGCTGCAGAAGAAGAGGATACGGGTACTTGACTGGCCTGCCTGCAGTCCCGACCTGTCTCCAATAGAGAATGTGTGGCGCATTTTGAAGTGCAAAATGCGACAACAAAGACCCCGCACTGTTGCCCACCTTAAGACTTGTTTGCAGCAAGAATGGGACAAAATTACACCTGAAACACTTCATCACTTGGTGTCTTCAGTCCCTAAACGTCTTTTAAGTGCTGTGAAAAGGAATGGCAACATCACAAAGTGGTAAATGCTTTACTGTTCCAACTTTTTTTGAAATGTGTTGCAAGAACCAAAATAAAAAAAACAATAAAAATCATGAGGAACACATTAAATTATGTGCTGTTGTATTTTCTGCAATGAAATAAAAGTCAAAGTACATTTAGAAATCACTACTTTCTTTTTTTATTTGTGTTTTCCATACTGTCCCAACTTTTTCTGATTTGGGGTTGTATACTTTTTTCTGGGCCAGTATTCCGTTGTACAGCCTGGAACACTGCATTTACAACCGTGGTTCATTTCCAATATCCTTGAAAAATTTCCAAACTTTCTTCTTTCTAAAGCGCAGCTCGTGTGTGCAATCCTGACAGAGCTCCAGCTCATAGCGGGTCTGTGAAGGTATGCAGGCCGAGCGGGAAGGCAGCATACCCGGCAGGGAGTCGCTGGCTGTGGCAGATTGTGGAGCCTCTGAAGTCCGACATTGTCATGCCAAATTTGCAATTAGCCATCAGTTTTCGTAAAACGGCCCATATTTGAGTTCTACATAGTTGATTTCTCACATAAAAAAGTCTCAGAATTGATTTTAGTATTGGAATAACAGACAAACAATGTATAAAATTTCTGAGATGTGGACAACCTAGATTAAGAAGACTAGCTGATCTCAGGTCAGTGGTGTAGCCTATGTAAATTTCGGGTCGTGACAAAGACAGCCAAATAAGGGACAGGAAGCGAGTTGATGTCAACTCGAAGGCTCGTTGGGATTTGCTTGTTTTCAGAGGCAGTTTCAAATAGTGAGATTTGCAGAGGAAAGAGGTGTCTATTGGATTTTGAGGTTCTATGTATGTCCTATTTACCCACCAAACTGTTGTTATTCAGCTATGACAAGGTAAAACCGGTTTTGCATTCTATCACCCCTTTAAGCAAATATTTGAAAGCAGAACTTGTACTGTGCGGTCACAGGCAGTTTTACCATATGGCATAGGTAAAGGGCCTCGTCAATTTGTGTTTTTTTGTAAATTCTTTTAATAAAACTCAACCTGTAACACATGTTGCAGACATCATGTCAGATGTGGCTTGGCTGCGGCTCATCTAGAGATTTAGCGTGTCCCCTTTTTTTTCTCTAGCTGTCACTAGGGCTGGGTATCGTTAAAAATGTTTCAATACGGTACTGATAACAATACCGTGACTTTGATACCGGTTCCTGAACGAAACAAAAAGAAATTACAGCATTACACATTGCAGCGCAAATCTTTTTATCTATCTTTCAGCTCCTACTACGTGAGCCCCGTCTCTGTGTAACGTAGAGGTTTTCCTGCATGTCTCTACGACATGTAACGTTAGACAGCCAATCACAAACATTAGAGCTTGGTAGAAGCATGCTGCGTGCTGATTGGCTCACTGACACTGATGGCATTTACGTCTTAGTACTAAAATTTGGTATTTGATGACGAGGCATTTTTGGATACTCGATACTAAGGAGGCAATTTGAATCGAATTCAGTACCCAGGTACCCACTCAGCGAATGATCGCTTTTTGGCACGACACCGGTAGCCCACTGTCAAGACATGTTTAACTGAGAGTCATGATGCCATGAAGCCTCTCCTTTCTCCTTTCTTCTTTCTCCTTTGTTCTCAACCTTTATTGTGCATTTCTTTAGTTTTCACAGTAATCACAGTTTATTAGTCTACATCCACGACGTTCCGCTTCCAGGGATGCTCCGGTGCCTCCGGAAATTCCGCTGGATGTCACTCTTTTCGGCCGGATGTCCGTTACCTTCCTATTTCTTTGTGTCGTAATTTTAAACTCCGGTGGATTTATGAGGACTATGGTTAACTGCTCCTCAGATTTCTGCAGGGTAAATACAGACAGCTAGCTAGAGTATCTGTCCAATCTGAGCTTTCTGTTGCACGACTACCAACTTTTGAACGTACACAAGCTCCTTCCCGAGGCTATTTTGCAGAGGCACCAAGGCTCGGTCCGGCGCTTAACACCACCTAAGGCGATTGTGATTGAGTTGAAGAAAAGCCAATAAACAAGAGCATGTTTTTCTCCCATACCAGATTGATGTGTGGGCTAGCCAGACCTTCCTCTGCAGCGCTGTGGAGAAAGGTCTGGCAATGCAAGACTAACTATTCATTAATATCCAATATCCAACACTGTCCAAACTGCTCCAAAGTTCATTAGGTACCCAAGAATCCAAGTATGAAGCCGATCGGATGAATGATCCTTGAGATATTTAAAGCTATAGTGGGTAGTTTCTGCCGCCCCCATGAGGAATTCTAAATAATGACAACAACAGTGTCAGCACGTCCACATGATACAAGCCTTCCATTACTGCGCACCGCTCCCCCCCCTCCACGCAGTTGCTAGTAACCAAGGAGGACACGGAGGATTGAAAAAACATAATGGACTCTTCAGAAGACTTGAGTTTCTGCGTGGGAAAGTCACGATCTTTTGAACATAGTCATACTGAGAAATACAGAGAGAGTTGTGTGGAGCTGATATTCTTAATTAGCTTTGTAGCAACTCATTTGGCAATGGCTTGAATGTAACAGACATTAATATCAAAAAGTTACGCACTAAAGTTTTAAAATACAACAAACTAACACACATTTATATAGATGTACAGAGGTTCCTCCATTTACAGTTAGATAAACTATTTTATTGGTGGGGGGACAAACCAGACATTGGTGATGACAGTAGCTGGCTGTGGTAAAGCAGCATGTTGAGGAATTGTGTGGGAACATATGGTTTTATTTAACATGTTGCCTGCTTTGTCAGTCATTAACTTAAAATGTAAAACCTGCAGTGAAGTGTAGAAAACCTGCCATTACAAACTGAGAGCACACAGTTGAAAACATGGAGGGAATACGAATTGCATCATTGGAATGCAAGAGACAGTGTTTTGGGAACTTTACGCGTACTGGGTAAATGGTCGGCGGTAACGTTTTTAGTGTAGTAAGTTAGTTATAAGTTAGTATGGCAAACACAATTTGAGCTGCAATGGACAAGTGGTGCTGTTCCTTGTGGGGTGGTGATGGCGCAGTGGTTAGAACACATGAGGCGTGTGACCTCTGATATACATAGCAATTGTAAGTCGCTTCGGATAAAAGCGTCAGCTAAATGTAATGTAATGTTCCTGTAGGACAACTGCTCATGCTCGTTGACTCCAGGGAAATGAAGAAGACTACAGTTTTTTTCAACCTGGACCTCATGACCAAAAATCATTGAAATAACAACCACATCCACATTGTCGAAATCATTTAAATATTGAGCCATGGCACTGACAATCTTTTACATAACAGGAGCCTATGATTTATGTAGGCTACATAGATCATAGGCTCCACTCTTCCTTCAGACAAGAAGTCACCTCGTGAGATCGATAATGTTGTCAGACACGTTTAGTAACAATCTGAGCTTGTCAGTGGTAAAAAAAATCACTTTAAGTAGACAAAAATCCAGGCTGCATAATTGCCCCATTAGGTTACATTGTAGCTCGGTTCGCGAGGGCAGGTCACTGTGTTCTCCCTCATTACTGGACCAATTTGGTCACATCAGTCTAAGAGACACTAATGCATGGAGAAATGGGGTTTAAAAAAGGTAAATAAAAAAAACGGTAGTTACCCTTTAAGCTTACATACAGTGCATGATTAGGATTGAAAGGTTTGCCTTTTGTTTCTAATTGTAGAATTTAAGTAAACCAGTCTTCTATTTAAAGAGCCCCTATTATACTCCTTTTCAACGTCATATGTGTACTCTTGGGGTCTACTAGAATAGGTTTACATGCTTTATTGTTCAAAAACATACTATATTTCACATACTGCCCATTGCTGCAGTGCCTCCACCTGAAACACTCTGAAATGCTCTCGGCCCACCTTTCTGAAAAGCCCAGTCTCTGATTGGTCAACCAAATTCAAACAAGCCTCTGGGTGAGTTGTGCTTGCTCAGGCTTTACCAATGGGCAGCATATATGGGCTGGCATTCTCAATCAGTAATGTGGGCAGTTCAGAAAAAGTGCTGTATGTGGGAGAGAGAGCTCCATTTGGAGTGAAATGCGTTTGTTTATTTAAAACAAACACAAAAAAACTATATAACACAAAAAGATGGGAAAAAGCCTTTACAATTCAGTGTAATTTAAAAGTTGCAAAATGTTTTTTGAAAGTTCAGGTAAAGTAAAATGAACTGTGGCTTGAAACACATACTTGTTCAGTCTCCTAATAGCTGGGGAACAGCCAGCCAGTGAATCTATACTCCCCATCATCACAGGTGTCAAGGAGCTGAAGATTAGTACCGTAATGTGTAATGTTAAAATTTATTTTTGTTAAATGGATTAATAAAATTGGTACAAAAGTATCGTTCAGGAACCAGTATCAAATTCAAGGAATCCATATCGAAAATCTTTGAATGATACCTAGCCCTAGTGTCCATGTCCACGTGTGCCATTATTCTAATGTAAAATAGCCATAAACGGGCCAAAGGCTGAACTGCCAGAAAGCAGAACAGTTCAGGGGTATGTTTAAAGGAAGAATACGACTTTGCCTCACTAAAATCTTTTTAAATTTACTACTTCGTAAGGTTTTTAAAGTGAATATTTGAAATAAAAGTGCATAACTATGTAGAGAAATACATTACATACACTATCCAAATAAAACAACAATGTTCTTTTTAAATCTGCTTTGTTATTTATACACACAAATTCATTTTGACCAAGTAATAAAAGGTGAGACCAGAGGGGTGTATGTGTTGGACGTTAAATAGAGGAAGTGTTAAGCGGTTACCATGGTTACCATGGTAGAGTAAATCAGCCTGCATAGAGGTAGATATAGTCATAACAATACTGGTGAGTGCCACATTCGGCGGCGAAATGCTGCAAGATCAGTATATATAATATATAGACTGAGAGATTGTTACCTCTTGAAGTAATGTTGAAATGAAACCAGTGTTGTATAATGTTTGCAAGAGGAAGTAATAAGATATGTTCTTGTATTGATTTTTTGTCCCACCCCTACTAGGTAATGAAGAGCAGATTTCAATCAGCAGTATCCATCCCCCGTCCTGCATTAGAGTTCAGCCATAGACTGAGATTTAGATTTTAGACCTGCACAGTGAGGTCCAAACATCAGCTACTGGTTCTCTGACACCCAACTTGTGCACCGCTGTGAACAAAGGCCTTCTGATTGCTTGGCAAGTGCTCCCATCTCTTAGACTTCTAGAGCAGCTCAATGACAGGGATTGATCAGTGATTGGGTGTTATTATCTGGCTCTGCTCTATGAATCTTTCCCTCACTACTTTCTCACATCATCATCATTCCTCCTCCTCCTTCTTCCACATGATTCTTTTCCACATTATTTCTCTTTTCCACACCACTCCTAACACCACCCTCTCACCTTTGTGAGTGGTGAAGGTAAACATTACATAGAGATGTTAGTTCGCGATGACAGAACAGCCAAACTCACAACTTTTCTCAACTGCAATTTCATCAAATTAAGACTTTAAGACTGAGATGTTTCAGGTAGGATTGTAGGTACTACTCATCTATTGTAGCGGTCAAATTGATGTGTCAGAACAAATGAAGCTTCATGTTTTTAGTTTGTACAACAGCACTGCCTCTGTAGACTTTTATCTGCTTATAGACACAAACCACTCACCACCCTACAGTACAAATTAATGAATGTGCTTTAAAGGATCAGAGGCAGTGAGGTGTGTGATACCGGATTAAATGTTACAGTGAGCTGCTGATGTTTGCAAGAAAGCTGTTATCCCAGTTACACGTTGAATCTTGACACTTTTTTTGTGATACATTTTTTATTAGCTTTATTACCTTCAGACATACAAAACAAATTCCACAATGTGTGACAGGTAATGTCAGATGGCGCACAGAACAAAGAAACACAAACTGAACAAGAACAAAGACCCTCTCCCACCCCCCACCCTCTGCAGTCTCAAGGAAAACAAAACAAACAGAAACCACACCTTGCCTAATCACTCTCCTCTAGTTCTTGTGGGGCTGAGGTCATTAAGCACTGAGCTATCATTTTCTTGGTTGCAGTTGAGCAGGCTAGCCAAATTTTCCTCTGTCTCCAAGCAGGTGTAATTTAGAGTTGTCATTAAAGGGGTGATAGAATGCAAAACCGATTTTACCTTGTCAAAGTTGAAAAACGACACCTCCACAGACAGTTTGGTGGGTAAATAGGACATACATAGAACCTCAAAATCCCACTGACACCTCTTTCCTCTGAAAATCTCCCAATTTGAAACTGCTGCTGAAAACGGGCAAATCCCAACGAACGAGTTGACGTCAACTCGGTGGCACCTCCCTAGTACTTGCCTTATTTGGCTCTAGTGTCTAGTCGTTGTCACGCCCCAACATTTACATAGGCTACACCACTGATCTAAGGTCAGCTTAGTCTTCTGAGTCTAGGTCACGCAGATCTCAGACATTTTATACATTGTTCGTCTGCTCTTTTATGCGAGAAATCAAATATGTAGAGGTTTTTTAGATTTTAGGAAAATTGATGGCTAATTGCAAATTTTGTCCGACTGTGTCAGAGTTCAGGAGCTCAGCAGGCTAACGTGACAGCGGCCGGTGCTGCCTAGTGTTGCTGCCTCGCCGCCCTGTGTGTCCTCCTTCATAGAGCTCAGCTGGCTGTGAGCTAGATGGAGCTCCGTCATGGCCAGCAGCCTGTGGCGCTCCATACCCGTGCAAAATTACCATTTCTGGATTACTGGACTACCAAATGCTGCGGCCCTGAAGGAGCTCCAGGGCCTGCCTGAAGTTCGCTGCTCTCCCTCCTCTTTCCTGCTAAACGGCCGGTGTGTGTGAGTGAGAGCGCGGTTTAGCGAGCTTGTTAACGCCCGCAATCTCTTACCACAGGTTCCAGTTAATCTTATAATGGATATGTTGTTGAGTTATTTAAACAAACGATTGGGGAAATAAACGCCTATTGTCCGCGAGTGAGCTGGATAGCTCTATCAATGAGAGCTAGCTAGCTTCCTCCTAACAGGACCCCTCAAATTCACAAAAATGCCTTAAATTGAAATTGAAACAAGTGTTAGCTTTGTAAGACCTTAGGGTAGCTGTAATATAAGTGGCGTGACGAAATTCAAACCGTAAATATACTATAATTTTGCCGAAAATGGAACGCCGATCTTTTATCATAGGATTCGGACGTAGCTAGCTAGCTAGCAAGCAGCTCCTCCTCCTAAATAGACCCCTGAAATTCACAAGAATGCCTTAAACTGAAATCGGCTAGCTTTGTAAGATCTTAGGGTAGCTGTAATTTAAGTGGCGTGATGACATTCAAAGTGTAAATATACTATAGTTATGCCGGCAGACAGCCAGTTCCACGGAGCTCCGCGGAGCCCCGAGCCCCAGTAGTCTTGTAACCCAGAAACTGTCACTTTGTCCTGGGTATGGAGCGCAGCAGGCTGCCGCTGTCTCATCAGACTGTGTGGACCTTGGAAATGTGTGGAAATTCGTTGGAGATCTTAAGAATTTTTGGAATAGAGTCCTCAAGATCAGAGATGTACAACAAAATATCATCTGCAAATAATGATATTGAGCTGCTATTGGATTTAATCTGGACATTACAGATTTTATTTTGCCTTATGGCTTGGGCTACCGGTTCAAGAGAGATTGCAAACAATTCCAAACCCTAGAACTAGGTCTCAACCAGCTATCAAATTCTGAAATAAGCTATGTGAAAAAACACACCACCCTGGTTAAATGTTCCTTTAAAACTTGGGTCCAAAAGTTACATACAGTGTCTTCGAGATAAATTTAGCATGGTAGCCCAGATACCGCTAGTCCACAGCCGCTGGGTCCGCCAGCCTTGGCCCTGCGACCATTGCGGCTGCTAGTCACGTGATCTCTAGCCCTGCCACTCTTTTGACATAGTACCACTTAGTTTTGTGTGAAACTGCTTGGCCTGCTTGCTAGCTTAGCTCTGTTCCACAACACATGTAACGTTATCTTACCTGATGTGTTTTATCCAGCACCTTTTTATCAACCGGAAAGAGAACATGTGAGTGGCAAAAACTTTTTTTGGATGCAAACTGGCGTTAACCATTTGCTCTCCAGGGCTACACTGCAGCCCTGTTCACGGCTGCCAGTTACAGCGTTCTTGCTCAATACTGGACCAGTTTCAAAGATCTTTGTTCACATTAGTCACTTAGACACCAATGCATGAAAAAAATAGGGTCCAGGTTGAATCAAAAACGAAATTACCCTTAAATGACACAGTTTGGGGATTGTGTTAACAAATTGTAGTTTTATAACGCATTATAATGCATCATTAAATGAAGATCAGTGTAAGCTGACAGTCTTGATAAGAGTTGAGTATAGTTAGTCGTGGTGCCTACATTTCCCATAAAGCAATACATGGGACTCTGCATTGGCTCCAATAGGAGGAGGGCAGTGTGAATCGCTCCCATCACTTGAGCCAGATGATTCAAAATGTGTAATATCTTTGATCCCTTCAGTGCTTCAGCAGAGTTGTTTGATAAGAGAGCATTCTGGAGCTGTCTTCTGTCTCTTTATTCTGCCAATTATTCTCTTTTAGAAAGCTTTTTGTCTCTGGAACACAGCTTACACAAATGGAGATAGTGTCTTGCCTGTCACCTCTGTTCACTTTGCATAAAAGCTAATGTATTCAAGCTTTTAATAATGTGTTGTATTATCCAGCTCCCCCTTTGAAGACAGTCATTGTTAATCCCCAAAAGCTGCTAACACAGCCTCATTCAGGAAGAGATGCAGGATGGCATAATTCTGAACAAAGCCTTTTTGCATTTGCACAAATAGATTGTTCGATTAGGAACTTCATTCTTATTGTTGACACTAACAAAAAAGATAGAATACTTTAAAGGACGACTAAGTTTCAGTAGCTTGGCCGAGCTACAAAAACATTTCCCATAAAAAGGTGATTCCTATAGAGTCCTGAAGTTGGAGGAGTTTCTAGTTACCAGTTGTTATAAAAAATATATATTATCAATTATTTTTAAGCAGCTCAACACAAAACAATGGACCTTGTGCATTACAGCAACAGACACATTGTACAGGTACATTCGTCAGCTGAATGTAACAATGTCATGTAACAATGCAATTGTTTTTAACCTCACAAAATTAAAAATAAAGGCTCACAAAAACATCCCCTTATACTAAGTGGGATCAAAACTGTAATACGAAAAATAAATTCAAACAAAGTGAGAGAAACTGATGGCTCGGTGGAGGCTGTTTGATGCAAGGCATATGAGTTGGGAGTTGCCTAGTCACTGCAATTATGCTGCATGTGTTACGCCCATAAAAAAGGGAGAAATAGTCACGAACGTGATATGGTGATGTTTCCTTACTGAGAGCTTTAGTGTTATGCTTTTACAAAAATATAACCTGTAACATTTTACAGACCTATAGATCTACTGGGAATAAGTAGTTTCATAGAGTACACACAAGGTTATTATAGTTGTATAAAGTTGCATTTTTCATTAGTTTTTTTTTATTTCATTTTGACTTTTTGGTTTCAAATTCAGTTTAGTTTTAATTAGTTTTTAAAGCGGTTTAGTTTTAAGTTTTTGAAAATGCTTAGTTTTGGTTTAGTTTTTATTAGTTTTAGTATTTTTTTTAATATGGGTTATTTGTCAGGGGCAAGATTCAAAAAGGTCAGAAAAAATATTGTGTAATAAGTCAACAAAAACATACACTTTTAGAAATGTGTATTCACAATGTATTCAACAATAACACCAGTAAGTTACATAAAATGTACATATGGTCATAAATATGTAAACAGTCTACACAAGGTGCCACTGCAAGTGCAAAATGTGTAAGTGTCGTGTGCCAGGAAAAAATCTAAGTTGCCAATAGACTAAAGAAGACATACTGTACATGAACAGATGTTTTGAACTTTGGTTCGCGTAAAGTGGCAAACTTTTTGAAGTGAATCGACTCACACAGTTGTGTAGACATCCCAGTATCAGTACGCATATTAACCCATGCTTCCTCCCTCCCGCTTTTGGTGTTCCTGCGTATTTACTAACCAGCAGCTATCGGGTCGCCGGTGAAACCCCTCCTGTAGTATTCTCTGTCCTACGGTTAGCCTCTGTTTCGATAATCGATAATAATTTTATTTTATTTTAGTTAGATTTGCAAAAAGACATCACAGTTTTAGTTAGTTATTGTTTTTTTTGTAATGCCTCGTTTTCATTTTTATTTCAGTTAACGACAATGTTTTTTCCCACCTAATTTTCATTATTTCGTTCATTTTCATTAACAATTATAACCTTATATTCAAGTTACAACAGCATACACATTAATTCACTGAACTCCTCATCTTTCAAATACAACTGTAAAGCACAAAGTAGCTTAAGCCAAAATCAACAAAGTGCATGAAACACATTATATATTATAAATCACAACATGTATATAGGAAAATGTTGCCGTTATTTTGTCACTTATTGGGAGCAGTAGGCTAGATGGAGCCGGTTACCTCCAGGATCTGTGCTAAGCTAGGCTAGCGGTGGGTGCATCAGACAGAGTTACGACATGCATGGAGATGAGAAGGGTATGTATGGACATATCTAACTCTGGGGGATACGGTGAATAAGACAAAGTCCCAATAAAACGGCATGTTCCTTAAATGAAGAAGAGGTATTTGGTACAGATGTCAAGGGTTTTATTTCACACAATTGCCACAGCAGTCATGCAGTTTACCCCTAGCATCAGTGAAGGGGGGTGAATGATTTCTTTCCAGTAGGAGCAGCAGTAGTACTGTGTACTAAAATAGCCATGAACTTGTTTACGGTGTTGTCTGTGTTTTATCTTAGAACGTTTACCCTCTCACTGTCTGTTTTCACTTCATCAAAGTTAACTGAAACATTTTAGTCACCTAAAAACGTCAGCGTTTGGTTGCACCTTGCTAACAAAGTTAGCTAGCTAGCTAGCGCTAGCCAGAAAGACCGACAAAGAAGAAGTGACGGCATTCCTGTCCTACAATGAGAGGCTGCCTTATAACACTGGAATTGTTTTTTAAAATGTGGCAGACTGAGCCTGTAGAAAATATGTGTTGTATTCTGATATACAATTTGTTTAAAATGAAAATAAGTGAAACTAATAATGAATGTGATGTTTTACTTAGCAGAATTACATTATATTGTTCTATCCAGTATTTACAAGCAGATTCTCTATGCCACATTCTGATAAAATGCCCCCTCTGGCTCATTATTGGTCCCCCCTGTGCCACCCTACCTACAAAAATCTAGGTTTTTCAGGAGAGAGTTTGAGGCAGTTCTGTAAATGACATCACTAAAATTGTCATTTTCACCAAGGCGAGTTTGGCAGCATGAGTGAAAGAGGCCCTGTTGCGGAATAGGAAACCGATCCTAGACTTAACTTTAGATTGAAGGTGGTTTATGTGTTGCTGGAAGGAAAGGGAACTGTCTAACCAGACGCCTAGGTTGCAAGGGACTCTTTCTTTTCCTCAACTGGTTGTATTGTGGCGGCAATGGTGTCTGGTGGAAGCTCCTCAGAACAGTCTTTCATCAGTGACTATACATCCAGTGGCATCCTCGACAAAGCATCTGCATCACTGTTCTCTTTGCCTGGCCTGTACTTTATTGTCAAGTGGAAATCAGCCAACTCTGCAACCCACCTGGAAGTGGTTGTATTCAGTTTTGCAGTGGACAGAGTATAGCTGAGTGGGTTATTATCACTGTACACAGTGAAGGTTAGGAGCATAGTACAAATAATCATGGAATTTATCAGTGATTGCACATTTTAGAGCTAGAAATTCTAGCTTGCCATTGTGGTAGAGCCAATGTTTTTCTCAGCTGCTGTTAAAGTCCTATAGCCATAGGCAATGACTCTAAACTTCCCATCTTGCTTTTGATAAAGTACTGCTCCCAACCCTTGGTGTGACGCATGTGTACAACGAATGTGAAAATCAGGGAAACCGAAGACTGGTGGGTG
This sequence comes from Gymnocephalus cernua, assembly GCA_023631565.1. Taxonomy (NCBI): domain Eukaryota; kingdom Metazoa; phylum Chordata; class Actinopteri; order Perciformes; family Percidae; genus Gymnocephalus; species Gymnocephalus cernua. The sequence continues at coordinate 10,154,664 of CM042436.1, forward strand.
AAGCAAACAGTCAATCAGCTGTTCAAGTATGTGTTGGTGCACGTCAGTCCAAAAGATTGGCTTGTTTGAGGGCACCAAATGGCTTACTTTCTTTGTTTTTGTCTGCTGTGGTTGGTGAAGTACTTTCCCTGAATCTGCTTTCAGGAGGTCATACAGCTGGCCTTCCTAGAAAAGTTTTTGATGTAATGTCTGCAGTAGGTGAGTAAACAAAGCATTTTTCTGAGCTGGCCCACATTCTCTGGTCTGATGTCCTTCACTGCTTTAACTGCTTCAAAATGGGCTCGGCCAATTCTGGTGCCCTCTGCAGACACTATTGGACCCAAATAATGAACCTCAGGTTTAAAGAGATCACACTTGGCTTGATGTCATTCTCTCTGAGGCGCTGCAAAACCTTCCACACATCATTCACATGGCTATCGAAGGTTTTACTGAAAACTAGTGTGTCGTCCATATAAGTAATGCAGATATCCTAGAGCCCTTCAGACACTCATTCATACAATGCTGAAAAGCTACAGGAGCATTCATGAGTCCCCACGGGATCACAAATGCTGTCAGTGGTCTGCTTTCTTCAGAGATACATCCCTGGGGGTAAGCTTGTCCCTGATCTAAGAGGGAGAACCAGAAATTACCACCTAAACGGTCCATGATGTCTTGGACCCGAGGGATGGGCTGGCGGTCGGGATGTGTCTTTCTGTTCAGGTCTCTGTAATCTATAAACAGCCAGAGGGTCCCATCCTACTTCCTGACACACACAACAGGTGAAGAGTATAAATAGTTTGACTTCCTAAACCAGCCCTGTGCTATGAGGTCATGAAAGTAACCCTTCATCTCCTGGTATAGTGGCTTAGGCACCAACATGTATGTGCGATTGACTGGTTCAAAATCGTTTAATGCAGCGAAGGAGTGACACTCTTCTCTAAGCATTTGCCTAATTAGATAAATTACTCAAGTAAGGTGACTTAAACCTACTGGTGGATCCCACTGTTCATTAGCATTACATGGGGTTTCAACACTGGTGTGATTCACTGTTGCTGGGGTGACAGCTTTTTCAAAGACTTGGGCTTCCCATTTAAAGGGGCCTCTCTTAATGGTCTGACTCCAGTGATTTTAAATCCAGTTTGGAAATGTTCTTCACTCCCACAACAAAAGCACGGTGTGCAGCGTCCCTCTTTTCCAGTCTGCTGGCAGACAGAACAACACCTCTGAGCTATAGCAGAGCAGTTGAAGTAAAGTTAGGTGCATTCAGGTGCTGCGCAGGGTCAGGTGCTTGGGGCTGCCTGTAGTTGCTGTATTACTGCTGTTGGGAAACAGGTGGCTGGGGGTCCCTATATGGCCTCCTAACTGAAGGTGGGGCATAGGGCTGTGACTGAAACAGGCTGCTGTAATGTGTCACGGTTGCTGCGAGGCTTGGACCCAAATGCAGAGAGCAGGCTATGTTGAGCTTGAGGATTTATTTAACAAAAACAAAGTTCATACCAACGAAAGGAGTCCTGAATGCAGAAGGCAAAACTTATTCCAGGATGTAGATAAAAACAAAATAACAGGATATCCAAACTGGAACACAGAGACAGGGTAGACTCCACACAGGAACATGCAAACAGTACACACAGCAACATAATAAAATAATCCAACACAAGGCAAGGGGAACACAAAGATTAAACACTCAGAGTAACGAAGTTAAACAAGGAACAGGTGACACTAGGGCTGGGGAACAGGTGAAGCACATTAGGACTGAGTATATCAAAATAAAACAGGAAACAGAACATATACAGAACAGTCCCAATCGTGACAGGACCCCCCTCTCAGGGGACAGCTCCCAGACGGCCCAAAAACAAAAGAATGTCCACAAATGTCCATGTGGGGGCAAAGAGGCCAGCAAGGGCAAACAAAAACAGGAGCGGGACACAGTGTGGCAGAACACCTCTGGCGGCTGAGCAGGACGGCAAAGGCAAAAACCCTCTGGAGATCGAGCAGAACAACCAAGGCGGTGCCCCTCTGACAAGGCAGGACACTGAGAACTCTCAGGCGGCTGCCGATGAAGGTGAAACCCCTCAGGCGGCTGAACAGGACGTCGAAGACGCTAGGAGGCAGGCGGTGAAGGCGAGACCCCTCTGGGGGCCGGGCAGGCCGGCGAAGGCAGAACCCCTCTGAGGGCCGGGCAGGCGAAGGGGCAGCTGGGCTGGAAACAGGCGATGGGTCAGCTGGGCAGGAACCAGGTGACGGGTCAGCTGGGCTGAAGACAGGCAACAGGTCAGCTGGGCGAGGGTCCGCCAACAAGGCAACAGGGACAGTAACAGGCAACAAAGCAGCAGGATCTGGAGTCGGCGAGTCCACCGACAGGGTAACTGGAGCAGGAGTCGGCCGGACCACCGACAAAACACGAGGGGCAGGAATTGGTCGGGCTGCCGACAGGACTCAGGGGGCAGGAGTCAACCGGACCACCGACAAAACACAGGGGGCAGGAGGCAGTTGGACTGCCAACAAAGGCAAAGCAGCACGGGCTCAGGGCCGCTGGACAGCAGGGGCTCTGGTCTGCTGAACAGTGAGGTCTCTGGGCTGAAGAGAGGTTGAAGCGCGGAATGGCGTCGGGACCCATATCGACCACGTCCTCTCTTGCGGCCTCCATGGTTCCCAGGAACAATAGCCAGGTGAGTACCCTCAAAGGACTGCTGGTGGTCGAGGGGTTTTGCTGACCAGATAGCAGTAGGGCAGTCTAACAACTGTTCAGGAGAAGCATACAAGGGAGCAGGCCAGGTGATGGACAAAAAACCTGTTGTCAAAAAGCTTGCAGGCCTAGCAACAGACAGGCTGATGGGTACTAGCTGGCACTGAGGTTCTGGTAGGTGGTTCCGCTGAGGCTCTGGTCCGCTGCACGTCAGCTGAGGCTCTGGTCCGCTGCACGTCAGCTGGGGTTCTGGAAGGCTGCACGTCAGCTGCTGAGACTCGGGAGGATGGTTCGCTGAGGCCCTGGAGGACAAACAGGCCTGGAGACAGGGAAGCCAAATACCTGCTCCATAGCCTGCCAGCGCACCTACATCATGTGCCTAGCAAAGGCAGGGTCCTCCTCATGAAGAGAGCGAAATAATTTTATCACAAGCTCACCATCTGAGTCCATGGGGTGAAGGAGAGGCTCAAAAACTGCTGGGTCCATTGTTGGTCGGATCATTCTGTCACGGTTGCTGCGAGGTAGTGATGGCAGTCTGACAGTGAAGCTTCAATACATGCTTCAAACCATTAACAATTCCATTTGAACCACTGCTCCGAAGGTTGCCTTGGTACGGAAAAATCACGACATAGGACGTCCGAAGCAGCAACTGCTTCGTTCTCTGAATGAATCAGCTGAGTGGTTCTCAGCGCCACCGCCGCATGCGAACCAGTCAGGTGCTGCCTGCCACTGGTGGAACCACCTCGTTTCTGTGTGTGGGTGTCTGTGTGAGTGTGCGTGTCCGTTTGTGTGTGTGAGTCTGAATTGTAACGTGCTCAAAGCATAAAAACTTGCACAACATTCGTGGTAGCCTCTACAGTGACAAGCATTAGTTTGTATCGATTTATTTCCATTACTATGGAAAGGAAGGGAGGTCATTGTGCCATTCTTACATGTGGGAAAACGTTATTCTGATCGCTCCTGATAAGGTACATGCGCTGGCTGTTAAATATTATTAAATATTAGGCTAAAAGTAGAGTTATAGAATGGTAACTATCAGTAGTCGTGCACTAGATTTTCTTCACTGGTTTTAAAGCCTCCTGTCTACTATCTAGCCGGGATAATTTAGATGCAGCCTTGGCACTTCACCAGGCAAGGTCGCTGTTACTTAAGCTTCGAGTAATGAACCCATTTTCAAAACAGTTCTTCTAAGTGGTTAAGTGCTTCACCAAAGCTTCATTTGCCCATCACTAGTGCGAGGCTGGGACCCAAATTGAGAGAGCAGGCAAGAGTATGTTGAGGTTGAGGATTTTTTTAACAAAAACAAAGTTCATACCAACAAAAGGAGTCCTGAATGCAGCAGTCAAAACTGATTCCAGAATGTAGATAAAACAAAAGAACAGGATATCCAAACTGGAACACAGAGACAACAGGGTAGACTCCACACAGGAACACACAAACAGCACAAACACCAACAGAATACAATAATCCAACACAAGACAAGGGGAACACAAAGACTAAATACTCAGGGTAACGAGGTTAAACAAGGGACCGGTGACACTATGGCTGGGGAACAGGTGAAGCACATTAGGACTGGGCAGAGTAATAAAAAAAGGCGGGAAAACACAAGACAGGAAGTAAAGCAAGACAAGACTAGACAGAAAACCAGACTATCAAAATAAAACAGGAAACAGAACATATACAGAACAGTCACAATTGTGACATAATGTCTCTTTAATCTGAGCTATCTCTGCACTGAGTCACCTGTCTTAAATTCAGCTAACTCTGTTAACTGTTCTGTGTGTACCTTAGCTTTGGCTTCCTTCACAGGACACTTTGCAGATGGTGTATCTTCTGACTGGACTACACTTACAGTTGTAGCTGGCTGTAGGGCACTTAACCTCTATTTGTTTTGTCTTTTTATCTCATTAGCACAAGCAAGAGTCATCAATGATATGTGGAATTTGTCTTTAACATTTCTTCTTTGTTCGCCTGATATGTCAAGGAAATCACATATCTCCAGTAAATTGTCTCAGTGAAGGTGTGCAATTCTTATATATCTGAAAGATGAGGAGTATGTTTCAGTGAATTACAGTGCATGCTGTTGTACCTTGAATACAATGTGTACTGTATGAAACTACTTATTCCCTGTAGATCTGTTGGTTTTGTTAAATTCATTCAAAGCATTTATAACATTTAAAGCAAGCAACTGAAGTTCCCACTATGGGTCAAAATAATGTGCTGTGACCCAGAGGTAACTGTGATTACTGACAGAAACCACCTGTGAGTGCAGCGGTGCTGCATCCCTTCCTGATTGAAAAATTAGAGGCGTTAAAAGGAAATTTGTATTAACTTGTTATTATCACATTCATTTTAACAGCCCTGATTTCTTTGTTGTGTTTCTCTCCGCAGCGTCCTAAAGCAGGGCATTATGCTGGGCCAGTACCTGGGAGCCTTCAACCTCATGGACACATTCAGGGGACGCTCCACAAAACAGGAGTAAATGAAGAAAGAGAAGAACACATTAAAGATGAGTAATATGGAAGGAGACATGGAAATATTAAAGCTATCTACCTATTGTGTATTGCTGTAATAAGACAGAACAATAGTCGTGAAGGTTGGACTTCATTGATCCTCTCATTTTAATGGTTCATGTATTCAAGCATTGAATGTCCGTTAGTCTCTTTATATCTCTATATCTATATTTCAATCCTTAATATCCTTAACGAACCTGTGTTTAAATGGCATGATCATTAGTAAAATTTTAAATGTGATCTTATTAATAACAGTTTGTAATTGAATAGAAAATAGTGCTCATAATGGCCTCCTAAATTAAGCCAGCTAGTGTTGTTGCCTACTACCACTTGTTGAGGACCAATCATGATGATGTAATGATGTATCATCAGTCCACAAACAGCCAAGTCAAACATTTCCCTATAATAACAGGGCTCAACGTCAAATGTCGTGTTTGATTTGAATGTCTGTTCTGTGAATTTTAATATTGTGGTGTGGTTAGAGCCACAACTACAATTGCTTCAACACAGATGGAAACAATACAAAATAGGATTTAAAGAAGCACATGTGTTGTTCATCTGCTATTAAGAGGATAAGTCCCATTCTTATTATAAGCAAATCCATCAAATCAAGCAACAGTGACAGTTTACATATGCCAACTAACTGTAGACAGAGCTCATTATCTTTAGGAATTCAAAGCTTCAGCATTAATAAAAATGACATATCAGTAGAAGCAGGTTCTAGGCCGTCGTCACCATAACAAAACCTTGTTCACTGTAAATTATGCTCATCCGTTATACACAGATGCATCAGAGGCAGGTAATAAATCTAACTTGTACTATCTATCAATTTATACTTCTTACTAAAGCTGGATATGTTTTGATTACAGTAAAAATGCTGACACTGCTTTATTCTGATATATTAGCACAGTTGTGAATGGAGCTATAATGATCATCTCTAAAGGGTTTTGTTGTTAATCTGGCTCAGCGTTTTTCAGTCTAAATCATTTCCCATTAAAAAAAGCAAGTGCTCATACTCAGGAACAGTGAACCCTACTATGTGATACCTCACCTTGTAAACTTTGGACCACCTGAAGCTATTTTCTCCTTGTGTTGAGTTTGAAAGCTTGTTTGTTTTTGAAGTATTTTTTTTGCCAACAGCAAATGTACAGACTGTTAAGACATAGCTGTAATTAGCTAGCACTGTAGCAGCGTACTAGCATGCTACAGCTAGCTAGAGTTTGAGTGGAGACCTCTACTTTTCTTCTTGGTTCCATATATTGATGAAAGCCTCGAGATGAGCACAAAAATATGAAATCTACATCTTTATACTTGTGCGGTGATCTTAAGCACAAGAAGGCTTGTCATCTTCAGTGAGTAAGGTGAACGTCAGCCCTTTATCCCTCATTTCAGCTACTTTACTCGTTGGTTTCCTAGCAACACTCTCCCAGCTGTGCTTTAACGTTCCAAAATGTTGTGGATGGAGGCATCATAGGGGGCTTGTATACAGTCTGTGCATGTCTCCTGTGGATGAAAACATTCTCAGAAGTCGTTTTTGAAGTAATATGCATGTATTTGCACTCAGTCTCTTCATTTCACTTATTAAGCACATTTGCTACCACACAAGCCTCAGTCTGTAATGGTTATATTATGAAGATTATAATACAAATCACTCATCCAACTTAGTTTTCATTTAACAGTGCCATTATTAATATGTAATATGTAATGGATTGCAATCATTTGAGTGTGTGTCATTTGATGTTTTTTTTATATGGAACACAACTTCTGTAACAGTCATCTTTACTGATCTATCTTCATTAGGAGATATTACGCACCTGTTGTCTTAAACATGCTAACCGTTCAATGAGTGCTAAAGAAAGATAGTAATGTTAGGAGTTTAGAGAAATGTATCTTAAGGTACATTTTACTACATGTCATATGTTTTCAGAACTTTTAAGTGCAAACTACCTGGAAGTGAAAATTCTGATCAATAAATTCACATTTTAATGTTTGATTTCTGTGTTGTGAGTGTCTTGTTCAGCATCATGACTAAAGAGAGTTCCCTTACAGTCCCATCCCATTATCTGAGGAGTGTAAAGCCTTGATTCAATTCACTGCTGAATGATAAAAATGGACAGAGAGCCTTGGTAGCTGAATGGTTACAGCGCACCTCACATAACTAACGTCACACCCTCCTCTCTCTCTCTCTCTCTCTCTCTCTCTCTCTGTGTGTTTCCAAGCTGCCTTTGCTGTCATTTACAATTTGATGGTGTCATTTACACTGTAATGATAAGAGTTTGATGTATACTGGTGCATTGAGTGAATGTTTTCAGTGATGGTAAAGGTACTGTATTTTTATAGCGCCTTTCCACCTTACCGGACACACACATTCTTAGACCAATCAAGGAGCCAGGGATCGAACCGCCAACCCTGTGCTTAACGGGACGACCTGCTCTATCTGCTGAGCCACAGGATAGGAGAAATGACTTATTGCCTACGGTGGCCTCCAAGAAAAGACTGTAAATAATTATTCAATTCAATTTTATTTATAGTGTCAAATCATAACAGAAGTTAACTCAGGACACTTTACAGGGAGAGTAGGTCTAGACCACACTCTATAATTTACAAAGACCCAACAATTCCCCCCAAGAGCAAGCATTTAGGGCAACAGTGGCGAGGAAAAACTTCCTTTAAACAGACAGAACCCTCAGGCAGACCTTGGCTCTCTGCCGCTGCCGGTTGGGACACAGAGACACTGATACACATATATAGCGATATGATTTCATAATAATTATAGTAGTTGGTAGGCAATTACAGTTATAATAAAGAGAATAAAACTATGACTAGAAATCATAGTAGTAGCAGTGCTGTTATGTGGGCAGCTTGTTTCTCCCTTTTCTGTTTCCCTTCCTCCTTGTTTTGTCCCCTCTTTGTCTGTTGTATCTGTTTGTATGTTTGTCCCCTTTATGTATGTTAGTCTGTCGGTGTGTGTCCAGAGTGGATCAGGGGGCGTGCTCAGGATCTGCCTCACCTGTGCAGCTGCGGGTTGTTCCAGTGATTCCTGCCTTCACAGCTGCATCTTATTCGCTCATCAACCTGCACTACTTATACCTGGTCATGACTCTCCACCGACGCCAGATCGTTATACAAACTTGAGCGGTAACTTGGCTCACCAGTTGAGTTTTGTATTTTGTCTTCTGCCTGGCTCGTAACTCCTCCTAACCTGTCATTTGTTTTACCTTTAGTTTTGATATACCTCCCCATCCTGTCCGCCTGTCTGCCTGCCTGCCTCAACCTCTCTTACCTCCGGAGCAGACGAGCCACTCTGTTCCTGTTCTTCAGTTATATTTTGGACTAAGACAATTAAGTCGTTATTAAAAGATTTTTTATTTAATTTTTCCACTCCCTTGTCGTGTCTTTTTTCTCTGTGTGCTGGGTAGACCATTGCCTAACAAGTGCAGGGCGTAGCAGGGCGTAGCAGGGCGTTGAGCAGGACGGTGGCAGCAGCTGCAAACACGATTCAGTTGCCACCACAATCCAAGGAAATCTGTGAGCTGATAAAGCACAGTAACTCCGAGGAAGAAGCTTCCTGGAACTAAGTTAGTAACATGCATTAATGGGACATGAATGAACATACTGTAGATGGAAAGAGAGAGGAGGAGAGAGGAGCTCAGTGTGTCATTAGAAGTCCCCCAGCAGTCTAAAACTATAGCAGCATAACTAAGGACTGGTCCAAGACTAACCTGAGCCAGCTCTACAAAGGGTCAGTAGATGAATCTGACATCAATGCAAAACTGGACAGTGTTCCTGAAGTAGGAAAATAATTGTGCATATGAAGCCTATTCTTATTTAGATGCCATAACGAAGGATAGTGCCGTTTCTATGGATCCAGATGGGCTATTTGCCAGTTTCCAGTGCAGTTTTTATATCTAAAAAAATTGGTGGGCTACATACATACCAGTAAAACTAGAATACTCTGTATCTCACTCTGTTAACATGTCAACAAACCGCATGGCTCCACAAAACAGTTTTAACGACAGAGCAGCTTTTTTCTACCAGGTGTTATACACATTAGCGTCCGACAGAGCCATGACCGAACCCGGCCCAAGCCCGACAGGCATTAAGAGATTTATGTCCGAGCCCATCCCGAACCCGACACAGTTAAAATCAATTTTTTTTCTCATACTAATGACACATGTAACCTAAGTTTGTTTGTGTGGAAAGCTTTTATTAGCAACTATAGGAAGGCATTTGGAAATGTAAACAGATGAGCGCATCAGCGCACATGGGGCAACAAGCTGTTAAAATGTTCAGTGTGTTAACCTTTCCTGCTTGCTTCGTTTCCAATCGTGATCAGAAAACCAGGGGAGACTCGTTACTTCCAGGACCGATGTTATAAAATGAATAACTGTGCTCCGGTCGCATCTACACATCTGCTTCCTCTTTCTCTATCCATCTTCTGCCCACTTTCCACACACACACACACACACACACACACACACACACACACACACACAAGCTCTCTTAAAAGAGCCGCAGCACCATTTTACAACAAATGCCTTATCGCACTGATGTGACTGAGCCCAACCCGATGCCTTAGTACACATACACAGAGAGAGATAGAGAGAGAGAGAGAGGAAGAGAGAGGAGTATACCTTGTGTAATTGCATTTCCCCGTCTCTCTTACTCACACACAGGTAAAACTAACACTGTCACAAACCTAAATTAAGAATGAAATATTTCGGACAACACAACCAGAAAAATGCGCCTACTGAACTGAACTTTCATTGCATTACATTACATTACATGTCATTTAGCTGATGCTTTTATCCAAAGTGACTTACAATTAAGTGCTTTCAACTGTGAAGGTACAAACTCCAGACAACAAGTAGTAAGTGCAAGTACATTCCCAACACTGAAGGCCAAGAAGCAAACAGACAACTTTTTAAGGTTACAGATCCATACAGAAAGGGTGCGATTTTCCGGGGCGATGCGTGGGACAAAATGTATCCCGCCCTCAAAGTGACTAATCCTACTTCACCAATAGACCATATTATACCTAAAATGGAAATATTTTAAACTAAGTAAAGCGCTGTAACGTGAACAGTCTTAAGTGCGACAGACCGATAAAACCTGAGCAGGAGCTGCTGGTTGTATTTAGCCACTACAGAGCTCCGGGACTCAGGCTACCAGCGGCAGTTGTTTAGCTGCCAGATGACGGTCCTTTCAGGGGCCATGGTAGTTCAGTTTAGCCAGAAAAAGTGAACGTCATGCGGCAATGCATACAGATCCATTCTATGACAACAACTGAGCATGTAACGCTACAAACTCGTCACCATCTAATGTAATATCAATCAATCCAACACAACATACAGACTTTTCACTCACCAAGACTAAGGGTTCGCATGAAGAGAACAGCGACACAGCGTTTTTTCCTCAAACTTGACTTATTTTATATGCCAACAACGTTAAACCGTGGTTACATTTACCAGCAGTTTGAGTGATGACAATATCCTGAGGCTGGTGGGCACCAAGGCGTTTTTAATTCCAGTTTCTCCTCCAAAGGGTTCAAATCTGCACTCGAGTATGAGTATAAGTTAGCTAGCGACGATAACACAATCTCCCCTCTTCACTCTTCTTGGCGACTAATATTGGCGCCGCACCAGACAGATAGCCAATCATATTTGAAATTTGAAATGACGCTGTCGTGGGGCTACTAGCTGTCAGCCCCATTGGCCATTAAATTTGTGTGATCTACATTAAACACACTCTGAGCATGCATATTAATAATTTCCCACATACAAGGTAATTTAAGAACTACATTTGAAAAATGTATGCAGATGAATTAATTTGTTTTGTTGTGAGAGGGGCTACCCCCACTCTGACACATTCAGACTACCGTAGTCTACCGTGAACACGAGAACGCAGTCTGAAGCAGCATCCTAAATCCTACTACAAATTATATGCAATTTAGGAAGATGTTATATTCATAGAAGATACTAAATTATAGATGATAATAATTTTTAATTAATTAAAAATAACATAACCTTTGTTTGCATTTTTCTTTTTTGACTAATGACCAGTCGCCACTGCACGTTCCATTGGGCTAAAGATTGTCCACACAAGAAAACTGAACAAGTAAGAATAACTGAAGATTTAAATGTAGAGGAATGTTACATTACATTGTTTACAAAGGCCTCCATGTCAGATGCAGAGATATTCATGACTGAATCATTGGTATTAGCGATTATTGATACTGCTTGTACTGATATTGATAATATATATATATATATATATATATTGATATTGAAAGAAAGAAACTAAAAAAGGTAAAACTGAAGAGGAAGTCCTAACCTTGACAGAAAGTATATCTCCAGATGAGAAACGCAAAGTTTCAAGCTGTAAATATTCTCTCTGTTATGGTTTTGGTTTTGTCTTATTTTGGTAGTCTGTTTTGTATTTAGTTCTGTTTCCTGTTTTATTTTGAATTCTGTTTTCTTCATGGTCTTGTCTAGTTTTACTTCCTGTCTTGTGTTTTCCCGCCTGTCTGATTGTTCTGCCCCACCCTGATGTGTCTCACCTGTTGTATCACCTGTCCCTTGTTTGCTCGTTACCTCCTGTATTTAGTCTGTGTGTTCCCCTTGTCCTGTGTCAGGGTTGCGACGTCACCACGTAGTCGGAAGAGAACTGGGGTTGCTTTTTTTCAGCGAACCACTGCCAGCGGGGAGGAGGGAACGCGGGAACGCAGACGGTTTGAATTGAAATTGTTTGTAGTCGCTCTGTGATAGTCGTTGACAGCACTAACTAATACTAACTGTACTGTGAATGTTACCTGAACTATGTCGGACAAGTCGGATGGCCATGTTTCGGATAACGATAGTTTGGATAGTAATGAGATGGCATGGGAAAAAGTTAGGACAAAAAAGAGTAGAATAAGATCAGATAGTGGATCTGACTCTACGGACGCCATTAAAAAGAAAAGTAGACCTGAAAGAGATGGAACAAAGAATAAAGTACAGCAGGCAATCAAAGAAATATGGAAAGTGGTTGTTGTATTTGAGCAACAGGGAGGGCCACATTTACACCCGATCCATATCACTAAAGCAATTGAGGAAGAAATAGGGAAAATTAAGCATGCAAGATTCATGGGAAATGGGAGAATAATGATTATTGCAGCATCTGAGGAACAAAGGGAGATGATCTTAAAGAAAGACACATTGAATAAGGTCAAAATTACGTCGCACATTCCGGGAATAATGTCAAAACAGAGAGGAGTTATAACTGGAATTCCAATTTCAGTGTCTGTTGACGAAATTAAAGGTAGTCTGAAAGGGGGAGAGCTTGTTGATGCAAAACGATTGACTAAAGGAAAAGAGAAAATAGAAAGCCTGTCTATATTGCTATGGTTTAAGAATGCCATGACTTCGAAAGTTCAAATGGGCTATATGTGCTATCCAGTAAGAGAGTACATTCCACATCCACTGAGATGTTTTAAATGTCAGAGATTCGGACATGTAGCTGCTCAATGCCGAGGAAAAATTAGATGTGCTAAGTGTGGAAGTGAGCATGAGTATGGGAAATGTGGGGAAAATACAGAGTTAAAATGCTGCAATTGTGGAGGTCGACACAGTGCTGCTTACGGAGGATGTGTGAAGCAAAAGGAAGCTAAGGAAGTTCAGAAATATAAGATAACCCATAAAGTTTCGTATGCTGAGGCAAGCAAACGCATTGTGAAAAACAAAAAAAAAGAAGAAAAATCAGCGCCTATCTATTTACCTGAGCAAAGGAATACAGATAATAATAGGACAACCCCACTCAGAGAGAGTAATAGGATTCCTATAGGGAATTTAGATCAACAGAGCAAGACACTCAGGCCTCCTGTTCCAACCTGTTGTGAATGTAACAAGAGAATTTCAGACGAGACACTTTTGATAAAGAAAAATGACTTTATTGCATTCATATGTTCAGTGGTTAATGTAACTATGCTGCATGTTAAAAAAAGTGACAAAATCAAATCAGTTGTGGAAGCTGCTAATGATATTTTGGGGTTAATAACGAAGGCAGATGATATTCATGAAATACTAAATCAGAGGTATGGAGGGTCTCAAATTGGTTAAAACGTTAATAATGTTTTTCATTCTCCAGTGGAATGCACGGAGTCTGATAGCGAATGGACAGGAATTTAAGAGGTATGTTCAAGAAATGGCAAACCAACCAGATGTTATATGCATCCAAGAAACATGGTTAAAACCGCATTTAGAGTTTGTATTGAAAGGATATCATAGTATAAGATTTGATAGAGGTAAAGACGGAGGGGGAGGTTGCATTACATTTATTAAAGAAGGGATAGCATTCAGACACATTAATATAGCGACTGAACATGAAAATGTGGTTGTTGAAATCTTTAATGGTGATAAAGGTAAATTTACTGTTATAAATTATTACAACCCATGTAATGCAATAACGAATGATTTGTTGAGAAGTATAGCTAAAAGAAGTCGTAGGGAAATATGGTGTGGGGATTTTAATGCTCATAATAGTTTATGGGGAAGTAGACATACAGATCTGAATGGAGAAATAATAGAAGAAATGATAAATGACAGAATGCTAGTATGTTTGAATGATGGAAATGGGACAAGGATAGATATTTTCAAAAATAAGACATCATGTATTGACCTCACTTTAGTTGATAGAACAATAGCCAGCAGGTGTGACTGGGAAGTAGATCAGAGCACAAGTATTGGAAGTGATCATTTTCCAATACTATGTAGTGTAAATATTGATTTTAAGAGGGAAGAATTCTATTCCCATCATAGATGGTGTTTTAAGAAGGCAAATTGGAAGAAATTTTCTAAAATGTGTATAGATGGATTAAATGACATGCCTGAAGAAATAGAACAAAGTATTGATGACATAAATCAAAGGTTGAGTATGGTTATCATTGCAGCAGCTAGCCAGAGTAGTCCTAACAATATGAGCCAAAGAAGAAAAACTGCAGTCCCATGGTGGAATAATAAATGTACAGAAGTAGTTAAGGAAAGAAATTGAGCTTTTAAAATGTTGCGCAAAACGCTTAATATGGATACACTTATGGAATATCAAAGGAAAAAGGCGATGGCTAGGAAAGTTATCAAAGAAGCTAAAAAAGAATCTTGGAGACAATTTTGTTCGACAATTGGAAGAGAAACAACGCTGAACAAGATGTGGATGATGGTTAAAAAGATGATAGGTAAATATAAGCCCCCATATATTCCTGTCCTACTTGATGGACAAAATACAGCAATATCGGATATGGACAAAGCTAATTTACTTGGAGGCAAATTTGCAGAGATTCATAGAGGTAACCATTTGGATGAGTGTGTAAAGAAAAGAAAGGTAGATATACTGAATGCTAATACAGACATTATTAATACTAGAGAGGGAAATATGTCTATTTTAGATATTGAATTTAGTTTATCAGAACTTAAAATGGCTTTAGGTAATACAGGATACTCTTCTCCAGGATGTGATGATATATGCTATGCAATGATTAGAAATCTGCCAGATAAAATGTTGGAAAAAATTCTTGAACTATTTAACAAGATCTGGAATGATGGCAAAATACCAAAAGTATGGAAAGCTGCAATCATTCTTCCATTTCCTAAACCAGGAAAGGATTCTAGTAATCCAGAAAACTATAGACCCATTGCTTTGACATCCCATTTAGGGAAACTAATGGAAAAAATAGTAGTGGCGCGTTTGAATTATTATCTTGAATATAAATGTCCTTTAAAAAAGTATCAGACAGGGTTCCGAAAAGGTAAATCAACTACTGATGCTTTAGTTAAGCTCAGCAATGAAATAGAGAAGACTCTAGTTATGAAAGAGGTCATGGTGGCAGTGTTTTTAGATATTGAAAAAGCATATGACACTATGTGGAGAGAGGGACTGTTAATTAAATTAGATATAATGGGAATCAGTGGGAGAATGTATAATTATATATTAGACTTTCTGTCACAACGTACAATTAGGGTCAGAGTTGGTAAAGGCATAAGTGAAGAGTTTACGATTGACAGCGGAATCCCTCAAGGAAGTGTTATTAGTCCCATATTATTATGGAAACGGGGACGCAATATACCATACATAACAAGAGTTGTTCAGAGGGATATACAAGCAATAGAACAATGGGGTAATGATTGGGGATTTAAATTTTCCATACCTAAAACAAAGATTATGTTCTTTACCCGAAAGAAGGTCTCCGACAGGTATACAGTTATGTTATACAATCAAACAATTGAAAGAATGAAGAAATTTAAATATTTGGGGATGTGGTTGGATGAACGTCTTACATGGAAACATCATATAGATCATATTGAAACAAAATGTAAAAAGGTTCTAAATCTAATGAGGATGATAACTGGACAGCGTTGGGGAGCAGATAAACAGTCTTTGATGTGTATATATATATATAAAGCATTAATAAGATCTACTATAGACTATGGATGTATAGTTTATAGCTCAGCATGCAAAACTTCTTTAAGGAAAATTGAGATGATTCAATTCAAAGCTATAAGACTTGCTTTAGGAGCTATAAAAACAACTCCTACGTGTGCCTTATTAGTAGAGTCGGAGGAATCTCCTCTTAGTTTGAGGTATATTAAATTGTCTTTGACATACTGGGTTAGACTGCTGGGAAGTAATAATAATCCAGCAAGCTCAGTACTTAATGTTTGCTGGGAATATCAAACAAAATCACAAGGGTTTGGGTGGAACATCAACAGTATAGCAGAACAGTATGGAATGAAAGATCTGAAATTTAGTCCATCATTGGTTCTGAGTGCTATACCCCCATGGATTCTTCCATCACCAGAGGTTAACAGTGAACTGTTGGAAGAAAAGAGAGAGTATCCAAATGAACAAAGTTTTGCAGCATACTGCCAGGGTTATATAAAATCGACATTCTATGGATGTGTTAAAATCTATACAGATGGTTCAAAAGATCCACAAAATGGTCATTGTGGGATTGGGTTATTTATTCCAGAATTTAATAAAAGAGATGGCTATAGGTTAAATAATTTTCTTTCTGTATATTCTATTGAGATGACTGGGATAATAACAGCTCTAAGGTGGATTGAAGAGGTTAAGCCAATGAGAGCGGTGATCTGTACAGATTCCATGGCAGCTATTCATAGCCTATATACAGGTCATTCATCAAGAGAAGATTTGATTACAGAAATTAAACATTTACTTTTACAATTCAGGGTTCTTGGAATCAATATTCAGTTTTGTTGGGTTCCAGCTCATATCGGTATTACAGGAAACGAAGAGGCCGATAAAATTGCGAAAAAGATGCTGAAAAACAAATGTATAGGAATTAATGTACCACTGGGAAGGGTGAAGCTAAATCTATAATTAAGTCTGAAAATATGCAAAGATGGCAAACTGAATGGGAGGCTGAGGTTAATGCTGGACACTATCATAAATTACAGAAGATTGTGACCGGGAAAAGGGTTACTTTATTGAGTTTATGTAGACGGGAAGAAGTGGTCTATACCAGACTTAGATTAGGTCACACAGGATTGAATGCTACCTTACAAATAATAGGTTCTAGCAATGGCTTATGCATAGACTGCCAAGACAAAGAAGATGTAGAACATGTGCTTTTTGTGTGTAAGAAGTATAATGATAATAGAATACAATGGCAGGAAATGGAAGGAGAGAATGCAATACGCGGTATTCTTGAAGAACAGGGTATGGCAAGGGAAAGACTGGAAGCTTTATTTATTTTTCTTCATAATACTGGTTTAGTAAAAAGAATATAGTTTTTTTTTTTTTTTTTTTTTTTTTTTTTGTTTGTTTGTTTGTTTAATTTTGAATTAACACAAGCCTAGACTCTATGACATTTCCATGAAATTCATGGTATACACTCCTGTACAGTTGGTGGCGGTATAATACAAAAGTAGTAATCTGCCATAAACACTAAAAGAAGAAGAAGAATGTCCTGTGTCAGATCATTATACTGTTTTTGGTTTTGTGTTCCTGTGAGTTTCTGCTTGTGCTCCTGCTTTTGTACTTGTGCTCTGTTCCGTGTTCCCATTTTGGATTTCCCCGTTTCTTTGGATTTTCTTCTTTGTTGGATTCCTTCGGATTTTCTTTTACACATTTTGGATTCCTTGAGTTTTGGTTTGTACTTTGCCTTTTTGTTATTAAACCTTTTGTTGGACACTCTCCTGCTTTTCTGCCTCAGTTATCTCTGCATTTAGGTCCACTATTTCCTTCATACCTTCAACACTCTCTCTTCTTTTATTAGGGTATAGGCCTGCCCGTATTTTCTAATTGGGCTTCTTCACAAAGACAGAGGTCTCTGGCAGAGGCTTTTCAGCCAAGAAATCAGGAGTATCCAGGTAATCTCCAGCATTACAGTTTTCTCGATTGTTTACACCCATTTTTTGAAAGCATGCCTCATGCTCTCAGAACTCTACACACAAATCAAAAAACACACACAAACGGGCAAAACCCCTCAATTCTCCCGCAAAATGAAACTTTACATTCAAAACAATGTTATTTCTTCTGAAAATGGTATTTTGTTTTCAAATGACACACACAGAGCGTCATATGAATAGACATTTATAAGAACCAGTTGAACGCTTATGTGCTCAATGTAAAACCCGATGATGAATGGACAACACTTGACTTAGGCCTTTTTTTGTTCAGTGTTACACTTACTACAGACAGTACATACATACATCCATACATAAGTGTTGTAAAATATTTGAGAATATTATTATTATTATTATTATTATACTCAGAACACGCAAATACACGGTAACAAGTACATTTTATTTTTCCCACAACAACTTCTGTTACGTTTCCCCCTCTCATTCCCCCTGATCTGTACATCCCAACCAACACAGTTTCACATACAGTGGTCGGCATACAAAACGACAGAAAAATGTACTGTATACAGTTACAGTAAAAAAAAAAAAAAAACTATGCTGCATCCTCTATTCTGTTTGTGTCCGGCCACAGCACCTCATCCACATAACAAGCAATGTTTCCCCTGGCCAATCAGAAACAACACAGAAGAGCTCACCTGTTGCCCTTTTATGCTAAACCTCTGATTTCTAATTGTAAAACTGTCTGACAGGTGATGAGTCAGTGTGCATATTTGAACAGCAGTGTGTTCCTCGTGAAAACAAGAGATTTTCTTCATGAACATTGTGCCAAATGCAGAGAATTGTGTGTAGTGGTTTGAAAAGAGTGTGTTTTAGAACTGCAATTTGAGTGTAAAGCAGGAATTGTGCTTGTAGTTTAGCAGAATTGGTTCAGGGGGTTGGTGTATGAGTTACATGTTGTGGTCATTGTGTCAAGTACCAGTATTTGTGTGTAAACAATTGAGAAAAACTGTAAGCAATGTTGTTCACAGTGATCAGAGAGGCACTTTTAGCAGACTGATAGAACTACAATCATAAAGCCAGTTGAAAAAAATCTTAATTGTTTCAGTGGAACTCAAAAATATACACTTATATAAAAATAGTATCGGTATCGCCGATACTTGCCCTGTATTTACTTATCGGATCGATACCAAAATTCCCAATATCGCCCACCCCTATTGCAAACGAGCGAAACATGGCAGTTGGTCAAGGCCACACCCCCACCCTCCACCTCGCCCCCCCTCTCTCCTCCTCAATAGCATTTAAAGCTACAGACAGAGAAATGGCACATCCTAAGGAAAGCTCATTGTGGGACTGGCTCTAGTGGCTGTAATTCTGCACCAAGGCTGAATTTCGGGAAAGAGACTTCAGATACAGTATTAGGGGACCACTAAGGCCTATATAAAAGCATCCAAAGAGCAGCATGTCATGGGACCTTTAACCTTAATGTCTTCTTGCTTTATCCGCCATTGCAGTCTCAAGACCAGATTAAAGCCCCAGTGTGTAAGAATTTCTCCCATCTAGCGGTGAAATTGTATATTACAACCAACTGAATTTCACTTCGTAGCCCCCCCATTCCGAGTGCGTTATAACTCCTACGGTGGCCGAACCCGAAATTAGCGACAACCGTCCGTGAGTGTCCCTTCCAGTGTAATACAGTTTTTCTCAATTGTTTACACAGAAATACTGGTACTTGAGACACAATGACCACAACATGTAACTAATGCACCAACCCCCGGAACCAATTCTGCTAAACTACAAGCACAATTCCTGCTTTACACTCAAATTGCAGTTCTAAAACACATTTTTTTCAAAACACTACACACAATTCTCTGCATTTGGCACAATTTTCATGAAGAAAATCTCTTGTTTTCACAAGGAACACACTGCCATTCAAATATGCACACTGACTCATCACATGGGCAAACACCTGTCACACAGTTTTACAATCAGCAATCAGAGGTTTAGCATAAAAGGGCAACAGGTGAGCTCTTCTGTTTTGGAGCAATGGATGCCAACATTGGAAACCGAGCCAGAGCCAGAGGAGTGATACTAAGAGGAGGACGAGGACGAGGAAGGCCAAGGAATGTAAATTTCTGATGAGATCCGAGCCACTTTGGTTGACCATGTGGTCAACCATGGTCTAACAATGAGGGAGGCTGGCAACGAGTACAGCCAAATTTGAGCAGGTACACTGTAGCATCCATCATCCGGACTTTCCGAAATGAGAATAGGTAAGAAATCTACTCTCACTAGAAAATTGCAGTACTGCATATCAATACAGTACTCAATAAGTACAGTAGTACAGTATTGCCTGTGGACTGTTCTATAGGACTGTAAAAATAAAGTATGTTTCAAGTATTTGGGAAATGTAATTGTAACCCTCTGCAGGTCTTGTAAGTATTCCTGACAACTAATTTGATTAGCTATAGATCAAACTGAACTAATATCAGGACTCTAGGTACGACTACGGAGCCTGAAATAATAAAATGTTAGCAGAAAACAGACAACACAACCCTGGTAAAGCTCAAGAGATGTATTACACAAATTAATGACAGTTATTTACATTCCCTGCCTATCTAAGCCAGCTTCCTGAGTGCACATTCGCACACTAAACCCCAAAATAAACAATCTCAACAAAAGAAAGAGTCCGTTTGGTGTTTTGCGTGTGTTCTTCAAAGTATGTATGTTCGTTTCACTACCCGGGTAGATTTATGTTTGTTCTTATCTGTATGTAAATGAAGGCACAGGGTGATGATGATTCCAAAGACGCCACGGCTTGCCACACCAGGCTCTTGGTCCATTCACACTTCTGCGGTTGGCTCGCCACTGACCACCAGGGTCAGACTCAGATGATCTATCCGTCAAAAAAACCGATCTATACATACAGTACAGAATACATTAATTATTATTGCCTCATTTCAGTTCAAATCCAATCAAATGTCAAATCAATATACCCAATTGTACAGGATATAAATACTCTAATCATTATGTAAATGAATAGGTACACATCACACCACATAAGATAGGTCAGTTCCAATAAATAACGATCAATCAATCACGTACTTCCATCTCACAGCATAGAATGGAATTATGAAATTTCTGAACCCAGATATTTATGTTTTTAACTTTCGTTCAATCTATTTATGCATCCTAATAACATCTTAAACATTACATTTTAATATATTCATTCTTTTTTTAACAGTTAAGATGAACTTCTGTTCCCATATACATATCAAACATGTATATTGGCAATTAAATTAACTAAATCACCCTTATCTTACAGATAACAAACAAGAAAACAAATACTCCCTTAATCAGATGACTTATAGATCAACAAAACAGAGCATAAGGACACTCTTAATGTTGTGACTACTATCAAAGGTATGCTACAATAGTTACTAGTTTAGCTGAGCTAACAGCAGAGCTAAAATCAGGACAAATTCACATAGTGAATGCTAATGATTAGCACGCGGCTAGCGCGATTCGCGATCTTTTACGAGCATCTTAAACATCATAAAACAATCAGAATCTGTGTCTACATGGTATCAGATAGTAAGAATCAGGATCACAACTCCGATTGGTTTTATAAGAACAGTATTTTCCACCATGCTGGAGCTAACTTTCACCATGCTGGAGCTAACAGTCAGCATAACACTCACATCCATATTAACGTTCTTACCGGAGGTATCTTTAGGAGCTCGCAAAGTCGTGCGATTTATCCCTCTCTCTCACAGCTTTCAACCTAATGGATACATAGTATTTCAATATTTAGAACAAGATTTCTTTTCGAATTTCTATCTCTCAGGGAATATTTCCATACCAGTCCTTGATGCGTTCGGACAACGTCTTCACCAGAAGAAGTGTGTTTTTTTTCAAAACTCCCGGGTGTGTACGCACCACCCCCTGGTGGATTAGAGGGTTTGAACTTCAGTAACCTTGTGTGGGTTACACTCTCCCCTCCAACCTTATGCACGTCCCTGTGCATGGCAATGTTCAGACGGTCATCACCGGAGGGGACAAAACAGGGGAATGCTTTGACATATCACTCTCACTTATGATGTCATTCCACACAGTGGTCAGCCCTTGAAAGAGTGACTTCACCACGGTAACTAAGGGGGTTCCCAATTCAGTGTAGTCCAGCCGCCTAGGTGGCTGACGATTCCTCTCAGATCTCCTTATCAGGTCATCAGTATCTGCTTGTTTCTCCAGCTCCTTAATCTCCTCTTCACCTTTCTTTTCAGGGACAGGCGTCTCATCACATCCTGGTATGTCGGAGAGGATTGGAAGTTGTTCATATCGATGGTCCTCCTCCGAGCCTCCCGTAAGGTCATCATTGTCAGGCAAGTTCATCTCTCTTTCCACAGGTTCATTCCCAGGTAAGTTCAGATCCAGCATTACTCGGTTGACTGGAGGTGAGATATTCGCATTAGCTGGGACACCATCAGTCACTTTGTTGGATTTTGTCGTCAGATCCTCTTCAGAATGGCTTGGACCATGGTGTCTTGGGACATCGCGTGAAACAATATATCTGGTTACCTCTGGAACTGGTTCTTTTTGGGACCATGTAACAGGAATGATATCATCCTCATCCGAGGACTGATCAACTTCGTTTGGGTCACTGCGAATGTTCTGGCGTGTCTTGCGGCGCTCAAGTGGTTTGGGTTGTTCTTCTGGTGTTACTTGGAGGAACCCACAAGGGAGCAAGAGGTCTCGATGCAGCGTGCGCCAGGGGCCCTCTCCGGTCTCCGGTTTTACTGTATAGACAGGGAGGTCTCCAGCTTTCCTCACTACCACATGGACAGTGGATTCCCATTTATCAGCGAGCTTGTGCTTTCCACGAATGCGTACGTTCCTGACAAGTACTCTGTCTCCAATGTCCAGAGCAGAAGGAGTCACACACTTGTCAAACCTTGTTTTGTTCTTTTCAGCTACCTTGGCAGCACTCCTTGTAGCTATTTTGTAGCTCTCCTCGAGGCGGGATTTGAGGTGCTTTACGTACTGGGAATGTGACCTCAGTTGCTCTTCTTTGACAGGTAAGCCGAATGCAAGGTCGACCGGCAGGCGTGGCTGGCGTCCGAACATTAGCTCATATGGTGTGAACCCAGTCACTTCACTTCTGGTACAATTGTACGCGTGGACCAAAGGCTTCACGAAGTCCTTCCAGTGTGACTTATCCTGGTTTTCCAGAGTGCCAAGCATGCCTAACAGAGTGCGGTTAAAACGTTCCACCGGGTTGCCCCTTGGGTGGTACGGCGTTGTTCGGATTTTCTGTATGCCTGCAACTTAACACAGTTGTTTGATTAGCCGCGACTCAAAATCAGGGCCCTGGTCGCTGTGTAGTTTCTCTGGAATACCATAATGGACGATGAAATTGTCCCATAAGCACTTTGCAACCGTTTGAGCCTTTTGGTTTGGTGTTGGGATGGCCACTGCATATTTTGTGAAGTGATCTGTGATCACGAGAATGTCCTTTGTGTTACTTCTGTCCGGTTCAATGGACAAGAAGTCCATGCAGACCAGTTCAAGCGGTCTTGTTGTCAGGATGTTCACTAAAGGTGCTGCCTTCTCAGGTAAGGTTTTCCTGAGCACACACCTGTTACACATCTTGACTTTCCTCTCAATGTCAGAAGCCATCCTCGGCCAGTAGAATCTGGCTCTGGCCAAGTCCAGCGTACGGTCTTTTCCCATATGACCCATGTTGTCATGCAGGTTCATTAAGACCATTTCACGAAGTTCTTCAGGTAAGACTAGCTGGTACTGTGTGTGGCCTTCTTCTTGGCGTTTTCTATAGAGGATGCCATTCCGCAGTTCAAGCCTGGTCAACTCTCTCAGCAACAGAGGTAGGTCTGGAAGCACAGCTCTCACAGTGGGCGGTGGTTTTTCGCCGCGCTCAATCTGGGAGATGACATGTTTAATGCACTGGTCGGCTCTCTGTTTGTCTCTGAGATCTGCCTCTGATAAGTGTGGGACGATGGGAAGCCCTCCAAACTCATCTTCCTGCTCAAAGCTATCAGGTACAGCATCTCCAGAGATGGCAAGGCTCTCGACGAGGGAGATACTTCCATCTCTGCCCATTCCATCATTGGCGCAATAAATAAGTTGTCTCTCACAAATGGCATGAACAACCCCCTGATCCACAGCCTCAATGTTATCTGGATCTGGTAGATGGTGTTGTGTGAACCGGCGGATCCTGTCCCACTCTTTTTGAGATGAGGAGTCGTCACGCAGGTCACCATGGGGACGTCGTGATAGTGCGTCAGCATCTCCATTCTGCTTCCCGGGGCGGTACTGGAGCTTGAAGGAGAAGGTAGAGATAGCAGCTAACCACCTGTAGCTGGTTGCATCAAGTTTGGCTGAGGTAAGTATGTAGGTAAGGGGATTGCTGTCAGTGACTACTGTGAACTGATTGCCATAGAGGTAGTCACTGAACTTCTCTGTTACAGACCATTTCAGCGCTAAAAACTCGAGCTTGTGAGCTGGATAACGAGACTCACTACGTGATAACCCTCTGCTTGCGTAGGCGATAACACGCAGCTGTCCCTCCTGTTCCTGATATAAGGCCGCTCCGAGGCCGGTGGCACTTGCATCCGTGTGCAGGATGTAAGGGAGTTCAGGATTTGCAAAGGCCAGAACTGGGGAAGTTGTCAACTTGCTGATGATCATCTCGAATGCCTGTTGGCAGGTGGGAGTCCAACGGTTCAGAAATGGTTCTTTGGGGTTGTAGTATTGGCCACTCCTTTCCTTGGACTTTGGGTGCTTCTTTAGAGGTGGGTAGCCAGATGTTAGGTCATTCAGGGGTTTCATTATACTTGAATAGCCTTTAATAAACTTCCTATAATACCCACAGAATCCGAGGAAGGCTTTCAACTCTTTTAGATGCTGAGGGACTGGCCAGGTCTTTAGCGCTGCAATCTTTTCCGGGTCGGTCTCCACTCCCTGCTCTGAGACCACATGCCCCAAGTACCGGACTGAGGACTGAAAAAATCTACATTTTTCCGGGGACAGCTTGAGCCCATACTCCTTCAGGCGATTGAGGACCTTGGTGAGTCTGGCTTCATGATCTTCTAAAGTCATCCAGGAAAACGACAACTTCCTTCAAGTTCATGTCTCCCATGCACTTTTCCATCAGTCTCTGGAAGGTACTTGGGGCGTTTGTCACTCCCTGAGGCATGCGATTAAACTCCCAGAAACCAAGTGGGCACACGAAGGCGGTCTTTGGCTTGTCAGCCTCGTCGACTTCAATCTGATAGTAGCCAGACTTTAAATCGAGGACGCTGAACAACTTGGAACCGGAGAGTGCTGTGAAGGTGTCATCCATCCTCGGAAGTGCATAGGCGTCTTTCACTGTCTGCAGGTTCAGTTTCCTGTAGTCAATACAAAGGCGTACCTGGCCATTCTTCTTCCTGACTACAACGATTGGAGAGGAAAGTGGAGACTCACTTTCGCGGATCACCCCAGCACCGAGAAGCTCTTGGAGATGTTGACGAACAGCTTCTACGTCGTGTGGGTGTATCGACCGAGCTCTGAGTTTGAATGGTGTTTCATCGGACAGTTTGATGTGATGCTTGACTTTGTCTGTCCTTCCAAAGTCAGTGTCGTTCTGGGCGAAGACCTCAGGCATGCTATTCAAATTTCGAGTAATTCTGTCTTTCCATTCTGGAGGGACCGGGGACTCACCAAAATCAAAGGCTAGATCAGCCGCCTTGGAGCGTTCTGGTTCAGATGGGTTGGTCACGCTCTGTTTGTGAGACAGAATGGCCTGGATTGCACTGAGCTCAGCAATCACACTCTTAGCTGGGATAATAATGTTGTGTTCCGACTCGTTTACGACCACAACTGGTAGTCGGCCTGGTAGATCAACGAGACAAGGCTTTACTAGCAGCCCTCCAGGCAAAGAAGAGGATGAAGGGTACCCTATGACAGCAGACCTCTCAGTATGGAACTCTTTAACTGATGCCACTCCTTCTAGAACAACTGTTCCTCCAGCTGGAATGATCTTTTGGTCTCTACCTTGCATCCTTACCAGTCCGATGTTACCGTCCTGACTTTGTTCTTGTCGCAGTTGAAGTATGTTCAGCACTGTCCTGTAGCCGTTTGAGACAGGATGGTAGTTTTCTGGGCTTTTTCCAATGCACATACCATACGCTACATCGAGTGTGTTCGTACCAATCAGTATCTGGTACCCTGAAGTACTGCTGTCTGGAACAACCAAGGCCAATGTTGGAACTTCATATTCAGCTCCAAGGAACTGTTCTGGGAAGGTGATTGTGACTTCAACATAACCAAGGTAAGGCACAGATTGGCCATTGGCCCCTTCAACTTCCAGAAGGTTATAGAGTGATTCAATCTGCTGTTCAGGTAGGTATTCGTCATAGAAAGACTTGGTGACTGTGGTTACTTGCGAACCTGTGTCAAGGAGACAGCTGAACTGTTTGCCCTGGATGGTAACTTGGCCTGTACTTTTCATGCCTATAAGTTCTTGTGGGATTCTGAAGGGCTGTTTTCTAACCGTAGCTTGGTTCAAGGCAGCTCTGGACTTGGGCTTGGCATCACTTTTATCATTAGCAGGGCGCTGGTGAACTGCTCCAGTCTCAGTTTGCCCTGCAACTGAGACTCCATCTAAAAATCCCTTTTTTCTGGTGAGTATTCTTTAGCCTCCCAGAGGCGTCGTTTTTCTCTCAATTGATCTCTTTTTTCATTGACGAGAGTGGGGTTTGGATTGTTGCTGCAGGCTGAGAAGATGTGTCCATCTTCACCGCATTTGAAACAATACCAAGGTCTCGGCTGGATGCTTGTCTTTGAGTCAATAGGCCCACCTGATGGATGCTCAGTGTTCCCATTGGTCTTTGGGACCGTCTTGGCTTTCTTAGACATCAGCGTGGCGAGTTGGCTCTGTAGGGACGCCACCTGCTGCTTAAGCTCTGTAAATGGGTCGCACTCAGGCTGGAATGCTGCTTGTTGGCTGCAGACACATGCACTTGCCATAGCCCGCTGCCGGTGTGAGCCAAGGTGCTTCTTCATACGTGTGGCTTTAGCTGTCTGCCTATCCTCCTCAGTGCGGATTAATAACAGGAGCTCTGAAAATGTTGGTGGGTGACTTTTCTTTTCTTCAAGGTTGAGATCAGAGAGCAAGGGGTTGTCCCAACACCCTCGACAAAACTGTTTGAGAATGTGCCTATCTGCTTCTCCAGCAGCGGCTCCTCCTCTTTTAACAGCAAGGTTCAGGGCAGCTTGAAGGCGGCAGAGGTAGGTAGAGGCCTTTTCACCAGGATCCTGAAGAGTATTCATGAACTGGGCGAAAAGCTCCTCGCCGTCCTCAACGGTTCCGAAGGCTGCGTCCAGCAGTTGAAGGTAGGTTTCAGGAGTAGCTTCAGAGCTCAGCCTTTTGACAATATCTGCTGCAGGGGAGAGCAAACTTTCAAAGATTTTCCGTGATTTCTGAAGATTAGACAGGGTGGGGTCTTTCCGGAGAAGCTCAACATGTGAACGCCATGTGTCGTAGTCTGTCTCACTATTGGGTCTGGGGAGCTTGCCTGAGAATGAACGAAGTTTGATGGGAAAGTGTGAATGTGTGTTTAACTCATCTCTCCTTACAATGTGCTCAACAATGACCTTCTGAATTTCAGGTGGATTCAAGTCGCTTTCCACTACGGGCAGACTTCGCCTCACATCAGTTGGTGGGCATGGCTCAGCACCACTATGGATGAACTTTTCCAGGGAAGGATCTGGAAGCAGCTGGGGATGTGGGGGTCCAAATGTGTCAAGGGGCTTGTCGAGTGGTCTGAGCTCAAACTCATTATCACCACTGCCATCAGTCTCAATTGTCTCACTGATCTCTGACATCATGTCTTTTAGCACCTCTTCGAAACCTCGTCCGCTCAGTTTCGCTAACTTCTTTATTTCATCAAGATAGGCTTTGGTAACACTGCAGCCAACTTTAGTGGTGTACACACTTGCCAGAGCTTGAACGTAGTACTTTACATCTGGACTGTCCTTAAGTTCATGCGTGTAGGGCAGAAGAGGGGCTAAGGCTTCAACAGCAACACCATGTTGATACTCAACAATCAGGTTTTTATAAAACTCTGAGTTACTGTCAGTAACTGGGACAAGTCTCATGGGGCCATACTTCTTACGGAAGTCTATGATCTCCTCATCTTCTGGTGATTCAAGCAAACCACTCACCATTACTGCATTGGGGACTTTGATACCTGAGCTCACTATGAACTCCATCTTTAGTAGAGAGTGGTCTATAAAGAGATAACAAGGAACATACACACTTGAAAATAGTTTTACTGCTAACACATAACCAGACTCCTGGCTGGCTCGCCAATTGTAACCCTCTGCAGGTCTTGTAAGTATTCCTGACAACTAATTTGATTAGCTATAGATCAAACTGAACTAATATCAGGACTCTAGGTACGACTACGGAGCCTGAAATAATAAAATGTTAGCAGAAAACAGACAACACAACCCAGGTAAAGCTCAAGAGATGTATTACACAAATTAATGACAGTTATTTACATTCCCTGCCTATCTAAGCCGGCTTCCTGAGTGCACATTCGCACACTAAACCCCAAAATAAACAATCTCAACAAAAGAAAGATTCCGTTTGGTGTTTTGCGTGTGTTCTTCAAAGTATGTATGTTTGTTTCACTACCCGGGTTCAGAAAGAGAGGTAACTTAACCTCAGAGTCAGTTACTATGGTAACTGAGCCTATGAACCTAACCTGGTCGGGAGCAGGTTTTCTTCAAGAAACCTGGAGTTTCTCTCAGACTCCTCCCCATGGATGTATGAAGAGAATTAACGCTCCTCCCTCTGACACAGAGCGCTCATTTCCTCATTCGTTCATTCAGTCTGGATCAGGCGCATTTTAGCACAGTTTGTTATATCGGCATGAATAAAAAAACACTGTTGGTTTATTAACTGTTAGGCAGACTTTAAAACATTGTTTTTTCTCAAAACATGACATTTCCTTTTATCGACGATCCCGTTGATGAAGACGCTGTATGACAGGGAGTTAAACATACGTCGTTATGTAAGCTATAACCTTATCCGTCCTCATATCACTAAAGTCACCCATCGTGGACATGCTCCATATCCGAGCACATTCTATGTGTTGTATTACAGTTTTCTTTACAACTTTGGTGATGCGGAGCATTTTAATAAAGCGTCGTCAGAAGAGATCACTCTGAAACGTTGTATAACTGCTATAAATCATCGTATGCTTTGTGTTTGGGCTTAATTAAATCCTGACAGTCTAAGCTTTCAACCGATGTGCTGCATGACCATATATTTTGAAGATTTAATGCGTCAAATTTATAAGCAGCGTCCACTTTGAGCGTGAGTGTCCCGTATAGGCTACGGGTCAGTGAAAGTAAAGAGTTTAAACATGTTTAGTGTTCCCTGGACACAAACCAGTCAGAGCCATTAAAAAGGAGTTCCACAGTATTGCAGGTGAATGATGTAAACCCTTTGAAATAAAAGATTATGAATTATAATTCTGTTAATGATGGTGCTGCAGCCTCAGAATGGGATTAGTAGGCCTAGGACTTTTTCGCCCGCAGTATTGCACCTAAATGAAATAGATTCAGTAATATTAGCTATACTTATGATTAAATATGATGTACATTACATTGGAATATACGCATTTACTCTAGCAGCAATTTTCTCCAACGCAAATTCTCTCTCTTTTACAGCAGCCGCTGTGTTGCTTTTTAAACATAATACATGTTCAAACTCGCGTGTGCTCATGAGTATTTCCGCCGACCCGTTTGTTTGTGGTTGTTACCATGGTGAATCGTAGTATCATGGCTCCATTCATGCTGTCTTTGGTGCACGCGCGTAACCCTGAGTCAACCTACTCCGAGTTGATTGAACCAACTCGAATCAGCCGTTGTGAAACCGAAAACTCAGAGTTTCCCATCTCAGGGTAAATCAACTCAAAGGTCAGGCTCAGACTCAGAGTTTGTTGAACCTCCTTCCTGAAACGGACCCCTGGTCAAGAGCAGGTTTTCTTCAAGAAACCTCGAGTTTCTCTCAGACTCCTCCCGATGGATGTATGAAGAGAATTAACGCTCCTCCCTCTGACACAGAGCTCTTCATTTCCTCATTCATTCATTCAGTCTGGATCAGGCGCATTTTAGCACAGTTTGTTATATTGGCGTGAATTAAAAAAAACATTGTTGGTTTATTAACTGTTAGGCAGACTTTAAAACATTGTTTTTTCTCAAAACATGGCATTTCCTTTTATCGCCGATCCGTTGATGAAGACGCTGTATGGCAGGGAGTTAAACATATGTTGGAAGATGATATTGACGCATTTTAATTTCCAGATAACTTCCTATTTGAGCGGTATGGTTTTTCTTCCCAGTCTATCAGTTATGTAAGATACATAACCTTATCCGTCCTCATATCACTAACGTCACCCATCATGGACATGCTGTACATCGTGGCACATTATTTGTGTTGCATTACAGTTGTCTACAACTTTGGTGATGCGGAGCATTTTAACAAAGCGCCGTCAGAAGAGATCACTCTGAAACGTTGTATAACTGCTATAAATCATTGTATGCTTTGTGTTCGGGCTTAATTAAATCCTGACAGTCTAAGCTTTCAACCGATGTGCTGCATGACCATATATTTTGAAGATTTAATGCGTCAAATTTATAATAAAGTTTAAGCAGCGTCCACTTTGAGCGTGAGTGTCCCGTATACGGGTCAGTGAAAGTAAAGAGTTTAAACATTTGTAGTGTTCCCTGGACACAAACCAGTCAGAGCCATTAAAAAGGAGTTCCACAGGATTGCAGGTGAATGATGTAAACCATTTTCAATAAGATTATGAACTATAATTATGTTGCTGCAGCATCAGAATGGGATTATAGGCCTAGGACTTTTTCGCCGTATTGCACCTAAATGAAATAGATTTTCAGTAACATTAGCTATACTTATGATTAAATGATATACATTATATTGGAACATACGCATTTACTCTAGCAGCAGTTTTCACCAACGCAAATCCTCTCTCTTTTGCAGCAGCCACTGTTTCTTTTTTAACAAAATACATGTTCAAACTCGCATATGTGCGCATGAGTATTTCCGCCGACCCGTTTGTTTGTGGTTGTTACCATGGTGAATCGTAGTATCATGGCTCCATTCATGCTGTCTTTGGTGCACGCGCATAACCCTGAGTCAACCTACTCCGAGTTGATTGAACCAACTCGAATCAGCTGTTGTGAAACCGAAAACTCAGAGTTTCCCATCTCAGGATAAATCAACTCAGAGGTCAGGCTCAGACTCAGAGTTTGTTGAACCTCCTACCTGAAACGGACCCCTGGTCAGATAGACGGCCCAGAGCAGCTCAGGTACGTTGTCATTTGGGACAACGTAAGTTTCCACTGGGCTGCTCTGGTTCGTAACTGGTTCATTGCCCACCCACGCTTTTTAGTTGTTTATCTCCCTCCATATTCTCCATTCCTCAATCCTATTGAGGAATTCTTTTCTGCCTGGAGATGGGAAATGTATGACCGAAATCCACAAATGTGTGTACCCCTTCTCCAAGTTATGGAAGACGCATGTGGAGATATAGCAGTTGATGCTTTTCATGGCTGGATTCGCCATGCTAGGCGATATTTCCCCCGCTGCTTGGCCAGGGGAAACATTGCTTGTGATGTGGATGAGGTGCTGTGGCCAGACCCAAACAGAAGAGAGGATGCAGCATAGTTTTTTTGTTTTTGTTTTTACTGCAACTGTATACAGTAAATTCTTCTGTTTTGTATGTAGCCACTGTATGTGCAACTTTGTGTTGGTTGGGATGTACTGTGTACATTGTTTTTGTGGAGCAAATAAAATATATTTGTTACCGTGTATTTGTGTGTTCTGAGTATAAAAACAATATTACAACACACTTGTGTATGTACTGTCTGTAGTAAGTGTAACACTGAACAGAAAAAGGCCTAAGTCATTATGATTAATTGAGAAGAAGTGTTGCCCATTCATCATAGTGTTTTCCATTGAGTACATCAGTGTTCAACTGGTTCTTATAAATGTCTATTCATGTGACGGTCTGTGTGTGTCATTTGAAAACAAAATACCATTTTGAGAAGAAATAACATTGTTTTGAATGTAGAGTTTAATTTTGCAGGAGAATTGAGGAGTGTTGCCTGTTGTGTGTGTGTGTGTGTGTGCTTTTAGATTTGTGTGTAGAGTTCTAAGAGTATGAGGCATGCTTTCAGAAAATGGGTGGAAACAATCGAGAAAAACTGTAATAGTTTGACGTTATTTTGATACCATTTCATTGCTAACATCAGCTATCAGGTTCCCAAACATATCCAAGCTGATGTTAGTAAAGTATCAGTGCTATTCTGTATATTGTACGAGATTAATAGAGTAAGGCGTAGGAGAGCAGCAACGGAGGTTTGTGTTTTCAATATATTTCTCTGAGCAGCATTAACAATGTCAATGAAACTGAAATGATCTCTTAGTGTCTCCATCGTTTCCACGCAGCTGTTCTAGTAGCTAGTCTGTGTTACAACTCCATGACGTGAGTTCATGGGCGTCAGTTTGGTTTGAAATGTGGTGGGGACAGAGACGCAT
Organism: Gymnocephalus cernua; assembly: GCA_023631565.1. Lineage (NCBI taxonomy): Eukaryota > Metazoa > Chordata > Actinopteri > Perciformes > Percidae > Gymnocephalus > Gymnocephalus cernua. The sequence goes on from CM042436.1 coordinate 10,186,830, forward strand.
TCGGAAGTGCATTTCCAGAAGTGCTGGGTATAATGACGCATTCATATTTTTTTCTCTTTCGCGCATGTCATGTTTTGAAAGACGTTGTCCAGGGGCCTGTAGGCCGACTACGAAGCAAGTTTAACATGCCCTGGATTTCTTTCAGTTCCCCGGCTTCACTAACCCTAACAACCGCGGTCCCACATAAGCTGTGTCACGAAGGTGGTTATCAACTAGTTCAGTCGACCCAGGGTTTCCCAATCTAGAGACGCGCGCGTTCACATAAAAGAGGCGGTGTTTGCACTTTGTGACCAATCGCAAACATCTACCAGAGCCGCATATTTTACATCAGAAGAGCAAACTATAATTCTACATACATATGAAGAACACAGACACAGTGTACAAGCAAAAAGCAATCCAGTCTCTGCTTCCTAAAACAAGAAGAAAAGCTGTTTTTTGTGATTGTTGCGGGCAAAAATCCTTGATTGCGGCACGTTTTCTTAAAAAATGCGATGGAATATGCGGAAAGCTAACATGCCAAGCTTAGCCAAAGTCCTGAGTGAGTTGAGGTCTCTCCGGTCCGACTTCGGAACAAAGTTGGACGGTATCGATACTCGTTTGACTGGCATGGTGACCTCAATGGCTGTAAAGTGAGGTAAAATGGGATGTCTCCACCAACGCAACTCGTATCGAGGAAGCTGAACTTTGCATCCACGAGACAGAGAATACACTTGAAATAGCAGACTCGGCCATCAAGCGAATCGCTTACCTCAAGTCCAAGACCGATGACCTTGAGAACTGAGGCAGAAGAAAAAACCTTCGGCTCTACGGTTTAAGAGAAGGGGCTGAAGGCCAACAGCCACTTTTCAACTTTATCAACGGCATGCTGACAAGATGGCTGGGTCTGAAGCCTGACAGATCGTCCACCCTTGAGTGGGTCCACCGTATGCTGGCGTCGGGAAAGCCCAACCAAAACAGAGCTGGAACTTCAAAAAGCATTTGCTTTTTGAAGTTCCTTTTCCAGGATAAGGAGTTTGTCTATCGTGAATCAAAGCAAAGAGACATCACACATGACGAAGTCAAAATATCCTTTGCATAGGACCTCTCAGTGGAGACGGTATGGATCAGATTCCACCAGGTTACAAAGTTATTTGTTGATATCAATGCCTTTTGTGAATTCCAGCACAACCCCTGCAGGCTGAGAGTGCTACATAACAGCAAAATCCTCCTTTTCACAATGCTGCAGGAAGCTGAACAGTTTTATAAAAGCATCGCCCGTTCTACAAGTATGTGAGCCGGAGATTCAAAATGACGCGCTGCAGTCACAATTACTGATTACAGCCACAATAAACTTTGGTCTCCAGTAAGAAACAGCTGATCGGCCATGGGTATCAGCGGAACACCAAAATAAGAAGTAGTAGAGTGTGGGCCTCTCTTATTGTGAGATAATTTACTTCTTACTGCTTTTTCTCTCTGGTAAATACACTCATTGAAACACCATTCTGTTGAGCGTGTAGATCAACCTGTTAACACCCACCACGTCGCCAGCGACCTGGTGGGTGTTAACAGGTTAATTGAGTTGATGTTTACATAACTTGCAATTAATTTTTAAGTTTATTGGACCAGGGAATTGTTTTAATACGGTCGTATCGTGTTATCCTGTGTTCTAAAAGAGAGAAATCACTGTACGAAGTTTTAAGTGTACGGTTGGCTGGCACTGATTGACCGGTTGAGGGTTTAGGTTAGGCTGCGTTGACTAGTTGCTTCTCGAACTGTTGATCAACGTCCCTCAATCTTTACTTAAAGGGAGTGTGTGCATTTCAGTTGGAATGCTAGGGTGAAGGGTGATGTGTATATATGTGTGTGTGTGTGTGGGTGTGTATGTGTATGTATGCTTGCACTATCTACTTATTTTTGTTGTTGCTTTACACTTCACAACTTTAGGCTGAGTTGACAACCATATATGGAGAAAACAAGACAGAAAAGTAGCTCTTATATCAAAATTGTAACGGGGAATATCAGCGGAATGAGAAAACAAGTACTGAATAGGATCAAACATCTTAAATTCAAAATGGTATTTCTGCAGGTATCTCATTTAATTGTTTCAGACATACATTACCTGAGTAAAAGAAGGCCAGGCCAAGTGTTTCATGCTTCTTACAACACTCACGCAAGGGGAGTAGCTATCGTCATACACAAGTCTATACCATTTCAAGTCACAAAAACTATTCAAGATCCATCTGGGAGGTAGCCTATATTATTGTTCAAGGAAGCATCATGTCGCAGAAACTAAATGTTATAAATATATATGGCCCTAAGGAAGACAATTCAATCATTTTTGAAAGACTATTTCTGACTGTATCTGCTTTGGAAGGCCTTTACATTATCGGAGGGGACTTTAACTGTGCTCTCGACCCAGTGTTAGACAGATCCACTCAAGTGTACACAACTCATGTACAAACTAGGAAAACTTTGATCAATTACATCAAGGATCTGAGACTAATTGAGATTTGGAGGACGCAAAACCCAAATAAAAGGGACTACTTATGCTACTGAAGCACATATAAGTCCCATTCACACATTGACTACTTTTTTTTTGCGATCAACTTTTTATTAGCTCCTTTAGACATACAAAACAAATTCCACAATGTGTGACTTATGGTACTAATGTCTAATGTCAGAAAATGCTGGTACAATAGCATAGTAATCAGTGATCATGCTGCAGTGTCTATGGAGTTATATTTGGATGGGGTTGAACGTTGCTTTAGATGGAGTTTGCAAGTTTTTTTGCTACAGGACCCTGTCTTTGTCAAATATGTGGGGATTTTTAACTAAATACAGACGAAACTATGGCTAGCATTAGATGGGAAGCATTTAAAGCCTATATAAGAGGAGAAATTATGAGCTACACAAGTTCAAAAACCAAACGACTGAACCAAGAGTTACAGACATTAGAAAACAAAATTTAAAAAGCTGAGACTGAACTTTATGATAATATTTACCCTGAAAAAAGTATGTGATCTATGCGCTATGAGAGCTAACTACGATAAATTAACCACAGATAAGGTGGCTGAAAAGTCTAATGTGGTCTAAACAAACATACTATGATCAAGGGGAAAAAGCAGGAAAATTACTGGCCTGGAGGATAAAGAAAATGCAAGCTGAAAGAACAATTAGCAGTATAAAGTAACTGTCCGGCAGCTTGAAAACAGAACCATTAGAGATAAACAATATTTTTAGAAACTTTTATAAATTGCTATACAAATTAGACTATACAGAAAACAGGAAAGAACAGAATACATTTCTTGATAAGTAAATATTTCGGACTATAGCGGACGACGAAAAAATAGATAGATCGTGCATTAACAATAGAAGACCTCTTCGAGGCTATAGGGGATATTAGTAGCGGTAAAGCCCCTGGATCGGATGGGCTACCGATAGAGTTTTGTAAAACATTAAAAAAACAATTTGCAAGACCGCTTCTTGATACGCACAAGGAATCGTTTATTGAGGGAGCACTTCCAGATTCATTAAGATTAGCTACAATAACCCTAATATTGAAGCCAAATAAGCCTCATACTGAATGTTCTTCCTACAGACCCATAAGCTTAATGGGATTCAACACTAAAATACTCTGTAAGGCTCTTTCTAAGTCAGAAAGACTGACATACATTGCTAAGGGCAAGAGTAAAGACTTTTTTCAGCTCTGGGAACCATATATGTGGATCTTCAGAGGTCGAAATGTAAGCCTTACCTGAAAGGAAGTTGTGGGCAACAAACCTATTTTTATTTTTATCTTTTTATATAGGACCGTATGATTTGTGTGCAAGTTAAGTGTGTATGCGTGTGTGTTTGTGTATGTGGGTAGATGTATGTCTAGGTAATGTTTGGTCTCAAATGGCTGTATTGTTATTGTATTCCGTTCGATGTTATGCAAAATATTGAGAACATTCTAATAAACATATTGGAGAAAAGAAAAAGCCTGCTGTGGGGTTGCCCTTAGCTTTGGAATATAACTAGACAGTGGCGGTGGATCTGCATGAGTTGGAACCAGGTTCATGGTATCTTCACATCCTCGACCGCTTCACACGTTTCAGTACTGGAAACAAAGAAGTCATCTCAAATGATCAACTCCTTTATTGACCCTTGGATTTGTGTCCATTGATCCCCCAGAGGCTTTACAGTGACAATAGTGGAGAATTCAACAACGAAGAGATCAGAGACATGGTTGAAAACTTTGAGACAAAAACACAGCAAGACAGACCATGGAGCAACGGTCTACACGAGAGACATAATCAAACGCTCACCGATATCATCCAGAAGTTCAAAGCTGAGAATGGATGTGACTGGCACACTGCCCTTGACTGGGCCCTCATGGCTAAGAACAGTATGTTGAATGTTTATGGCTACAGTCCATATCAATTAGTTTGGACAGAGTCTTAACCTTCCTTCTGTATTAGTTGATAAACTAATACAGCCCCGTGGGCTGGTTAAAGTTTACTTTTAACTGATGTTATGCTGGTCTGGCTGAAATTCACTGAAACAAGTGCTAACATTTATTATCCTTGGTGTTAGGCTTTGTAATGCCAATGTTTTCTTTTTCAGTTCTGGTTCTGTTTAAATGCCAAATTTATTTTCGATACCAAAATTTACTGTCACAGTACTGGCTCCATGACCCACCATCCTGAATATAGCAGTGGATACAGAGTTTCATCTAGCCTTTCCAAAACAGAAGAACTCACCACAGACAGCACAGTTTAAAGGTCCCATGGCATGAAAATGTCACTTTATGAGGTTTTTTAACATTAATATGAGTTCCCTCAGCCTGTCTATGGTCCCCAATTGGCTTGAAATGGCGATAAGTGTAAACCGAGCCCTGGGTATCCTGCTCTGCCTTTGAGAAAAAGTAAGCTCAGATGAGCCGTTCTGGAATCTCCTCTTTATGAGGTCATAAGGAGGAAGGTTACCTCCCCTTTCTCTGCTTTGCCCGCCCAGAGAATTTGGCCAACCCATGAGAGAGAGACATCATGGCTTTCAAACGAGCAAAGTGGCAGTTGGTCAAGGCCACACCCCCATCCTCCACCTTGCCCCCCCCCCTCTCTCCTCCTCAATAGCTACAGACACAGAAATGGCACGTTCTGAGGGAAGCTCATCATGGGACTGGCTCTAGTGGCTGGAATTCTGCACCAAGGCTGAATTTCGGGAAAGAGACATCAGATATAGTATTAGGGGACCACTAAGGTCTATATAAAAACATCCAAAGAGCACCATGTCATGGGACCTTTAAGAGAAAGTTTGGATCACAGAATGACTTCTTACAAAGTTACATGTCATTAAATCAATTTACCTTATCCTTAACTATCTTTTCATTGAACAGTTAATATAAAGTTATATTGCTGGTGGTGGCTGATATCATCTATCCTAATCCAGACTTGACGGCAAGATGGGAATTCATATTCATTATTAATGATAATAATTAATCTTTAGTACAACATCTATGTTATAAAGAGAGAGCTGGCTGATTGATTTATAAGATACGTTCAGATCTTATCAACAGATGTCACAATGTGTGTGTGTGTGTGTGTGTGTGTGTGTGTGTGTGCGGGGGGGGGGCAGAAAGCAATACAGTGTGAGTTATCTAGGTTTTTTTAATTTATGATATTATGATATGAAGATACAAACATCTTTAGTATTATTTCGATTCAGTATTATATTATCAGCCTGAACAAACTCACAAGGCCTTTTTTAAGACCAAAATCATCAAAGCCTGTTTTTCAATAATTTATGACTTCCCTGAAGTGGGACTCAGCCTCAAGCCCATTGGTTCTGTAGTGTCAGATGTAGCGTTGTAGATGATGATAATGATGAAGATGTGTGGTTAAAGAAATGGTCGCAGATGCCATTTAATTATTAATAAGATTTATTATGTAGCATCTAATGCAAACTCTGCAGAGCTTGGAGACCCCCATCTTGCCAAATCGTGATCTAACGTCCTTTCCTTTGTTCCAGCTTCTTAAAGGAAAAAAACCCTATACCAAAATGCATACGTTAAGTGATAACACGTTACATTTGGAATCCTCCAATCAGGATCATACACCTCTCCTTCCACACCTCACATCATATGGGGCCACTGGTCAGCTCCCAATCACTGGCCTTTACGGTTCTAAACATCTGAAAACCATTTCCTATCAAGAGGCCCTCGGGTGTCCTCAGGGCTCTCAAGTTTTGAAGACAGGCAAGAGTGACATCCCCCCCCCCACCCACCCAGCTGGTTAATAGCCAGTGTATGTTCATTATAGCTTCCAGTTTGTAGATGTTAGTTAGATGGCACCAACATTTGGTCTAATCATAACTGGCCTGGCAACCCAAAGGACAGAGTTCTGGTTCCAGATTTGTTTGGTGACTTATGATGGGGGGGTTCTGGGGGTCCACCCCCAGAAAATGTTGAGCATTAAATACTTCATTTCCTGCACCTATTAGTACCTTTTTCTGAATCAATATGCTGGAAATATCTTTATGTAAAGGGACACAAATTACAATTCAAATATAAAAACATAATGGAATATATTGCAGTAAGGCTCTCAGGTATTCTGTATTGCTTTTCAACTATTTATTCTCCTTTGGATCAACTTTCCTAATTATATCTGAGTCAGCACACATGTAGCTTAGGCATCATTTACTCTTACCTTCTCTTTTGCATCTTTTGTTGGGGAAGTAACCTCCTTAAATGTGCATATGACAATTATTCACCTCAATTATACATTATTCATTTTAATTAATAAACCCCTGGATGGATGTGTTTGAGCAAGATTTCTGCTCATGTCCAAAACTTTTGCACATTCAAAATATAACTCATCCCATGCTCTCTGAGATTTGGAGGAGTGATATTTTGTGAAAAATAAAGTGATAGGCTAATAGGATATTACAAGAATACAGTCACAATATTTCAGAAAATAATCCACCTGCACAATAGTCTGCTGTGCATTACGTGATTGCTCTGCTGATACGGTAGACCTCAGACCTTCTGACTGACCAGATCCCCGTCTGGGTCTCTGGTCTCTGAATGAGTCAACGTTTAGTGAAGTGGCTGAACGCTGCTCTACGTCGGAGGTGGAAAACAGAAACTATACGGCAGAATTAACGGAGCTCAAACGCGTCACATCTGCCGCAGCATCTCCACAGCAGAGCGCATCGATAAACCTGAAGCTGCAGCTTTTTACAGTGAGAGTGGACACTAAGCCACGTTTCATATTTGTCAGTCAACTTTTCAAAATACATTCAGGGCTACACTCAAAACATTCGAGCTGAAGCCTCGGCAAAATCAGCTGACGCTGCGTCTGGTGTAGCCCCTTTCTTTTTTTTGATTGGCTGATAAGTGGCAGGCTGAACTCTAGGGGAGACTCGCTTGATTCCTGCCGGTTCTATAGTGAGAGCAGCGCGGCCAGAGACATTTTGGGCGCTGCAGCATATTACATATATTATAAACAGTTGTTCTGCGTGAGAAATACAATGTGTGGCGGGAGTGCGTGACAAAAGACCGAAATGAGTGACTGTCACGCTCAATGCGTGACACTTGAGAGCCCTGAAACTGTGCACACATTCCCAAGGAGAAAGAAAATATATGTTGCCGGGAAATACCTCAGGTAACTAAAACTGGAGATACATTTACTCAAGCTACTTTATGCTTTCTGCTCATTACAAATTGTGAAATAACAGCAGGGTCATTATGTTTGTTTTTACAGGTCATGAGAAGAATGATCTAGGTTCCTGAGGAGATAACCTGTATGTTGACCATCCTGGCCTCGATCCGGTGTGCCTCAATATATTGTATATTCTTTGCAAAATGCAATGAATATTTACAGAGCTGACCATGGCTGGTTGAGAATAAGAGGGATGGAAAGGTGAGGCCAATCTGATACAAGTGTTATCAGTTACAGTATATAAATGAAATGTTTATAACAATACGCATTCATTATTGGTTCTGCATATTACAAAAACACACGGTTTGATCAAGACAACAAAATGATATACTATATTTTGTTTCAACACAATCATCCAGTGTTATAATAATGTAAAAGATAAAAAAATGAATAGGGGAAAAAAGTTTGCTTTTCCACCCTGTTCTTTTTGCAGACAATGCAGACACCTGGACTAGAGGACAGCTGGTGCTGGGTTTCCTTGGAAGAAGTGTCTGTGTCGTAATCCCCTCTTGTGTGGTGCTACACATACGGAGGGAGTTTCTGGATGCGTCAGGGCAGTACGTCGGGTTCAGACCCCCCCTCAACTGAACCGTGACACATGCTCAGCAACAGCATCCTCCATGGAAGGCCTGTCAAGCTGAGCACACAGGTCCTGGGGCACAGAAATCCGCTGGACGGCATCCACATAAGGAATGATCTCCTCAAACACCTCTAATGTCTAAGACATGTTGTGTGTGTATACCGTTGCACATTTTGATTTGTTGTTTGTAATAAAAAATATTTTTTTAAACTTACAAATTGTTGGCTCTGTCTTCACTTGTTTCACGGTGTAACCCCCCCATTTTGGCCTTTGGGAAGACAAGTCTGTACATTAGTTTCTCCAAGGCTGTCTTCTGTTGTGGGCACTCAGCATTCTCACTGAAGTGCATGGCTGCAAGATACAACTTAAACCAAACAACAGAACTTGTATAACACAATTGTGAAAGTCACTTTTGTATGCACACACCAAGCAAAATGCTCCTGTTAACTCACAGCAAAAGCAGTTGCTAAACCTGTAAGCTGTGCCAAAGCTGTACTCTAACCAGTGTTGTTACAAGTGCCTTTCAGTTAGAGCAGCCTAAAACTGAAATGATTTGCATTTTGATGGCCGGCAATTAGGCCTGATGTCTCCAGACCAGGGGTCAGCAACTTTAGGCACGCTGGCAATATGCGTTTGGTCTGCACATCCATCATTGTGTAGCTCCCATACTTTGCAGAATGTCCTAGAATGCAACAGTTTTTACATTTTTAGTCAATTAACATGTGTGGAATTATTCACTGCAAGGCAACACCTCACCTGAAATTGTTGGTATAATGCATACACATTAAAACTAGGGCTGTCAATCGATTAAAAAACGTAATCGAATTAATTACATACTCTGTGATTAATTAATCTAAATTAATCACATACATAATTTTTGCTGTTCAAATGAATCAATGAATAATCAGCATTAGTGACATTAAAGTTAAAACAGCTCTTTTTATTATTATTTTCATTCAAATAATGACCATAACAATCAACAATATGACCTAATATTCTGAGGAAATGAATTCAAAAGTGCTTCAGGAATAGAGTTATTTCACTAGTTAATTGCTGTTGAACGAAAAAACATCCACCAGATTGGAAATGGTATTTTACAATAACTGTGAATGCACCACGAGGCTGTAGGGTACCAGTTTCATGAACGCACCGTCTCTGTGTTTTTGTGACAACGGCTGCAGCTGTAGAGGTGTCGGAATCCTCTACAGTGAGTGAAATATAGTCAAAGTTTACTCTGTTTAGCGTTAGCTGTCAGCATTTTAACCGTGTTTAATCCAGCTGCTAGCTAGTGGTAGGCTAACCTGCTGTTGAGTGTAGTGTTAACTAGTGTCATGTGCAGCAATGTTTCTGTTGCGTATTCTCGTCTCCCTCCTTCATTTTAGAGTCGAATGGTGGCTAGAATGGCTCCGGGTGAAAGGTCAATATGCAATGGATTAATCTGCGTTATTTTTTTTAACAAGTTTTTTTTTCTCAGATTAATTAATCGAACTGAACACGTTATTTTGACATCCCTAATTAAAACAGAAAGAAAAATTATCACAGTACCTTTTTCATCTTCGAAAATGAAGCTCCACAAAAGTAAAATGGCAGCAGACATCTGAAGGTTGCCCACAGGGGTGCTCCCAATAACTGGCTGACACTTCCACTGGCAGTGAGGGTATAGTTGGTCAATAGCTATAGGAACAAAGCCCGTCTACGGAAAGCTGTTCCACTCCCCATTCAGCCCCATTGTACCTACTTTGGTTGCAGTTCCACCAGAGTTCCACTGGGGGTGATCACGGTCCACTGCAAAATGAATTGGACCCTATGGAGCTAGACGGCTAAATTTGTCTCTTTCGCCTGATTGTCGTTGAGAAATCTCAGATTTGATTGTAGTTTTTGCAAGTTCAACATGGATTATAGGTCAAAAGTTGAATAAACGAGTACTTATGCGCTTTTGATTTCTTACAGGTTGAGTTGTTGTTACCCATACCACGCTAGCATTCTGCTAATGAATGCTGATTGGTCATTGAAGGACTGATTACGATTGGAGATCCCGCTTGACGGCATCCAAAGCGGAGCCAGAATGTCAGAGTGAATATTTCGGCGTGGTTGTTAAAACATTAGCAAACCTCTTTCTAGCATGTGTATTGACAGGGAGAGTCTAACCTGTCAGCTGTGTTGTCGATGCCTCGAGAGTAAAAAGGAAATGACTCAGAGCTTACCGTAAAGCAGTATATCTGGCCGTATATGTGTATGATGTCATTGACATTTTAAAAGGCTTTTTAGAACAAAAAAGCGACTTTAAAATATCTAACACCCAGCAGTATGTATTTTCTTTGCCTCCCCTTTCGAATGCAACATTCAAATTACTAGACAAAAAATTATATCCTGAGAAAAGTGGATTTTTAGGGGTACAGCTCCATAGAGTCCCATTCATTCTGCACTGGCCTGTGAGCGCCCCCTATATGGATGGAACTGAGAACCTGGAAGTAACGAGGTAGTGGAACTTCTTCCTATATTAGAAATTCTTTGCTAGGATGGACCCTCTTCTGCATGGCAGGACATTAGAGACCCTTGTGCACACAGGGCAGGTCTCGAACAGGCTGAGGAGGCATTGCTCAAAAACAATGTATTTTGCATCACCATACGATGACACTGGTGATGTACTACAAGAGATAATAAAATCTGACAACAGTCACAATGTATGTAAATAACACTGCTGCATTGTGAAAGTTGTGCTTTGCTTACAAAAGCTGAGATGATTCTGTCTCCGTTGTAACTGACTGTGCAGGATCAAATGTGGAATCTTGAGGATCAGTGCCTTCAAAGGAAACATCCTCCAGCTCCTCCTCCTCAAATTCAAGGCGAGGTCTCTTTGCTGGCTTCAGACCCTCCAAAGGAGTTGAAGATAATGGCCCAGAGATTAAAGGAGCCGTTGTGCCTACTGCCACACTTTGACATACCACTGCTGCCTGTATGCCTTCAAAGGGGGAGGGGGAAACTGTTTTAGTGGGCTGTCTTATGGATTGCTTAGTGCCTAAGGAAAATGTACTGCTGTGATACAATAGCACAAGTAAATGAAAAGCCATCTTCAACACACAATTTAGTATGCAGTCATATCTTTTGTATATAAACCCATTCATACCTATTGACCAAATATTTTCACCAGCCTCCCCCACAAAAGGTAATGCAATTGATTTATATCAGACCAATCAGTGATAATACAGATGAATAGTATGAAAAGTTCTATTCACACTATGAATAGTTCTATTCACATTATGAATAGTTTGTTAATTTGTTGTGAATGGCTCACATAATTGATAAAAGTACCCAGTCATCATGGTAAACATACTTGGATAACACTGCTCTGCTAAATGCTACCCAGTCATAATGCTACACATGTTTGGAACACACAAACACCATAAGATGTCTGGTTTTGTAAGAATAATTAGAACAATTACCTTTGTTTTGTAGCAGGCACAGCGTTATGGGTGGGCCTGATGGGCCTAGGCCCACCCACTTTTCAACAGGCCCACCCTAAACTTTTCTGAAATAAATAAATAAATAGAATAGCCTATATTTGAATTAAAACAATAATTATAATTATTCAAAATCAGCAAATAATCTCATAATTTGTGCTCAAATAGTCTAAATCTTTAGTTTTTAAAACAATTGTAAAAAGCTGGTTATGTCTATTTTTATGTTTCTGCGGAAGTTGACAGTCGGTGGCGGGTAGGTTACGTAAGGGATAATGTAGAGCGAGGCGGTTGTTATAGCGAATACAACCCCGACTGAAGCGGGCTATCGGCTGCTCGTATTTATATTAAACTGAACATTTCCGTTGATGGTAAAGTGAGACGACGTAGCTAAATGGCTTCATGTCCTCATTCATCTCGTTTCCTTTTTGCACAGCCGCTGCATGTTGACACACCTAAACGTGCAATGTAAGCTAACTAATTAGCGTTGTTGTCCCTACGGCTGAAGTTACTGCGTAGAGATCATAGAGCGTATATAAAGATGTAGAGATCATAGAGCGTATATAAAGATGTAGAGATCATAGACCGTATATAAAGATGTAGCGATCATAGACTGTATATAAAGATGTAGCGATCATAGACCATATATAAAGATGTAGCGATAGACATTCACCAGATCTGCTGTCATTGCTTGAATTGGAGGACAGAAGTTGCTCCACGTTTCTCCACTTTTTGCCACAGCTGATAAATTATCCGGACTTCTTTCAGCGGATTGATTGATAGCTGTCCTCCAGAGTGAACAGAACTGCGTCCATGGTAACGTTCTGCTTTTGCATGGCAACGGTGTTATGCTTAGCAACGGTCTGTTATGAAGAAATTACAGACCGCATAGCTCCAGGTGATCTTAAAGTGTGATTTCCAAAAGGACAATGTTGCAACAGTCGTTGTTTAAGTACCTTAAACATAAACGAACGGTCTCAGAGTCATCACTGCAATCAGGAGATGAAGGAGAGCTGATGCCAGTGCCTCTGACTCGCAAGTGGATGATAGCCCTGTGGATCTGTCTTCCGTGGATGAGCCCGCAACTCAACCAGTTTTAAACAAGTATCCGGTCACAGTGATAGGTGCCAAAGCAAGGAGTTTCTCTACGAACTGGTATAGCAGATACAATTTACAGCATTAGGAAGGATGCAGTATTCTGTAAAATGTGCAGGCACTTTGGTGAGCGGGGCAGGGAGGAGAAGTTTAGCCAGACTGGATACCGAGACTGGAAGCACCTCAATCACGCTTGTTTAAAGCACCAAAACAGCAAATCGCACAAGTTTGCACTGGATAAATTTAACAATTACAGGCTGTCGATGTCTGAGCATGGCTCTGTCATCCATCAACTCAACAACACAGATGGCAGACAGGGTGAAATCATAGAGAGGATTCGGGAGCACATCAAAGTCATTCTGGACGTTCTCATCACTTGTGCCAAACAAGAAGTACCCCTGCATGGCGAGAACGATGAGGCCAAAAACGCAGGTCATTTCTTGGAATTTTATAGACTTGTCTGCAGGCATGACAAAGCAATTCAAGAGCGACTAGATGCCATCCCTAGCAATGCAAAGATGCTCAGTCATGAAATTCAGAATGACCTGTTGGATGCTGCGTGCACTCTCCTGTTGCAACGGATTAAACGTGAACTGCATGAGGGATCTTTCTATGCTATTTATAGCAGACAAGTGTAAGGACCTATCTAAAAAGCAGCTGGTGGACGTTTGCTTACGGTATGTACACATGGGCCTCGTAGCCACAGACAACATGAAAGCTGATGCGATAGCACAGAAAATATTGGAAGTTGTCGCACCTTTTGAACTAGACCCTAGCCTTTGTGTTGGTTTTGGGTTTGATGGTGCATCTGTAATGGCTGGGCATAAAGGGGGTGTCCAAGCCATCCTTAAGGGCACCTTTCAAAACGCCGCCTATGTGCACTGCCACTCTCACAGATTAAACCTTGTCCTGTCAGCTGTGGCCCGGACATCGCTGGATGCCTCAACATTTTTCGACACTCTCAACACCTTGCACACCTTCATGTGCGGCAGCGAACGTCATGCCCGTTTCCTTAACGCGCAAAGAGAGATGCAGCCCGATCAGAGGTCACTGGAATTGGAGCGAGGGTGTGACACCAGGTGGGATTCAAGATCAGCTGCAGTGACTAAAGTTTTCATTCTGTATGATGTTGTCGTGGAGGTGCTGGCACAGTACGCGGAAGAGGGGGGGCAGAGTGAAATTGAGGCACAGTCACTCCTTCAGCAGATCAGAACAAAAAAGTTCATATTCCTCCTTGTACTTTTCAAGGACACACATCAGTGACAGACACGGTTGATTTGATCGAGAACCTCAAACAAGAGCTGACAGACATTCGCTCTGGTGACCGTGCGTTTTCAGAGATGTTGGCAACAACAAATAAGATGATGTCGGATCATGATGTGGGGAGTTGGGATGTACCCAGTTTGCCCCCCCGCTCAAGAAAGCTCCCAGGCCGATTTGAGGGAAGTATTGTCACATGCACGTTGGGGAAATCGACAAGGGTGAGGAGTGACAGTGACCTGCGCAACATTTCCAACACGCTAATAGACTGCCAGCTTAATGAACTGAACACTCGATTCCACATTTATGGGCTCATGGCATCTGCGGCAATCCTGATGTCTCCTAGCCTTCATGAAAATGACACCACCTGCCTGGCCACTCTCAATGATGCACGGAAGCGCTTCCACATAACCATATCAAAGTCGGAGCTCGCAGTGTTTGTGCAACTCATAGAGAGGAAGAAAAAAAGAGAACACATCAAAAGTCTTGTTGAAGTGATGGACATATGCAGTGAGGACGTTTTCCCAAATATCCATGCTTTCTTAAAAGCTCTGATAACACTGCCAATGACATCCTGTACAGTTGAACGCGTCTTTTCCAGTGTCAATCGGATTAAAACAGCAAATAGGAGCACCATGCTTACGTCTCGCCTTATGTCCCTCTGTCTGTTGACATTTGAGACAGAGCTTACAGTAACTCTCGACTTCGATGAAATCATTGACATTTTCAAGAGCAAACCCCGCCGACTACTAATGTAATTTGTGTGTGACTACGAGCCGAAATACGTGTAAATAACACGTGCAGGCAAAATGAGAGAGCTGTTGCCTGGTTTGCATCACGGCTGCATTGTTTGCCGAAGGACATTTACAGGCTGAGCTTTCAGTTTAGCGAAATAAAACACTAGAGATGATTTCGTTACATGTTGAAATTTAGTAATATAACAGAGAAAAAAGAGGAAACGAGTCTTTCCGTTGTCGCTTCTGCTTTAGCGAGTTTAATTGTGTACCACAGGGTAACAGTAATATAGGCTATGTGAAGGTTACTCTGCCTGTAATGTATATGTATGTCGTTATATGAGATATATGGATTAAAATAATAATAATTGATTCATAACTCGCTACAGAGTTACAGGCGCATTTCTATAACAGCTGTAACTGTTAAGTTATTTTTCCCTCATGGTTTTCTCTTGTTAGGGGCGCCGTGCCTGTTGTTAATTAATGTGATTTATCTCCTTTTGTTAAACATGTTTATAACATGAATCAAACTAAAGTAACAGTTTGTCAGTTTTTGTCAGTTAGGATTCTTGTTTTACATGACAGGTGACGTCAATGAACAAGTTCTGTGTTTAGTGTTGTTGATATGTATTGTTGAAAACATACGGTAAAACAATTAAACAGACTTGTGAAATATACTGCCTCATGTTATACGAGCAGAACTAAACTATATTTTGGGGAAATATTAGATTCCTGACTACTTTTACAGGGTTAGGTCTATAGAGAGATGCGCTATAGCACAGCCAGGTAGGCCTATGGTGCGTAATGGAGATGGTCAGAACCATGGAGAGCGATTGTGTTCACCAAAACCTTTTACAATGCAACAACATATTTAAAGAATATAAAGCTATTACAATCTTTATTAAGTAAGCACAGATAATATAACATATTAGTCAGTCATTTGTATTAGGTTAAACAGTGATTTGATAACGTTTTTTATTTAAGGCCCACCCACAATTGGTCTGGCCCATCCAAAACTGGAATCCTGGCGCCGTGCCTGCTTTGTAGGTGAGGTCTCAATGTCATATGAGACAGTTGTGTCCCGCGAGATGCCACAGTTGGAGCACCTGTTTGGCATGCTGCGTCTTTCGTGTGTTGTCGATCTTGTGATGTACTCTGAAATTAAAACGTGCAAATAAATCTATTGTATGGAGTGGAGTGTTTGGTTCCTTGGGAAGATGAAAAAGTGTCACCATTCCCTGTACAGCCTGGAACACTACATTTACGACCGTGGGTCATTTTCAATATCCTTGAAAAACTTCAAAACTTTCTGGAAATACACAGAGCAGCACGCAGCTAAACTAGTGTCTGAGATCTACGCGACCTCCATTCATGTTTCTGGGCCAGAACACCAGCTGGGCTAGTCTGTATGTAAATTTTGGGGCGTGACAAAGGTACAGACCAGAGCCAAATAAGGTACAGCCACCGAGTTGACGTCAACTATTAGCTTCATTGGGATTCGCCCGTTTTCAGCGGCAGTTTCAAATTGTGAGATTTGCATAGGAAAGAGGTGTCTATGGGACTTTGAGTTTCTCTGTATATCCATTTTACCCACCGAACTGTTGTTATTCAACTCTGACAAGGTAAACTAGGTTTTGCATTCTATCACCCTTTACTTACTCAGAGCTGGCAGCTGAGTGCCAAGAGCCTGGTTGGATGCTGGGGTTTTGACAGCAGAATAGTGGTCCAGCTGCTCCGTGGTGCTGGCATGATGGGGACAGACCTGTGGAAGGTAGTCAAGGTGATAGGAGAGGAAGCCGTGAAAGCCAGCTGTTGGCTGTGACAATGGACAATTGTTCCTATAAGTCCCACGGCGCATCACACCAACTGCTATAATTATTATGAATCATATTTCTGTATATCTGTATCAGTGTCTCTGTGTCCCAACCTGCAGCGGCAGATTGAAGCCCACCTAGAGCCTGGGTCTGTCCAAGGTTAATGCCTGTAAAAAGGAGGTTTTTCCTCGCCACTGTCACACCAAATGCTTGCTCGTGGGAAATTGAAATTGTTGGGTCTTTGTAAATTGTAGAGTGTGGTCTAGACCTACTCTTATCTGTGTCAAGTGTCCTGAGATAACTCCTGTTGTGATTTGACACTATACATAAATCTGAATTGAATTGAATGGTTGGGGAACAACACCCATAGAAAGGCAGCTGCAGGTGGTGGCGTGGAGACGAACCCAATATGCCACTGCCCCCCTGCACAGAGATGTACTGGTATCAGGGGACAAAACATCAGTGAAAGGCGGCTTCCAGCTGACGACCCTGCAGCTAACCTAATGGCACTGAAAGAGGTGTGACATGCAAAGGCAGAAAGCAACATGTTACCTATAAACTGAAATTGTGTATAGTTGTTTCTCATTGGATTTTTATTAAGGTTGTTTGTTTGGTATGCAATAAAATTGGCATGTTAAGTGTCTTTTTTACTTTTTGTTGCTGCTTTTTCTTGTAATGACTATGCTATCATTGTTCCTCTTATTACTGCTTTGCCTGTTTCCCATAAAAGTGATGGTGACATTTCTGGAGAGTCGTTCATTTCCAGGAAGGATGCCCACTCTTTTAATCAGTGAGATGAAGTCTGAATCTCCTAAGAGTGATGTATTAAAATGCCATCTTGTTGGAGATTTAACATACAGTTGGATGTTTAATGAGAGGAAAACGGGAGTAAAACAAAAGAGAACAAAGAGAAATATAATTCCTTTATTTAGGATATAAAAGCACAGCAAAGCATATTACTGTATGACTACTACAGTAAGGCAATATATTTTATTATGAGCACCATCCAGGTGGTCCAACTCATATTTACCATAATTCCGATAGCACGTCAAGGCAGCAAAAAAATGCAACTTCAGAAACTAGCCACCGATGGCGAAAGTACATTTAACACCAAAAAGTAGCCCACGTGTAACATTCAGTAGCCTAATTTGCGTTATTTATATTCATATTATGATAGCGGTAGCAATTTTAACAACGAACAACAATCATGCATTTAAACATTTTGGAATAAAGCAAATCAGTCACCCACCTTTGAAAAGTGGCATCAGGTTGTGCTCGTCGTGCTGCAAGTTAACATTACGTCCTTAGGGGGCGGGGAGGTTAAAGAAAAACGTTATTTCCTGTTCTGACCCGCTTGACAGTGAAGGTGTTCTGACAGTGGATCCTGCACCGGAAGCAACTCCAAAGTGGAGGTTTGCAGCCAGACCCCTGTCGTTTTTTTAGCAGTAGGACTGGGGTAAAAAAATCAGCCCTGGACTTTTGAGAACTAGACCAGCCCACAACAATCAGCCCGGACACCACTCATCCTTGCACTCCCCTTCAACATGTAAATGTACAAGTACATACCCGCAGAGGTCGAAATTAGAACCATTGACCAGCCAAATGCTGGTAGATGTGCTTCACTCACCAGCCAAAAAACAATGGTAATCTATTGAGTGGTAAAATTTGAACATTCAATTTGAACATTCACTATACCAGAGATCTTCAACAGAGGGTCCGAGACCCCTAGGGGGTCCTCAGAGTTACTGCAGGGGGGTCTGCCAAATGATGGTATAATGTATAATAATTTCCATAATGTTTTGTCAAAAATGTAAATGACAACATGAATCCAACATATTATTAGCAAATAAAAATCGGCCTCTTTGTGGGAAAAAAAAAACATTGATGATAGGCTTACTGGCCTATAGGTAAATAGTCTCTAAGGTAGCCATCCACAGACATTTAATCCTAAGGATTCACTGTGCCATATGTATGCTTAACATTAAAACATGGTTTATAAAATCATGCCAACAATCTATATTTTATAAGCTTAGTATTCTATGTACTAAAAATGTATAAGAAGGCTTTAGGCCACCCTCACATTATTGTAGGCCCAGTTTCCTAGAACACTTTTTTTCGTTGTGTTCCGACAAGACACATTTGGGGATTTTTAAATTCCTCTGGCCGCAGTACCGTACTCTTTCAGCTCCTACTTCACAGCAGGGTCTTTTCTCTTTTTCCTTTTCCTAGATCTACTTGATTGGTCGAACTTATAAGTCACGCCTACTGCCAACCCGGACCTTGCAGACAAGAGCAATAATGGGACATTTTTTTACAATTTTCACCATCTTATTCATCATTAAATTCACTTCTGACAATGTTTTAGGTGAGAAATGTTTACATTTCGAATATAGGCAGTCTTCCGAAAGTCATTAATTTGCTTCAAAGTTTTCGGAGTTGAGAAGCTCCATAAAGTGACAGGACAGCCAGCTGGTGGCGGCCGGTCTCTCAGACCGGTCTCGTAAATAAGAGGCTTTTATTTCGCCGTTGATGATCGTTTGTTTAAATATCACAGCACATGTCCATCATAAGATTAACGGGAACCTGTGGTTAACTGTTTTTTGGCGTTAAACTCTACAAGCGCCTGCAGGCTTGACAACCTCGCTGGTCCGCCGTTACACACACACACACACACACACACACACACACACACACACACAAACACAAACACACACACACACACACACACACACACACACACACACACACACACAGCCCAGCAGGCAGAGAGAGAGAGAGAGAGAGATACCCGTTTCTCTTCGGGAGACTTGTTTAAATTATGACATATACATTTGATTTAGTATGTAGTTCATACTTTTTTTGGTGTATTTCTTTGCTGATTTTAATGCTATAAAGACCGTTGCCATGCTTGCATCACTCCCTTACCCCTCCTACCAGTCCCTATGGCCATTTGGCCAGTGGGAATGCAAATGGAAAAAAAAGATTTTGGGGGAGAGTAGTTCAACTGCTTAGACGTGTACTTTTCCTACAGTACTATCTGGTCGGAAAGCCCCTAATATCTGTGGTGGGGGTCCATGATCCATCTCTCTCAGTTAAGGGGTCCTTGGCTAAAAAAAAACGTTGAAGACCCATGCCTTATACACTATAGCTGAGTGTTAATCTATAGCTAATTATATAATATATTTTTGATCCTTCAATGTCGGCTCTTCATATCATTGTGAAGCAGAATTCACCAAGCGTTGGATTGCTCACCCACTAATAGGGAACGTGAGCTGGGTTTAGACCGTCGTGAGACAGGTTAGTTTTACCCTTAAATAGTGTGTTCCATTTTGGGACAACATTTTCCACTATTCCAAAAACCCATATCACCAGTATATCCACTTCAGCATATGTCATACGACATATTGGACTCCTCAGAAGAGATACATCTCTAAAGCCATTCCCACTTCATATTGGTTTCTGTTTGTTTGTTGTCATGAAGTTTTGAGTGGTAAACAGGTGACATGTCTGTAAATTAGGCTAAAGCTGCATTTTGTACTCCTCTGTGCCTCCTTTAGAGCAGTCGCCCTCTCATATCTAATAACCACGATGCCTATCCCCTGACTCAGATCAGTTAAATCAAAAGATTAATAAAAGAGGAGCTATACGTAACAACTTAATAGGAATTAAAACAACCACTGCAATGATAGAACAGAACAGGAAAATTAGATGTGGGCTATTAAATATTATATCTCTGTCTTCTAAAGCAGTACTAGTAAACGATTTGATGTCAGATAATCAAATAGATCTATTCTGTCTTACCAAAACCTGGCTGTGCAATGAAGAATATGTTAGTTTAAATGAAGCCACTCCTCCCAGTCATAATAATACTCAAATACCTAGAGGCTCAGGCCGAGGAGGGGGAGTTGCAGCCATATTTGATTCAAGCCTGTTAATTAATCCTAAATCTAAACTAAATTATAACTCGTTTGAAAGCCTTGTTCTTAATCTTCAACATCCAACATGGGAAACAGTACAGCCAATTATATTTGTTGTTGATTACCGAGCTCCAGGTCCGTATTCTGAATTTTTATCTGAATTCTCTGAGTTTGTATCATGTGTAGTCCTAAAATCAGACAAAGTACTTATTGTAGGTGATTTTAATATCCATGTAGACGTTGACAATGACAGCCTTAGTACTGCTTTCAACTCACTATTAGATTCAATTGGTTTCAGTCAGAGTGTGCATAAGGCCACTCACTGTTTTAACCACACCCTCGACCTTGTGCTGGCATATGGCATCTAAATTGAACATTTAAGACTGCCTATGAACGACTTTAGACTCTGTTGCTCCCCTCAAAAACAAGATGATGAAGGAAAGGAAACTAGCACCTTGGTATAACTCCCAAACTCGCAAATTAAAACAAATCTCGCGAAAACTTGAAAGTAAATGGTGTTCCACCAAACTGGAAGAATCTCGTTTAGATTGGCAAGAAAGTTTGAAAACCTATAGGAAGGCCCTCAGAAATGCCAGATCAGACTATTACTCATCACTAATAGAAGAAAATAAGAACAACCCAAGGTTTCTTTTCAGCGCTGTAGCCAGGCTGACAGTCACAGCTCTATTGAGCCATCTATTCCTATAGCTCTGAGTAGTGACAACTTCATGAGCTTCTTTGATGATAAAATTATAACAATTAGAGATAAAATTCATCACCTTTTGCCCTCAACTTCTAACGGTTCACCTTTAAACGCAGGACAGCTAGAAAGAACGACAAGACCTGACATATACTTAGACTGCTTTTACCCTATAAACCTTCAACAATTAATGTTAAAAGTCTCTTCAGCTAAGCCTTCTACCTGTCTCTTAGACCCCATCCCAACGAGGCTACTTAAAGAAGCGTTACCCATGGTTAACACTTCATTACTAGATATGATTAATATGTCTTTATTAACAGGTTATGTACCGCAGTCATTTAAAGTAGCTGTGATATAACCTCTTCTGAAAAAACCCACCCTCGATCCTGAGGTCTTAGCCAACTGCATCTTCCCTTTCTCTCCAAGATCCTTGAGAAGGTAGTCGCCAATCAGTTATGTGATTTCCTACATAGCAATAGCTTATTTGAGGACTTTCAGTCAGGATTCAGAAAGCATCATAGCACAGAGACGGCACTGGTGAAAATTACTAACGACCTTCTAACTGCTTCAGACAAAGGACTTCTCTCTATACGTTTCTTACTAGATCTTAGTGCTGCCTTTGACACTATTGACCATACCATCCTGTTACAGAGACTGGAACACTTAGTTGGCATTGAATTGAATTGAATTATGTTTGCAAGTGCCTTAGCTTGCTAATACATACATTAACTACCAGGTAACTTGACCTCACTGTTAGACATAAGTTGCTAAAACAATCATTTCACATGTATGGTGCTAAAACAGTATCATAACAATTTGTAACTCTGTAAGTACAGATCCGTGTCTGTAAGTACAGATCCGTGTCTGTAAGTACAATGCACAAATAAATGCAGACAGATCCGTGTCTGTAAGTACAGATCCGTGTCTGTAAGTACAATTCACAAATAAATGCAGACAGATCCGTGTCTGTAAGTACAGATCCGTGTCTGTAAGTTCAATGCACAAATAAATGCAGAGAGATTTGTATGTGTATATCTCCTTCTATACTTGTGGACCTTTTGAGACTGTTTTTCCGCGCCGTTTTGTGGACAAAATCGATTCGTGTCTCCAGTGACAATCCCAGCAGTCTCCAGGAGATGGCGGTGTTAAGTGACGATCCCAGCAGTCTCCAGTAGATGGCAGTAATACAACACGTAGAGATGACAACTGCGGTTAATACATGAAGAAGTAGCTACACTGTCAAGAACATAGACAGTATATAAAAGGTCAAGAAATATACAGTACAGTCAAATGTTTCAGACAAGAGACGGTCACGTTTGGCACAATCGGCTCTGGCACAATCTACTTGAAATTCCTCTGGGTAAGTGACATTATTAGGACTTTGTCGTCAGATAAATTACATTTATGTTTAAACATCATTGTTGCAGTGCATTTACTGTACATTTATTCAATGTGTTTATTTGTGTTATGGTGGCATTGACACCTTGCAACTTTTTAGAGCGTGCTAACTGCAAACAGCGATGCTAACTTAGCTAGCTTGTTAATCAGCCTTATAACATCAACTCGCCTGGTCTTTGTATGGAATTTGCAGTCTGAGTCTGAAATATTATTAAGCGCTGCGTAAACCAATAGTGGGCCCAGTTATAAAGCTAGTGAATATATTTGGTCATATGAAACTAGCTAGACGATCTAGCTAGTTAAGGAATCAATCGATGATGTTGAAAGTTAGTTAGCTAAACTATGAAGACCTTTAATGTAACATTTGCCTGACATATTGTAACCATGTTTATTAGTACAGTAATTGCCACACACCGGCTTAAATAACTGCTGCTTGTAAAAAAGCCCCCAAAGTTTTGTTAGTGTTGTTATTATTTAGTACAGTTAACCATATTGTGTTTTATGTTTCACGTTTACTCCCATGTATTCAGTGCTGGTAACAGGGTAGCCAAAGCGCGTGCTGGTTGGTTACATAGTTATATATACTCAGTATTAGCTAGTACAGAAATTGCCACACACAAATACCTGCTTCTCCTGTAAGACTAAATGTATAGTTGTACACCCTGCCAAAAAAATAATAGTTTAATCACTGAATCTGCCATGTTTTACAGATCTGACTGATCAGATGCTGTCCTGAACACCTGTTTGACGAGGTTTACCTGGACCCACAAGACTCTCCTCACAGCATGAAGGTATTGTGGGACAGGTGCCATACTTCTGCCAACCGATGGTCTGAAGACAACACAGCAGCATCAGGAGAGATTCAGTATCGACAGGATGACTTCTGTGACCTGACAGCCTACATTACCAGCTGACACATCCTCAGTAGAAAATAAACCCTCCAGGCTGGTGAAGGACATGATCTGGACAGTTAACATCTGCTGCTCTGTGCATTATGTATACTTTATATTTCCATTTTATTGACTGTGAATAAAGTGCTTTATTTCTAAGCAGGGTTTGATCATTTTTAGTTTAGTAGTAAGGCTCCTTAAGTGTTATGCAACATGTTTATTCACAAAGACTGTTACACAGGTGATATGTCTGATGTAATGCATGTAGAAGGGTCAAACACTGAGTCCATTTAACATCCTGACTATAAAAATGTAATCCTTTAAGACAGGTTATAGTGACAGAAAGCAACACAAAACATTTGTTTAACAGTTAAACTTTATTGTTTTGACAAACAAAAGTATTTTGAAAGGGTATTAAATCTAATCTGCAGCTTGAAAAACATTTCACAGCATAAATATAAGTGACAGATACAAACTTCCAGTGAAAATCTCTAAGTTACTTTTTAAATACAATTGTCCCTTTCACAAAGCCAAATATACCAGAGTATGACATGAAGAGCTGACAGATGTTTCTTATTCTGTGTATTTCTTCCTCTTGTGTGAGTTTGAGTGGTTTCTATAAAGAGAGAAACAAAATACAAATGAATAAAGGAAACACATGTATACACTCATTCTTCCTTAAGCAGTAATATATATTACCAAACAGTAGTCGGAATATGGCTATATATCTCACACTCCACTAATGTAAGCAGAGAAAAAGGATTCAAATGCATATTATATGGGATTCTCAGACATTTTCGCCCATCTGTTAAATTACCGCTAACATAGACAACAATTCCTGTTATCTATGATACGCTTTAAAGGATCCAACTAACAAAACGGCTGGATGCTTTTATTAAACCTCTAGTGGTACGGAAAACAATATTTAACACCACTTACTTCTTATTTTACTCAACCACAAAGTACTGAACAATCCTAAAAACAAGTAGTAAAAGTATAACATGTTTAAACACGATGTTACATATTGAGCAGAAGCTCTAAACTATTGTGTATTTCTCTTAATACATCCATGGCGTGTACGAACGATACTGTCTATGGTACAAACTTGGATATGATTAGCACAATGGTCGCGTAGCAACCCCTTAAACTCCTAACTCTCATCCACATCAAATAGTGGAAATAACAGCTGGTTTAACAAATAAATACAATATCACGAGTAATGCAGCAGATATACTTACTCTTCTCATTTACGCACACAAAGAAATTGGTGCCACTCACAACTACAATCCAAATGAACGACTAACTCTAGTCTATCATACTGCTTAACTGTGTGACGTCAGTTATGATATACCCACAGATATAGGTAGCTAATACTGAGTATATATAACTACGTAACCAACCAGCACGCGCTTTGGCTACCCTGTTACCAGCACTGAATACATGGGAGTAAACGTGAAACATAAAACACAATATGGTTAACTGTACTAAATAATAACAACACTAACAAAACTTTGGGGGCTTTTTTACAAGCAGCAGTTATTTAAGCCGGTGTGTGGCAATTACTGTACTAATAAACATGGTTACAATATGTCAGGCAAATGTTACATTAAAGGTCTTCATAGTTTAGCTAACTAACTTTCAACATCATCGATTGATTCCTTAACTAGCTAGATCGTCTAGCTAGTTTCATATGACCAAATATATTCACTAGCTTTATAACTGGGCCCACTATTGGTTTACGCAGCGCTTAATAATATTTCAGACTCAGACTGCAAATTCCATACAAAGACCAGGCGAGTTGATGTTATAAGGCTGATTAACAAGCTAACTAAGTTAGCATCGCTGTTTGCAGTTAGCACGCTCTAAAAAGTTGCAAGGTGTCAATGCCACCATAACACAAATAAACACATTGAATAAATGTACAGTAAATGCACTGCAACAATGATGTTGAAACATAAATGTAATTTATCTGACGACAAAGTCCTAATAATGTCACTTACCCAGAGGAATTTCAAGTAGATTGTGCCAGAGCCGATTGTGCCAAACGTGACCGTCTCTTGTCTGAAACATTTGACTGTACTGTATATTTCTTGACCTTTTATATACTGTCTATGTTCTTGACAGTGTAGCTACTTCTTCATGTATTAACCGCAGTTGTCATCTCTAAGTGTTGTATTACTGCCATCTACTGGAGACTGCTGGGATCGTCACTTAACACCGCCATCTCCTGGAGACTGCTGGGATTGTCACTGGAGACACAAATCGATTTTGTCCACAAAACGGCGCGGAAAAACAGTCTCAAAAGGTCCACAAGTATAGAAGGAGATATACACATACAAATCTCTCTGCATTTATTTGTGCATTGTACTTACAGACACGGATCTGTACTTACAGACACGGATCTGTCTGCATTTATTTGTGAATTGTACTTACAGACACGGATCTGTACTTACAGACACGGATCTGTCTGCATTTATTTGTGCATTGTACTTACAGACACGGATCTGTACTTACAGACACGGATCTGTACTTACAGAGTTACAAATTGTTATGATACTGTTTTAGCACCATACACATGCCTAACTCTCATGGTTTTATACTTTACTTTATACTTTTGTGGAACATTGTTTCCCCGCCGGAGGGGGCGGGATTTAAATGCGCTCTGTTTTCAATGGTTGGATGAGGGTGGGCCATAGTAGGATGTGATTGGCCAGTGTTCAGATGACAAACCAGTGGGCCAATCATGTGATCTTTCTCCTCTCTGTGGGCCGGTCAGCCAAAGACCAAGGATGTGAATGGCCAGTGTTCACATGAAAAACACACAAGTTGGCCAATCATATGATCTCTCTTCTCTCCATGGGCCGATCTCCCGGTTAGGGATGGGCATAATTAATCGACGATCGACGATTGATCATTAAGAATTTCGTCGATCACGTTCATTTTTCATCGATTAAACTAATGCAGGTTGCGTTGTGTAGTGTGATTGCAGCAATGAAATGATTTCCAGTGTGTCAGCAGTAATTAAACATTTTACCACCCGAGGGGCGCCATAGGCTGCTCAGTTAGCTGCGAGTTACGTTTTGATTCCAAAGTAAACATGAAGAGGTCACGGCGAAGTGTAGCGTGGGACCATTTTGATTTAAAAAACGACTTAGTTGACTGCAAACACTGCGACGCCGTGTATAAGTACAGCACGGCCACGACTCAAATGATGTACCACTTAAAGAAAGTGCATCCGACCCTGGTTAACGTCGGTGGCGGTGCGTCGTGCTCTCAGTCTCAATTCAATTCAATTCAATTCAATTTTATTTATAGTATCAAATCATAACAGGAGTTATCTCAAGACACTTTACAGATAGAGTAGGTCTAGACCACACTATAATTTACAAAAAACCCAACAAGTCCCCCCAAGAGCAAGCACTAGTGCAACAGTGGCAAGGAAAAACTCCCTTTTAGGAAGAAACCTCGGACAGACCCAGGCTCTTGGTAGGAGGTGTCTGCTGGCCGTTGGGGTGCATCACAGTATAGTAAATAAACAGTGTTTAGAAAAAGTGGGTGTAGTAGTGCAGGGAGCAGCACGGCATAGCAGGGTATTTCTCAGCAGAACCACGGCAACAGCTGGAACCAAGATTTTGGTGCCATCCTAATCCCAGGATTTCATCCTGGGTGAAAAAGAAACAGAAAGACTCCGGGGAGCAAGCTCCCCAGAGCTAGGTTAGTAACAAGCATTTCTAGGACAGAGAAGCAGGTGGGCCGGGCTTGGCAGATACTACAACTCCTCACTCCCTAACCATAAGCTTTATCAAAGAGGAGAGTTTTAAGTTTACTCTTAAATGTGGTGACAGTATCTGCCTCCCGGACCCAGACTGGGAGCTGGTTCCACAGGAGTGGAGCCTGATAGCTAAAGGCTCTGGCTCCCATTCTACTTTTAGAGACTCTAGGAACCACTAGTAACTCAGCATTCTGGGAGCGCAGTGCTCTAGTGGGACAGTAAGGTACTATGAGCTCTTTGAGATACGATGGTGCTTGACCATTTAGAGCTTTGTAGGTCAGGAGGAGGATTTTAAATTCAATCCTGGATTTTACAGGGAGCCAATGCAGAGAAGCTAATACGGGAGTGATATGATCTCTTTTCTTAGTTCTTGTCAGTACACGAGCTGCAGCATTCTGGATCAGCTGGAGAGTCTTAAGTGACTTGTTTGAGCATCCTGATAGTAAGGAATTACAATAGTCCAGCCTGGAAGTAACGAAGGCATGGACTAGTTTTTCAGCATCATTCTGAGACAGGATGTTCCTTATTTTGGCAATGTTACGAAGATGAAAAAAGGCTGTTCTTGAGGTTTGTTTTAAGTGGGCATTAAAGGATATATCCTGGTCAAAAATAACTCCTAGATTTCTGACAGTAGTGCTGGAGGCCAGGGCAATACCATCCAAGGTAGCTATATCTTTGGATATTGAGGATCGGAGGTGTTTAGTACCCAGCACAATCACCTCAGTTTTGCTTGAGTTTAGCATCAGAAAGTTGTAGGTCATCCATGATTTTATATCTGTAATACATGCTTGAAGTTTAGCTAATTGACTGATTTCATCTGGTTTGATTGATAAGTATAATTGGGTGTCATCTGCATAACAGTGAAAGTTTATTGAGTGTTTCCTAATAATATTACCTAGAGGAAGCATATATAAGGAGAATAGAATTGGTCCAAGCACTGAGCCTTGTGGAACGCCATGGTTAACTTTAGCGTACTTGGAGGATTTGTCATTAACATTAACAAATTGAGATCGATCAGAGAAATAGGACTTAAACCAGCTCAGTGCGATTCCTGTAATACCAGCTAAGTGTTCCAGTCTCTGTAACAGGATGGTATGGTCAATAGTGTCAAAGGCAGCACTAAGATCTAGTAAGACAAGTATGGAAACAAGTCCTTTGTCTGAAGCAATTAGAAGGTCGTTAGTAATTTTCACCAGTGCCGTCTCTGTGCTATGATGCTTTCTAAATCCTGACTGAAAGTCCTCAAATACACTATTGCTATGTAGGAAATCACATAACTGATTAGCAACTACCTTCTCAAGGATTTTGGAGAGGAAGGGAAGATTAGATATTGGTCTATAGTTAGCCAAGACCTCAGGATCGAGGGTGGGTTTTTTCAGAATAGGTTTAATCACAGCTACTTTAAATGACTGTGGTACATAACCTGTTAATAAGGACATATTAATCATATCTAATAATGAAATGTTAACCAGTGGTAGCGCTTCTTTAAGTAACCTCGTTGGGATGGGGTCTAAGAGACAGGTAGATGGCTTAGCTGAAGAGACTCTTAGCATTAATTGTTGAAGGTTTATAGGGTAAAAGCAGTCTAAGTATATGTCAGGTCTTGTTGTTCCTTCTAGCAGTCCTGCATTTGAAAGTGAACTGTTAGAAGTTGAGGGCAAGAGGTGATTAATTTTATCTCTAATTGTTATAATTTTATCATCAAAGAAGCTCATGAAGTCGTCACTACTCAGAGCTATAGGAATAGAACGCTCAGTAGAGCTGTGACTGTCTGTCAGCCTGGCTACAGTGCTGAAAAGAAACCTTGGGTTGTTCTTATTTTCTTCTATTATTGATGAGTAATAGTCTGATCTGGCATTTCTGAGGGCCTTCCTATAGGTTTTCAGACTGTCTTGCCAATCTAAACGAGATTCTTCCAGTTTGGTGGAACGCCATTTACTTTCCAGTTTTCGCGAGATTTGTTTTAGTTTGCGAGTTTGGGAGTTATACCAAGGTGCTAGTTTCCTTTGCTTCCTCGTCTTCTTTTTGAGGGGAGCAACAGAGTCTAAAGTCGTCCGTAGGCAGGCCGTAGCACTGTCTACAAAATTATCAATTTGGGAAGGACTGAAGTTAACAAAAAGGTCCTCTGTTATATTAAAGCATGACATTGAGTTAAATGCTGTTGGAATATCTTCCTTAAATTTAACTATAGCACTGTCAGATAGGCATCTAGTGTAGAAGCTTTTATCTAATTTCATATAGTCGGGTAGTAAGAATTCAAAAGTTATTAAAAAATGGTCTGATAATAAACGATTCTGCGGAAATACAATTAAATCTTCAATTTCGATGCCGTATGCCAGCACAAGGTCGAGGGTGTGGTTAAAACAGTGAGTGGCCTTATGCACACTCTGACTGAAACCAATTGAATCTAATAGTGAGTTGAAAGCAATACTAAGGCTGTCGTTGTCAATGTCCATGTGAATATTAAAATCACCTACAATAAGTACTTTGTCTGATTTTAGGACTAAACATGATAAAAACTCTGAGAATTCAGATAAAAATTCTGAATACGGACCTGGAGCTCGGTAAACAACAACAAATATAATTGGCTGTACAGTTTTCCATGTTGGATGTTGAAGATTAAGAACTAGGCTTTCAAACGAGTTATAATTTAGTTTAGGTTTAGGATTAATTAACAGGCTTGAATCAAATATCGCTGCAACTCCCCCTCCTCGGCCTGATCCTCTAGGAATTTGAGTATTATTATGGCTGGGAGGAGTGGCTTCATTTAAACTAACATATTCTTCATTGCACAGCCAGGTTTCGGTAAGACAGAATAGATCAATTTGATTATCTGATATCAATTCATTTATTAATACTGCTTTAGAAGACAAAGATCTAATATTTAATAGTCCACATCTGATTTTCCTATTCTGTTCCATCATTGCAGATGTTGTTTTAATTCCAATTAGGTTTTTAAGTATAGCTCCTCTTTTGTTAACCTTTGATTTAACCGATCTAAGTCGGGGGACAAACACCGTGGTTATTAGGCTATGAGAGGGCGGCTGCTCTAACGGAGGCACAGAGGAGCACGTTGCACTGCACCTCTGATTACTGATGTCTAACTTGGGTTGTCATGGTTTACGACCGCTAATAAACTCGGTCAGATTTTTTGATATGAGAGCGGCTCCATCCCAAGTGGGATGAATGCCATCCCTCTTAATCAGACTAGGCTTTCCCCAGAACACCTTCCAGTTATCTATGTAGCCCACATCATTAGCTGGGCACCATTCCTTCAACCAGCGGTTGAAGGATGACATGCGGCTGTATTTTTCATCGCTGATCAGGTTTGGCAGGGGTCCAGAGAAAACTACTGAGTCCGACATAGTCTTTGCATATGCACAAAGTGACTCAACATTAATTTTAGTGATCTCCGATTTACATAATCGGGTATCATTGCCACCTACGTGGAGTATGATCTTACTGTATTTACTGTTATTTTTATTTTTATTTTTAGCCAGCAGTTTTAGATTAGATTCTATATCGCCCGCTCTGGCCCCAGGGACGCACACGACCGCGGCCTCTGGAGCCGACATCCTAACGTTTCTCAGTATAGAACTGCCAATAACCAGAATTGGCTTCTCAGCGGTTGTATCACTGAGTGGGGAGAACCGGTTAGAAAGTTGAGGATGCCCCGATTTGGAGTGACCACTGCTATGTGCACCCCCCGGATTACAGTTAGTGCTATGCTTCCTTCGGACAGTCACCCACCCGCCCGACTGCTTTGGTCTCAACCTAGCATCAACTCGGCGTTAGCACGGAGGAGCTGCGATGCACAACGAGCAGAGGGAAATTACCGGAGGGATCTGCACGTTCATTGAGATGGATATTGGAACCAGCATTTCACATTCCGTCACGACGTACCATCACCGGACTGGTAGAAACTCACTCCGAAACGAAGAACGGAATGAGGTTCCCCGGGCCGGGCTGGCCAAGTTAGCGCGGAGGTAGCGACCTGCAACCCGTGCCGGCGGGTGTGTTCGGCGGCTGGACTGTAGCGGTCGCGTCTGACCCATGGATGTATTAAGGGATCCTCAGACTCAGTATCATGTCAACCTGCTTATTTTTCTCAACAAAAACCAGTAGACTGGTGCAGAAGTTCTATGTGAGTAACTGGTTATTTTGTATTAGGATTTGTCCGTGCCTTGGATAGTTTTGAGTTACATTTTGACAAAACCTGTCAGATCTAAGTAGTATTATGTTTTTGGTTAAATTGTGGTTAAGTTATTATTGAACATGATTATTTTTATTTATTATTTTGGAACAAACGAGGGTCTCTGTTTAACAACGCCGGCTCGCAGCAACGGTTCCGCTGCTAAATTAAACACCGCAGCGCATATATCTTTAAGTTTAGCCAAACCTCCAGTTTAACTGCCACAAGTTGATCTTCTTGTAATTAAGATCTCATCGAGGTAAAAACATGCTGTATTTTTGTATTTTCATTGCGTTTTTTATTTATAAAAAGTTAAATAAAAAATGAATTTTAATATAAAAATATTAATGATTAATCGATAATTGATCATTAATTCTCCCGACGATCGACGAAGAAAATTTAATCGAATGCCCATCCCTACTCCCGGTACTACCAATGGCCAATCCATACCTTGCAGTAGGATGCCGCCATGCCATTTTCCTCTGGCAGCGTTGGATAACTTATTAGGTGTCCTATGTCACATTTTAATGGACACCCCACAGCCAATCCAAATTGACTATTCACCCAGACCATGGTATAAAATAAAGTATTAGACATTGTTTATTTGGCAATATATTGTCTACATTTATTCAGGTTTCAATGCCTTGATCTCGAGGTTGGCAGGTTCCAAACCCTTGTCACATGTAGGTAATATGTGATCATCACAGCTTGAAGAAGTACATTTATCATTTTCACTTTTTGATCATAACAGCTTAACCTTTCTTGTAACTTTACTTAAATCATTCAGGATTGCTATGTTAAATAGGTGATTACAGCTATGGGTCAAACTGACAAACAAACAAATACATGTATTATGATCGTATGTGTTTGAAGGGTTAGGGTTATACGCGGATGTCTGCACAGAACCCACACATACACCCTCTGATGAAAAAATGACATCATGCGGACCCTTGCAGATGCAGAAAATATAATCTAGGTTTAAGTGTGCATGTCTACGCATTTTCTGTTGTGAAACAGGCCCAAGCTAACTTAGAGACCAGAGGGTTAACAGTCTGACCAGTCTGCCATTGTTGCCAATTATAGAAACATGTGTATAGGACTTTATATATTGCTCTTATCACTGACTTAATTTAAAACACATTTGCAACTTTATCAACCATATTATATTCATCAAACGTCTAACAACAATATGAGCAGTCTTCATAAACGCAATATGAGTAACAATGACAGTCAGAATGTTAAAATAATATCAGTACTGAACTGAACAGCAATATGTATCTGTGTTATTTTAATTATTTTAGTTGATTTATTTATTTTGTATGTGTTCTTTAACAATAAAGGATTACTGGAGTATAGAAGGAGTATGTTACTCTTTCATGCGCATTTTTGTTTTGGCATTCAAAATTTGTGTTTTTTCCAGTAAATGGGACTATAATTTGGGAGGTGAAAACTATCATATTTGTACAATCCCATCAAATTATAGACTATTATAGGCTACTGTACACTCATGAAACAACAGAGAGAGATGATACCGCAATGGTTTTTGCCCTTTCATTTTGCTGGGGGAAATAACATATGAATAGCCTACTCTGTGTTACAGTCATGTTTACAGTGTGCATTTAATTTATCACTTCATTATCTTTATAGTTTATAGATAGAGTCCAATTTCTTCAGTTTTTTTTTTTTTTTCATGTCCATATATACGAGGAAGCAAAGCATATAATATGTAAAGAAGGAAACTTGGCCACTGTAATAAAACAGTAAGCAAAAGCGTGGCAGACAATCGTGGACCGACCAAATCATAATCTACAAATATACATTTACGAACTAGGCCTACTGCTCTCAACTGCAACCATTCAAGGATTTACTGTCATTTGCATAAAGGAATACTTGTACTCTTGCCTTAAAAATGAGCAGTGGAAGTTAATATGTTACTTAGGAAATGTATAATATAGCCCATATGAGAGAGAGGGAGAGAGAGATTTGCGCATCATATTCTGGTTGGCTGTAATTGATCATGGTCAATTTCCTGAGTAACATTATATTCTGCTCACTTTTAAGGCAAAGAGTACAACTGTTAATTTGTGCAGATGATTAGTGGCCTAACATCTGCACAAATTAACAGTTGTACTTGAATGGTATGATTATGACGGTTTCAGTCGAGGGCAGTGGTGAGTAAATCTATTCAGTTGGTCCGCAATATTGTCCACCACGCTTTCTCTCGCTGATTTATTCAAGTGATCATGTTTCATTGTTGTGGTTTTTTTCACTTAATCAAACTTCCACAAGTAGCTGCTGCTCACTCTGTGTGAAGTATGCACAACGTGTATTCTCCAGTTTAGCATCAGTAAATTTGTGATTGTCCTGCGATCTGTTATATTCTGCTTTTGTGAAATAGACCTTGTGGCCCAGCTGAGTCTAGATTAGGGAAAAGTCAACGATGAAAGAGGGGAACCAAATGGCCAAAAATATAGAAGACAATTAAGACCATGCAACACAGCAAAAATAAATAAATCACAATAATAATAAGAATCACACAAGGGTAACCTAATCAACAGCACTGCCATGTGACACACAAACATATTGATCAGAGGCCTGTTCTGGATGATTGATTGTGTTGTTGTGCAATCTAATTGAAGTAAAATGCTTTTCTGTTCCATCCCAACAGGACTGAATGAGCCCTCATTTCACAGCTGAAAGCTAAATGAACAGCTAGAGAGGGATATGGAGGAGAGAGATGGAAAGAGGAGAGAGATGAGGAGAGAGAGAGAGAGAGAGAGAGAGAGGGGAGATAATTATGATCTATAATTGAAAGACCTCTGTCTCTATCTGATGTTCTGAGTAATAACAAAACAAAATCACTGAGCTTTATTCTGTTTTTGCCAGCAAACATTGCCAACAGAGCAACTATTACATCCATCTCACTGTTTTATTTACAACCTGTTGGCAAGATTTCCATGCTGAATTCCCTGCAGAAAGTATCGACTAAGAAGTACTGTAGTGAGGAGGATATGCTACAGCAGTATTTGGTAGGATTTTGTGGTGTTAAACCTAGGGCCAGTGCAGACTGCCTTAAATCTTCTGACAAACAAGAACTGGTGTGTTTGACACCTACAGTTTGTTTTGGATTCATTGAACTGCATTGTACCCTTAAACATACAATATGTCATTTTCTGCCAAAAGAGGTCTCTCAGTCAAAACAATGGGTGTAAACATAGACTTTTACTGACGTTGTGAAGTTGCAGGGGATTATATGAGTTGTAGTTTCCATCCTCTTCATTTTTAACCTTCTTTACAGTCCAGCCAAAGCGCTGCAACTAGCCATTTATATTTAACTATATTCGGCAATACCTCGCCACGATGAGAGGAAGAAAGATGACCCAAAGAAGGGTGATTCGCTGCCAAGCGCTGTGGTATGGACGCTAACGGCTATGCTAGCTGAGCACAAGACCTCGCTTTTGGCTGAGTTCAAGTCTTTCTTCCAAGCCGAATTCAACACGACGTTTCCAAACTCGAGGTGAAGCTAGATATTATCCAGACTACTATATTGGATCACCAACAGCGTCTTTCATCATTAGAGACATTCACCAACACCACAAGCCAAGACATGAAAACCATGGAGGCCGAGCTAGCTGCGGTGTCTGAGGTGAATGCTAGGCTACAAGCTAAACTCATCGATGTTGAGAACAGAACCCGTCGAACTAACGTAAGAATAGTCGGCCTCCCTGAGAACATTGAAGGTGCTCAACCGATGGCTTTTTTCTCTCAACTTCTAGTTGAGGTTCTTGGCAAACAAATACTGGATTCAGCCCCGGAGCTGGACCGAGCACACCGAACACTAGCTCCGAAGCCAGGCCCTGGCGGTAAGCCCCGGGCTGTCGATGTCGTGACAGATTTCAGATCCGGGAGTTGGTTGTACGCGAGGCTTGAAGGCATCATGCAAGCTGAATTACAAGGCTTCCCCGATTCACATCTTTGAGGATTACTCTCCCGAGGTGGTCGAGCAACGCTCCGCATACCGAGATGTGATGAAAGAACTCTACAACCTGGGCCTCAGGCCCCCTCTGCATTTCCCGGCCAGGCTGTTCATTAGGACCAGTGAAGGGCTGAAATGCCGGCTCACCTCGCCTAAGGCTGCTCAGGATTTCATCTCTTCTCAGTGCCGATGCACGGAAGACTGTTTTCGCTTGGCAACATAGCAGCTACATTAAAACTGCCTGAATATCTGGTTTTTGCTAGCTTCACGCCCTCATGAGGGGCTAATGTAGCTTGATCGCTTTCAACAATGGACCACTGCTAGCTCACGGCCTGTTAACGAAGGCTAACCCCCCGCTTCGCGGTGTGCTGTTCTGGTAAGACTGTTTCAAAACTCATAGCTACAAGCTGCTAATGTTGCTCAAGCTTCGCTTTGCTAACGTTACCTCAAGCTTTTCTTATGGCTGTTTGTGTGATCTTGTCTTTTTGCATCTCCACAGTGTCTTTACTTTTATTTTCATGTCAGTACCTCTGTTTTTTTCTTCTTTTTTTCCTTTCTTTGACGAGGTGGAGTACCTTATGCACATAATGCTGCCAAGCTAATGGCCTGTTTCTTCTGATATTGTTCTGATATTGGACTGATCTGTCGTTCTGGGAGTTGGGGACAGGGAACCCTTGTGGATGTGTAGATTGCACACCGCTGTGCAATGGACACTCAAGGTACAGTTAGTTATCTGGGATTTCAAGTCAAGGGACTCAGATTTGATCGATGGTTATGTGATGTTCTATTCTGCCTGTTCTATATATGTGTGTGTGTGTGTGTGTGTGTGTGTGTGTGTGTGTGTGTGTGTGTGTGTGTGTGTGTGTGTGTGTCTCATCTGTGTCCCCTCTTTTTCCTTTTTCCCCAGTGTTATGACTGTGGTCATAGTTTTCTTTTGTCTGCTGTGTGTGCATGGTGCACTGTGTTTTTTTCTGTTTAATTCTGTATGCAAATAGGTGTGTGCCATAGCCCAACAACAATTGGTGGAGAGGTTTCAGGCCCAAACCTGATTGGCTGCAGCCGGAAGAAGAACCACGTGATATAAGGAGCCAAGATGGCAGCCGTGGAGGGGGGCAACAGACACTTCCTTATTATTCCTTATCAATTATGATTTGGTACAAAAGCAGCATCCAAGAAAGGTCTAGTCCTTTAGGAGCAAGGATCGCCAGTTTGCCAACAAATACGTGAGAAAATTATTGAAATGTTTAAAAATAATGTTCCTCAAAGAAAGATGGGAAGACATTTGCTTATTTCACCTTCAACAGTGCATAACATAATTAAAAGATTCAAGGGATGAGGAGGAATTTCAGTGTGTAAAGGACAAGGGCGCAAGTCTAAGCTGAACAACCGTGATCTCCGATCCCTCAGGCGGCACTGCATCGAGAATCGTCATTCATCTATAAGCAATATCCCCACATGGGCTCAGGACTACTTTGGCAAACCTTTGTCAAGAACCACAATACGTAGTTACATCCACAAATTCCAGTTAAAACTGTACTGTGCCAAAAGGAAGCCCTATGTTAACAGTGTCCAGAAGCGCCGTCGACTTCTCTGAGCTCGGAGGCATCTGGGATGGACCATCACACAGTGGAAACGTGTACTGTGGTCAGATGAATCAGTATTTTTTGGGAGAAATGGACGCCGTGTGCTCCGGAGCAAAGAAGAAAAGGATCATCCAGACTGTTACCAGCAACAAGTCCAAAAGCCAGGGTCTGTCATGGTATGGGGTTGTGTCAGTGCCGTTGGCAAAGGTAACTTGCACTTC
Source organism: Gymnocephalus cernua (assembly GCA_023631565.1). NCBI lineage: Eukaryota > Metazoa > Chordata > Actinopteri > Perciformes > Percidae > Gymnocephalus > Gymnocephalus cernua. Next base: position 10,224,099 of record CM042436.1, read on the forward strand.
TGTGATGGCACTATTAATGCTGAAAAGTACATATGCTGGCTTAAAGAAGACATCTTTTCCAGGGACGTACATGCATATTTCAACAAGATAATGCAAACCACATTCTACACACATTACAAAGTCCTGGCTGCGGAGGAAGAGGATACGGGTACTTGACTGGTCTGCCTGCAGTCCCAACCTGTCTCCAATAGAGAATGTGTGGCGCATTTTGAAGCGCAAAATGCAACAACGAAGACCCCGTCCTGTTGCCCACCTTAAGACTTGTTTGCAGCAAGAATGGAACAAAATTACACCTGAAACACTTCATCACTTGGTGTCTTCAGTCCCTAAACGTCTTTAAAGTGTTGTGAAAAGTTGTGTGTTGTATTGTCTGTATTGTCTGCAATGAAATACAAGTCAAAGTACATTTAGAAATCACTACTTTCTTTTTTTATTTGTGTTTTCCATACTGTCCCAACGTTTTCTGATTTGGGGTTGTATAAGCAATGTACTTGTCACCGTGGTTAGCCCAAACCGTGATCGCTCATCAGAAATGTATCTATAAAACAAAACCAAATTCAGTTTCAGCGTTGACATTTAATCAGTTTTAAATAGAGAGAAATGAAACAATGAGGAGCAGCCACAGTGAGCTGCTATGATCAGCTGCAGGCGACAGCTGCACACCTCCAACTTCTCCTTTTACTGTGTTCTGCTGTGTACTACTTGCACTTTGTGCAGCATGCAGTCCGACTGAGTTTGTATTTAGTATTGACTGACTTCTTTATTAAAACAATGTGAGTTTGTATGGCTGCACTGTAAACAGATACATCAGCTCTTCTCTTGTATTTGCTGTCGAAGTAGCTGCTCAATAGTGATAATTTGTTTGATTATTTGAAAACTATAAAGAAATGTATTCGTTAACAACCTTATTTTCATGACCAAAACAAGACTTAAACAAATCAATAATATGAAATAATAACTTACATGTCAGGAAAAACTGTGGAGCCCAGGTGACATTGAACACCTACGGGTTTGGCCAAGAGAGGCGGGCTGCTCCGTAGTGGACAAAAGATGCTAGACCATTAATGTAGTGTGAGTGAATAAGATTGGAAAATGGGGAAGTGAAAGGAAAGAAGCACAAAGAGTGTAGAGCAGTGAAATGGAAAGTAAACGAGTGAAAAGAAAGGAGACAAGTGAATACAAGAGGAGGAGAAAGACAAGTGAATACAAGAGGAGGAGAAAGACAAGAAGAGTGACGAAGAGCAGACAGAGAAGTTGCAATGGCTCTTTCCAAGAAAAGGAAATGACATTTAAATGACAATATGATGAGGGAACACCCAAGTCGCCCAAGATGAAACAGTGGTTCACTGCACCATTTGTAATTCCTCATGTAATTCCTCGGAAGTAGTGGAACATCAGTATGACTGTTTAAAAAGTCCTTCTAGGGAAAGGCATTGAAAATAGCAATAGCTATAAATGCTGTGATGCTGTACATTGAAGATTTGTTGCACAAATGTCTATGTCGTACCATCTTTCCCTATTCAAATAAACATGAAAAAAACAAAACAAAAAACATCAAGTGAAGAAGCATAACGCCTCTCTAACTGCTCGTGCTGGTTAGGCATCTGTCACCACGTTCTTCAAGAAGGTACAGCCATCTTACAGTAAAAAGAATATGATCTAGCTGTGCAGGAGGGTGTCTTTGCATACCACACTATGCAACACAATCATAATAACAGATCTATGGACAGCACAGGCCAACTGACAAGGGGAAATGTATGAGCCAAATTTGTGCTAGGACAAAATGTGATACCATTGTGGAAAATGTGTTAGCACCTTGGGCCACTACCTTGGTAGGGAACTTGACCCGGTGAAATGTGTGACCCTGTCCATTGAAGCACAATTTTGTTGAACTAAAAGGAGAAGCAGCAGCAGAAATTGCAGGTGAGGTTCTGGTGGTTATCCAAAAGTTTAACCTGGAAAACAAAACACCAACTTTGGAGGACTGAATAGGCTGGGGAGGTTCAATGTTCATACCAAAGGTAAGAATGCCCTGCAGCAGGCTTAGGTTGCCCTGCCCACATCATTAATGCCACTGCCAGAACAGCTTTGGATATACTGTACGTATTTCCCATTGATGTTGAGTACCTGCTCACAAAGATATTTGGCCATTTTCATGTTTTCACTGTCAAAGTTGAAAGACTAAGGGGCTTTGGTAGTTTGTCTGCCAGAAGTACCATAACATCATAGGACAGAGCAATGTTCGGCGGTTGTCCATGCTCTCTGCTCCGGAGCGAGTGCTGAAAATGTATGCACTATTGAAATCATATTTTCTCTCCAAAGACAAGTGCCCTGTTGTCCTGCGAACAATGTTTAAAGATCCTCTGACTGAACGCTGGCTTGCCTTTGTTCATGGAAACCTGCCCATAATCAAGATGCTTCAAGGCAAAACTGATGACAAGACTAGATGACAACTATATTCCACTTTTGGTCATGGGACTTCTGAGAGAATTAGAGAAAGATGAAGCAGTGCCCAAAGAGAGCTTTCTAAAGACATCCCAGTCATTCTTCACTACTGCTGTGAACTATTTGCAAGCCTAAGGAAAGCACACAATCTAAAGAAATTGCAATGTCTCCTGCTAAAAAGGCAACCTCAGTGTGAAGAGATTCAGATAGCAGCAGCCATGCTGAAGGAAACATGCCCCGGTGTGGTGTGTGAGGTTACTTGTCTGCAAGAGTTCCGTAAAGGCCTCAGGAAGTGAAAAACTTTTTCACAGCAGTGGCACTGGTTGTGACGCAGTTAAAACACACACAACACGCACACACACAGCCAGACACAGACAGACACAGACAGACAGACAGACAGACAGACTGACATGCTATATCAGCCACACGCTGTTGCGGCTGCTGACAATGTGGCTGTGGTCCATGGAAACATTTCCTTATTTATTGGCTCTGTGACAATGCAGCACGGGCATGCTACAAGCTACATGCAGAGGAACGAAGCTGCTGCTAGATGACGGCAGCCAGGTGGAATAGAGAGAGACGTTAATCTGCATGTAATGTTACTGGCAGTGCTGGAGTCACAGAGCCGTTTGAATCAGCAAAGTTTCCTATTTATCTTTCGTCCTCCTCCAGGGGTCCGTTTCAGGTAGGAGGTTCAACAAACTCTGAGTCTGAGCCTGATCTCTGAGTTGATTTACCCTGAGATGGGAAACTCTGAGTTTTCGGTTTCACAACAGCTGATTCGAGTTGGTTCAATCAACTCGGAGTAGGTTGACTCAGGGTTACGCGCGTGCACCAAAGACAGCATGAATGGAGCCATGATACTACGATTCACCATGGTAACAACCACAAACAAACGGGTTGGCGGAAATACTCATGCGCAAATACAGCGAGTTTGAACATGTATTTCATTAAAAAAGCAACACAGCGGCTGCTGCAAAGAGAAAGAAATTGTGCCGGAGAAAATTGCTGCTAAAGTAAATGCTTATATTCCAATATGATGTATATCATATTTAATCATAAGTATAGCTAATATTACTTCAAATCTATTTCATTTAGGTGCAATACTGCGGGCGAAAAAGTCCTAGGCTACTAATCCCATTCTGAGGCTGCAGCACCATCATTAACAGAATTATAATTCATAATCTTTCATTTCAAAGGGTTTACATCATTCACCTGCAATCCTGTGGAACTCCTTTTTAATGTCTCTGACTGGTCTGTGTCCAGGGACACTACAAATGTTTAAACTCTTTACTTTCACTGACCCGTAGACACTCACGCTCAAGTGGACGCTGCTTAAACTTTGTTATAAATTTGACGCATTAAATCTTCAAAATATATGGTCATGCAGCACATCAGTTAAAAGCTTAGACTGTCAGGATTTAATTAAGCCCAAACGCAAAGCATGAGATGATTTATAGCAGTTATACAACGTTTCAGAGCGATCTCTTCTGACGGCGCTTTATTAAAATTATTATTATCACCAAGGTTGGAGAGACAACTGTAATGCAAGAATGTGCTGGGATATAGAGCATGTCCACGATGGGTGACGGTAGTGATATGAGGACGGATAAAGTTATGTAGCTTACATAACTGATAGACTGGGAAGAAAAACCATACCGCTCAAATAGGAAGTTATCTGGAAATTAAAATCCGTCAATATCATCTTCCGACATATGTTTAACTCCCTGCCATACAGCGTCTTCATCAACGGATCGTCGATAAAAGGAAATGTTATGTTTTGAGAAAAAACAATGTTTTAAAGTCTGCCTAACAGTTAATAAACCAACAATGTTTTATTTTATTCACGCCAATATAACAAATTGCGCTGAAATGCGCCTGATCCAGACTGAATGAATGAATGAGGAAATGAAGAGCTCTGTGTCAGAGGGAGGAGTGTTAATTCTCTTCATACATCCATCGGGAGGAGTCTTCAAGAAACTCGAGGTTTCTTGAAGAAAACCTGCTCCCGACCAGGTTAGGTTCATAGGCTCAGTTACCATAGTAACTGACTCTGATGTTAAGTTACCTCTCTTTCTGAAACGGAAAACTCAGAGTTTCCCTCATCTCAGGCTTAACAAACTCAGAGTTTCCACTAATCCTCCTACCTGAAACGGACCTCTGATCTTTGTTTATTGAGCTTTTTTCACAACAGAACAAAGACATACAGAAACACTCAGAACAGAGTTCCCACCCCAAGAAGTAGATAAATAAATAATAATAAAAATAAATAAATGAGTAAATCTAAGACAATGCATGTCGAATTTGTTGTAAGAGAAGACATATATATACACATGATGACAGAAAGAGAATCTTACAAGAAAAGAAAAACAACAAACAAATAAACAAACAAATAAACAAAAAAACAAACAAAATATTAGAAAATTGCAGTACATACAGAGTAAAATCCAAGCAGGTTGTCACCTAAATAAAGTGAAGCCAGTGGTTGTCCTAATTACATTGTTTCATGCAGCTCTGATTTCTCTTCCACATATCTCAAAAAAGGTTGCCAGATCTCATAAAATTTGCCAGATGAACCTTGAAGTGTATGTCTTATTTTTTCCAATTTCATATAAAATAAAGTACTCCTGATCCATAGTGTGTGGGACGGAGGGATGGCATCTGTCCATTTCAGAAGGATTAGGCGGCGGACAAGCAATGTACAAAAAGCCAGAAAGTCACACTGAGAGTTGTTCAAACTGTAGACAACAGAAGGTACTCCAAAAAGGGCTATGACGGGACAGGGGGCTATAGACACCTCTAGGACCTCTGAAAGTGTTTTAAACATCAAAGTCCAGTAAGTCGACGGCTTGGAGCAGCTCCAAAATGTGTGTAAATATGAGGATGGGGTCATTTTACAATGATTGCATGCTGGATCTAGGTCTGGGAATCTCTCTAACTTGTCTTTGGTTCTCTTTGATGCAATATTTTACACTGTAGTAGTCTGTGCCTTTCACAGATAGAGGAGGTGTGGACTCTTTTTAATATTGCAATAATATTGCCAGTTTCATCATGTATGATCTCACCTACATCCTGCTCCCATCTATGTCTAATAGTGGCAAGGGACAGGGTTTTTTGGGATGAAAGTGCACTATATAGGTTAGATATTATACCTTTAAACGACTGGACAGGCGCCAATAGAGAGTCAATATCAGAGCTTGGGGGAATTTCTGGAAAGTGAGACAGCTGTTTACGCATTAAAATCACTCAACTGTTAGTATCGAAAGAAGTGTGTATGTGGGATAAGAAATTTAGTGCGCAGTTGCTGAAAAGAGGCAAAGAAACCATCTATAAAAAGGTCATGCTGTGTGCGCAGTCCCCTGTCTTGCCACTGCAGAAACACATTGTCCTATATTTTAAGTGTTGTTCTGACCAAAATATTTTTATACGGGGCGGTGTCTGAGTCTAGAGGTGCATAGATTAATGCTGACAATGTGGATGGGACACAGGATCTAGCTTCAAGAGTGCACCATGAGGGAGCATCGGCACCAGGATCCTCATATAGCCAATGGAGAATAGGTTGAATATTAGCAGCCCAATAATACAGCTGAAAATTGGGCAGAGCCATACCACCTAGCACCTTTGGATGTTGTAAATAGGCTGTGCTCAGTCGCAGACTTTTATTATTCCAGATGAAGCTGGATATAAGTGCGTCTAGGCGTTTAAAGAATGACATGGGGATATACACTGGGAGACATTGAAAAAGATATCCAAATTTGGGCAACACATTCATTTTTATAGCATTTATTCTACCAGCAAGTGACAGATGTAGGGGCATCCAACGTTTAAGATTCTGCTCTACCTTAGTTACTAGTGGGTTGAAATTTGATAGGGGGGCAGCCTTGCCTTGTTCCACGAGAAACCACAAAATGCACAGAATACATCCCATTGGTGCAGACTGATGCTACTGGCATGGTATATAATAGTCTAATCCATTTAATATATTGTTTCCCAAAGCCGAACTTATGTAATACATAAAACAAATACCCCCACTCCAGCCTATCAAAAGCTTTTTCGGCATCCATGGACATAATAAGCTCTGGGGTGGTAGGATCTGAATCATGATAAATTATATTTAAGAGTCGCGTCATATTAAAAAAAGAAATTCTATTTTTTATAAATCCTGTTTAGTCAGGGGAAATTATCTGGGGTAAAAACCTCTCTAATCTCGGTGCTAACACCTTGGCTAAAATCTTGACATCTACATTCAGTAGTGAGATTGGACGGTAAGATTCACAATGGCTAGGGTCCTTATTCTTTTTCAAGATTATGGATATAGATGCCTCTTTTAATGATTGGGGTAGTACACCTAACTCAAGAGACTCATTGTATATGTTCAGCATGTGAGGGAAAATTTCTTAAAGAACTCAGATGGGAAACCGTCCGGCCCCGGACTCTTGCCACTCTGAAGTGTTTTAATTGCCACATTTAGTTCTTCAGCAATAATCGGATTCTCCCCCTGATCTAACAGAAACAACAGTTGAGGGGAGTTTGTGTCAAGCCATTGCCAACAGTCCTCAGTACTGAACAAACCTCTGTTCACTTTTTAGTGGTCCAATCAAATGCAATGTTTGATGTACCGCTCAAATGTACAGAGAGACAGGGGGGATGACACACAGCAAAGGGCCGTGGGTGAGACTCAAACCCATGCTGCTGCCAAGGACTTAGCCTACATGGGACGCACGCTCTTCTGGGTGAGCTAGAGGTCGCCCCCAATATATATATTTTTTATACATTGTTTGTCTTTACACTCAAAAGGAGGAAAAAAGATCAGTAATCTGTAGCTGCTGTAATCCTGTAAAAACGCCCACCAATCACGACCTTGCAGTCCGCTTAGAAAGAACCAATAAAATGCCTCCTTGCCACAAAGCACGTCCTCTACCCCTTCCGTGAGGAGCCTGAGCTCAAAGTACATAATTTCCAGCGGAGTTATTGCAAGTCTACTAAAGAATGGAGGAGAAAACTTGGCAAAAGTTGCTTATGCTGCCGTTACTTGCAACTGCCCGCCCTGCTAAAAAGGCAAACCGAGAGACTGAAGCTAAAAAAACGGCGACTAAAAAGGGCTGCAGATACAGTTGGAGGATAAATTAGAGCAAACATTGGCATATCTTTTCAGTGATGGCAACAGCTGACTGCGGTCAAGCCAGCCATCACTTCTCTGTGGTCAAATCAGCCAATGCTAAAATGATGGTGCACCTGTAAACTGCACATAGCAGGTCTTTATTATTTATTTTTCAAAAATGTTAAATGGTTAACATTACTAACTTAACTGAGTCTGGGGGAGAATGTAGAAGCTTTGACAAAGGAAAGAGACTTCCTTAGGACTCAACCCCTTGCTCCTCATCAAGGTAGCTCACTGCTCACCGTGTGGAGCATGTACCATTAAGGCTGTCCTATCATGTTTTGTTTTTGTTGTCATTGAGTGTACGATATGTCGCTGGTCTAGTGGACTATCAATCCTTTGCATCCGTAGCTCTTGCATGAATTTGAAAGTAACTGATATATCCCACTTTTTTAGTTAGGTTTCAAGAGAGGAAAACTACCCAGAAGACATTACAGAGAAGATGTGGAGAGGGGAAAACATTCCCATTGTAATCTCCATACATGATTACATGTATAGCTTTGATTCTTCAGTAGAGAGAAACAACAAAAAGAAGAGTTTTCAGCATATGAAAACATCATCGTCAGCAGGGTATGTAAAGGATATTTTTTTATGTCTGAATGTCATGTTAGAAATTAAACATGGGATATTTAAAGGTATATCCTAGTATGTGATGTCAAAGTAAAAGATTGCTAAAATGTACAGTACACAGTAACCTACAGTACCTATTGATTAGTCATTTGCCATCTACAGTTACCCAGTAAGCATTACTAATTAGGAGACCAAATACATATAAACATTTGGATAAAATAACATTTAATCAGATAATCCCAAAGCAGTTTCTGGGCGTTTTGTTGCTCCTGTCACATTTAACTCACTGATGCCTCGCTTTTCCCTGCATACAATCCTGCACCTCAATGTAAACAGCACAATTATGGCTAGAAGTAGGGAGAACTCAAAAATATCTTCTCCAATGTTTTCATCAAGTGATGAATTTTATCTCGGTTATAATTTTATCATCAAAGAAGCTCATGAAGTTGTCACTACTCAGAGCTATAGGAATAGATGGCTCAGTAGAGCTGTGACTGTCTATCAGCATGGCTACAGTGATGAAAAGAAACCTTGGGTTGTTCTTATTTTCTTCTATTATTGATGAGTAATAGTCTGATCTGGCATTTCTGAGGGTCTTCCTATAGGTTTCCAGAATGTCTTGCCAATCTAAATGAGATTCTTCCAGTTTGGTGGAACGTCATTTACTTTCCAGTTTTCGCGAGATTTGTTTTAGTTTGCGAGTTTGGGAGTTATACCAAGGTGCTAGTTTCCTTTGCTTCCTCGTCTTCTTTTTGAGAGGAGCAACAGAGTCTAAAGTCGTCCGTAGGCATGCCCTAGCACTGTCTAAAAAATGATCAATTTGGGGGGGGACTAAGGTTAACAAAAAGGTCCTCTGTTATATTAAAGCACGACATTGAGTTAAATGCTGTTGGAATATCTTCCTTAAATTTAGCTATAGCACTGTCAGATAGGCATCCAGTGTAGAAGCTTTTATCTGATTTCATGTAGTCTGGTAGTAAGAATTCAAAAGTTATTAAGAAATGGTCTGATAATAAAGGATTCTGCGGAAATACTATTAAATCTTCAATTTCGATGCCATATGCCAGCACAAGGTTGAGGGTGTGGTTAAAACAGTGAGTGGCCTTATGCACACTCTGACTGAAACCAATTGAATCTAATAGTGAGTTGAAAGCAGTACTAAGGCTATTGCTGTCAACGTCCACATGGATATTAAAATCACCTACAATAAGTACTTTGTCTGATTTTAGGACTAAACATGATAAAAAACTGAGAATTCAGATAAAAATTCAGAATACGGACCTGGAGCTCGGTAAACAACAACAAATATAATTGGCTGTACAGTTTTCCATGTTGGATGTTGAAGATTAAGAACAAGGCTTTCAAACGAGTTATAATTTAGTTAAGGTTTAAGATTAATTAACAGGCTTGAATCAAATATGGCTGCAACTCCCCCTCCTCGGCCTGAGCCTCATGGAATTTGAGTATTATTATGACTGGGAGGAGTGACTTCATTTAAACTAACATTCTCCAGGTTTCGGTAAGACAAAATAGATCAATTTGATTATCTGATATCAAATCATTTACTAGTACTGCTTTACAAGACAAAGATCTAATATTTAATAGTCCACATCTAATTTTCCTGTTCTATCATTGCCGTGGTTGTTTTAATTCCAATTAGGTTGTTAAGTATAGCTCCTCTTTTATTAATCTTTGATTTAACCGATCTAAGTCAGGGGACAGACACCGTGGTTATTAGACTATGAGAGGGCGGCTGCTCTAACGGAGGCGCAGAGGAACACGTTTCACTGCACCTCTGATTACTAATATCTACCTTGGATTGTCATGGTTTATGACCGATAAAAGACTATATATGATATGAGAGCGGCTCCATCCCAAGTGGGATGAATGCTGTCTCTCTGTTGGCTGTGGCTCAGTGGTAGAGCGGTCGCCTGCCAATTGGAAGGTTGATGGTTTGATCCCTGGGCCTGCAGTCCCATGTCGAAGTGTCCTTGGGCAAGACACTGAATCTCGAATTGCCCCCGATGCTGCGCATCGAAGTGTAAATGTGTGTGAGTGTTTATCTGATGAGGAGGTGGCACCTTGTTCGGCAGCCTCGGCCACAGTGTATGAATGTGTGTGAATGGTGAATGGTTCCTGTACTATGTAAAAGTGCTTTGAGTAGTCATTAAGACTAGAAAAGTGCTATATCAATACAGTCCATTTACATTTAATCAGACCAGGCTTTCCCCAGAACGCCCTGAAAGTGTGTAACGTAACGTAGAGTGTAAGCAGCTGTCTATGGTTCCTCCCTCACTCTTCCCTCTCGTCTAAAATCATCACAACCAGGATGGCTGCGCCCGTAACAGCAAACTCGACGACTCATAGCAGATCTCCACAAACCAATGGGTGACATCACACATGGTTGGCACCTGATTAGAGTCCAGGCCTGAGGACAACTACATGCCAATATTGACTCCTAATCATAACACCACATGCTAGGAAGTTTACAATGTAGGGTTTCCGCTTGATATTGAGCAAAAAAATACATGTCTCATGCGACCCCCTATACTGTAGCCACACCCCTGTACTTCAGCCACTACTGTGCGGTAGGCGAGGGCCCGTCCATCGTAATTCTGGTTTTGTGTTCTTTTTAACTGTATTAGATTTTCTTCACCCATCAGTACCCAGCACCAGTTATGAAAAACCTCATTAGACCTCATTATATTTCAAATTACATTATAGTTCAAGTTGTGACTGTGTAAAATGGTTATGTCATACAGCTCATTAACAGGGTGGCTACAATTCCTTATTAGGCCAAATGCATATATTATGCAATGTCTAATCCTTAGAAAAGTAAGTAAGTAAAGTTGTTTATGTAGCAATTATCACAGAGTCACAAAGTGCTTCACAGGCCAAATAAATACTATAAAACGAAACGATAATCAGTAAAAGATGACAATAAATCTCACAAAATCACAATAAAACAAAGGCATAAAAGCAATACAGTCAACAATGTGGCTAAACGAGCGCCTGACTAAACAGCCAGTAAAGGCCCTGACACACCAACCCGATAATCGGCCGTTGGACAGTCGAGGTCAGTGACTCGAGTCTGTTTGGTTTGTTCTGTGCTGTCATCCGTCGGAGGGGCCGTCAGCCTTCAGTTTGGCCGATTTGACATGTTGAATCGGAAGGCGGGCAGTCGGACTCAATGACCAATCTGATTGGTGGAGTGCTAACCTGGAAATGACGAGCGGGATGAGCGAGACTAACGCCTCTCAAAATCTGACGAAAATCTTTTAAATTGACCTTTGTCTATCTGAAATGAAGACAGATTCAGCAACTGCATGGCCTATTTCTTGCTTTTTTTTTTCGTTTTCAGAAACATGAACTACGTGAACTATTTTCGTAAAATATGACATCGTATTTCCGAACGAGCCGACATTTTGAAATTTGGGAGAAGCCAGACCCATGTGACGCGTTCGTCCAATCAGCTGCCGGCTGGTTTTCATTTTTGGGCGACAATACAGATCCAATTGTAAACGAATTGTTCTACAAATTATTTACTGAGGCAAGTAAAAAGAGAATTTCAGTAATTCAAACGCGAAGAGACACAGGCATGTATTATCAGTGTAGGATACAACCCACCTATGTTTTGCAATGATTCTGAGGTGGAAAAAAGATGTATTTTTTTTCTAACTTTATTTATTCAAGAAGGTTCACGGAGAGTACACCTCTCTTTTGCAGGAACGCCCTGATCACATTCACACAGTTACACATTCATACCTGGAAGCTGCCTGGTCTCTCCTCTCTCTCTCCCTCTGTCTGTTCTAATTGCAGGAGTGGAGTCTGGTGTGCAGGAGTCAGGGTTCCAGCTACCACAATCAACCTCTGCTTCATATACCCGGTCATTCCTCCACTCTGCATCAGATCATAGTCAAGATGACCACAGTTAGTCTTGCTCCTGACACACCTTGCTACCTGTTGAGTCATTTGTATGTTTTCCTGTCCCGTTCCTTTCTCTTGTGCCTCCAGCTGCCATTTTCTCCAGCTGCTGATTTTCGGAAGACTTCCTATATTCGAAATCTAAACAGCTCTTTTCTCGCCTAAAACGTTATCAGAAGTGACTTTAATGATGAATAAGATAGTGAAAATGGTTAAAAATGTCCCGCTGTTGCTCTGTCTGCAAATACAGACGGCACGCCGCAAGATCAGGGTTGGCAGTGGGTGTGATTTATAATTCCGCAGCACGATTTGAAGCCACTGCAGTGGGCGTGGTTTCCTTGGGGATTTGAATATTTTCTAAATATTTAGCTTTACACTTGGTGACACATTTACATATAACATTTAGAGTTAAGATTTAGATATATATTTAAGATTTAGATTTAGATATAATATTTAGATATATATTTAAGATTTAGATTTAACATTTATATTCAGATATAATATTTAGATTTAACATTTAGATTTAGATATAACATTTTGTGTGTGTGTGTGTGTCTCAAATGTGAGGAAAATACGTTAAATGTGAGGTAAGTGAGCTAAATGTTGAAAATGTATCAGCTAAAAAAGTGTAACTGGACTTTTACATTCGGCGTCCCATAAGTTATTGGCTGTCAAAGTGACGCCAAAATGAATGGCAGTCATTGGAACGCTAACGGGGGGTGAGTGCTTATTAGCATCAAAATGGCGCCATTGCGGCTTCGCTCTGTCGAGGCAGGCTTGCCCCCTTGTTAAGACCTAGCAAAGCTTTTTTTCTTTATGGCGTTTAATGGCGGGTCACAACCAACTTGTTTAGGTGCATACTGCCACCTACTGTACCGGAGTGTGTAATATCAAGGCTTAAGTACTTCATGTTACAGTCATATCCTAGCTAAATCTTACCTCGAATTATGTAGGCTAGCTTTCAGCAGCAGTTGCATCCAGATTGCCAGTGAACGTGTGTACCGTAACGTAGAGTGTAAGGAAGCAGCGTTGCCAACTCTCAGCTAACGTCACAGTCAGATACCGCCCAACAGTCTTGGCTTCTCCCTCACTCCTCCCTCATCTAAAATCGTCACATCCGCAACCAGGTTGGCTGCACCCATAACGGCAAACTCGACGACTCATAGCAGATCTCCACAAACCAATAGGTGACGTCACACATGCTCTGTCCATTGATATACAGTCTATGGTCATAATCCATTCCAACCCAGTTGAAATCAGTAATCAGAGGTGCAGTGCTACGCACTTCTCTGTACTTCCGTTGGAGCAGTCGTCCACACATAGTTCCATAACCACGGTGTCTGTCCCCTGACCCAAATCAGTTAAATTAAAAGTAAACAAAAGAGGAGCTATACTTAAGAATCTAACTGGAATTAAAACAACCACTGCAATGATGGAACAGAATAGGAAAATTAGATGTGGACTATTAAATATTAGATCTCTGTTTTCTAAAGCAGTACTAGTAAACGATTTGATATCAGATAATCAAATAGATCTATTTTGTCTTACCGAAATATGGCTGTGCCATGATGAATATGTTAGTCTAAATGAATCCACTCCTCCCAGTCATATTAATACTCATATTTCTCGAGGCTCTGGACGAGGAGGGGAGTTCTCTGACTCCAGCCTGTTAATTAATCCTAAATCTAAACTAAATAACAACTTGTTTGAAAGACTTGTTCTTAATCTTCTATATCAAACATGGAAAACATTACAGCCAATTATATTTGTTGTTGTTTACCGAGCTCCAGGTCCGTATTCTGAATTTTCATCTGAATTCTCTGAGTTTTTATCAAGTATAGTCCTTAGAACAGACAAAATAATTATTGTAGGTGATTTTAATATCCATGTAGACGTTGACAATGATAGCCTTAGTGTTGCTTTCAACTCACTACTAGATTCAATTGGATTCAGTCAGAGTGTGCATGAGGATACTCACTGTTTTAACCACACCCTCAACCTTGTTCTGGCGTATGGCATTGAAATTGAAGATTTAATAGTATTTCCGCAGATCTTTTATTATCAGACCATTCTTTAACCCTCCTGTGGTGTTCATATTTTTGTTACACAGCCAATCTTCCCGGGTCTGGTGGACCTACCACATTATTAAGCTACAACCCAAATCAGAAAAAGTTGGGACAGTATGGAAAACACAAATAAAAAAAGAAAGTAGTGATTTCTAAATGTACTTTGACTTGTATTTCATTGCAGACAATACAACAGCACACCATTTAATGTGTTCCTCATGATTTTTATTGTTGTTTAAAAAAAAAAAAAAAAAAAAAAGAAACAGTAAACAGTAAAGCATTTACCACTTTGTAATGTTGCCATTCCTTTTCACAACACTTAAAAGACATTTAGGGACTGAAGACACCAAGCGATGAAGTGTTTCAGGTGTAATTTTGTCCCATTGCAAACAAGTCTTAAGGTGGGCAACAGTACGGGGTCTTCGTTGCACATTCTCTATTGGAGACAGGTCGGGACTGCAGGCAGGCCAGTCAAGTACCCGTGCCCTCTTCCTCCACAGCCAGGAATTTGTAATGTGTGCAGAATGTGGTCTTGCATTATCTTGTTGAAATATGCATGGACGTCCCTGGAAGAGATGTCTTCTTGAAGCCAGCATATTGTGCTCCAAAATCTCTATGTACTTTTAAGCATTAATGGTGCCATCACACAAGTGCAAGTTACCTGACACAACCCCATACCATGACAGACCCTGGCATTTGGACTTGTTGCTGGTAACAGTCTGGATGATCGTTTTCTTCTTTGCTCCGGAGCACACAGCGTCCATTTCTCCCAAAAAATACCTGAAATACTGATTCATCTGACCACAGTACACGTTTTCACTGTGTGATGGTCCATCCCAGATGCCTCTGAGCCCAGAGAAGTCGATGGCGCTTCTGGACACTGTTAACATAGGGCTTCCTTTTGGCACAGTACAGTTTTAACTGCCATTTGTGGCTGTAACTACGTATTGTAGTACTTGACAAAGGTTTGCCAAAGTAGTCCTGAGCCCATGTGGTGATATCGCTTATAGATAATTGACGATTCTTGATGCAGTGCTGCCTGAGGGCTCGGAGATCACGGTTGTTCAGCTTAGGCTTGCGCCCTTGTCCTTTACGCACTGAAATTCCTCCTCATTCCTTGAATCTTTTAATTATGTTATGCACTGTTGAAGGTGAAATAAGCAAATGTCTTCCTATCTTTCTTTGAGGAACATTGTTTTTAAACATTTCAATAATTTCCTCACGTATTTGTTGGCAAACTGGCGATCCTTGGCTCATCTTTGCTCCTAAAGGACTAGACCTTTCTTGGATGCTGCTTTTGTACCAAATCATAATTACAATTACCTGTTGACATCATCATCATTATTTAACCAATTTACCTGATTACTAGCCCTAAATTGCTCCTGTCCCAACCTTTTTTTGGAATGTGTTGCAGGTCTGAATGACAGGAAAGGATGTATATTTACAAATTAAATTAAAGGTAAAATATGTAACATTTCTGCATTAAAATGTCTAAAAATACCATACCTATGTTATGTATGTTTTTTGAGTTGTGTAGTTACACTCTCACAAATGTTTCCACCAAACTTCAAACCCAGAGAAATCTGTTATTTTATTTTCGGACACGGCACGTTTCCTTTCTTTCCTAGTCGCCCGTCAGTGGTGTCATATAACCTTTCACCCTCTACCCAGTAAGCACACATACGTCAGCACGACGTATGCAATTGATCGCTTCATCTGCAATTGATGGCGGGTCATAAAGAAGAATAATGAAGCATCGTTTATTGAGAGTCTGGACGTCTTATTATGATCACAATCTATACATCGCAGCGACGTATTAACTATGTCGGTGAGATGTATTAACAGTTCCTCAGTTGTTCGCGGGTCATTTGGAAGCATCGTTTATTGAGCGTCTGGACGTCTTTACTACACACAATGTTGATGTGATGGACAGTGAATCTGAATTCTGCCCAGCAACATATTCGCGCCACAGGAAGGGAAAAATTGGCAGTCTGCGACGGGTAGGAATCAATAGGATGGAGACTGCTTCGGTGCTGCTGTCAAAACCTCACGGTAAGCACTATTTCATCTTAACGTAACGTTAATACAAATATGTCGACGTTTTCGCATGTGGAAGTTGGTGTTCATCTGACAAATAACAATATTAATTTAGTAAAGTATGCCATGTCATGGTTTAAAGTAACGTTAGAGCCGTTAGATCAGGCTAACATCGCACTAGCCGCTCTTTTTCACATTCATTTACAATTAAAATATCCGTGCTCTAGCTAGCTAGCTACATGTACTAATCTGACTGAATCTGAATAACGTTAGCTAGCCGTGTCAGTTGCGGTAGCTAAGTTAATTTACTGTCTGTTGTTCCATAATTTAATGTTACCGTAATTTGGCTAACCATAACGTTAACGTTACACAGGCCAGTAACATTAGGTTAACGTTACTCGATATCCCTTAACGTTAGCTAGCTAACAGTAGCTAACTGACATTGAGAAACGGCTACTGAGTGCCGCATCTCGTCATACTTTGCTCATACCAGTTAGTTTTATTGTTTGGCTTAAATGGAACTGAAACCTCAACTGGGAACATAAAGCTGAAGATTTGTTATCGAATCAAAATGTAAAGGTAAATTCGGCATGTAGCTAGCTAATCTACCAACTAAGTTAAAGCATATTTAAAAAAGGTGAAGAGGTTCAGGGGCCGTCTAATGGCAGGCTAACGTTCGTACTTATTACATTGTGATTATAAGGTTTTATTTTTACCCTGCTTAGTACCAAAATGACACTATGTAAAATAAGTTTTAGGACAGTAAGACTGTGGTTCGTTTCTGTACACTCGGTATTACATCTGGTTAACAATTGATTTTGAAAACTGGTTTCGGAGTGTCAACGGTCATAAAACATCAGTTATTAGATGGTGCCCGTTTTCGTTGGCTAACGTTAGCCTTCAAAACACCCCGAAGAGTATCGTCCCCTGTTACCGTCATTTTCTTACTGATATATCACTAACGTTGATTGCTTAGCTAAATAAAAACAATGTACCTGGAAAGCTAGCATTAGCTTAATGTAGTTACTGTCCAGTCACTTAACTTTGTTTTACTTTTTGTTGAAGCTAAATTGACCATAAGCCTAACTAACGTTACATAAAGCTGACATTAGCGGTTTATTATTAGCTTTAACAGGGACTAAACACGTTCGATGGACATATTGAATCACATTTGACTTTGAGATCAATACAATTATCAATATCACAAGTCATTTTATTGGTATCTATCCGTTTCATGTTTATAGCAAGGACTTTGGTAAACTGTTTTGTTTACTTGCGTGTTTGTTTCACTAGTTATCCCTCATTAAAAAGTGGCCTTTGCTAAGAATATCACCATCTTCTACAAAATGTCCGGAATACATCGTGTTCATTGGAAAACAGTAGTTTGCAATACTAAAAGTACTTGTGTGTACATTGTGTGTCTGTATTTTTATGTTGGTGTGATGTATAGTGGCAGATCAGAAAACGTGGGCAGGAGTTGTGAGAGAAGGCAATGCAGAGATGAAGGACATCATACCACAAGAATACTTGTGTGTATAAGCCTGATCAGCAAATGAAGAGAGTCAGGTATGTTATTGTCATGTTTTTTTTTTTGCATGATTCAATTACACACCTGTAATGCAAATCTATCTAGTATTTAGGGCAGGTGCAGTTCCACTCATGATTCTTATTTGTTGCTCTATTTTTCAACCCCCTGTGTGTTCAAGGGTTCTTAGACTTTCTCCATCTCTATCTAGACTATCTATTACATTTTACTTGAATTATTAATTACCTCTGTATATTAATAACAACAGGAACAGGAAAGAGTTTGAAAACTATGATTTGACAAACACTGCTGAATTGCCCTGCTCAGAGGAAGAGGCACTAATGATTCCAGAAAAGAGAAAGCCAAAGAAGGAGACCTACACAGACTTCAAAATGGGTAGGTAATAAACTAGTATTAAATCATATCCATCTATCAACAGTAAATAGTCTAACTCTTTGGCAGTTGTACTTAGGTTACATTTTGTATTCAAAATACACCTACTGACCAAATGGCCTTATTGTTGGAGCCTCTGAGGAAAATTTAGCAGAGAATTTAACAATGTTAACATTTGGCTTGCCATATTCTACTTAATGAAACTGGTCTTCTATTCACATCTGCAAAAAAAAGACTGATGTTACAATTATTATTCAACCACTTCTTAAAAACAAAGGGAGAAGAAACAAAAAAATAAAAAAAAAATTCCATGAATTAAAAGTTGCTTCTTCGAATAATAACCCAAATCTTTTGTTCTTGCCACAGCAGCAGCACCGAGGAATCCTACTTTCCTGAGTCCGAAGCCGAGGGCCATCGAGGATCCCCGACTGGCAACAGACTGGAGTGGAGGCTGTAGCAGAGACGGCCTTTTTTTTTTGGTTACTGAAATAATTGACATTATGATAGACAGTGGACAATATGATGAGCAGTACTTGAATTTGTTCAGTAGTATTAGTGTGACAATAAGTTTTTGTTCTCCAACATGTACACACTGCTGTTGTGAAGCAGTAATACACAGCTCACGAGTGTGTAGTCAAAAAAGGTGAAATACTGTATATTTCAGCGACTCCTACAGATTAAGAAAAATAATGAATTTTCTTAATAAATAAATGTTATCCTTGGCTCAATTGTTCCGTGTCTTAGGGTTCAAATAACATTATTATGATCCCATAGGCATCCAAAAATTGAGAAAGGCTAACAAAGGGATGTTTTTTTAAACTGAAACGGTGCGTTGGACATCCTGGTGTGTGTGTGTGTGTGTGTGTGTGTGTGTGTGTGTGTGTGTGTGTGTGTGTGTGTGCCTTTTAATTACCACGGGTCTACAGACACTCTCTACTGATTGAGTATCACCTGGAACACAGCCAATAATCGAGAGACACACCCACCAAACGAGAGAAAACATGAAAACATAATGCAAGCCGTTGCACACCGTTCCCAGGAAACGTGCCGTTTTGATATTGAACGTGCCCCACCTCTTTGCCTGAGGGGGAAAATAAAAACACTGGTTTAAGCTTTTAATAGTGTTTTTGTACATTAGCCAGTAGTATAGACCACAGTATGATCATTATCTCAAAAACTAGCTACATGATCAAACGTTATTTTTTTTTAATTTTCAGAATAACTTTGAATGTGTTAGTGTGCTATTTTCTATAATAATTTCAACTTGTGTAAATTGTCTTTGAGTACACTGAAACGCGCTTTATCAATTAAATGTATTATAAGTAATTGTGTATGATTTATCTATCTTTTAGCAATTCATGTAATTTAGTAATACTATTTCAAGTAATTCGTGTGACCTATACTGACCAGTTTTGTTAAATGGATTAATGTAGGATCAATTGATGCGGTCACCGCATCTGTAAGAAATACGTTGAAACGATGTATATTGCCTGCATCTCTACGACGTATGGCATACGTTAGAACGATGTATATTACCTGCATCTCTACGACGTATGGCATACGTTAGAACGATGTATATAAGCCTGCATCTCCACGACGTATGGCATACGTTAGAACGATGTATATTGCCTGCATCTCTACGACGTATGGCATACGTTAGAACGATGTATATTGCCTGCATCTCTACGACGTATGGCATACGTTAGAACGATGTATATTACCTGCATCTCTACGACGTATGGCATACGTTAGAATGATGTATAAATGTATACTTCGCGGAGAGAGCGGCTATATGTCGTTGAGACGTAGTGCAGCGACGTTGCGGGGACGTCGTGCCAGTGAGCAAAGGACCAGACGTATCCCCGATGTATTTTGATTAGATCGCCAATACGTCGCCGCGACGTATGTGTGCTTACTGGGTAGTTCCTCGTAACTTCCTTCAAAACACGGCTCCCATATGATACATTTGAGCGTAATTGTAAATCATACAATGTCACAGAAAAAAATACTCCTAACCATAATACTGCTTTTTCTGCCACACAGCATCATTTTGTGATTGATAATATCAGGGCTCTCAAGTTTTGAAGACAGGCAAGAGTGACCCCCCCCCCCCCCCCACCCACCCAGCTTGTTAATAGCCAGTGTATGTTCATTATAGCTTCCAGTTTGTAGATGTTAGTTAGATGGCACCAATAATCATAGCTGGCCTGGCAACCCAAAGGACAGGGTTCTGGTTCTAGATTAGTTTGGTGACTTATGATGGGGGGTTCTGGGGGTCCACCCCCAGAAAATGTTGAGCATTAAACACTTCATTTCCTGCATTGTGGTGAATTTTTATGCACCTATTAGTACCTTTTTCTGAATCAATATGCTGTTAATATCTTTATGTAAAGGGACACAAATTACAATTCAAATATAAAAACATAATGGAATATATTGCAGTAAGGCTCTCAGGTATTCTGTATTGCTCAACTATTTATTCTCCTTTGGATCAGCTTTCCTAATTATATCTGAGTCAGCACACATGTAGCTTAGGCATCATTTACTCTTACCTTCTCTTTTGCATCTTTTGTTGGGAAAGTAACCTCCTTAAATGTGCATATGACAATTATTCACCTCAATTATACATTATTAATTTCAATGGATTAATAAACCCCTGGATGGATGTGTCTGCTCATGTCCAAAACTTTTGCACATTCAAAATATAACTCATCCCATGCTCTCTGAGATTTGGAGGAGTGATATTTTGTGAAAAATAAAGTGATAGGCTAATAGGATATTACAAGAATACAGTCACAATATTTCAGAAAATAATCCACCTGCACAATAGTCTGCTGTGCATTACGTGATTGCTCTGCTGATACGGTAGACCTCAGACCTTCTGACAGACCAGTTCCCCGTCTGGGTCTCTGGTCTCTGAATGAGACAAAGTCTAGTGAAGTGGCTGAACGCTGCTCTACGTCGGAGGTGGAAAACAGAAACTATACGGCAGAATTAACGGAGCTCAAACGCGTCACATCTGCCGCAGCATCTCCACAGCAGAGCGCATCGATAAACCTGAAGCTGCAGCTTTTTACAGCGAGAGTGGACACTAAGCGACGTTTCATGTCGTCAACTTTTCAAAATACATTCAGGGCTACACTCCAAACATTCGAGCCGAAGCCTCGGCAAAATCAGCTGACGCTGCGTCTGCCACTTTCTTTTTTTTGATTGGCTGATAAGTGGCAGGCTCGACTAAGACCTCCAGGGGAGACTCTTGATTCCTGCCGGTTCCATAGTGAGAGCGGCGCGGCCAGAGAAATTTTGGGTGCTGCGGCATATTACATATATATTATAGTTTTTCTGCGTGAGAAATACAATGTGTGGCGGGAGTGCGTGACAAAAGACCGAAATGAGTGACTGTCACGCTCAATGCGTGACACTTGAGAGCCCTGTAATATGCCACTTTGCAACACAGTAATACAGCAGATATCTTATTTATTGATACATATCAATATCGATCCAGTTTAACGTTACTACAATGTGTTGGTTGACAAGTAGCTAACTTAATGCTAGCTAGCTAATGCTTGGTGGATAACATTATAGGGTTACCACATCGTTCAACACGCTCATAAAGTTATTAGTAGCATGATTGTTTTCACCACGGATAAAGGCAGCGCTGGGCTAACCCACGAATGAGTTTACCAGTAATGTTAACGTTAGCTGTATAGATAAGACGACTAATCTAATGCTAATTTAGCCAGCTAGCACCCGGTCTGTCTGCCTGAGATAACAGCTGACAACAGCCGGGACATGTAGCAATAGCCAGTTACCGTTAGCCCATAGCCAGCCAACAGACAGCCACCATTACAGCAAAAGTACTATACAGCACTTAACTCCGGTGCCGGGTGCCTACGACACTAACGGCAGTTTAATGAAGCGTCGGGAAACAGACCATATCAGACCCAGAACCAGATCTGAGTCGCAACAGTGGCCATCCATAGCTAGTGTTAGCTGCGTCTCCGTTAGCGCTAGCTACCGGTGTTCGTGCCAAAAATCTCCTCCCTGCCGAATTTCTCACCCCTCTGTCTTTACAGTTAGCTAAATTAACCCGACAAGCACCAACATGAATAGTTAAGATTAAAAAAAAATAAAGGGGGAGATCATTCCGGGCAGCTTGGAGCTGCTCAGCTGCTGCACAACGGCCGTCCTCGGCTCGCCGTCCTGGGAGATTCCCCCAACAATCCCCACCCACACCTGTCTCTC
Organism: Gymnocephalus cernua; assembly: GCA_023631565.1. NCBI lineage: Eukaryota > Metazoa > Chordata > Actinopteri > Perciformes > Percidae > Gymnocephalus > Gymnocephalus cernua. The sequence continues at coordinate 10,246,465 of CM042436.1, forward strand.
AGGCTCGTTGAGTAGCTAGCTAGCGTTACAACAAACCCCGTCCCACCCCGGTGTTGAAACCATCCAAAAGATGACAGTGACATGTGAAATATATTGTGATAGGCACTGTGTTTTAGCTGCTGGCTAACGTTAGCTTGCTGGTTCACTAGCTAGCTAGCTAAATGATCATTTTTTTGTGAGAAAACAAGGAAATTCAATTATAAAGCAGGTTAAAAAAAATAGAAACAAGATTTTTGATCATTATTGGTGCTTATTTCTTGGAACTTAATCAGAAGTAAAGTAAGTAAAATTTATTTATAAAGCGCTTTTCACAGATAAAATCACAAAGTGCTGTACAAACAGAATAGATAGAACAAACAGTATAAAATGCATATACATATATCAAAAGAAAGGGACGCTAGTCAGAACCCATCAACCAAAAGCTTTCCTAAATAAGCAAGTTTTCAGATCCTTTTTAAAAGAGACAACAGAGTCAGCCAGACGCACGGACAGGGGCAGGGCGTTCCACAGTCTGGGAGCAACAGACTGAAAAGACCGGTCCCCTCGGGTCTTATAACGAGTCTTAGGGACCGCAAGCAAATTTTGGTCAGAGGACCGAAGAGTCCGGCTAGGGAAATACGGCTTCAAAAGGTCTCGGATATACTGTGGGGCCTGACCGTTTAAGGCCCTGAAAGTCAGCACTAAAATCTTAAAGTCGATCCTGAATTTTACAGGGAGCCAATGGAGAGCTGACAAGACTGGAGTGATATGAGACCTTCGAGGGGCACCTGTTAAAAGTCTAGCAGCAGAATTTTGAACAATTTGCAGTTTGCAAAAATAGCAGACACATTCAGACAGGTAAACACAGAGTTACAGTAGTCAAGCCTTGTTGATATGAAAGCGTGAATTATCATTTCCAGGTCCTTCTTTGACAACAATTTGCGAATTTTAGAGATGTTCCTAAGATGATAAAAGCAATTTCGGACGAGCTGTTTTGAGTGTCTCTCCAGAGACATGGCCTGGTCAAACATAACCCCCAGGTTTCTGAGGCTGGGTTTGACAGAGGGGCCCAGGGAGCCAAGGTGCTGTTTGATCAACGTGATCTTATGGTCTGGAGCAAAGATCAGCGTTTCAGTCTTGTTTGAATTTATCTGCAGATAGTTATTGGCAAGCCAGTCTTTGATGGAGGACACACACTTTAGGAACAGAGACAAACGATGAAACTCAGCATCATCAGGAACAATACAACTGGACATCGTCTGCATAGAAATGATATGATACATCCTTGAAACAACCAATAATTTGACCAAGTGGCAAAATGTACAGTAAAAACAAAATAGGACCCAAAACGGACCCTTGTGCCACTCCGCAGGACAAATTTGTTACATCAGACTGTACATTGTTTACAGCAACATTAAAGGTTCTGTCATGTATATAGGAAGAGAACCACTGAAGGACAGATCCTGATAGTCTCATCTCATTATGAAGCCGATTGATCAGTATACTGTGGTCCACAGTGTCAAAAGCAGAAGTCAAATCAAGTAGTACAAGTACAGTGTAGCGGCCAGAGTCTGCTGCCATCATCACATCACTAGAGACTTTGATAAGGGCTGTTTCAGTGGAGTGTAATTTTCGGAAACCAGACTGAAAAGTATCAAACAAGTCATGATGCTTCATAAAGGAGGTCAGCTGGCATGCCACGACCTTTTCCAAAATTTTGGAGATAAATGGAAGTTTTGATATGGGCCTGTAGTTTTTAGGTTCTGAAGGGTCAAGATTGGGCTTTTTAAGGATCGGGTTTACCACAGCATGTTTGAAGTAGGAACTGAGCCAGATCTAAGTGACAGATTAATTTTTTTTTTTTTTTCACACAGGGGCCGACAATATCAAACGTTTTCAACAATAGAGTTGTTGGGACAATGTCGGCGGGGCTCGAAGACGGTTTCATATTTCCTGTTATAGTCTTTACATCCTGTAGGCTGACAGGAGTGAAGGACGACCAAGATGACACAGGTGAAAACTCAGTAGAACAAACACTAATGAGTGGAGAATTAACACTGGCCCTAATGTCATGTACTTTGTTCACAAAGAATGACAAAAAGTTGTTACAGTCCTCTTGTGTGTACACTGGCACAAAAGGAGCTGAAGGTGCAGTAAGATTCTCAATGGTGTCAAACAAGACTTTTGGATTTTTCTTATTTCCTGACACAAGGTTAGAAAAATAAGATGAGCGAGCCTGCTTCATCAAATCATTCAGATCCAGCATCATGTCTTTTAAATGGAGTCTATGTACCTCTAATTTAGTGGCTTTCCACAGGCGCTCTGTCTTCCGACATTTTCTCCTAAAACTGCAGATGTTATCATTTATCCAAGGGAGGGCCTTTTTCTGTGACCCAGAAATCTTTTTAACAGGTGCTACCATATCCAAAACTGACAGACAGTGGTTGTTTAAACTTTCCACAAATGAATCAACATCATCACATTCAACAAAGGAGCCAAAAGTCAAAAGAGGCAGAGAAATCACTAGGTGTTCTCTCACTAATGATGCGTTTTTGTGTTAAGTTACACACAGTAGGCATTGTGGTAAGTGACAAATTAAAAGAAATACAGCAATGGTCACTAATTTGAAAATCGTCAACACTCAGATTATCAATGTTTAGGCCATAAGAGAAAACCAGATCTAACGTGTGGCCTTTTTTATGCGTGGGGCCGGAAACATGCTGTGCAAAATTGAAAGAATCCATAATAGTCAACAGATCAGCTGCAATCGAACAAGAGGGATCGTCAATATGCAGATTAAAGTCCCCAAGGACTAAAACGCGATCTAGTTTGATGATAGTCGTTAAAAACTCAGAGATCAGGTCGGCGGCACTCCGCACAGGCAATGACGCACGGACCGCGTCCCGATCGGACTCCCAGACCGGAACCAGCCTCAGGCACCGCTCACTCCCCGGAGCATTGGATCCGTTCGGCCCAGATGAAAATCCACGGGATCGCCACTTTCTCCTCCAGACTTGGACCCCGGCCCTGAATCCCCGCTTCCTCCTCTTGCCACGGCGTCGGGTAAGTAACAGGTATTTCGGCGATGATGCGTGGCACTCCAGTTTTGGCGGGAAAAACTCAGAAAATCTGTCCGAGGTAATACAGAAGTCCTGCATATGTGCCTTAATATTGAGCAACGCGGCCCGATCATACTGTATCATTGCAGATACATAACTGGTGGTTGATAGAGTTGACACAAGGAAAATCCCAAGGAAAATTACAAATATATGGGAGAGCAGAGAGGTGACCGATGCATAGCCAAACACAGGCGCCATCTTGTCTACCATCCTACGTCATCCAAAGCCGTCACACCAATGCAGCAAACATGTACACTCTGAGAGCACACTCTCTGATATGTCGAAGAACAGCCAGAACAGGTGAAAGTGCTTGAAATGTAACAATTTTGTAACTTTAGGTGGGAACAGCATGTGCAGAAAGACAACATAGTTTCATAGCGCCTACAATTAAATACACTCGGGTCCAGTAGACCCGAACACCTCATATGTAATCGTTATGGGGTGGGGGGTGTACCGTGTGCAGTCATTGAAAATAAGTTATTTTTTATGTTCTTCACAGAAAATGAGCCAAGGCCAATGAGTTGGAGTTAGAAGAAATAATAAATAGCATCATTTTGCTTTTAGCAAGGATTGAAAATGGGTCCCACAGACTTGAACAACACACAAGGGTTAATAACTTTCAAATTCTTACTAACCGACTATATGAAATTAGATAAAGGCTTCTACACTAGATGCCTGACAGTGCTATAGCTACATTTAAGGAAGATATTCCAACAGCATTTAATTCAATGCAGTGCCTTAATATAACAGAGGACTCTTATGTTAATTTATGTCCCTCCCAAATTGATAATTTTGTAGACGGTGCTGCAGCCTCGCTATGGACAACTTTAGACTCTGTTGCTTCTCTCAAAAAGAAGATGATGAAGCAAAGGAAACTAGTACCTTGATATAACTCCCAAACTCGCAAATTAAAACAAACCTCGCGAAAACTTGAAATCTCGTTTAGACTGGCAACAGTCTGAAAACGTATAGCAATCCCGGGATTACGGTGGCACCAAAATCATGGTTCCAGCTGTTTCCGTGGTTCTGCTGCAATTCCCTGCTATGCCGTGCTGCTCCCTGCTACGCTACTACAACCAATATTTCTAGTCACTGTTTCATTATCTATACTGTGATTGTTATTGCCATTGTTCATAACACCCCAACCACCACGTCAGACGCCACCTACCAAGAGCCTGGGTCTGTCCGAGGTTGTTTTTGTAAATTATAGTGTGGTCTAGACCTACTCTATCTGTAAAGTGTCTTGAGATAACGCCTGTTATGATTTGATACTATAAATAAAATTGAATTAAATGCTGAGGGGTAAATTTGTCATCTATACTTAATATTTTGTTTGTCTTGTGTTTTCTTTGATATCCCACCATGCTTGTGAACTGAGGCCATGCATTGCTATGTGTACAATTTTGGAGATACTGTGTTAGGAGGGGCATTGGGTAGGGCGGGGGGAATTCAAGTTTAAAAGAAAGTGTATTTATGTGATGATTGCATAATTGATAATAAAGACATGTTCTAAAAAAAAGAATTGTGAGATTTAAGTAAGAATAACTCAGAATTCTGACTATAAACTCAGAACTTAAAATACATTTTTCACATTGGCCCTAATCCTTTTCTGTACCAAAACACACAAAGGTGCGTTTTGTAGGGGCAGTGTGGGGAGGGGGGCATGTCCCCCTCACCGTTCAGACTGACTTGTGATATCCATTTTTAAACTTTCCGTTTTACTACCTTGCTAACATCTCTCTGAACAGTGTCCTATTACAGTCCTGCCACCAAATTACAGATGAGAGATCTGAGTTGATACACTCATCAGCTTCAGTTATTATTGCTATTATTATAGCTGGCTCACAGCAATTATGCTTAAGTACGACACGTTTGACCGTGGTTTACCTTACCGGCTACAAACATACTGCCTTAACCATCTAATTGGTGGAGTTTCAATGCTGAAAAACATTATGATTTACACTGACAAGGTGTAATCATAACTCTCCTAAACACATGGCAGAATTGAACATCAATCCAAGATAATCCAGTAAAGATATGTGAGCGCCTCAGTGAAGATGGAAATACTACATGATATATCATTAAGTATAAGTTTAGGTGTCATGTCCAATTAATTCTTATAACTGTTAGCACATTAATAATACAGGACTTTATGCAACTATTTAGAAAACATTTCTATTGCTTTTGTTAGAGTAGCAGTTTTTTGGAAAGCAACCAATTCCATATGTTATATGCTGCGTATTATATACTTATTACCACATATTTGCATATTTTAATGTATAGTGAGCCTCCTGACTTTATTGTGTCCCCTACTTCTAAAACATAGACACAAACAAGCTTGAACACAGTAGGTCATACACTTTAATTATACATTCAACTAACACAACTCGATCAACAGATTATTTTAATAAATAATCAGGAAAACCAAAAACAGACCAAAAAATGATTTGTGTACATCGACACGTTTATCGTTTTTTTAATCATTACAGAAGCAGTTGAACCAATAACCAAGTAGGCAGCAGCACGTTATACAAAGCAGAGGGGGTGGGCAGTTGATTCAAACACCAACAAGTCCAGATTACAAGGTGATTGGTTGATGAAAGGGGAGGAGAGAAGGGTCATAACTATGGGGTCCTAGTCCATGAACCCCCCATACCTCTTCTGTAGCTCACTGCCATTTTCCCAGGCTCGTTTCAACACCCCCCCACTCTTGCTGCTGTCCACCAGCCACTCAGGCCTGCCCACGCGCCTCATGAACCCTCCGTAGCGCTTCTTGAGCCCCCGGCCTAACACCGCCTCCAGCAAGTCGCCTTGCGCAGCCCCTCCTTCAGCACGACGCATGAAGCCTCCATACCTCTTTACCGCCTCACCTCCCTGACCATCCCCCTCACCACGGTGCTCAGCCGCTGCATTGAGAATCTTAAGGATCTCTAGGCGAACATTTTCTTCTTCATCCTGGTTTCCAGGATCTTCTAGCACCCCCTCTGGAGAGGAGGAGCGTCGAGACATGAAACCACCGTAGCGCTTCATAAAGCCGCCGTACTTCTTGGCCAGCTGGTGTTCCGGTAATGTTGTGTCCTCATCGTCACCTGTCATGGCGCCCACTACTTCCTGTTCCTGCTGTTGGCGGGGGTCAGCATTCAGAGGAATGTGGTTTTCTTCCTCCAATAGGAAGTCCTGGCACAGGCGTAGCTTCTGGCTGTCCAACCCACCATCGCACTCACGTGAGCATGTCTGAAAAAATCAGGTTAGCTAGTTACAACATGATGTCATGCTTCAATTGGAATATCAAAACCTGAATGGCAGCCGCGAACCAGGCTGCAATGTAATCATATAGGGCATAGGTGCATCGTCTATTTCGTCCACTAAAAATGCTGTTTGTTGCAAATGACAGACTCACATTATATATTGCGTATTAAAGTGTCTGACAACATTATGGAAAGGATCCCTACAAAGATATAGCCTACCCTTTTGTTAAAGAGTAAGATCCTTTTTGGTTTGACCAGAAACAGCTGAAATCGCCAAATTCATCAGACTCTATTTAAATAAACATAACTTTTTGTGTGTCTAGAGCCAGCATATTTTCACATGTAAATGGGAGAATTAAGGGTTTATTTCAACCAAACCAGAGTGGTGATTGTTTGAACAGTGGTTGCCCAATGACATTGCAGCTTGTTTTGCCACTGCTTACTGCAGTCTTACTTAATACTGGACCAATTTCAAAAAATGCTTGTTCCCATCAGTCACTTAGACACAAAAGCAGGAAGATATGGTCCAGGTTAAAAAAGAAACCAAAGCTACCCTTTAACGGCACCGTAGTTCTGTAGAAAATACATTTATTTGCTTTCTTTCTGGGAATGAGATGAATGTCAATCCTATGTGTCATATGCATGTTGAGTACAGAGCTGGAGTCAAAACATATTTACTATATATATTATAATATATATCACAAATCACTTGCAAATGATTTTGTTCAATTTAATTTGAAGATTTGTTATCACTGACGATTTATTGTAAGGACTGATCAGGGCTCAGGGCATGTTCAGAGCGGGTTGTGCGGTGGTGGGAGTGTCACTTAAATGGCTTTAAACTTAAACTCCCCAAGGTAGCACAAGTAGACTTTATATTTCGCAATTACTGTTTCCATCATATCGTTTTTAGAGCTCAACATTTCCGACCACCCATGAAGGCAGCTTCATTTCACAAAGAGAGTAAAAACAGAGACGAGCAAATGTACTTTGTTGTTGCATGAAACATTCAGCTGTTATACAAACTCCCGTGCAATTCAGTACTTGTGTTTTGTTTTTTACCCTCATAGTGTTTTGTGGCAGCGATAGAGGCAGTGATGTTTCCTGATTCCTATATGGGACTCTCACACCGCCTTAAAATGGACTGCCAGGTCTGATTGCTGGTTACAGGACTGGCCAACCCCAACTTGACGTTGGGTTGCAATTCTCCATAAGTTGAATCTGTCGCAACTATTTTACAGTATTAAAGCAAAAACAAAACAAAAAACAAATAGCTAAATCTAGAGATGCCCCAATCACGTTTTTAGCCTGCGATACCGTGGTTTCTACGGCGTTAAAGTGAGCATCGTGCGGTGATGACAGTTAGGAATAGGCACCAAAACGACTAGTTATTGTTGCTTGTGTTACTATATGACATTGTCAGCCTTTTTTTCTCACTCTCCGCTGTGAGCTTAAACACTCCATGCTCCGCTGGGTGACAACTCTGCAACTATTGTTTTGCTTGTAGTACCGTGAGTGCGCCAGAGCAACCACGTGCAGCTGCTGGCCAATAAGGTGGATGGGATATGGCCGCTGGAGGACTTCACCTCACATGAACCGGCAGAGCCATGACCGAACCCGGCCCGAGCCCGACAGGCATTAAGAGTTTTATGTCCAAGCCGGACCCAAGTCCGACATTTTTTTCTCATATTAATGACACATGTACGTTTTGTTTGTGTGGAAGGCCCACTTTTATTAAGCAACTGTAGGAAGGTTCGGAAATGTCAATGAGTCAATGTCATTGAGCACATTAAGCACATGGGGCAACAAGCGCACGTTAATAAGCTGTTAAAATGTTCAGTGTGTTAACCTTTCCTGCTTGCTTCGTTTCCGATTGTGATCAGAAAACCAGGGGAGACTCGTTACCTCCAGGGACGATGTTATAAAATGAATAACTGTGCTCCGGTCGCATCTACATGTCTGCTTCCTCTTTCTCTATCCCTCTTCTGCCCACCTTCCACACACACGCACATGAGCTCTCTTAAAGGAGCCGCAGCACCATTTTACAACAAATGCCTTTTCGCGCTGATGTGACCGAGCCCGACCTGAACCCGACCATAATTTCTAAATATCTGTCCGAACCCGTCGGGTACCGTCGCGCTCAGTTCGGGTATCCATGCCTTAGTGTAATAGTTCATGTTTGGCTAGAAGAGATTAATGCCGAGCATCCGATCGCACGCTTTTTAATCGGGGCATACCTAGTTAAATCCCAAAATCGAACACCTACCCAACAAACAAATATCCGAATAGTCAAATATTCAGATCCAGCCCTACTGCATAGCTTTCTGATTTATCTACAATTCCACTATAACACAGGCTGCATACTGTGAAAATATAGTAAGCCTAAAACTGACATATGTGATGACAAATATCAAGTATTGCCTCACATCTTATTGCTTGTGTCCTTTTGTTTTCCTAAAAGGTCAGTGGTCCCTGTCCCAGTTGGTAGTGTATCCCACCACACAGAAGCTTTTGGCATATTTCTGTTTTTTGCTAGCAGACGGAGTTAACAGGAAGGCACTTTTCACGTAATACAAAGTAAATGAAGAGCAATTTTTTAAGATAGTTTTGAAGTTTATAATGCCAAACAACTTCCTTCCTTTTATTCTGAATGTATCAATGAATTTAGAAAAAAAAGCTTTTTTAAAGATGTCCTCTTGGGCTTTAGGAAATTGTGATGTGCAATGTTTTGTTATTTTCTGACATTTTATTGACCAATTCACAATGAAATACCATTTTACAAATGTATTATATGAGAACATGGGAATTTAACGCATTTCAGGTTGCATAAAATTGATTCAGAGTCCATCTAGATTTTTCACTGACACAGCTTCTTTTAAACATCCATCCATCACTGTTGTTTTTTTCCCCCACTCTAGTCATCAATGAAACCATGACGATAAAGCTTGATGAATTTTTACTGAAATTAAAATGGAGACCGAAACACACAGAGAGTTCTGCCATCTATCTTATGTGCACTCAAAGATTGTGTTCAGATTAGTGATAGTCAGTCGGCCGATGCCTATGCTCTTAATGCCAATTAACAAAAACTGTCTGCAGCCAGTCTTGTTAGTAAGGCTGCTGTAGAAGGAAGTTAGCGCTCTCCCTTTGGTCCATTTCTCCATTTTACGGACATACTTCAGCCTTCAACCAGCTAAACTAGCTCACAGGGCTCGAAAGACTATTGTGTGGGCGTCCTCAGCCCTTACTTCTCCTGATGAGTAAAACATTTATCAGATTTGTCATATGGGATGATGGTGGGACGGTAAGCAAGTGTAACTGTAAAGCTTTTTAGGAGATGTCCACACGACAAAGGAACGTTTGAAAATGTCCTTTTTCCTTTTCAAAACTATGCTGCGAGTTACAGCCTACAACTAAACAGACTAAACCAATAACAGCATTAAATAAATGTTAATTTAAGTTTGTAAGTTTATTATATGTGTCTCATTTGTTATTATTACATTGTAGTATTTTGTCAGATTCAGAAAAACAACATATTGACATTATTCATGGGCCTTCGGCTGCCCTGCCCTACAAATATCAGCATCAGCCAACATATCAGGCGACCACTTGTTTAGATAGAGAAGAACAGACAAAGACTACACAAAAGAAAGAGAGTCGTGAGGGAGAGGTGACAACAGTCAACAGATGCTTTGGGAGAACACAACAGCCTGTTTATTCTCACTTATTCAGTTAACTTAGAAAAACACAATTTCTCTTTTCAAACCATCTGTCCCAGGCTGTTTCTCACTCATTGACACAGGATCCTATTCATCTAATGGACGCCTTTCCTATTAAAGCTGTGTGACTCCCTCACCACCACCCACTTATCCCAGTCATCCTTTAACTATGTGAGTTCATATAACCCCAGTGGCAGGAGTACAATCAGACTAAAGGCATCTACTGAGCCCTGGGGGCTGCACACTGCCAGGAAAACCTGTTTCCAACCTCATATGTGCCATTGGATTTCATTTATTTGATGGCATTAAGGAGGGATTCTTGCTGAGCTTTCAGCACCGCAGGCTTATGAAGACAGAATTAATGAACTAGAAAATTGAATTGAGGACATATTGCCACCTGAGGGGCTGGGAGAGTGGAGGGCAGCAACACCCTCTAGTGGCCATAATAGGGAGTATACAACAAATAATTACGGTATTGTGTGAAGAAGAATAGAGACAGAAAAGACCAAATATGGATTGATTTCAAAGCTAAATAAAAAAAAAAATTATTATGACGTATGACATATTTACATTTCTCTTATTACAGCTCATATTACAGTAATTATACCCAAATAGGAGATAAAATAAGAGATTGTTCAATGTAAAAATGTGAAGTTGTTTAGATTTGTAGTTTTTTTTTTTACCGGCTCATTTAATGTCTTTACATCAATAAAGCAAATATCTCGATATCGCAGCAGTAGAAAGGAGCGCGTTAGCCGAGTCAGACATATGGGAAATGTTATGGAAGTCATGAAATCCACACAGTGGAAATGTACATGTCACACACTCAACTGATACAATTATACTAATGTGACTTTATGAGGAGGAGAAACCGGACTGCTGATTGTTACTCACACTGCATTACTTTACTTCTGTAGTTTATTTATCATCAAATTTACCAAGGGTGAGACATTAGACCGTACACATTTCAATATATTAATTATTATTCGTCTGGAAGTGTGTTCTAAATATAAATAAACGTTATAGTAATAATAAAATAATATGGTGGTGACATTACCAAGGAGGAGAAACCAGACTGCTGTCCCAGCAGACGGTACACACACAGTGCACACTCCTTCCCGCACTCTGTTCCAACCACCAGCGACACACACGTGCCCAGCAGCAACATCCACATGCAGCTGCTGTGTGCAGGGGTAGCCATGGACTAATGTCAGAAAAGGACAGAAAAGTTCAAACTTGTCAGACTGTCAGACAGACATCGTTCTCCAAGAACAAGTCAGATTCAGGTCAACAGGTCATTTAGCAATTTATATTACTATTACTGCAACTATTGCAATTATTGTTAGCCTACTACAAATTCTGCTTCTGCCACTGCAGCCTGCTGCTGTGTAAAGTCCATCATTTGAACACATTTGTAAATCTGTAGTGTATTTGCCTGACATGGATGCTGTTCAGACTGTGACTTATTAGTCTTAGTGACAGCATAGTAGTAGTAACTGTAGTAGAAGGCTAATTATATTAGCGGTTGTCTCCTGTAGCCTAAATGAAGAAGTTCGTTTCTTACCTGTTATTTTTAAGATACTTTAGCTGGTCTCTGCTTTCCCTCGGGGTAGCGGCGGAGTGGGAAACTGTTGAAAGGCGCGAGCCTATGGACACAATGTAGCCTATGTACCTGCGGCTCGTTATGTTGCTCTGTGTTGTCCAATCAGATACGCACAGCCGTTCTCTCCTCTCTCCCTCACTAGCTGCGCTCTGACTTCGGTCAGTTTTCCGTGACACAAACTGTAAAGTACCGGACCGCCGGTAAGAAGAACAGCCGTTAAACTCTTGTGGAGACAGTTCAAAGAGCTCGGCGAAGTGCTGCGGCTGGTGGCTCTGCGGCTTGTTAAAGCAGTTTGAGTGGCTTACGTCACCGGGGATAATGGGGAGTGGGTGGAGGGGTTAATGAGAGATGTGACGTGACAACCGCCCGCACCCCCTCCCCTCTTCACCATACGCACACACCTATTTTCTTTCACACATCGCCTCTATCAAGTCATCTGTTTTATTGCTTCCCAGGGAGTCTGGGACGTAGATAATAAACGGCAGTCTACCACGCAGGTTCTGTGTGGGAGTAATATTTCATGTTAGCATTTATGTCTTTAGGTGTGTGTGTGGCTGGGTGGGAGGGAGGGAGATAGAGAGCGAGAGAGAGAGAGAGAGAGACGAAGATGAGTTAACACAAGCTCCCTGGTGTGGTTGGGCCAGCACAAACAGCTCTGCAGGGTTTGGGCTGATATGACATGTCGCTTCATGGATCACCTTTTTATTAAAAATCCTTTATGCATGAATCCTGATCACAGCTTTTCATTATGTTTTATTATTCAGATTTTCTGTTTGATGTCTGTTTGGAGATTGAAAAGTCATTGATGTGCTACATATAATTTCACTCCTCAGTCTGTAAAAGCAGCAGTGAAACTGACCTATTGTCATGTATAGCATATTTTTCAGGGAGCTTTTACAAGCCTGTGACATGATTGGAATGACAGGAAATGTGCCCAAGAGGGTAAATAACCCAAACATATTTTCAAACATCATATGGTCATTAAAGGTATAGTGGAGGATTTTCTTTTTCCGGGTGGATCATCAAGACTATTGGTCCTCCTAGTTGTCAATCATTCTGCTGATATGTTTACGTAAGGCCGTCGTACGTGCTCGTCCCTAGGTAGTTTAAGCTTTCTGCGGCCTCTGGTCTCACCTTCTTCCCGCTCTCGGCTGGTGCTGGCTCTTGCGCCGCCCCCCCCCCCCCCCCCCCCCCCGACCTCGTCTCCCTCGGATCTGGCCCACAATCGGATCTTGGTCGGGATCCGATTGTTGGGGTGAACAGGGAACGGGCTCGTAGTCAATATCAGATCCCACAAGACTCTCTTCTTGAAAGCTCTGAACGCACCAGCAATAGCAAAAAAAAAAAAAACTTAGATGCTAGACGATAGCTTGTTTGTTGGCCTGTAGCATGCTAAAGTTAGCTATAGAGATGCTTGTCGTAAATAGATTTTCGCTATAAGACAAAGCGATTTCTCATGTTTTTCCACACTCTCCAGCACATTGCCTCTACTTTACCCAGTGTGTTGGCTCTCTATTATCACAAATATATGGCCATTTGACTCCGTGTGGTCAGTACATTGTACAAATGTTTGAACAGGCAAACCTGTTTGGCCAGTCTTCCCAGCCGACCAAGTTGAAATGGAAAGCGTAGTGCGCGCCTACAAAACTTTAGAGGTGCACAACCAAGGGCTGCAACACATTTTGGAGCCTTTGTGAGCCCTCGTGCTGGCCGGAGCACTCATCGATGTAAAATAATACCTGAATATCGGATTCCAAAATGGTGCCTATTCAGTTCAAAGTGCTCATCTGGCGCATACGTATAAGTTTCAAAGCTTTCAGGTTTATTTCCGTGACATGCGGCCCACTGAATATTCGCAGTAGTCAGGGCCGTAGCCAGGGTTAAGAAGTGAGTGAGGTCGCGCGCGAGTAAAATTCATACCAACATGACACCCACAAACACAAATCATGGGTGGCGACATTACTCTACACAAATGCATTTCATTTCCGCCGGAAGTGATTTGCGCAGCGTCTGCCGGTGTAAACACAGCGATGTCGGTGCTAGCAGTGCTAGCTTGGGAATACGGTTCTACTACTTTGACTGGATATGGCGTTACTCTCCCCCACCCGAATTCAGTGCAGAACTGGGAGGATAACATGACGATGTGGCCCAGCATCGCGTACAGCAAGATTTGCGCCTACTTCGTGCAATCCACGGCAATAGATGGAAAAGCAATGGACTATCTGAAAGCCTCCGAGGCATATCAATATCTGCACAGCAACAAAGTCGGTTGTGTCATGTCATACAAACATGATCGTTTTGGTTATCTGAAAGCAAATGTAGAGCCCAGCCAGTGTTTGAAGAATGCGTGGCATAATGCTTGGGTGCTGGTAACTGAAGCTGGAGAAGACAAAACTGCGGGATGTATGTGTGTTGCTGGACCAGGGAGATCTTGTTCCCACTCAGCTGCGATCCTGTGGAAGGTAACTAGATTATTTGACCGTTGTAGCTTAGGCCTATCTCTTTATTATTATTGTTATTATTAATTAATACTGTTCAGTCAGATCCTTGATTCCGAGTCGGTATCAGGCTTGCGTAAAAAATGGAGCGCATGTGCATTGCCTCTTCATAGCTGGTTTGTGGTCGTAGCACTATCTAACCACTCGTTCTGGTGCTTTTTCGAGCGTTTGCAACCAACTACCGCACACGTCATTCCCGAACCACTTTTCTTCATGTTGTAATTGTTATATCCTCTTTGTCACTGCGATATCAGTGCTTTGTCGGCACAACGGAGCTAGCTAGCAAAACAAACCCGCCCGCCAGAACGGAAGTGGATTGCATCGACAGGAGGAATTAGGAAGTAGAGCGGAAACGGCTCAAAAACTTGTGTATACACTACACACAAATTAATTATTCAGAGGGACATGTTGGCAAAAATACTTGTATTAAAGGTCCCAGGGCATGAAAATTTCACTTTATGAGGTTTTTTAACATTAATATGAGTTCCCTCAGCCTGCCTATGGTCCCCAATTGGCTTGAAATGGTGATAGGTATGAACCGAGCCCTGGGTATCCTGCTCTGCCTTTGAGAAAAAGTAAGCTCAGATGAGCCGTTCTGGAATCTCCTCTTTATGAGGTCATAAGGAGGAAGGTTACCTCCCCTTTCTCTGCTTTGCCCGCCCAGAGAATTTGGCCAACCCATGAGAGAGAGACATCATGGCTTTCAAACGAGCAAAGTGGCAGTTGGTCAAGGCCACACCCCCACCCTCCACCTTGCCCCCCCCCCCTCTCTCCTCCTCAAAAGCTACAGACACAGAAATGGCACGTCCTAAGGAAAGCTCATTGTGGGACTGGCTCTAGTGGCTGTAATTCTGCACCAAGGCAGAATTTTGGGAAAGAGACTTCATATAGTATTAGGGGACCACTAAGGTCTATATAAAAGCATCCAAAGAGCACCATGTCATGGGACCTTTAAGGTGCACAATTTGTCACAATCAGTGGTAGAAAATGATTAGGTACAAGAGATAGGGAATTAAACCTGAGCTTAAACAGAGATCTCAATGATGGGGCTTTCCCAGACAAAAGAATTGTGGCCTACAGGCAACTGTAGAGCCGGATCTACCTCTGAGACAAAAGAAGCACATGTGGCCTAACACGTGGCCTCAAACAAAGAAAAGGCAAAGGGGACGTCTCAGAATGGCTGGAAGCCAAGAACACTCTGAGTTCCGATTGGCTTATGGGACCCTAAACGCACCAGGGGTCCATGTCCGGTGAGTGGGGGAATAATGCTGCGTTCCACACACAATTTTTAGTAAGTTCCGACTTCAAGTCATGACTCATGACTTGGTAGCGTTCCAGGCAAAGTCACCACAAACCCTTCTAGCTAGCGTTAGCTAGCGGCAACCTAACATTAACGTTAGCTAGCGCTAGCTGATACTAGCGTTTTTTAGTTGCGGACATATTTTGGGCTTCATAACCTGTAGTAGTACACAATCGTATGCGTAGTGTTTTGATTGTGTGGAATTACTTTATGTTGCCTATTTATGTCTATTTATTTCTATTTCTCACTGTTAATCACCGGCGTCTGTACAGCATCAACAGGGGTCACCATTGTTGTTTGTGTGTGTGACGTCAAAAACTGTAACTGGGAGTACAACGATCTGCTAAGAGTTCACGAGCAGTAACCCAGATAGCAGCCACTTTTGGCACTAACGGCTCAGTTACAGCAATGGCAAACGTCGAGTCGCCAAAATTTAAGGAGCCGGGCCCGACCTAGGTTGCGCCAACTGTCAGGTGGGCCAGACGTGGCCTAAATGTAATGAGCCAGCTCCGACCAGGGTTACGGTGAGTGTCATTGTGGGCCAGACGTGGCCCAAATGTAAGGAGCCTGTTTTGACCTGTTGTTTGGGTCACATGTGCTTCCAATGTAAAGAGCAGGGTTACAACAAGGGCTGTGTGAGCCAGAGCAAATTTTATGGATGACAGGTATGCTGGCCTGTCTTGTAGAGCATATAGCCTTAATATGATACACTGGGCAAGAGTTATGTCGAAGTACATAGTGATGTTATGAGGCAAATAAATCTAGGATATTTATTTGATTATTGATTATTTTATCACCAATTGAAGAACCTCTATATTTAGGGAATGGTTCTTCAAGCATTTTTATATGGTTCTTTCAAGTACTAAAGGTTCATGGCCAAAAAGCATGAAGTTAGGGCAGTAACAAACAATTATTTTCATTACTGATTAATCTGCAGATTTTCTCGATTGTTTGGTCTGCATAAAATATTAGAAAGCAGTGAAAAATTGCCAGCACAGTTTCCCAAATCACGTGTTTGGCGTGGTTGGTTTACTGCAGTGGTTAAAGTACTCAGAGCTTAGTGAGTAATAGGACTTGAAATACTTGGTAAATTACCTACATTCAAAATGTTAAGTAAAAGTACAAAAATTATTGATGGATTAATGTAAATGTCACTTAAATTTTGCAGCTGAAAAAGGTGGGTGTAATTGTATTTACTTGTAACTAAAGATACCAAATAAATGTAGTGGAGTATAAAAAAAGAATTACACAAGAAGTAGGCCTATACTGTACAGTCATTGAGTAAATGTTTTGAGGTAAAGGTCAAGTTAGTTTGTGTTCTTTTTCCTCTCATCAATACTTCAGACGCACACACACGCACGCGCACGCGCGCGCACGCACACACACACACACACACACACACGAGTCATGATATGGGATGGGGAAGAGTATAAAACGTGATAGGATATGTGTTGCGAATATATACCAGCAAAGGACTATGGCGGGCGGAGACAGAAACACATTGATGAGTGCGCTCTATCTGGTACTGACATTTAACTTAATTAACGTTATTTCAAAGGAGTCGTTAATAGAGACATTTGAAGGCTGTATCGTTATCTTCTATGTCTGTTTGCACATTAAAATTTGCATTGTCTAATAAGTTATCAGTTTTCTTTTTTATTAAGATATATCGGAGTCATCGTAGGCTATGCTACATTGGCTGGCTAGCTAGCTAGGTTAATGCTAGTTAGCACGCTAAAACGTAGCTAATGTTGATTTAGCTCGGTTTAAGGAGAGATTTATGAATAAAACGTTACTAACGATAGATAATCCACTGACCGGTAGTAATTTACGGACATTCCAAATGGTAAATTATTTTTGGATATTTTAATTTAGAAGTGTAAAAAATGGCCGGCAAAAGCTTTTTTCACCGGCAACTGTCACCATCCTCAGCCTATAACGTTACATTAAGTTATGTCTGTATTAAAAGACGAATACTGCCATCTTGCTTGCTGAAAAGTGAACATGCAGAAAAAGGCGGAAAATTTGTCTTCAGCTATCATGTAGCCTATTTTGAATGCTCACGTTTCCATGTTGCATGTGTTTTTAATTGTTTGTGTAACGTTACTAAAAGTTATGTATTAAGTATCAAGTATTAAGTGTAGTTCCTTTTAAATAAAAAATGCAAAATGTAATGCTGACAAAGACAGGCGGACACATCGGTTACGGCCCGGGGCTGTGGTGTACGCTCTGATTTATACACAACTCCCTGGAAGTTATCTCTGTCATTTTATTTTTAACGATGAATATACAGAACAAATTTATTACACATATTTTTACAGAGGGAATTTTGGACAGCCAAGAATAAAATCAGGCTTTTGAATGATATATGAACTAATAATGTAAAAACCTTCAGAATATAAAGAGGAAGGAAACTGGAAAGTTTGGTGTAACGCTATGTAAGTTCCATATATTACAGGTGAATAGTGTAATACATTTTAACAAAATGACACTTCCTCCCTTTTACTGACTTTAAGACAATTATTTTTCTGTATTATAATTTTTCTGAAATATTTCTGTTTAAATGCAAACAAGGCTTTATCTAACGCTAACTTTTGGGCAAATAGACAAAGTAGGGTAAAATAAACTGCATGTGCATCTGTTTTTTTGTAATAGTCTGAAAGAAGACAAGCTATGGAAGAAAAACAGCCCTCAGCCTCTTCAGCTGTTTTCTGTTGGTTTACCCGTTTTATTTTGAAGTCTCTCTGTTCCCTTATGTGTTGTCTTCTTTTACATCCTGTCTTTTGATTTTCCCGCTTTCGTGAGGTGTATTTCCGTGTTCCTGGATTTCTCTGTGTTTTTGTTCTCCTGGATTTTTACCCGTTTCCCTCCGGGTTCCTGTTTCTTTTGGATCATTGACTCCTGCTTACACATTTGTAAGTCTCAGTGTTCTGATTAAATTATTATTATTTCTACTGCTGCATCTCCTCGCATCTTTGCATTTGGGTCCTAGCCTACAGATGACAGATGGCATCCAAAAGTAAGTGTGACTTTCCAAATGATTTATTGTGAAGTGGTTATGACACATACCTGATGTGAACTCAAAGCTTATGTTTCTGCAGATATGCAACCCACCTCCAGTCCGTAGGCAAGACCATCACAACGGCAAATTTTTCTACCTGAGGAACATACAGCAGTTCCTCAAATATTTTCAGGAAACTCCGGCATTTCTGAGGCAATTGAGGTATTTAGGGAACAGTTGTAAATTGTAGCCACAGAACTTGTGGTTACATTCTAAACTGTTTGATAGCTGCTGGTTCAGTAATATCCTAGTGTTTCTAAAGACCAGTGTTTGGGAGCAAGAAACTGCATTTAACTAGTTACGTGTAATTACAATTACATTTAGATGCTAGAGTCACTGAGGAAAAATATAATTAATTTAGAGTTACTTATCCAATATTGGTGATTACAATGGGGTTACATCTGAAATATTCTTTTCGATTAAAAAGCTTATATGTAGCTTTATGTAGATATTGCATTGCCTTTTTATAAGTCTGACTATGTTGGTACTAAGGTTTAAACTGCCTGGTTTAAATTCACTGTTATTCAGCTATATAGCCCAGTTTGAAACATGTTAGAATACTAATCAAAATGTAATCCGATGTAATAACTTTTAATACTTTGATAATGTATTTAAAATTGTTACATTTTAAACTGGGTAACTGCAGTCTGTTACATTTCAGTATTATAAACTACCTCAGTAACAACCTTTGCTGGTCTGCAAGTTTGTCAGCAGGATTACTGACACAAACTGCACCAGAGTTGTTGGGCTAGGTATGTTGGTAATGCAAAACTAGTGGTTTAAGGTAAAGCTGTGGTATATTTCCTCTGGCCACAACATGCCAGATATATGGTGATGTAGGGTAAACTTATGGTATGGCCCTGATCTGGTACACGTCTGGCCCATTGAGATGCCTGACATCTGACCCATTTAAGGTGAAGCTGTGGTAAATTCCTCTGGCCACGATTTGGCCCATACCTGATCCACAACACACCAGACATATGGCCCATATAAGGTGGACATGTGTCCGAGTTTTGGCAGCCACACTCTGAGTCAATGCCTTCATTCAAGGCCAAATGTTGGCCATATGAGAATTGCATATGTGGGCCACATTTGGGCCAAATATCTGCCGTTCCAGGGCACTTTCACAGGTAGAAGGTTGTGAAAACACGAGTTACAGGTTGCCTGGAACGCAGCATAAATACTCTGAGCACACATTTCTCTCTGTCTTCCGCTGCAGCTAACGCTGCTACAAGTTGCCCTCCTCTGTGTTCCATCGCAACGTGAGTTGCAAAACGGATGACGTTTGCTTTAAATAGCTCCATTTTCCGGACAAAGTGGACTATTGGATCCTGTGAAACACACCTCGTGTTTTCACCTCTGCAGAAGAGAAAATAACGTTTCTCTAGGAAGAATCGGACAACACAGACGCTTTTCTTTTTCTTCAAAGTCGACTAACTTGGTCTCCACTGCCTTTGGAGAATCAGGGTTTTCCGTGCATTGCTGACGAGCGAACGGACCCGTTTGTTATCGTGGAAAATCTATGGACAAAAACGAACGACAACACACAAGTAAGGAGGCTTAAGGTTTCTGGGCAGAGAAATAGGTGTGTTTCTTAAAGGTCCCATGACATGGTGCTCTTTGGATGCTTTTATATAGACCTTAGTGGTCACTAAGTGGTGATGTCTCTTTCCCGAAATTCAGCCTTGGTGTAGAATTACAGCCACTAGAGCCAGTCCCACAATGAGCTTTCCTCAGGACGTGCCATTTCTGTGTCTGTAGCTATTGAGGAGGAGAGGGGGGGGGGGCAAGGTGGAGGGTGGGGGTGTGACCTTGACCAACTGCCACTTTGCTCGTTTGAGAGCCATGATGTCTCTCTCTCATGGGTTGGCCAAATTCTCTGGGCGGTGTTACCGCTTGGCTCAACACGCCCCCTTAACTCGAAATCTGTGACAGTTTTATTATTGGTATTTTTAGCCCAATAACCGCTGTTTTAATCAACATTATTCACGAGATCTTATGGTTTATATGCATTTCTTTTAATGTTATTTCGGTCTATTTCGGCCAGGGAAGCTGGGTTTCTTTGTTGTTTATTGATATTTTTTAAACTATAACGCTAGATCTATCAACATTTATTTAGATGTTATGATATTCATTTCTTTATTTTAATAATAATATTTCGGTCTTATTACCGGTGAAATATTACAGTAGCCTACGCTGTCATACAGAACATTACGATATGATCCGAGCTAGACCCAGCTAGACGCATTCAAAGCCCATATCCCACAATGCAATGCGGGCATTCATTCACAAAATTGGACAGCGATCAGCGGGTCTTTAACTCCAGTATTACTTCAATGTTCATATATATAATCAGTGGTTTTATCACCAACAACAACACTTAGCTCAGTTTTGTTCCAGTAAGTTATGCACCGTAATAACGTTTTCAAAAATCAGCTGAAGACTCAGGAAGTGACGTAGTACGTGCCGCTCGGCAGATAAGAAGATACAAAAATACATAATATGCGTAATATTGATGTTTTTGTCTAACATTGTATTTGAGGATTTAAACAATGAAGATAATAATAATAAAATACAGTTTCATGTATTTGTCTCATGTATTGTCTGCTCGGTCGGCCGGCGGCAATCTGAAATGGAATGAAGCCCATTCACGGCAGACAGCAGAAACCACAGGTATCGAACATAGGCAGCTCCA
This sequence comes from Gymnocephalus cernua, assembly GCA_023631565.1. Classification (NCBI taxonomy): domain Eukaryota; kingdom Metazoa; phylum Chordata; class Actinopteri; order Perciformes; family Percidae; genus Gymnocephalus; species Gymnocephalus cernua. Next base: position 10,267,687 of record CM042436.1, read on the forward strand.
GTCTCTTATGGGAGTTGTAGTTTTAAAGTATATTTCTCATAATAAGAAGTTAAAAGTGTATCATTTTGGATGCCCCCTGGGTTTTTTTGGGATGGGGAACACACTGGTGTCATCAGATTTTAAAAATTGAATCGTTAAATAGGTGAAAATAGCTTATTACCATATTTGACAGTGCTTACAGTGCTTACACATTGGTGACCATATCTACATGACAGCTGAGGTCCAGAGCTTTCTATAACAGCTGGTCCCATGTTTGTAGCACCTTCTGTTGCTAAGCCTTCAAACATGGACTAGGTTCAAGGTTCAGAGGTCAATATTTCAGAGTAGGAGTAATGGATCCTCTTCAGACTGACATATGTTACTGTGGCGGTTGAGACCTTTCCAACAATATGTTTGATATAGTCCTACGACAACATTTTAATTTTCACATATCATGGATATGCAGGTGATACGTTATTGTCCCCAGAGTGATATCTGCCTTGAGTTCAAATGCTTCACACATAACACTTGACATATTGTTTTATCATACAGCTGACATATACTTACAATAAAAAAACATAAACAAAGTGATACGTAGTCAGACTGAAGCACATCACACAGCAACAATCTATTGATCATCTTGCACAAACAGTGCAGAGTAACACACAACCATTAGCATCATATCATGAAGCTATTGCACAACCAGCCTCAAGCAACATTATTTAAAGTTGTAATTGAGGTAGTTCCGAATAGGCCTATAGTTTAGAAATGTTACGTTTACATTGGGGTAACCATATCTTCTGCTTGAGTATAAGAACTCATACTTGGCATGGAGAATAAAGATAGATCAGGTCATATTCTCTGTACTTGCCTGGAGAGACTGGTTTCTATTCCTCTCCACAACCTTCATGACAGTCATATATAACATAAACCCTCTGATTCACCGTGAATGTCTGCTCTAAATGATGAAAACACACTTTGAACACCAGCCAGGTGTTGTCCATATGAACACCAAGGTGCCTATAGGAGCAGAGCCCATTGATTGGTTCATCAATATATATATATATATATATATATATATATATATATATATATATATATATATATATATTGAAGCAATAGGCCTACTGTCGTTAAAGACCAGCTGATCGCTTTTTCGATTCTGTGAATGAATGGCCGCATTGCATTGTGGGATATCAGCTTTGAATGAGTCTAGCTCGGATCATATCGTAATGTTCTGTATTACAGCATACTGTAATATTTCACCGGTTATAAGACCGAAATAATATTGTTAAAATAAAGAAATGAATACCATGATAACATCTAAATAAATGTTGATAGATGTAGCGTTATAGTTTCAAAAATATCAATAAACAACAAAGAAACCCAGCTTCCCTGGCCGAAATAGACCGAAATAATAACATTAAAAGAAATGCATATCAACCATGATAAGATCTCGTGAATAATGTTGATTAAAACAGCGGTTATTGGGCTAAAAATACCAATAATAAAACGGTCACAGATGTCGAGTTAAGGGGGGGTGTTTTTTCTTTCGTCGATATCTGACGGTGAGGGATTAACATGACTGTCTATCTGACGGACCCCCTCGTCAGAAAATAACGCAAGGGGTACCTCCCTGGCGTTGAAACTTAATGCCACGGGTCCTTGGCCATGCGTCAGACATTTGACGAGTTGGGAGTGAGCCTGTGTTGTCGGAGTGGATGAGAGAGAGAGAGGGTATGAGAGGACGGGAGAACAATGCCACCTGAAGATAAAGAAACTGGCAGCAGTATACAAAGGTGCGCAACGCTGTGGGAAAAGGTGATACGTTGTCAAATGCAAAGGACAAATGTCCTTTTTATGACGAGCTGGATAGCATTCTGAGCACTCGCCCAACAAGCTCACCCATTAAGGTGGTGGAGTCCTCCCCATAGAGCTTGAACTTCAAGTGCATCTACTGATGAGCCCAGTGCCACAGAAAACTCTTCTGAAATTGGTGAGTAGCCTATCGTTTCCTAACTACTACTCGAGCGTAGCCACGTTTTTGCCTGTGCTTCTCATTTCTAGTGTCATATTCCAAAGATATTTTTTAGCATGCCTTATTGTTTCAACAGAGTACAGCATAGGTTATGCTCTCCAAAACACTAGCATAACCTACAGTGGTAGAAATGAGGGTATAATATATAATGAAATGTTGAAACAATTAATTAACTATTTATCATGATGCCTTGTATCCTGCTGTCGATAGCGCCAGTAGTAGGCAATAGGCTATCACAAGTGTGCATACCTTTTTAATTCAACATAACTCTATTTCATTTTACAGGAGAAAATGCCGCTCCCAGCAACGAAGAGGAAGCTGGGACAAGCACTGCAGCTCCATACCGTAGCAGAAAGAGGAGGATGAAGGATACTGGTTGGAATTCAGGAGTACAAGAGGTTGCAGGATGAGTTCAACAACGCAGAAGACAGAAGACAGGAGAGGGAAAATGCCACTCTGGAAAAGTGGATGAAAATGCAGCAGGAGACTGAGGAGAGGCGCTTCAGGATGCTGCAGGAGTATGAAGCCACAAATATTGTGTTCATGAACTTGATGCAGACCTTAATGAAAAGCATGACTCATCAAAGCCAAGCAACACACCATGTAGCATCCTAACACCTACCTAACAAAGATAAGGGAAACTCTGGGTTTTCTGTTTCAGAAAGAGAGGTAACTTAACTTCAGAGTCAGTTACTATGGTAACTGACCCTGTGAACCTAACCTGGTCGGGAGCAGGTTTTCTTCAAGAAACCTTGAGTTTCTCTCAGACTCCTCCCCATGGATGTATGAAGAGAATTAACGCTCCTCCCTCTGACACAGCGTGCTCATTTCCTCATTCATTCATTCAGTCTGTATCAGGCGCATTTTAGCACAGTTTGTTATATCGGCATGAATAAAAAAAACATTGTTGGTTTATTAACTGTGTTAGGCAGACTTTAAAACATTGTTTTTTCTCAAAGCATGACTTTGCTTTTGTCGACGATCCCGTTAATGAAGACGCTGTATTACTCCACAGGGAGTTAAACATACGTCTGGAGATGATATTGTGGCCCCGACGCATTTCATTTTCCAAATAACTTCTATTTGAGCGGTATGGTTTTTCTTCCCGGTCTGTCAGTTATGTATCCTACATAACCTTATCTGTCCTCATATCACTAATGTCACCCATCATGGACATGCTCTACATCCCAGCACATTATTTGTGTTGCATTACAGTTTTCTTTACAACCTTGGTGATGCGGAGCATTTTAGTAAAGCGCCATCAGAAGTGATCGCAATGAAACGTGCTTTAAACATTTTTAATGTTCACTGGACACAAACCAGTCAGAGACATTAAAAAGGAGTTCCACAGAATTGCAGGTGAATGATGTAAACCGTTTGAAATAAAAGATTATGAATTATAATTCTGTTAATGATGGTGCTGCAGCATCAGAATGAGATTTGCAGGCCTAGGACTTTTTTGCCTGCAGTATTGCACCTAAATGAAATAGATTTTCAATAATATTAGGCTATACTTATGATTAAATATGATATACATTATATTGAAATATACGCATTTACTTTAGCAGCAATTTTCTCCCACACAAATTCTCTCTTTTGCAGCAGCCACTGTGTTGCTTTTTTAACTGAATACATGTTCAAACTAGCTGTATGTGCGCATGAGTATTTCCACCGACCCGTTTGTTTGTGGTTGTTAACATGGTGAATCGTAGTAGCATGGCTCCATTCATGCTGCCTTTTTATTGTTGTGGTGCACACGCATGAACCCACTCCAAGTTGATTGAACCAACTCATATCAGCTGTTCTGGAACCAAAAACTCAGTTTCCCATCTCAGGGTAAATCAACTCAGAGGTCAGGGTTAGACTCAGAGTTTGTTAAACCTCCTACCTGAAATAGGGCCCAGGTGTAATTTCACTACCTTCTCATACAATGCTTGTTTAACTCCGTTGAAAGCAATGCATGTTTTCGCCAAGGTAGCACTCGGGTCAGGATGGAACCGAAGGCTAGCGTTGTGGAACTTAACCTCGAGGCTCCTTGCCCAATGCAGCGCTGCTTCTTTTTGTTGAAAGCTTCAAAAACACACCACAAATGCTCTAGCAGGCTTCCCGTGCGCTGGTTTAGGAGCCAAGGATCTGTGGGCTCTCTCCAGTTCAGGTGGCTCAGCGAAAACACTCGGCCTCAGACATTCCATAAGTAGCTCTTCCATGAATTTAACTGGATCATTCTCGCTGCCCTCCAGAATGTTCACAACTTGCAGATTCAACCTGCATGATCTGTTTTTGAGATCATACACCCAATCTAACAATTTCTGATTTGCTACTTTCAATGGGTTTATAGATGCTAGTCTGGTTTGGAACGAGTTGACGGTGTCTAGTATAGCATCCACAGCAGTTTGGAGTGGTTTAAGTGACTCTTGAATCAACATGGAGATATCCTCTGTTAGAACAGACCTCTGCTTAGCTAGTTAAGTCACAAGTTGAGGCATGGATACAATATCTTTCACCTTGCTGCCAGCCCTGTCCTGTCCGCCATGGCTGAAAGTTTGCTAGCAAGACTAGCCTGCCGTGTCGACAGTGTCTGCTGCGAGGATTTTGGTTTTCCACTCATTCCAGCAGTAACACAAAGCGTAGTAAACATTACCTTACAAATGTATGATCCCACAAAAACAAAAATTGAAGACCAGGGCGATGTTAAAACAGTAGAATTTCACAGGTTAACTGGGAGCTCTGTACTGCATGTCTCACCCCCACAACGCCATACCGGAAGTCCAAAAACACACCAAAATTGGCGGTCGCATCAAGCCCGGTGAACATTTACGTATTTTAAGGGTTTTCAGAATAGGCACACAAAAATGGCTCGCTGGCGCCCCCTACAAAATATAAAAAATTGTGCCCCTTGTACGTTTAACAGACTAGAATAGATAGAAACGAAATGTGGGACACATATGTAGCATGCCAAGACATACAAAAAAAGCTCATTGGAGCCATACCCTTAACGCAACAGGAAGTCCGCCATTTTGAATTGAAAGTTCGAAATTAGTGCAATTTTGGCCATTTCCACATGTCGTACTTTAACAATCTCCTAGAGATTTCATCCGATCGACTTCAAGTTTGGTCTGTGCCATCTTAAGACCTTAAAGGTATAGTGGAGATTTTTCTTTTATTCATCATGACGAAGAAGATCAATTGGTCCTCCTAGTTGTCAATTATTCTGGGATATGTTTACATAAGGCCGTCGTACGTGCTGTGACAAGTCAGCGAGCAGACGGCAATGGCGTCCGACCATAGACAGTATATAAAAGCCTCCCACCGCTGTCTCCCCGCTCTCGGCGATAGCTTGTTTGTAAGACTGTAGCATGTTAAAGTTAGCTATAGAGATGCTTGTCGTAAATATATTTCCACTTACCGGTGGCGAGTCTGACATAGTGGAAAAAGTGCAAATCTTCTTTTGGAAAGTAGCCTTGTAGAGCCATGCCGACAGCAACTTGTAAACAGAGTGTGCATGAGGAGAACTAGGCTCGTGCATGCTCTCTCGTGCACACGTTTAATAGGCGTTCCCTGTCGGGAGTAGGTAGAGTGTTGTGCATGTGCATTTTTTCAAAAAGTGGAGAGGGCGGTTCTTTTCTAAAATTCGGGAAAATCCTCCATTATACCTTTTAAAGATGAAAAGTTATTAAAAGCATAGCGGGGCGGGCATTTTGTGCGTTTCGCCATCGAAACAGGAAGTGGGTGTAACTCAAGTGTATATTGTCCAATTGTCTCGAAACGTTTCAGGATTCATAAGAGTCCAACCCTAAGGACATCTACAAGCCAATATTGGCTCAAAAGTTATAGTGCCCCCTAGTGGCAACAGGAAGTAGGACTAAAAGTCAAGGTGCTATACTTTAACGAACTCCTAGAGATTTCATCCGATCGACTTCAAATTTGTTTTGTGCCATCTCAAAACCTTCACGATGAAAAGTTATTAAAAGCTTGAGTTTTCGTGTGGTGTGGCGGCCATTTTGAGCATTTACCGATGACCAAAGAAGTTGTTGTAACTTGAGTGTACGTTGTCCAATCTGGCCAGAATTTCTCACTATTGACAAGAGTCCAGGCCTGAGGACAAATAAAGGCCAAAATTGACTTTTGCTGGCAACAGGAAATCAGCCTTAAATGACAAACATCATCCGATTTACATGAAAGTTATAATGTGTAGTCTACATGTCATAGTGAGCCACCCCAATACTTAAACCATGGCCATGCACTCACGCCCCCTTTTATGCCTTTTGCACCGTTTAAGGTAGACTCTTATGTGTCATTGAACTCAGCAAAGAGTTCCTTTTTGATTGGTCATGATTTGACCCGCCCCCTATGCTTTAACCACGCCCCTTTTAATAACTAATGACCCGTTTGATGTAGACTATTGTAAATGTAAATGGAGTGTATTTATATAGCGCTTTCATGTCTTAACGACAACTCAAAGTGCTTTTACATAGTACAGGAACCATTCACCATTCACACACATTCATATACTGTGGCCGAGGCTGCCATACAAGGTGCCACCTGCTCATCAGATAAACATTCACACACATTTACACTCCAATGCACAGCATCAGGGGCAACTCGGGGCTCAGTGTCTTGCCCAAGGAGACTTCGACGTGGGACTGTAGGGCCGGGGGATCGAACCACCAGGCAACCGCTCTACCACTGAGCCCCTTATCAGAAGTCTGCTTCCTAAACTTGATTCATTCACCTCGCTTGCCCATTCAGTCAACCCTGATATTTTTGCCTTATCTGAAACCTGGCTCAGGAAACACACCAATAACTCAGAAATGTCAATCCCCAACTATAACATTTTCCGAGAGATAGAATCACTAAAGGGGGAGGTGTTGCTATATACTGTAGAGAGAGCCTACAGAGCTCAGTCATCCTTGTCTTTACCCAAACAATTTGAGCTTCTGCTTGTAAAAATCCAACTCTCTAGGAATAAGGCTATTACTGTTGCTGCTTGTTATAGACCCCCCTCAACCCCATTTGTGAACTAATCTCCCCCCATCTAACTGCAGAATTTGTATTGTTAGGAGACTTAAACCTAGACATGCTCAACCCCCCAGCCTCTCTACTTGCTAAATTTGATGCCCTCACCCTCACGCAAATTATAAATGAACCCACGAGATACAATCTCACATCAGTGAACAAGTGCACCCTCATAGATTGTCCTGACCAACCTGTCCTCTAATAACACCCCAGCTGTCTTTAGTCAGGATCTCAGTGATCATTGCCCGGTTGCATGCATCTGTAATGGGACCAAGGTCAAACATCCAAAACTTAGTCAGATGCTGTTTAAAACACTTCTGCGAACAAGCATTTCTCACAGACCTGAACCTTGTAGCCTGGGAGAGCATCAACCTCATTCCGACAATGGAAGATGCCTGGAAGTCATTCAAAACAGATTTCCTCTCTGTCCTAAATAAGCACGCCCCATTTAAAAAGTTCAGAACCAAAAGTAGATATAGCCCCCTGGTTCACCCCAAATAAAAACATCCTGTGGCGAACCGCTTTAGCCTCAAGCAACCCCCAAAATATACAACTCTTTAAAGAAACCAGGAACCGGTACACTCAGGCAGTTCGGGTAGCTAAGGCTCGCTACTGCAAATTGAAATGTGGCTCTTGCAGTACCAACTCAAAAAAGTTCTGGGACACCATTAAAACTATGGAGAACAAGAATACCTCCTCCCAACTGCCCACGGCTTTGAAATTAGGTAATACTATCACTACCGACAAGCTCACAATATTAGGGAACTTCAATAAGCACTTCATTGAAGCCGGTCATGCTTTCCATCTGGCGGCTGGACCCCCAGTAAACTGTCCCACAACCCCCGCAGCCTCACATCCACACCCCCCGCCACGCTTCTCCTTCACCCCAATCCTGACTGTCGATGTGCTGAGGGAGTTGCAAAATCTGGACCCTTACAAATCAGCTGGGTTAGACAGTCTGGACCCATATTTCCTAAAATGATCTGCAAGTATTATCGCTTCCCCCATTACCAACCTGTTTAATCTGTTTCTCGCATCTTCAGAAATTCCTGGAGATTGTAAACCTGCTGCAGTCGTCCCTCTCGTTCAAAGGGGGAGACACCCTTGACCCAAACTGCTATAGACCCATATCTATCTTGCCCTGTTTTTCGAAAGTCCTTGAAAGCTTGTCCTTTCCGCTATGCAATCTGGCTTCCGTGCTGGTCACGGCTGCACCACAGCCACTCTCAAGGTCATAAATGACATCACGGTCGCCATTGACAAAAAGCATTACTGTGCAGCCGTTTACATTTATCTGTCCAAGGCATTTGACTCTGGTAACCATCACATTCTCATCGACAGACTCAACAACCTTGGGTTTTCTCATACCTGCCTCGCGTGGTTCAGTAACTACTTTTCTGATAGGGTCCAGTACGTTAAATCTGAGAGCCTCTTGTCTGGACCTATGGTTGTCTCTACGGGGGTGCCACAAGGTTCGATTCTCGGGCCAACACTTTTCTCCCTTTACATCAATGACGTGGCTCTTGCTGCCGAGCCCTCACAAATCCACCTATACACAGATTACACCATCCTGTACACATCCAGCCCCTCATTAATGTGCTATCAAACCTTCAGGAGAGCTTCTACATTATTCAGCACTCCTTCCAAAACCTCCAATTACTTCTAAACTACAGCAAAACCAAGTTCATGCTTTTCAATCGATCACTGCCTACCCCGGCCCATCCGATCAGCATCACCACGCTCGACGGACTGGAATTAGAAAATGTGACCAATGTGTGGTGGAGCAAGGTCTATCAAAGCGAGACTAACCAGCCACTGACAGATATATTCAAATTTGATTTATTCAATAAATTATTATTTTGTGTCTTAAATCCATTTTCATATTATACCAGCAGAGCTTTTTCGGTAAGGTTACTATAGGAACACTCAACCCAGAGTATTTTTGTCTACCTGAAACAAGTGTGCTTTAACTTTTAAAAGAAGTCACAATCTATTTTTGCAATTGTCACTGTCTCCTGCAATTTCGTCACAAAAAATAATAAAGACATTGCAACTTTTATCGCAATTTTTTTACAAAAGTGGCCGCAAAATCAGACCTTTTGGGCTGTAACAATCTCAAAAAAAGGCTACAAAATCATGGATGGACTGATAATGGGACGAGTTTGAGAATACGCGGGCATCATGAACCCTCCCAGGCCAGCCAATGTTGACATCCCAAAACTTCATACTGTAGTACACCTTGCAGGATTACCGAATAGAATCCTTTGCAATTGGAATAGTCAGCTGAGTTGTGAGGTGGTGCCAGGATGCAAATATGAGTGCCATCCACAGCTCCTGTACACTGTGGGAACCCCCACCTGTCCCTGAATCCTCTGACTATTTCTCTGACTTCTGCAGCTGAAGGTGTGTGTAGGTATTGTGGCTTTAGGGTGTTGATGGCTGTAACAACTTGTTGGGTGAAGACACGAGCACCTAACATTCCCATACCAAAGACGTGAGAAATAGATCTGAGCTCAAGATTGGTGGCCAGCCTCCACAAGCACATTGCCACACAACCCAGTCTCACGGCAGTTCGTGAAATGTTCACGTAAGTTAATCTATTGATTCGTGTACACGGACACGTTTATCTCGTTTTTTTCGTGATGGTCAGCAGGTTTTTATACTAATGTATTTCAATGGGAAGCATCTTTCGTGATCACAGCACGATTCTTTCTGCTAGTCGGGCTGCAGCAGAGAAGCTGTAAACAGCTTTGCAATTATTGGTATTTTTAGCCCTATAGCCGCTGTTTTAATCAACATTTTTCACGAGATCTTAACATGTTAATATGTTTTTATTTTGGTCACTCTTATTGCCAAGGAAGCTGGATAGCTTTGTTGTTTATTGAAATTTTTTAAAACTATACCGTTACATCTATCAACATTTATTTAGATGTTATCATGGAATTAATTTCTTTATTTTAATAATATTATTTCGGTCTTATTACCAGTGAAATATTACAGAATGCTGTAAGACAGAACACTACAATATGAGCCGAGCTGGGCGCATTCAAAGCCAATATCCCACAATGCAATGCAAGCATTCATATCAGAGAATCAGTGGGTCTATAACAACAGTATCGCTTCAATGTACATGTTTAATCAGTGGTTTTGTCACCAGCAACAACACGTTGCTCAGTTTTGTTCCAGTAAGTTATGCACCGTAATAATGTTTTTTTAGGGCTGTCAGTTTAACGCAAACCCATTTTAACGCCGACAAACGCATAGACAGTTAGCTAGACAGGAAGTAAAATTACGAATCACACTATGGCCACGCCAAGACCCGCCCAACGAAGCAGCTCGATTGGTTGGGGTTACGGAGTAGTTAGGATAGCGGATTGGTCAGGGGATAGGACCTGAACAAATGGGGTTACGTTACCTTGGACGCTTGGCCAATAGTATTGATTGAAGGGCGGTTTTCGCAGACTGGAAACTGGCCGCGGTTTGGGCTTGCTAGCTTGCTAGCCGCGTAGCTAGATAGTAGGTTCGTCGCAGCGATTAGCTTCGGAGCGAGCAAGTGGTGACTCTACAGTCAGAGAGAGAAAAAATGTCTCCTCTGTTCTTTCTGACCACGGTGGGAAACCTGGAGCAGGAAAAGTTAACCCTCTCCTTGATTTTATGTTGGTTATGAACGAGAACCAGGAAATGAGTCACGGGAAACCAGTCGCTATGACGACGGCTATGCCGCTGACGACGCTATGAGCCCATAGACAGTAGGACCAGCCACGCTCCCTTCAGGCATGAAGCAGAACTATCTGCAAAGGAAAATCGAGGTAACAGCGTTACATTATGTGACAGATTATTACAACCCCAAATCAGAAAAAGTTGGGATAGTATGAAAAACACAAATTAAAAAAAGAAAGTAGTGATTTCTAAATGTACTTTGACTTGTATTTCATTGCAGACAATGTGAACACAAAATATTTCATGTTTTGTCTGGTCAACTTAATTTCATTTGTAAATATATCCCTTCCTGTCATTCAGACCTGCAGCACATTCCAAAAAAGGTTGGGACAGGAACAATTTAGGGGTAGTAATCAGGTAAATTGGTTAAATAATGATGTGATTTGAAACAGGTGATGTCAACAGGTGATTGTAATTATGATTTGGTACAAAAGCAGCATCCAAGAAAGGTCTAGTTCTTTAGGAGCAAAGATGGGCCGAGGATCGCCAGTTTGCCAACAAATACGTGAGGAAATTATTGAAATGTTTAAAAACAATGTTCCTCAAAGAAAGATAGGAAGACATTTGCTTATTTCACCTTCAACAGTGCATAACATAATTAAAAGATTCAAGGAATGAGGAGGAATTTCAGTGTGTAAAGGACAAAGGCGCAAGCCTAAGCTGAACAACCGTGATCTCCGATCCCTCAGGCGGCACTGCATCAAGAATCGTCATTCATCTATAAGCGATATCACCACATGGGCTCAGGACTACTTTGGCAAACCTTTGTCAAGTACAGCAATACGTAGTTACAGCCACAAATGCCAGTTAAAACTGTACTGTGCCAAAAGGAAGCCCTATGTTAACAGTGTCCAGAAGCGCCGTCGACTTCTCTGAGCTCGGAGGCATCTGGGATGGACCATCACACAGTGGAAACGTGTACTGTGGTCAGATGAATCAGTATTTTTTGGGAGAAATGGACGCCGTGTGCTCCGGAGCAAAGAACAAAAGGATCATCCAGACTGTTACCAGCAACAAGTCCAAAAGCCAGGGTCTGTCATGGTATGGGGTTGTGTCAGTGCCGTTGGCAAAGGTAACTTGCACTTCTGTGATGGCACTATTAATGCTGAAAAGTACATATGCTGGCTTAAAGAAGACATCTTTTCCAGGGACGTACATGCATATTTCAACAAGATAATGCAAACCACATTCTACACACATTACAAAGTCCTGGCTGCGGAGGAAGAGGATACGGGTACTTGACTGGTCTGCCTGCAGTCCCAACCTGTCTCCAATAGAGAATGTGTGGCGCATTTTGAAGCGCAAAATGCAACAACGAAGACCCCGTACTGTTGCCCACCTTAAGACTTGTTTGCAGCAAGAATGGAACAAAATTACACCTGAAACACTTCATCACTTGGTGTCTTCAGTCCCTAAACGTCTTTTAAGTGTTGTGAAAAGGAATGGCAACATTACAAAGTGGTAAATGCTTTACTGTTCCAACTTTTTTTGAAATGTGTTGCAAGAACCAAAATAGGAATTTTGTTTTTTTGAAACAAAAACAATACAAATCATGAGGAACACATTAAATTATGTGCTGTTGTATTGTCTGCAATGAAATACAAGTCAAAGTACATTTAGAAATCACTACTTTCTTTTTTATTTGTGTTTTCCATACTGTCCCAACCTTTTCTGATTTGGGGTTGTAGTTCCAAGTGTGAATGTTAGTGTGAAATTGAACACTACATACATGGCAATGATGTTTCCAATCAAAAACCATTTGCACAAAGCAAGCCGATCCACTTTTCCATGTTGATAAGAGCATTAAAATGAAAAAATATAATGGGACAAAGAGAAATCAAGGGACATTTAGAATAGATAAAAATGTGCGATTAATTGCGATTAATCGTGAGTTAACTGTGACATTAATGCGATTAATCGCGATTCAAATATTTTAATCGCTTGACAGCACTAGTTTTTTTTTTTAAATAGTCTGGAAGTGACGTAGTAATTACCGCTGCAAGTTGTACGTGATAATTTATACAATTTTCTAATTTTGCGGTTGATGAATGTTAATAGCAAAGACTAAAGGAAAAAAACACAAGCATATGTATGTGTGGGGCTTAGTTTGATTTAACATCGCATTTCATTATTATTTTAAATAAATTACTTTTTAGAAATAACAATTTATGGTAGGCCTAACATATTACAGTTTTTCTCAATTGTTTACACACAAATGCTAGTACTTGAGACACAATGACCACAACATGTAACTCATACACCAACCCCCTGAACCAATTCTGCTAAACTACAAGCACAATTCCTGCTTTACACTCAAATTGCAGTTCTAAAACACACTCTTTTCAAACCACTACACACAATTCTCTGCATTTGGCACCATTTTCATGAAGAAAAGCTCTTGTTTTCACAAGGAACACACTGCCATTCAAATATGCACACTGACTCATCACATTGGCAAACACCTGTCATCAGTACATTTACAATTAGCAATCAGAGGTTTAGCATAAAAGGACAACAGGTGAGCTCTTCTGTGTTGTTTCTGCTTGGCCAGGGGAAACATTGCTTGTGATGACCCAACAGAACAGAGGATGCAGCAAATGTTTTTTATTTATTTTTTATTTTATTTGTTACTTTAACTGTATACAGTACATGTTTCTGTTGTTTTGTATGTAGACCACTGTATGTCAAACTTTGTGTTGGTTGGGATGTACACTGTGTACATCACACGTGCCAAACTCAAGGCCTGCAGGCCAAATCCGTCCCCTCGCAGATTTTGATCCGGCCCGCATATCAATTTTGGTTGACAATATATTTTGGCTAGTTTTTGTCGCTTTTTCTTTTATTTAAAATTTTTACAGTTTTTGTGCTTTTTTCAACATTTTTGACGCCTTTTACCGGCGGTTTATGCAGGTTTTTTTTCAATGCTTTAGGCACTTTTTGCGTTTCTGACGCTTTACTCAATGTTTTGCCGCTTTTTACGATGTTTATGTCACTTTTGACACTGTTTTTCCAACTTTTTTGGTGTTTTTTCAACGTATTTGTCGCTGGGTGAGGAACTTCTTTGTTATTTCTTTTACTCTTAAATAAACTCTACATGTCTGGCCCTTGATGTGATTCTCATTTTCCAGTGTGGCCCTCTGGGAAACTGAGTTTGACACCCCTGATGTACATTGTTTTTGTGGGAAAAATAAAATATATTTGTTACCGTGTATTTGTGTGTTCTGAGTATAAAACAATATTCTCAAACAGGGGGTTTGCCCATTGTGTGCGTGTTTTTTGATTTGTGTGTAGAGTTCTGAGAGCATGAGGCATGGTTTCAGAAAATGTGTGTAAACAATCGAGAAAAACTGTAATTATTAGATTCAAAAGATGATCCTCATATCAATCACCGTGGTTACAGATTGTAGCCCTCCTAACCTTTGTAGCCTTTACTGAGACTACCTTTTCAAAATAAAGAAGGGAGTAGTTTTAGGAAGCATTTTCAGCAAATTAAAAGGATAAGCAGATTGTTGCTGAGGTTTTTGTTCACAGAGTAAGATGTATATAGCTTTGTATGGGTATATGTACATACACAACATGTGTTTTGGCATTTTTGACAGACTTCTACCTCAGCCTACTGCACACAGACACAAGTACTTTTGCATATTTTGCTGAAATGGAGACCTGTGTGCAGTGGCGCCATGCCAACAATCTCATTCAACCATTTCACAAACTGAGGAAAGGGTCGTGACATGAGTCAGAGGGTATCACAGATCATAAATGATCAACCAATCAATCAGCTCTGCTCCTATAGGCACCTTGGTGTTCATATGGACAACACCTTTGGCTGGAAGGCCTGTGTTCAAAGAGTGTGTTATCATTTAGAGCAGACATTCACGGTGAATCAGAGGGTTTATGTTATACAAGGCTGCATTACAGAGCATATTAATATGTCAGAAAGCATGGCAATATCTAAAAACATCTCATTTAAAGCTTGCTTGTCAGGTGACTGTCATGAAGGTTGTGGAGAGGAAATGAAGCCAGTCTCCAGGCAAGCACAGAAAATATGGTCTGATCTATCTTTATTCTCCATGCCAAGTATGAGCTCTTATCCTCTGCCAGAAGAAATAGGGTACCCCAATGTAAGCCTTAAACCAGGTCTAATTTGGACCTACCTTGATTAAAACTTTAAATAATGTTGCTTGAGGCTGCAGGGGTTGTGCAATAGCTTTGTGATATGATCCATAGGGTTGTGTGTAAGTTACTCTTATCATTGTTTGTGAATGATGTGCAATATATTGTGGCTGCGATGTGCTTCAGTCTGTCTACATTATCACTTTGTTTATGTTTTTTATTGTAAGTATATGTCAGCTGAATGATAAAACAATACGTCAAGTGTTATGTGTGAAGCATTTGAACTCAAGGCAAATATTCCTATGGGGACAATGAAGTAGGCCTGCAAAGTGGTCTCCGTGGTATGTAAAACTTTGTCGTAGGACTATAGCAAACACATCATTGGAAAGGTCTCACTGGAGAGTAACCATTAACAGAAGTGGAACCAGTTTAGGTGCAAAACTCTTACAAAATTCTGCTGTGAAGCCATCAGGCCCTGGGGCCTTACCCACAGGTAGGGCCCCCAATTACCTCTGTAATTTCATCAGTAGATGTAGATAATGACCTATAGAGATCAGTGTAAAATGCTTTCAAAATCTTGTTGATATCTATTGTTGCTGTAAAAACATCTCCAGAATTGGATCTAACTGCAGAAATAGTG
Organism: Gymnocephalus cernua; assembly: GCA_023631565.1. Lineage (NCBI taxonomy): Eukaryota > Metazoa > Chordata > Actinopteri > Perciformes > Percidae > Gymnocephalus > Gymnocephalus cernua. Next base: position 10,283,193 of record CM042436.1, read on the forward strand.
GAAGTTGTTGCCCTCTCTTTTATGTTTCTAGCGAATAATTTTCCTGCTTTGTCTCCTGATTCAAAATAATTTGTCTTGCCCTGAAAAAATTAAATTCAACTTTCTGAGATAGAATATTATTTTATTGTTTTTAATTGAGTCAGGCCACCCCTAAAGACGACACTGAGGACCAATTGATCGCCAAGTAATCTTTTAGCTCAGACCTAAGCCATTCTATATTTTCAGAGTCCTATAAAAGGGAGGTGTTAAGGCGCCACCTATAAGAGCACCTTCTCTCACTTTGAGACAGCAGGTCTAGGCACATCCATGCATGATCAGAGATTACAATATTTCCTATCACACATGCTATCGCAGAGGGAGCCAGTGATTTGGACATTAAAAAAAATGTCTATCCCTGAATATATCTTATGCACTGATGGAAAAAAAAAAAAGTATAGTCTGGTTTAAAAATTCTCCAAATCACAACCAAGCCTAGAATCTTACACATCCTCTCTAAAGAGGCTCTGGGGGCCCTGCGTACTGCAACCCAACTGTAGTCCAGGGGCCAGTCCAGTTTTATAAAACTGTGCAGCGAATTTGCATCAGAAGTGGCGTACGGACGGAGGCGCGCTTGAGCATGAGTGAGTGAGCAGACGTGTCTCCGACAGCTCCCGCAGAAATCTATTAAATGTATACATTTTGGACCTCGTAACCGTTCAAACTCCGTCGGAAACGCACACTAAGTGACTTTACTACCTTATGAGTGGATCAATGCCTCCCAAACCGGCCAAACAACAAAGTGGGAAGACCACAACACGAGGCGATTCGAACTCCTCGGCTAGCGTTAGCGCAGACACAGGTGCTAATGCTAACGACATGGACGCGCTGGCAAATGCAGTTACTGCTGTGCAAGCCTCTATCGACTCGTTTCGGGAGGAGAACCGGGCGTCTATTGCCTCTCTACATTCGATCCTGAGTGTGTATGGCCAACGAATTAATGATGTGGAGGATGGGCTGAATGAGTTCGACAAGAGACTGAGCAGCGTGGAAGCTTCCCATATTTCGCTGGCTAAAGAGAACGATGCTTTGAGGGAGAAGGTGGCGTACTTGGAAAATTACACTAGACGGCAGAATATACGCATTGTGGGGATATCAGAAAATGCGGAGGGCCCACGACCAACAGAATTTATCACCAAACTACTCATCGATGTGCTTGGGGAAGACAGTTTTGAGAAGCCGCCATCGGTGGATAGAGCCCACAGGAGTTTGGCTCCAAAACCAGCTGATGGCGTCAATAAACCGCGGCCATTCATTGTCAAGCTACATCACTTTCAAACTAAAGAGTTGATCCTACGCCTCGCCAGACAGAAGGGCCCGCTCTCCTTCAACGGATCTAGATTTCACATCTTCCCTGACTACAGCCCGGATGTCAACAAACGACGTACAGCCTTCTCCGAGTCCAAGAAGAAGCTCCACGCCGCAAAGATCCAGTTCGGCCTCTACTACCCAGCCACTCTACAGTTCACACACAACGGGAAACGTATGAAGTTCACCGACCCACATCAATAACGATGTAATCGATGATAACGGACGCCCCGCCTCACACACTGCAGAGAATGGTGATTGAGGTAATGTTGATGATCGGGCCAATGACTTCAGTAATCATTTAAAAGAGACGGTGGTTTCATTTGATATGGCTATTCTGTCAGGTTTTCTGATAGTATTTTCTATGTTTATAGTATTATTTTGTTAGCATTGTTCATAGTGGCAGTGGATGTTTTGTATATGAAGGTGTGTATATACATCATACGTAACACTATATGTGTACGCCCTCCTAAATGCTTATTTTTTTATTTTTTTATTTTTTTTGGTTTTCTCTATGATCACCACCGGTCTCCCTACAGTGACTTTCTGCGATCTATGGATATCTTATGGATGTCACAGGTCACTTAATATACTGTTGGAGAGGTTCATCAATGGTTGAAAAAGTACCCATCGTTGCGGGTAGCATGCAAATGCAGGTTTGCAGTAGTTTGAAGTTTTCTGGGGGGGATAGCCTTCTTAAGGCTCGTTTATGTGTTATATGTAGTAGTTTTGATGTGGCATTTGTTCTATATACAGTTAGTGCACCTATCCAGCTTTTTTATCGTCTAAATGGGGTCGACGCAGGTATTTTGGAATTGAGTGGTTCTAATGACACAGAGTAATTCACATCTTGTCCCAGGTAAAGATGACATGAACATTATAAGCTGGAATGTGAAGGGTCTGAATCAGGCAATCAAGAGAAAAAGGGTTCTCTCTCACTTACAATATCTTGGGGTTGGTATTGCTTTCCTACAGGAAACCCACCTTCAAAATCGAGACCAGCTTAAAATTCACAAAGACTGGGTGGGGCAAATGTTTCATTCACAATTTAACTGTAAAGGTAGAGGAGTAGCTATACTTATTAATAAAAAGATTCCTTTCATTGTATCAGACACTATCCTGGATCCAAATGGCAGATATGTGATGGTTGTGGGAGAGCTGTTTCAACTTCGCTTAGTATTGGTCAATATTTATGGACCAAACTTTGATGATGATAGTTTTTTTAAAAAGATGCTAAACTCCATCCCTAATCTGGACAGTTATCATTTGATTATGGCTGGGGATTACAACCTGGTGATGGACTCTGTCTGGGATCGCTCTTCTCAGTCTGTACCAAGACTGTCTAAATCTGTGCATACAATCCAGTCGTTTATAGATATACATAAACTTATAGACCCATGGAGATTTAAACATCCCACTAAGAGGGAGTATTCGTATTACTCGAACGTACACAAGTCATTTTCCAGGATAGATTTTTTTTTGGTTGACCCCTACTTGCTTAATGCTATTATAGATTGTAAATATGATCCAATCATTATTTCTGATCACGCCCCAGTTAGTATTAAGGTAACTCTTCCGACTCAGAGGACAAAACGGACATGGCAGCTTGACACACTCCTACTGGCTGATTCAGACTTTGTGAAGTTCATTACAGAACAAATAGATTTCTTTCTGCAGGTAAATAGGACTGATGGCGTCTCAGCCTCAACCCTCTGGGAGACACTTAAAGCGCATCTCAGGGGACAGATTATTTCTCGCTCTGCTTATATTAGGAAGATGAAGTATAAGAATATTGAGGAGCTATCTTCAGAAATCAAGGCTCTGGACGGGCTCATATCTGGTTCTCCGACCCCTGATTTGATTAGGAAGAGAGTAGGCTTACAAACTGAAATTGATCTCTTAACTACCTCCCAAGCAGAGAGGCTCATCTTTAAGTCCCGTAGTAGATTCTGTGAAGAGGGGGATAAACCTTCCAAACTATTAGCTAGTCAACTCCGCCAAAAGGCGGCGTCCCGCATCATTTCGCAAATTGTGCTACCTGACAGCTCCTCAACGGAGGAACATCAGGCTATTAACAACTGCTTTAAAGAGTTCTATTCTAAATTATATTCTTCAGATTCAACTCCTGATCACAACCAATTTGACGCTTTTTTTTCTAATCTGAACACTACTACTATTACTACTATTGACCCTGACTCTAAAGAACAATTGGAACAAAATTTGACACTGGAAGAAATCAACAACGCAATAATGTCCCTTCAGAGTGGAAAAGCCCCTGGCCCGGACGGGTTTCCAACTGATTTTTATAAAAAATTTAAAGATAAGCTTGCCCCTCTTCTTCTCTCAGTCTATGCACAAGCACTGGAGAATAACATCCTTCCGCCTACGCTTCGCCAGGCGTCTATTACACTGTTATTAAAGAAGAATAAGGACCCTCGTGATTGTTCATCTTATAGACCAATCAGCTTGACAAACTGTGACGGCAAAGTGTTCTCAAAGGCCATTGCACTCCGGCTTGAGACAATTCTTCCTCATGTCATTTCGGAGGATCAGACTGGGTTTGTCCAAGGCAGACAATCCTATTTTAATCTGAGACGATTGTTTAATATCATCTATACTGAATCTAGCACTCCATCCCCAGAAGCAGTGATATCGCTTGATGCCAAAAAGGCATTTGATCGGGTTGAGTGGGGTTATCTTTTTTATACACTTCGTAGGTTTGGTTTTGGCCCTAACTTCACTCACCTTATCAAGCTCATTTACACTCACTTTAGCTCATTGATCCAAGTGCCTCAGTTTATACCAACGGTATCTCGTCTGAGTATTTTCCTCTTCACAGAGGGACAAAACAAGGGGATCCAGTGAGTCCGTTACTTTTCGTTTTAGCTATAGAGCCACTTGCCATAGCTCTTAGATGCAATGATAGTGTACAAGGTATCTCACGTGGTGGCCTAACTCACACTGTCTCGCTTTATGCAGACGACCTGTTATTATATGTCACCAACCCCATCACAACTACCCCTGCAATCCTTAAAATCTTACAGGACTTTGGTAGCATATCTGGGTATAAACTAAATTTTAATAAGAGCGAATACTTCCCCATTAGTAGTAATGCCAGTGAATATCCCAATCTGCCGTTTAAATTGTCCGCCGAGTCCTTTACATATCTGGGTGTTAAAGTCACCAAATCCTATAACGGTCTATTTAAAAGTAACATCACTCCCCTGTTGGAACAGTGCAAACAAGATATTAAAAGGTGGTCTATTTTACCACTATCTCTTATCGGGAGAACAAACTCTGTAAAGATGAATATTGTACCCAAGTTTCTATATTTATTTCAGGCACTGCCTGTTTATATACCACAGTCTTTCTTCAAGGCATTTAATCAAATGATTTCCTCCTATATATGGAACAATAAATCAGCTCGCATAAGAAAAGAATTCATGGAAAGACCAAAAGATGTAGGTGGGCTTTCACTTCCAAATTTGCGCACGTATTATTGGGCTGCGAATTTTAATGCCATCTCTCTGTGGTTAAAAGATTGGAATGATAGGATCCCTGCATGGCTCCAGATTGAAAATGTTACGAGCAGCCCACATTCCCTCCCTGCTTTACTTTGCGCATCTCTACCATCACTAGTTAATAATATTAAGGATAATATAATTGTAACTCAATCACTACGCATCGTAAATCAGTTCAAAAGGTGTCTGGGTATTCAGAGTATTTCTATTTACTCACCAATAATACACAATCACCTTTTCCAACCATCCCTAATGGACAACGGCTTCAACATTTGGTATGACAAGGGCATTCATAGCATTGAGGACCTGTATGTTAATGATACTTTTGCTAGCTTTGAACAACTATCCAGAAAATTCGGTCTGACAAATAATCATTTTTTCCGATACTTGCAAATTAGGGATTTTACTCATAAAAAGTTTGCTAACTTCCCTACACTCCCCTCTCCTTCTTGTTTGGATTCCCTATTGCGGGTCAATATGCTGACTAAGAGAAGAATATAATTTATTTATTCCCATATCATGGATAGCTGCAACCTCTCTATTTCACATATTCGAGAACAGTGGGAAAATGACTTGGGGGCGCAACTGTCTGATGGGGAATGGGACATGGCTCTCACTATAGTCCATTCTTCTTCCATATGCTCCAGACATTCTTTAATACAGTTCAAAGTGTTACACAGGTTGCACTTCTCAAAAGCCAAATTAGCAAGAATATTTCCAAACATAGACCCATTATGCGATAGATGTAAACAGGCGCCAGCTACTTCCTATCATATGTTCTGGTCTTGTCCGAAACTTGTTTCTTTCTGGTCATCCTTTTTTGAAGTCATCTCTAATGCTTATACTTATAACATCTCACCCTCTCCCTTGGCTGCTATTTTCGGTTGGTTTTCTGATTCAACGGGATCTGCTCCCCCTGGTCATCTACAGAAGGTCATTGCCTTTTCTTCCTTACTAGCTAGACGCTTGATTTTATTTAAATGGAAGGCTGCTACTCCTCCATCACACCACCACTGGATCAGGGACCTTATGCAGAATGTTAAGCTGGAAAAAATCAGATGTACCCTCAACGGTTCCATCAACAGATTCCACAAAACCTGGGACCCTCTGATGACTTATGTGAACAATTTACCTGGTCTGGAACTGGAACTCTGAATGTTTAAACCTGCCCTTGGTCGATCCTGTCATAACGAATGTTAGGTGCACTTGTTTTTTTATTTTTGTTATTTATTTATTTATTTTTTTTTTTTTTTTTCATCTCCTGTCGGTCTGTTGTCTGTTACAAGTCTGTCAAGTCTGTCAGGTTGATTCAGAGAGTATGATTGTTTAATGTAATAACTGGAAATGTACAAATAAAGTGTTCAAAAAAAAAAAAGAAGTGGCGTACGGACGAAACATAGGATGTGAGTACGCACAGAAATATGCAGATTTATAAAACTGTGCGCACATCACAATCAACTCTAAATGTGGCGCAGCTTCACATCACGCCCATAATTGCCCTTAAATAGTCAGTTAAATGCCCAAAATTAATATTCATCCACACCAACATCATGCGCACAGAGGAAAACAAAGCAAAGGACTTTCACTCAATGTGAAGTTGTAGTTCTTGTTAGACAGGTGAAAAAGAGGATATATGTTTGGAGGGCAGAGTGTTGGCATCACTAATGCCAAAAAAGCTGTAGAGTGACAACATGTTGCAGACGCAGTTAATGCCACAGCCTTAATATGGACTATGGCCCAAATTAAAAAGAAATGGTCCGATATTAAAGTTGATGCAAAAAAAAACACCTAGCACTAAACAGAGAAAGTGTTTCTGCCATGGGACACCGGAGCTGACCCCTCTTGAAGTGGGACAGGTGTCGGCGTGACACCGGCACGGCGTGGTTTCTCTGAGTAGTCCTCTGTAACGCTGGGCCTAAAACAGCACAGAGATCCAACAAGACAGCTCGAGGCAATCGGAACTGGCTCTGAGGCCACTTGTCCTCATTTGCCAGCAAGTCTTCTTGCTGTCGGTCTCCATTTGCCACGTCTTCCAACAGTGCAAAGCCAGCCATTGTGCATCATTACGCATGGTATGCCTTTTTTTACCAATCAATTTCATTGTATCTAAAAAGCTAAAGGTGTTGACACTATTGACCATACCATCCTGTTACAGAGACTGGAACACTTAGTTGGTATTAAAGGAATCACACTGAGCTGGTTTAAGTCCTATTTCTCTGATTGATCTCAATGTGTTAATGTTAATGACAAATCCTTCAAGTACACTAAAGTTAACCATGGCGTTCCACAAGGCTCAGTGCTTGGACCAATTCTATTCTCCTTATATATGCTTCCTCTGGGCAATATTATTAGGAAACACTCAATTAACTTTCACTGTTATGCAGATGACACCCAATTATACTTATCAATCAAACCAGATGAAATCAGTCAGTTAGCTAAACTTCAAGCATGTATTGAAGATATAAAAGCATGGATGACCCACAATTTTCTGATGCTAAACTCAAGCAAAACTGAGGTGATTGTGCTGGGATCTAAACAACTTTGAAACTTACTATCTAAAGATATAGCTACTTTGGATGGTATTGCCCTGGCCTCCAGCACTACTATCAGAAATCTAGGAGTTATTTTTGATCAGGATATATCCTTCAATGCCCACTTAAAACAAACCTCAAGAACAGCCTTTTTTCATCTTCGTAACATTGCCAAAATAAGGAACAGCCTGTCTCAGAACGATGCTGAAAAACTAGTCCATGCATTCATTACTTCCAGGCTGGACTATTGTAATTCAAGATGCTGAAATAAGTCCCTTAAGACTCTCCAGCTGATCCAGAACGCTGCAGCACGTGTTCTGACAAGAACTAAGAAAAGAGATCATATCTCTCCTGTATTAGCTTCTCTGCATTGGCTCTCTGTAAAATTCAGGATTGAATTTAAAATCCTCCTGACCTACAAAGCTCTAAATGGTCAAGCACCATCATATCTTGAGGAGCTCACAGTACCTTACTGTCCCACTAGAGCACTGCGCTCCCAGAATTCTGAGTGGTTCCTAGAATCTCTAAAAGTAGAATGGGAGCCAGAGCCTTTAGCTATCAGGCTACACTCCTATGGAACCAGCTCCCAGTCTGGGTCCAGGAGGCAGATACTGTCACCACATTCAAGAGTAAACTTAAGACTATCCTCTTTGATAAAGCTTATAGTTAGGGAGTGAGGAGTTGCAGCATCTGCCTAGCCCGGCCCACCTGCTTCTCTGTCCCTGAAATGCTTGTTACTAACCTATCCCTGGGAGCTTGCTCCCCGGAGTCTTTGTTTCTTTTTCACCCAGGATGAAATCCTGGGATTAGGATGGCACCAAAATCATGGTTCCAGCTGTTGCCGTGGTTCTGCTGAAATACCCTGCTATGCCGTGCTGCTCCCTGCGCTACTACAACCACTATTTCTAGTCACTGTTTCATTATCTATACTATGATGCACCCCAACCGGCATGCCAGACACCACCTACCAAGAGCCTGGGTCTGTCCGAGGTTTCTTCCTAAAAGGGAGTTTTTCCTCGTCTCTGTTGCACTGAGTGCTTGCTCTTGGGGGATTTGTTGGATTTTTTTGTAAATTATTGAGTGTGGTCTAGACCTACTCTATCTGTAAAGTGTCTTGAGATAACTCCTGTTATGATTTGATACTATAAAATTGAATTGAAATTAATCTATAAATGACAAATAGTTCTGCGCAAACGTTCTAATGTACCTTTCACAATGGTTAAAACATGCTTTAGACCTACAATAAAAACAAACATTTAATACAAAAATAAAACAATCTAAAGCCATAAAAATAAACACTGTATAAAACACTATGATACTGTATATGATGCCCATATTAAAACGATGTGCTCCACCAGACGGAGGCATCGAAAACAACATCAGTTTAAACATTATTTGTCCTGTTGATCTATTATTCATGATAATAAATTAAATAACATGACAATATAATTACATAACATTCTTTTTTCGCAAATCTATCTTCATTTGAATTTACGATAGTATCTTGTTTTATTTTGTCTGTTTTTACCGCAGATCGATCAAACAGGTGTTTGTGTAGGATATTAATTGAAAGAATGGCTTTGTGAATTCTTCATATCATCAATGAGAGGCAATATTTCGATTTATTTTACACAGTGGTCTCAGTTTCACGTGTTTCATCCATCTGCCATAGGTGTCGCCGTTTCTCATTTCACCGGTTTCTGTGTGTACGCCTGGGTCAGAGTGTCCGTGGACGACCGCTCATTTTCCCATCAAGTTTGCTTTTTATAAATCCCAATTCTTGCGTAGAGAGTGATGTACGTCTTCTTTTGTGTGTATGCCACATTTATAAATGAGGCCCCAGAACTGGATCCATCATCAAATTCAGCCCCCTAGGATTATAATTATTGATTCATTAATGTGTAAATGATTTTAATTTTGCTGTTGGAGCAAATTTCTACTTAATAGTCTGCCGGGTTGCTTAATCTATAATGATGTAGCACATTATTATAGATTATTGCCACTTCACCAACAGACCACATTTTAAAAATATAGGCCTACTGTATCATTGTAAAGCGCTACAACATGAGAACAGTCTATTTTTGTGATTATTGTTTTCTATATCAGAGTTTATAAATGAGTGTTTTGGCATGCCTGTCCCACTGACGCTATCCATGACACTGAAGGAGGATTTCATTTTGGCATATTAAATTAGCATTTAACCTTTTGTTTAGATGTGTATGACTATGTATCCCTTATATGTCTACAGGAGGAAAGGACTGGTCATGAGAGTGAAGATATTGTTTTGAAATTATAAAGTTCATAATTACTCTACAAATATTACAATAGCTGCATGAAATTGCCTAACAGACTTCAAAAAGGCCCACTGTGGTTTGTGATTTATTTTTATGAATAAAAACATAGGCCTACTACCATAGTAATACTTAAGTACAAGTACATTAAATTGTATTAAAGTAGGCCATGCATGCTATGCAGCAATCTCACTCAATAATTTAGCATTTTTGCAGGCTGCTACTAAAATGTTTGAAAGCCGTCCTGTAGCTGTCTGGCTGCCTTTATTATTTTTATAACAATAAGCCACAAACTGAGAAAGTGCAGGGTGGATTACACACACACACACACAGATACTATTCAGACATGTAAACAAAACAAGCTGCTTGTTGTGCTAATTGTTGTGCAAGGAATTTGAATGTATTTGTAAGTCACACCCGCTCGAATCTGTTAATTTGACAAGACTATATGTATTAATTGTAAAGTGTAACAATGAGGTAATTAGCGCAAAAGTGCCCCATTGCACCACCAGGTCAAAATTGACCCGAGAAGACCACAAATGCAATACAATTAAATAAAACACCCAAAATTCAATGAAAGTAGTGATCATTAATATTACTTGCGAAGAACATCATTGGGAACCACCCATGTTATTTTTGGTTAATTTGGTTGAAATATACCCATATTTCTGATAAAGAAACTTTGAAAAGACAACACAAGGGTTAATCCAAAACGAGTTATTCGCCTCAAAATCTTAAAGTTTACAAGCCCTGAGTTACAAAAACAGTGATACCACTGCTGCGCTCTTCCAACGGGTCTCTCTCCTCCCTCCGGCCATCTAACGGCCAATGGCCGCATCCATGTTATTCTCTGAAGCCTTACGAATCAAACGAGACCTCACATAAGTCAATACGTCTCCGGGAGCCGGAGGTGGAGAGGTTTAAAGCCGAATCACGGCTCGGAAGTGAACTTGGCCACGTGGGGCTTGATCGAGATTTGCTTTAGCCAGTTAAAATTCCATGCTATGAAACAACCCTAGCATTGTAGCCAATACGGAGACGATTCGATTGATACATAACAACCCATTGAAATTTTAACCCTGTGATGGCTGGCTCTGTGTTTCAGCACAAACAGTGATTGTTACAATGCCTAAACCTATTTTCATTTATAAACAGTATTTGATTATGTATTTGAATGTTACAAAACAAAACTCTGTTACACTTTAGGCGAGTAGATCGTTGATCATCTGTTTCTCCGAGAAGAGGAGAGACAGTGAGATAGGGAAAAAGAGGTGCTCAAAAATCAGCTGTTTTTCCAAAGTCAGCTCTTTAGATAAAATTGTGGTCACCACTATGTTTTTTTCTTGCCTTGTTTTTGGTGTGATTTACTTGTGTCAGGTTCGCTCTGTGGAATGGGTGCATACACTGGATGTTTTCTGTTGAGATGCTGTAGCACTGCTGGGAAGCTAGTTCGATTTTGACAGACTGTACAGACATGACTATAGTTATTCTTAGTTATGTTATTAGGCTGTATTTTCATAGATTTCAGTCCCTCCAGAAAAACGCGATTATGCGATCGCAGAATTCAATGCATAATCAGCCAAGGTCCGCATATTAATGCGGGGGCCGCATTTTTTCAAATACGCCGCACTTTCGCCGCATAAATTGCCGATTTCCGCGCAAAATATGCGGGGCTTGCATGATTTCATAATCACCGCATTTTCGTTGCAAAAAAGTCACATATATCTCAGCAGAAAGTTGAAAAATGTTGCGTTTACTTCACACAAGAGCAGCCATTTTCCCCTGTTGCCATGGGAACGTTATGAAGTGACGTAATTTCACCTACTGAGAACACTGTGTTGGGGGAATCACTTCTTTTCTCTTTTTCATCAAACTGCAGTTTTTGCAAGTTCCCGCAAGTTCCCGCAATTTTTGCAAGTTCCCGCATTTTCATCGCATAAAATGACATAAATATCCCGCATATTCCATCGCATTTTTTAAGAAAACGTGCCGCATAATCAACGATTTTTGCCCGCAACAATCACAAAAAAACTCCGCGTTTTTCTGGAGGGACTGAGATTTGAATCTGCTTTATTGCAATAAATTCTGCTGATTTTGCTCTGTGAGTTTCCATTTTGTGTTTTGTTTTATAGATATTCCTCTTCGGGAACCATCACCTTATCGTGGTGGAGAGGTTTGGGTGTCCCTATGAAACTGAGGGCTGTGTTGTCTGGAGCTTTGTGCTCCTGGTAGGGTCTCCCATGGCAAAGTGGTCTCAGGTGAGGGGCCAGACGAAGAATGGTTCAAAAAACCCTATGAAAAAACGAGGAAGGCATAGAGAGACCCTGCCCGGAGGAAGCCCGGGGCCCCCGTCTGGAGCCAGGCCCAGAGGGAGGGCTCGTCAGCGAGCGTCTGGTGGCCGGGTTTGCCACGGAGCCCGGCCGGGCACAGCCCGAAAAAGCTACGTGGCACCTATCTCTTCAGCCCATGGGCCCACCACCTGTGGGAGGAGCCGCTGGGGTCGGGTGCGCTGCCACACGGGTGGCGGTGAAGGTCAGGGGCCTCGACGGACCAGACCCGGGCAGCAGAGGCTGGCTCTGGGGACGTGGAATGTCACCTCGCTGTGGGGGAAGGAGCTGGAACTTGTGCTTGAGGTGGAGCGCTACCAGTTGGATCTGGTGGGGCTTACCTCTACGCATAGTCTCGGTTCTGGAACCGTACTCCTGGAGAGGGGTTGGACTCTTTTCTTCTCCGGAGTTGCCCAGAGTGTGAGGCGCCAGGCGGGTGTGGGGATACTCACAAGTCCCCGGCTGAGCGCCGCAACGTTGGAGTTTACCCCGGTGGACGAGAGGGTCGCCTCCCTACGCCTGCGGGTTGTTGGGGGGAAATCTCTGACTGTTGTTTGTGCATATGCACCAAACAAGAGTTCAGAGTATTCGGCCTTCTTGGAGACCTTGAATGGAGTCCTGTATGGAGCTCCGGAGGGGGACTCCATAGTTCTGCTGGGGGACTTCAACGCACATGTGGGCAATGACGGAGACACATGGAGAGGCGTGATTGGGAGGAACGGCCTCCCTGATCTAAACCAGAGTGGTTGTCTGTTATTGGACTTCTGTGCTAGTCATGGATTGTCTATTACAAACACCATGTTCAAACATAGGGATGCTCATAAGTGTACTTGGTACCAGAGCACCCTAGGCCGAAGGTCAATGATCGATTTTATAATCGTTTCATCTGATCTGAGGCCGTATGTTTTGGACACTCGGGTGAAGAGAGGGGCGGAGCTGTCAACTGATCACCATCTGGTGGTGAGTTGGGTCAGGGGGTGGGGGAAGACTCTGGACAGACCTGGTAAGCCCAAACGCGTAGTGCGGGTAAATTGGGAACGTCTGGAGGAAGCTCCTGTCCGACAGATCTTCAACTCACACCTCCGGCGGAGCTTTTCGTGCATCCCTGTGGAGGCTGGGGGCATTGAACCTGAGTGGACAATGTTCAAAGTTTCCATTGCTGAAGCTACGGCAGGGAGCTGTGGTCTTAGGTGCCTCAAGGGGCCGTAACCCTCGAACACCGTGGTTGACACCGGTGGTCAGGGAAGCCGTCCGACTGAAGAAGGAGTCTTTCCGGGATATGTTATCCCAGAGGACTCCGGAGGCAGTTGCAAGGTACCGAAGGGCCCGAAGGACTGCAGCCTCTGCCGTGAAAGAGGCAAAGCAGCAGGTGTGGGAGAAGTTCGGAGAAGACATGGAGAAGGACTTTCGGTCGGCACCAAGGAGCTTCTGAAAAAACCGTCCGCCACCTCAGAAGGGGGAAGCGGGGAACCATCCAAGCTGTGTACAGTAAGGGTGGGACGTTGTTGACCTCAACTGAGGAGGTAATAGGGCGGTGGAAGGAGCACTTTGAGGAACTCCTAAATCCAGCTGATGCGCCCTCTTTGTTAGAGGCAGAGCTGGAGGATGACGGGGGATTGTCATCCCTTCTCAGGGCCATCCAATCTCTGTATGACCAAAGCGAGAGCTGTGTCCGGGTTCTCGGCAGTAAGTCAGACACTTTCCAGGTGAGGGTTGGCCTCCGCCAGGGCTGCGCTTTGTCACCAATCCTGTTCGTAGTATTTATGGACAGGATATCGAGGCGTAGTCGTGGTAGGGAGGGGTTGCAGTTCGGTGGGCTGGGGATCTCATCGCTGCTCTTTGCAGATGATGTGGTCCTGATGGCATCATCGGCCTGTGACCTTCAGCACTCACTGGATCGGTTTGCAGCCGAGTGTGAAGCGGCTGGGATGAGGATCAGCACCTCTAAATCTGAGGCCATGGTTCTCAGCAGGAAACCGATGGAGGGCCTTCTCCAGGTAGGGAATGAGTCCTTACCCCAAGTGAAGGAGTTTAAGTACCTTGGGGTCTTGTTCGCGAGTGAGGGGACAATGGAGCGGGAGGTTGGTCGGAGAATCGGCGCAGCGGGGGCGGTATTACATTCAGTTTATCGCACCGTTGTGACGAAAAGAGAGCTGAGCCAGAAGGCAAAGCTCTCGATCTACCGGTCAGTTTTCGTTCCTACCCTCACCTATGGTCATGAAGGTTGGGTCATGACCGAAAGAACGAGATCCAGGGTACAAGCGGCCGAAATGGGTTTCCTCAGGAGGGTGGCTGGCGTCTCCCTTAAAGATAGGGTGAAAAGCTCAGTCATCCGTGAGGAGCTCGGAGTAGAGCCGCTGCTCCTTCACGTCGAAAGGAGCCAGTTGAGGTGGTTCGGGCATCTGGTAAGGATGCCCCCTGGGCACCTCCCTAGGGAGGTGTTCCAGGCACGTCCAGCTGGGAGGAAGCCTCGGGGAAGACCCAGGACTAGGTGGAGGGATTACATCTCCAACCTGGCCTGGGAACGCCTCGGGATCCCCCAGTCAGAGCTGGTTAATGTGGCTCGGGAAAGGGAAGTTTGGGGTCCCCTGCTGGAGCTGCTCCCCCCGCGACCCGACCACGGATAAGCGGACGACGATGGATGGATGGATGGATGGATATAGATATTTATAGATCTCCTTTGCTGTCACAGTTAACATCACAACAAATGGAGTTAGAAAAAGTGGTTTTGTTTTAAACACAGCTTCCTTTTACTGTTTCTAAAAATTAAGATGCTGTATGAGTTTTGGGGGTCCTCCAAGATTTTGTGCACAGGGGCCTCTGCATTCTAAATCCGTGCCTGCTTCCGACAGACAGGTGTTCTCTATGCCCTGGTGATTGACTGACAGGCACAAGACAAAAGCATTCATATGCCCTGGTGACAGACTGACAGACTGAGGTTGTATGGCAAGGCAAGGCAACTTTATTTCTATAGCACCTTTCAGCAAAAGACAATTTAAAGTGCTTTACATGAAACATTAAACAGCAATTCAAAACTGTCATGAAAATAAAACTAGATACAGATACAAATACAATTAAAGCTGCAAGCAGCGTTGGACGGGCCCTCGCGTCTCTGTGCGCGTCGCGGTTACTGGCAGACGCGGCTCCTTGTGACTGTGCATTTGCGCGGCACTCAGACACTGCAAATCATCTCCAATGAAAAGGGAACTCCCTGTTGAGTTCAATGATACCTCACACAAGACTCTATGCCATACAGTTCATTACCTGTGAAAGGGGGCGTGGCCAAAGCATAGGGGTCAGGCAGACCTTAACCAATAAAAAAGGAAGTCTCTGCTGAGTTCATTGATACCTCACATAAGAGTCTACCTTAAACGGGTCACCAGTTATGAAAGGGGGCGTGGATTAAGCA
Source organism: Gymnocephalus cernua (assembly GCA_023631565.1). NCBI lineage: Eukaryota > Metazoa > Chordata > Actinopteri > Perciformes > Percidae > Gymnocephalus > Gymnocephalus cernua. The sequence goes on from CM042436.1 coordinate 10,298,616, forward strand.
TAGGGGGGCGGGCCAAACCATCACCAATGAATAAGGAACTCTCTGCTGAGTTCAATGATACCTCACACAAGGGTCTACATCAAACGGGTCATAAGTTATTTAAAAAGGGGCGTGGCTAATGTATAGGGGGCGGGCCAAATCATCCACAATTAAGAAGGAACTCTCTGCTGAGTTCAATGATACCTCACACAAGGGTCTACCTTAAACGGTTCAAATGTTATGAAAGGGGCGTGGCTTAAGCATCGGCAGCGGGCCAAACCATCACCAATGAAGAAGGAACTCTCTGCTGAGTTCAATGACACCTCACACAAGACTTAAACGGTTCAAATGTTATGAAAGGGGGGGCGTGGCCTGAATAAGTGTGCGTGGTTAAAGTATAGGAGGCGGCTCAGTATCACACATTGTAAGTTTCATCTAAATCGGATGATGTTTGTCATATAAGGCTGATTTCTTGTTGCCAGCAGGGGGTGCTATGACCAAAAGTCAATTTTTGCCTATAAATGTACAATCGAGTTACAACAACGTTCTCGTTCATGGCTAAACGCTCAAAATGGCTGCCACGCCACGCCCACACATTTGACAAAAAGTCTTGATTTTAATAACTTTTCATCGTTGAGGTCTTGAGATAGGAAACACCAAATTTGAAGTGGATTGGATGAAATCTCTAGGAGGAGTTTGTTAAAATATAGCACCTTGACTTTTAGGTCTACTTCCTGTTGCCACTAGGGGGCGCTATGACTTCGAGTCAATTTCAGGCTGTGTTGTCAGGGTTGGACTCTTATGAATCCTGAAAATTTTTGAGCCGATTGGGCTCAAAAGTGGGCTCATAAGTGGGTGTAACACTCAAGTTACACCCACTTACTGTTTCATTGGCGAAATGCACAAAATGGCCGCCCCGCCACGACCATGCCCTATGACGAAAAGTTTTTCTTTTAATACCTTTTCATCTTCAAGGTCTTAAGATGGCACAGACAAAATTTGAAGTCGATTGGATGTAATCTCCAGGAGGAGTTCGTTAAAGTACAACATGTGGAAATGGTCAAAATCGCACTCATTTCGAACTTTCAATTCAAAATGGCCGACTTCCTGTTGCGTTAAGGGTATGGCTCCAATCAGAGTGATAGAGAAAGACAGAGTGGCGACATTCCCATTGGACTCAGTTGTACGCTTTTTGCCGCCTACTTCCGGGGTATGCAGTCTTGCATAGTTCCAAACAATCCATTCACGGCGTCGGACTCCATTCATTTCCATTGCTGACTGTCGAGTAATTTCTGAGGTAAGTTGATTAAATAGCTACCTCTTTTGAATTGTGAACTATCTGCATTTTATCAGAGGCCGTTTATGATGCATATACTGATATTTATTTGTATGTGCACAGCGTTATCAGCTAGCTATATACGACCAATTGCCTGCTAGTTTTATAGCTCGACTTCGCCAGCTGTGAAGGTATCACTACACCAACAATTACGAAGTTCAGTAGTGAATCTATGACAACTTTTATTTAGTTAGTTATTGATGTTGGACTACTAGGATCATTACGGTTGATTAAGGACGGATTTTATTTAGGTTTTATCTGCTGAACCTGACGGTGTTAGCTAGTCAGCTGAGTACTGTGTGTCTGATGCAAGCTAGTATAAATAAGGTTGCGTTTGTTTAATTATACAATTGAAAGGGCTGTTGGATTACATGTATGAATACAAATTATTCCACACAAAAATATCAGTAAGTGATGTAAGACAATGACATATGTTTAAATTTGAAAAAGTATTAAGGGAAATTTCACAGTTTTTTTCACTGTTGATTTAACTTTTTTTAAGTTCAATAATTGCAACGCATTTCCAGAAGTCAATAAGTAATCATTAAATTATTGTGATTTCAATATTGACCAAAATAATTATGATCATATTTCTTTCCATATTCGAGCAGCCCTAGCTGGTGCTGGCAACGACTGCTGGCTGCTCACTGTAACTGCTGGCTGCGACTGCTGGTGGCAACTGCTGGCTGCGGCTGCTGGTGGCGACTGCTGGTAGTGGCTGCTGGTGGCGACTGCTGGCGGTAACTGCTGGTGGCGACTGCTGGTAGTGGCTGCTGGTGGCGACTGCTGGTAGTGGCTGCTGGTGGCGACTGCTGGTAGTGGCTGCTGGTGGTGACTGCTGGCTGCTGAAAGAAGAGGTGACTGGAGGCTGCAGACGGTGTGCCGGGAATGGAGAGGCCAAATACATCCATGGCAACCAGTAAGATGTTTGGCAGTGGCCTAGATGTTATGACCTTAGGTGAGGAGGTCTGCTGTGTTGAAATTGGCTTCTTAGTCTGACTCTTGCTGCCAAGGTACCCCTTATCACGGTTGTTTACCTTCCTCTCAGCCATGATGCACTTTAATTGAATCCTTAACCCCAGACTGATATATGTGGAGGATTGTTTTGGTTTATTAATCACTTATACTATTCCCCCGTGTTCCTTCACTTTGTTCTTGTTTTTTTCGAGTAAGATACACAGCACACCTGTTCACACATTTGTTGTTCTTTTTCCACTAATGACTAACTTTGTTTATTTATTGATACCCCCTGGCTCTACTTTGTTGCTCTTATTCATACTTGTTCCCACTTGTTTTTTGTTCCACAAACCTCAGCTTGATATATGTGGAGAGGATTTTTCTTTTCAAAACACTCAACATCTCAAACACTTCCCCAAAAACTCCTGGCTCCAGCTTTACATGCTGCATCCTACTTTGCAGCATGTGGATGTTAGGCAGTAGAATCTGCATTTGCTGGAGGATTTTATAACCAGTGGTGCCAGCAGTAAATCTTATTTGTTTTAATTGTCTCCTTTCCCCACTGTATTCCTTTTTTTCTGTACTTGTTCTTGTTGTGTCACTCATTGTTTAATAAAAAAATACATTTCATTCATTCATCCAAGTGTAATGAGTTGTTATTCTTTAATATATTTGATACTTTGCATATGGCTTAGTCTTAAAATGATCATGGTTGTGTGGTAAACTCCTGCCTCATCAGAAGAAGTGGGCTGGACACTAAATGCTGAATGGACTGTTGCTACTCTGCTTTCTCAATCACTCTCTGACCACGGATAAGTGAATCTGAATTACAAGGAAAATACAATAGTCCAGATGTGCAAAAAAGAACATATTTAATCATCTGTGATTTAAAAACAGATGTAGTAAAGTTAAGCCGCTAAAGACAGTAGCCTAGTAATACCCATGCTAACAAGGACGTGAAGCTTTCCCTCCAAAACTTAAAAACGTATCTATACATAGCTTTCAGTTGTCACCCTACCAAATGCAAAACTGACATTTACAAAATATGCAATAATGCAATAACAATCAAACAAGTACATGGGTATGTGTTTTTATTTATATTTACCATTCAATATCGCAATCGCTGCTGTCAGTCCCATAGTAGAACATGACAGCGCTGCGTGTGTTTGGAACTATACAGGCTTACATGAACCACGTGACCACCCCGCTAGCGAGATCAACGAGTGTCGCAACTCCTACTATCTTTATGGCTCTGGCTCCAATGAGCATTTTTGTACGTCTTGACCAGTGTTGGGAAAGTTCACTTTTTACATGAACTAGTTCAGTTCATAGTTCATACTTCAAAATTATGAACTAAGTTCACAGTTCCAAACATTAACTAGTTTATAGTTCTTTTTTTCCATATGTTGTTGCGAGCTTTTATTTTTCAAAATGATTGCCACAGCCCATATAGAACTACAGACAGCTATTATTTTATCAGTTTTAACACTGAAATACTGAAATATTGAATCCTTATCCAAGCAGGGTTTACATTAGCATTGAGGGGACAGCATTTCCCCATTGTTGCTTTAACATGCAGAAACTGGGCAGCAGGTAAATAACTACTGCCTAATAACTACTGCCCATCCTCACAGTGCCCTGGGCGCGCACACACACACACACACACACACACACACAGGAGTCACAGCTGCGGCTGGGAGATGACAACGGAGCCGCTGTAATGGCAAATTACATTTAAAGCACATTATTCTGTTGTGTGTGTTTAACTTAGAATACATTTAACAGGTGGGACAGCTGAAACCGTAAACCTCGAAATAAAAGAACCCTGTGTCCATCCCGAGGTCTTTTTCGGGTCCTGTTGTGTTAACAACCTTAGATAAAGGTCAGAGTAGAGCCGTAAACAATATCCTACAGTGTCTCTAAAACAGTTTTGTTTTACCCCGGCAGCTGAGATTACAAGTTTCTTGTGTCTTAGTTTGTACCGGACCAAAAGGCGCGGTTGTGAGAGAGTTTCAAACTGTTTAAATTGTGTTTTGGTTAACTGTGTCGATGCAAAATGCAGAGGTGGAGGCGATGACCATTTGTTATTGGCTATAAGGTGCTCTGTCTGTGTATTGTGACTCAGAACGCTATTTCTCCTGTGCTGTGGTACTTGGTTTGGTGTTCTCCATTTGCAAATGTGAATAAATACTTTGGTTCCTTCTCGATAGTCTTCATTTGTTTCACTTTAATCTTTGTCAATCTTACCCCGTGCAATAGGAGAATATTCCACAACACCGCTACTGTACGCAGTTAATGGGATTTGGGTCGAGGATCTGTCTTCAGTGATTCCTTCTGAGGGAACACAGCGAATCTGACTGCAGTAGATGTGACAGAAAGGCAAAAAAAATTTGTTAATCCATACCTCTGTTTATTTCCTGTTTTTGGTGAGGTATGGATTAACACAACTTTTATGCCTTTCTGTCACATCTACTGCAGTCAGATTTTTTTTTTTTAATTTAACCTTTATTTAACCAGGAAGAGACTCATTGAGATTAAAAATCTCTTTTTCAAGAGTGTCCTGGCCAAGGCAGGCAGCAGTACAACCACACATACAGTACATGCAAATACAAAATACACAAAAAACACTAATAACATAGAACAAAAACAGCAAATCCCTCAAAGTCGACCAGAATGCTAAACACATCAAGTAAAACACCTACAGCCACAGCCCAACATCCTCTTAAAAGCGACCAATGAGACTAGTTCAGTAAGTTTCATGGATTTCTGTAACTTGTTCCATGTAGAAGGAGCAGCAAACTTAAACGCCTGTTTCCCCAGCTCAGTTCTAACCTGTGTTAGATTTGCTGTGTTCCCTCAGAAGGAATCACTGCACATGGGTAGGCACGTGTAATGACATTTGAAACATGTTTAGAGGTTAAAAACATGTTTAAAACCTGCCCTGTTTAAACCTGTTGGGTGCTAAGGGGGAAAACACGGTGTAGGCAACACTGATTGTTTTTGTTTTTCTTGCTACTGACACCACTCCAAATTTACAACCGAGCTACGTGTTGAAATCGACCGGAATTCTCCTTTAAACAAAAAAAAAAAATTGTAGGGGGCACTAGCGAGCTATTTTTGTGCCTCTATTCCTGAAACCTTTAAAATACGTAAATCTTCACCAGCCTTGATGCCTTGGGGAGTTTTTGAGGACGTTAAGCCCCTCAAAAAGGCGATTCACTTGCCGGGAAAAAGTAGGAAGAATTCCTTCAGTTTCAATAGGGCCTTCGCCGCTGTCTGCGCTCGGGCCCTAATAATAAAAGTTATAGTGCAGTGTAAGAAATTCATATTTTTTATTATCAGGTTGTAGGCACGGATTGGGAGGATATGTGAAAAGGGAACAAAACAACTATAGTTTCAGTGCTTGAGACTATGAGGTCGCCCCACCAATTGTACACTGGACGTACAGAGATAAAAGATTTGCAACAAAAGATTTATCTAACAACTTTCAGAATGTTGTTGGGTTAATACATTAGATTGGACGCCATGAGATACTGCTTCACAGTTATTAGGTCTGAAGGTTAGTTATACGGGAGAGAAGCCATTTGATTTTGTGGCAAAACCTTTCACAGTGCTCATTTTTTCAGTCATATTTTATCATTTAAAATAGTGTTTAAATCTAGCCTTGTCTAGTTCTGGTAAACCCAGTCTCGTCTCGTGAGCTGAGCTGAGTGTTGTCACACCCCTTATATTTATGTCTGAATAATATTTCAATGTACTGTATGTTTATTTTATTTTTTTTTTATCTCTTTTTACCCATGGCATGTAAACAAAGAGGTGTGAAAGAGAGAGAGAGAGGAAAAGAGGGAGAGATAGAGAGAGATAATATAGTTATATCTGCGGCCCTGTGGTTAACCTATGGATCGGGCCGGCCAGATCATATAAATTAACATTCTGATTGATAGCGTGTGGGTGAAATAATTCGTAATTTACGAGGAAAATATTACTAACGTTCTCAAAAATATGAACATAGAGCTGCTGTCAGACAGACAGCTACATTTGTAAGTGTGTCTCCAAGGAAACGCTCCAGAAACGGCAGCTTATGCCAACCTTACACCAAACGACTTTTCAAACGATTCCACAGTCGCTAACAAATTTCCAATATCAGAATGAAATCCTGAGAGTCTTGCTAGAGTTGGGGCATGCTCCTATCATCTTAATCATTTGGTGTAAGGTGGTCATAATTCTGAGTCAGTCTTTTTCCCTTATTGACGTTATGACAAAATCAAACGCGTTTAATATTAAGTTTTAAGTCTTGGTAGTAAAGTGTGCAATTGTTCTGTTTGTGTGCACTGTTTGTGCATGCTTTCTGTTCTGTTTTTTTGTTGTTGTGCTTGTCTATGCTGTAAAGAAAACAAAAACCCAATAAATATATGTTTGAAAAAAAAATATATAGAAGTTGTGACACTGTTCTGCTCATCTGACAGACATAAAATACAGCGTATGACAAAACATTGAACACTCGCTCACTCCTCAAGTCTCTCCCTCAACTACTCGGCTCAAATCTCCTGTGGGCAGGACGAAGACGTGCGGAGAGGAATCGGGTGAGAGGTATCAGGGATGCCCAATTTAGCAATTGGGAGTTTTTCCTCATCTGAGTGTTGTATGGTGTACAGATTGTAAACCCCCTTAGGACAAATTTGTAATTTGTAATATTCGGCTATATGAATAAAATTAAAACCTGTAGGTGATATGGTCAGTGTGGTCTTAAATGACATAGAAACATCACAACTATCTTCTCTTTAATATTGACACAAGGTAATGTACTGCGCTTTTCCAGTCTTAACAACTACTCAAAGTGCTTTAACATTTAACATTTAACACACGTTCATACGCTGAGGCCGAGGCTGCCGTACAAGGCACCACTTGCTCATCAGCAGGTAACTCGGGGTTCAGTGTCTTGCCCAAGGACACTTTGACATGGGACTGCAGGGCCGGGGATCTAACCACCAACCTTCCAAATGGCAGACAAACACTCTACCACTGAGCCACAGCCGCCCACGAGGTACTCCACACTGCTCACATTCCGATCACATATGGTACATGCATACCTGTCAAGTTTTGGATTTGAAAATAAGGTAAATTTTCCAGCGCCCAACCAAGCTCCAGTATCCCTTACATTTTAAGACAGGTGTACAAGAAAGCTAAAATCACGACTTGATGCAGAATGCTGAAAATATTTACAATTTATAACATTGCTTGTCTTTACATTTACATTTTATTTTCATTCAGGGCCAGAGTGGGACTCATTTTCAGCCCTGGAGTTTCATGCCTTAGACCGGCCCTCTTTACTTCACAAAAAAATTGAATCAAAACCTTAGTATACAAGTCTGCAATAGCGCCCTACTCTATACAGCCTTGCAATTCAGTGTATTTTTGTAAATATCACTATTTCCAAGTGTTGCTTCACAATGTCGATTCATTAGAAAAGTTAACATCTTTACAACAACCCAATGATGTTCAACAATATCAGAATCTATTTTCTGTGCAAATAAGTAATCACAGATATCCAAACACGTGAAATTAAATAAAGAACAAGATACCTTGTATTGCACTTTCTAATGACACCATAATCATTTTTTTCCTTTGAATAATATTTCATATAACTTTCTCTTCCCTTTCAGTCGTGGGCTTTGTATATTTACTATCCTAATTTTGTGGATAAAGGCATAATGGGTGACAAGTAATATTTGGGCATAAAAAGTGATTATACTGTAACTAATCTGATCACATTTGCTTGTTCACACGCTGTGATACACCAGTTTACAGTAGATGTGCCTTAGACTGATGATCCCTAATGCACACTACGGGCTCTGCTTCTGACACTAAATCACATTTTATAAATTGTCGTAATTCTCAGCACAAATCTCTCCTTTTTACAAAGCTTTCTGATCAAGTCAAGTCAGTTTCATTATGGTAGTGCCGAATCATCTGGCATCATTAATTATCCCAGGGCATTTTTCATATAGAGCAGGGCTACACCACACTCTTATTAATTCTTATAATATTTAGTCAATGAGCAACCCTACCTGCCCAAACTGGAGTTATGGTTGTTAGGTTGATAGCAGCAAACTGGACTAGTAGCTGCTGCTCCGGAGCTACAAGAAAAAGTTTGATTCATAAACATAAACGCTGGTTTGCAGGCAACGTTGTATTGTTTTGTAAGACCGCTAGCATCCTGCACTTCTCCTAACTAGCTTAACTTACCCGTCTCATTGTCTTCATTTGGCGTTTTAGTAAAAGTTAATCTGGTCGCGTCACTTTCTAGAGCTCTCCTTTTTTAAATCGCTTTTTCAGTGCTGTTTGCGCTTTCTATTACCTGTTTAAAACAGCGGTGGCATCCTCCAACAAGCACCAGTGACTGAAGTGTACACGGACGGTTTGTTAGTTTTTTTTTTAGCAAGGTGTTGTCGTCGGAGGACTCAAAACTCAAAAAATAAATACAGGGCTCTCAAGTTTTGAAGACAGGCAAGAGTGACATTTTGTGAAAAATAAAGTGATAATAGGCTATTACAAGAATAAAGTCACAATATTTCAGAAAATAATCCACCTGCACAATAGTCTGCTGTGCATTATGTGATATCTCTGCTGATACGGTAGACCTCAGACCTTCTGACTGACCATAGATCCCCGTCTGGGTCTCTGAATGAGACACAGTTTAGTGAAGTGGCTGAATGCTGCTCTACGTCGGAGGTGGAAAACAGAATTAACGGAGCTCAAACGCGTCACATCTGCCGCAGCATGTCGACAGCAGAGCGCGTCCGTAAACCTGAAGCTGCAGCTTTTTACAGCGAGAGTGGACACTAAGCCACGTTCATATTTGTCAGTCAACTTTTCTAAATACATTCAGGGCTACACTCAAAAGATTCGAGCCGAAGCCTCGGCAAAATCAGCTGACGCCGCGTCTGGTGTAGCCCCTTTCTTTTTTTTTTTTGATTGGCTGATACCCCACTAACAGAAAACGTTTCGGGAACGTTAAATAACGTTAGTTTTTGGTTATCTAAAGGTTAGTTCGAACCAAACCAAAAACTAACGTTGAGGTAACGTTTCCTCATGGTTATAACGTTACCGAAACGTTAGGGAAACCAACCAACTCAAACGTTATCCTGTGGTTGCTCTGTAACCTCCACACAACGTTACCGTTTAGTTGTTTTTGGTTGTTCTGAGTGCGATTTGAAAATGTTTATTCAAACCAGCTCAAATGATTGGTCTTATAAAATGTAGCTAAGTAAGATAAACAGCATAGCAAGAAAATATATATATATGTTTAGGCTGATATCAATTTTGCTAAAAAACAATAGTTTTGTGGGGTTTTTTATGCACTGTTATCTCGTGATAACAACTTATTAATTCGTTATCTATAACAAAGTTTGTTTTCTCGAGATTTATTTTTTTTGTTTTCTCAAGATTTTATTTTTATGGATTTTTTTTTTTGCCTAAGACACCCTTCAATTTAACCCGGGGAATGTGCTCCATTGGCGGATAGACGTCTGCCGTTTCTCCCTTCTCTTCTCCAGGTTAAATTGAACGCTGTTTTAGTGGGATTTTTCCCGAGTATTTGACCGGAGAAGAGGAGGACGAAACGGCAGACCTATCTGCTCATGGAGCCTTTTGCTCGGGGATGTTGTGGGATTTTTTTCCAAGTATTTGACCGGAGAAGTAGAGGGAGAAACGGCAGATTTCTATCCGCTTATGGAGCCACATTCCCCGGGTTAAATGGAAGGGTGTCTTAGGCAAAAAAAAAAAAAAAAAAAAAAAATCCATGAAAAAAAAATCTTGAGAAAACAAAAAAAGAAATGTCGAGAAAACAAAATCTCGAGAAAACAAACTTTGTTAGGGTTAAAACAACAGTCTATCTTACAACGATTTTCACAACTATGAAAATTCACCTCTTCATTTCACTTCTAACAGGCTCGGTTCAGTGTACAAAGCCAACCGTTACACCCCTGCGCCAGTAGGGGGAAGGCTGTCTGCTTTCAGGTGACCGAAGGTTTGTCCTAACTTCCGGATGTACACCGGCGAACAGTGCACGCCACGCGAGCGGCACAACGTTCTCTAGCTCCGTTCGTTTTGGTCCCAAATTCTAACTAAAATACTGCCATTGACTAAAACATATGCTGACTACACCTCACCGGCGGTGTTATAACGCAAGGTAGGACAAAGATGCCAAGAAAGACATTGTCGACCGTCAACAGACTGTCCTCCGCTCAAGACTGCTAGGCTAGCAGTGCTAGCCCGAATGCTAACGCGGGAAACAGCTAGCTAGCTAGCCTATGGATACATCAACGTTGGCGACAGAGACTGAACTTTCCCTCGGTGATGTTTTAGACGACATAAGGAACATGGACAACAAGGTGAGAGATTTTGGTAAACAACTTTAAGAAAGCTCTGACATGGGTGCCAGCATTATACAGCAAGTCGAGCTGAACTCAGTCGGACTCACTGAATGCACGTTCAAATTGGAGGCTGCAGCTAATTCACCATGTGTTCTATTAATACATCCATGGTATTATTATCTTATGATACATTCATCCCTCGGATGTATCATAAGTATGCTGTAAAGCCTTTTACGTGGACGCAACGTCATTAGCGCTTCCCCATACTGCCGGGGGCTCAAGCTAAATAATGGAGCTAGGTAGCTAGCTAACGTAGCTAATATCTTATGTGTCCCTAAGAGCCGATGTGGGTTTAGAGTTTAACACTTATCTTACGATACATCCGAGGGCTGTATGCTGTAAAGCCTGTAACGTGGATAAGAGATAAAGCCATGGATGTTTTAAGAGAAGCTCTGTTCACGAAACTGCAGGTTAACTAGCACGACATAATGATTACACCTACGTGAACATTATTTACACAATTAAAATATTATTTTGCAATCAGTACAAACTGTAGGCCTATGGTCTTTTATTTCAGATGAATCCGTTCCACAAGGATGGTTGTGGCGCAGTGGATGTGACACATGCCTTTGGTGCCTTTGGTGTGGGAGATCAGGGTTCGATTCCCACTGTGGTACATCAACCAATGTGTCCCTGAGCAAGGCACTTAACCCCTAGTTGCTCCAGAGGAGTGCGACCTCTGACGTATATAGCAATTGTAAGTCGCTTTGGATAAAAGCGTCAGCTAAATGACATGTAATGTAATGTAATGTAACAAGGAAGAAAGCATTCCAGGACGGAGCGTGTGTCTGGAAGCCCTGTCTCAGACAGACAGACTGTTTCTTAAATGCATGCATAAATGTAAACTTACAGACAGTGTCTGTAAGTTTACATTTATGCATGCATTTAAGAAACAGGCATATTTCCTGCCATGAAACTACTGACTTTCAATCTGGTGCATATCACGTTACTGTTCTGATGATTTGTTTAGTTTTTAGCGATTGTCTGATGTATCAGCATAGGTTAATCTTTTGCAATTGCATGTACAAGAAACCTACCATAAATGACCTGACCAATATTTACATCTACTTTATTTTTAGATGAGTCAACACCACACAGGGAACCTGCTGGTATCCCAGAGTTGGGGGGGGGGTCTATTGTAACACAAGCTCGGCCTGCCACTTCATCTTGGGACCCAGTTGAAGGTACAGTTGCTTTGAATTTTCCATTTCCAATTAATACAATTTCATGACAAGGACCTTGAGAGTAACTCAACTGTTTTGTTGTTGTAAACAGGATAACTCATCACACAGAGGGAGGTGGCTCAGCCATGGAGACGGAAATCAGAGGTAAGAAAGCACACTTAAGTTGTTTATATCAGTATAAGTATATCATGTATAACAACTAAAACCATACATTTTTCCATAGCCATGAGGACATCATTACCCGCATGGCACAACGGATGGACACATGAGGAAAAGATGGATGAGCTGCTGATGCCCTTAAGGAGCTCCCAGTCCCCTCCCTCTGCTCCAGTCAATGACATGTTGCTGTCGCCCTGCTCAACAGTCACCGAGCTGCAGGAGTCTCAGTCAACAGGAGAGGAGGAACAAAATGGTATTTAAGTGCCCTAAGATCAACACTATATAATTGCATAACTTCAAATATCATTATAACTGAACTGACTTATCTTACAAAATGAGATTGTACAAGCTCCCCACTTTGTTCCACATGTATAATTTGTATTTCTATATGTTTTTCGAAAGCAACTTTTCCTGGCAACGCTTGGAGGTCCGACCTCAGGCTCTACAGTCCGGCGTATGCTACGGCGAGTGGCAACCAACGATGTGCTGAAGCAGTATAGCCTGCGGGGAAGAAAGGCAAAGAAGGCCTTCCATGACCTGACTATATGCAGGGTTATAACAGGCATGTGCTATTTTATTGTTCACATCAGTATTATGCTTAGCTTGGCTGATAAGAGGTTTTAATTTGACTTGCAACTTTGCTTCATTTTGACTTCTACTCTAGCGGCCTCTCAGAAGAGCTTCCCCACGCTGACTGCAGCAGGAGTGGAGGAGTTGATCGGGCTAGCGCTAAAGTTTGCCCCACACAGACGGTAAATTGAAATTCTTCTATATGATGTGAAAAACAGAAGGCAATTAGTCTTGCTTTTGTCAATGTGTTGATTCTTAGTATGACATCAAACTTTTGTTTCTTTCTTTTTAGGCCAGCTGAGAAGGACTAGCCATGGAACTTGTTGGATCACTGTATTTTTTGTATATATATGAATATATATATATATATTTGTTTTTTTTACTATTGCACACATTTGCACTACATCCCACTCCATTTTTTTATTTGTATTTTTTGCTTATTTTTCCAGGCCTGTTTATATTGTGTTAATATTGTATTTTTTAATATTGTGTTTTTTATTTTATATTAAAGTTTTAAATCCAATCAAGTTGGCCTGTTCATTCATTCCTGCCAATACATAGTAATTCATTCCTGCTCATGCACACAGTTATGTAAGGTTGCAACCTTAGGGGGACGTTAGAGGAACGTTATCTAAACAACGTTAGGGGAACGTTATCTAAAGGTTACAACGTTAGGCGAACGTTACGGCAACGTTATCTAAACGTTAGGGGAACGTTAGAGGAACGTTATCTAAAGGTTACAACGTTAGACGAACGTTACGGCAACGTTATCTGAACGTTAGGGGAACGTTAGAGGAACGTTATCTAAAGGTTACAACGTTAGGCGAACGTTAGAAGAACGTTATCTAAAGGTTACAACGTTAGGCGAACGTTAGAGGAACGTTATCTGAAGGTTACAACGTTAGGGGAACGTTAGGAGAACGTTATCTAAAGGTTACAACGTTAGGCGAACGTTAGGGGAACGTTATCTAAAGGTTACAACGTTAGGGGAACGTTCATGGAACGTTCAGAGAACGTTCGACCAAACCAAAAACTAACGTTTCCAAAACGTTCACAAAACTTGCCGTTTGGACCAAAAACTAACCACAGACTAACCAAAAACTAACGTTTCCGCAACCAAAAACAAACGTTACCAAAACGTTTTGGGAACCAAAAATTGTTAGCTGGGTAAGACTACTGACTGACCAAGATCTCCAGGGGAGCCTCTTGGTTTCTGCCGGTTCCATAGTGAGAGCGGCGCGGCCAGAGACATTTTGGGCGCTGCGGTATATTAAATATATTATAAATTGTTTTTCTGCGTGAGAAATACAATGTGTGGCGGGAGTGCATGACAACAGACTGAAATGAGTGACTGTCACGCTCAATGCGTGACACTTGAGAGCCCTGTAAATAAGTCATCATTAACCAGGCTGCACTCTGCGAGTGGGCTGCAAGAAAAAATAAATACTGTAAATACAAAGAGTGGGCTGGGAGTGCAGGCTGCCTAGGGACAGCATCTATGATATTCAACTATGATATGGGTTAAAATACGGGAGATTTACGGGAAAATACTAATACGGGAGAACGGCGGGAAATAAGGGTAAAATATGGGACTTTCCCGGCCAAAACATGTATGTACTCAATACATTTACATAATGTCTACACACAGAATGCTTGTTTATTCAAAGAGGTGCATTATGATCACACACACACACACACACACACACACACACACACACAGGCAGTATCATTCTTGTTTTCCCTCTTATACAACCCCAGTTCCCACCTTATCTCCCCCACACAGCTGTTGTCATTGGTGCATGTATAACAAAGACAAGCCTTTTAATTAAGAAAAGGCGTTCTGCTAACATCACCACGCCGCCTCACTGTTTGTTCCCAGCACTCTCTTTTCAGGAACAGGAGCCTCAATTAAGATTAACCTGCAATGCCAGTCATGAGCTGTCTGTGTGTGTGTGTGTGTGTGTGTGTGTGTGTGTGTGTGTGTGTGTGTGTTTTAAGAACGTAGTTGAGAACTAAAAAGTTGTGCCTAACCATTTTGAAAAGGCCTTTTATTTATTATATGTATTGAAAACAGGTGATGTGTGCGAGGCATAGGACAGTATGTATGTTTGTGCCTAAACCACCAAGACCAGGCAGTGGGCAGCGTGCAACTTTGGGGGCCGGCTTTAGGCTGCCCACCCAATCAGAAGTTAGAAACGGCACTCGTACTTTTGATTGGGTAGGCAAGACACACGTTTAGGTAGGCTGAGCCCATGCTTTCACTGTGAGTGATGGACAGAAAATTTGACGAATTACAGATCAATGCGATTTTTTGTATTGGCTCGTGATAGGCCCCATGTCTTCATAGGCCCCTGGGCCCTGTGCATTAAAGCGTAACTCTCGCGAAAATGCAACCTCGGGTGTTGTTGTTTCTAGGCGCTACCATCTCGCCAGTCAAAAAGTGTCGATCTCCGAATGCGAATGAACGGACTCCATAGGAGGAAATATCATTCTTATATGAGGCTCCTTTTTCCTTTTCTCCTATTTTTCACTTATGACAAAACAACAAATTATCCGTGCACTTATATGGAACTAAGCTTTAGGAGCTTTCCATCTTTACACTCCTCCCTCTTACGTTGCATTCGAAGATGGTAGCGCCCGAAAACAACAACTACTAAAGTAAGTCGTTCAAAACCTTCCTTTTGAGTAAATCTGTGTACACAAACAATGTTCTCAATTATTGTGCTAATGTGTAGAGCCCCTGGTGATACTTCAAGCAAAGTTTCATGTTGTGTCGCGCCTTCTTAGTGTTTAAAAACAGCTATTTTGAGGCTAGCATGAAACTGCCCCTAGCTCTCCCATTCAAAAGGCCATTTGACCGAAAAATGAGAATACGATAAATCTTAAAAGTACCGCTTCCGTCCTAATTATGCGTTTGAACTAAAGTTTGACTCTGGTACATTCACAAAAACACCCTAGGTTGCATTTTTGCGAGAGATACACTTTAAGGTGGCCTTGTCCGTAGCCACCAAGGTTTTTGACTACCTTGAGGACCTGCACATGAACATTGCAAATGCACAACTAAAGTCTGAAGCTTGTGCCCAGTACTTTGAGGGACTTGACCTGACTTTACCAATTGAGAATTACATCCACAGCAAAGTGGAACAGGCTTACAACGATGCAAATGACAAACTAAGCAAGCACATGTCAGATGGACAACCTGCCATTCAGTTCCTTAAATATATCAGGGTCTTTGATCTTCGTTACTCTGCAAAATGGAGTGTGTCCAGCTACAAATACATTCCAGGCTTCAGTGCTGTTCCTAAAGATGAATTGGATGCCTAATTCATCTACCGAGGTCCAGCTGAACTCAGATCTTTAACATGTGGAGTGGTGGATTTGGATGTTCTGGGATGGGTTGCAGGAAAGGCTGCCCGTACTGAGCGCCTGGCCAAAGGATACAAAGATGTCATTATAAACTCAGCAGATGCTGAACGCAGCAACAGCATCTACAAGCTGGTTTTGTCCAGCCGAAAGGAGATCAGTGTCAAACAACCTCAAAGCCTTGGTCTTCTTATACCACAACCAGAGACTAACTGGTGGAGCTTTTGAAATGGATGAAGTGCAGGAAGAATGGAGGATATTGAGGATTTGTCATCTCTTAGAAAACTATATGTCAGACTAGACAGATGCACTTTACCTTGCATAATGCCATTTTTTTTTATCTGCGCTCTGTGTAGTGGCATCTTTCAGCATACATGATAGTTCTATGCACGTTTTTAGTGAATTGTCGGAAATTGACGTGGGCCTTGCTTGGCAGTTGTCCCCCCCCCACCCTAATTCTAGGGGAGGCTTTAACATGTAAATGAACATGCTGTGAGCTATACAAATGCAAATCAGGGTACCAGCAGGGGGAGTTTTACCCCAGGTGACATTTTTCTAAAAGGTATTACAGTTTTTCTCAATAGGGCTTGGGCGCCGCGTTGCATTCTGGGACATGGCGGCCATATTGATAGCATTGCGAATGTAAACATACACCAAGTCGAAGGAGGAGAAGAAAGCAGAGTTGGGAGAAAAAAGGAAAACAAAGATGTTAAAATCCAGAAAAGGATGTGGACTTTACCGGGATACTTTAAATAGGGAAGCCAGGGACCGGTATGTGGACAAAATCGGCACTATTAAAGGTTTGGATCCCTACGAACTCCCCAACAAAGATTGGAGCACCGACAACCATTCACACATGTAATACTTTTAACTATGTGCTTCAAAAGTGTAGTTAGTAGCTGTCAACCCTCCCGTTTTTTCCGGGTTTCTCACGTATTTGAGCTGTTTTCCCGCTGTCTTCCTGTTTTAGTATTTTCCTGTAAAATATCCCGTATTTGAATCCTCTCATAACATTAACATTAGCCCTTCCATCGGACCTGTCAGTCTCTGTACTGTTGTCCTGTTGCTACCCCTTGCCCTTCCAGCGAAACAGATGTTTTCTAAGCATTGTTTTGCTGACTTGAAAGCAACCTTAGCGTGATGTTGGCCTCTTTAAGATAACAGCGCGGTTGTTGTGAGAGCACCATTTCACGGCAATCTGTAAGCAAAGTCACGTTAGATCTAGCTAGTTTCACATAGCTCGCTTAGTTAATGCAGCAGTTTTGTAATACGAATTTTAGCTGTCAGCAGAGGGATAGCAACAGAAAGATAAATGTTACATGAATGTTGAATGTTGCTGTTACACCCCACAATACAGCAATGGTTTACCATGGTTGAAATAGTAAATAAGACACACGACTAAGAGGGATGTTACGTCTATAAACAGTGGGCAGTAGTCCGAGTAGCGGTAAAGGAGGCTATCAACATGTCACGACGCCCAAGCCCTATTGCTTAAACACTATAACCAGGCTTTTGAACTAAAATTTCAAAACCATAATGCCATTTTTCAAAAAGCACACCCATTTCACTAAACTATAAACACGTTTCCCTGGTTATGACACAAGTCAGATTTGTTGAACTGTTACTGCAAAACGCTACACACAATCCCTTAATTTCTCAATGCCTACACCATGTTGTCATTTAGAAAGCACAGCATTCAATATTGCTCACTCAGGATCCACAGAGAAATGACGGTCGAGGAGGGAGAGGGAGAGGGAGAGGAAGAGGACATGGTCGAGGAGGAGGAGAAGGAGGAGGACGTCGTGAAAGAGAAGGTAGAGGATGAGGACTTGGTGAAGGGGGAAGGAGAGGAGGGAGAGGAGGTAGAAGAGGAGTAAGGGCAAGAAGACAAGCAGTCTCGGATGAAATTCGAGCCACTTTAGTGGACCATGTTCTTGTCCATGGTACGAAAATGAGGGAGGCTGGGCAACGAGTCCAGCCTAATCATCAGAACCTTCAGGGAGAAAAACAGGTAGGTGTACTTACAGTACGACTGCTCTGTACAGTAACTTTTGTACTATGCTTCTGTAATACTAAATAAATCCATCAAATTTACAGTAATGTGTGCTTCTATTTTTGTAGGATACAGAGACGACCATCTGGTGGTGGGAGACTAAGGCTTTTGTCAGAGGAGCAAGAGAGGGAGCTTGTAAACATGGTCATTGCCAATAATGTTATCTGCTTGCGAGAGATTCAAAGGAGAGTGATTGAGGATAATAATCATTTTCAAGGAATAAATTCCATCAGCCTTTCCACAATTGATCACATCCTCCGAAAGCATCGGTTCCGGATGAAACAGGTGAGTTGAACGAAACTCTGACAGGGTAAAAGACCAACGAGTCGAATATGTTCAGGTATGACTTTTGATATTGTATGAAGTATTGTGCACCATCACAGTATAGCAGTTTATGCTGCCATTTGTGCCCTCTTGAACTGTGCTTCAGGGTAGTGATATACTCTATTGTGTTTTGATGTGTTTTGCAGAGAATCTTTGAGAATGAAGGCTGGCCTGTTCCACCTGAAATTATCTTTGTGGATGAGGCTAGTTTTAACCTCACCAAAAGAAGGAGAAGGAGGAAGAATATAATCGGCCATCGGGCTATTGTAAATGTCCCTGGTCAGCGTGGAGGGAATGTCACGATGTGCGCAGCCATCAGCAAACGAGGGGTACTCCACCGCCATACCAGTCTAGGACCCTATAATACTATGCTTCTATTTGCATTCCTTGACGGTCTAAGAGAGCATATGTTCCATCTGGACCACAGGGAACCAGCACAACCAGAGCACCCTCACTATGTTGGTGTTTGGGATAACGTCAGCTTCCATCACGCTGCTCTGGTTCGTGACTGGTTTATCGATAACCCAATATTTTCCAACCTCTTTCTGCCTGCATACTCTCCATTTCTTAACCCAATAGAGGAGTTTTTTTCGGCATGGCGGTGGAAAGTGTATGACCGAGAACCTTATATGCGTGTTCACGTCCTTCAGGCCATGGAAGAAGCCTGCCTAGACATATCAGTAGATGCTTGCCAGGGGTGGATCAGAGGATTTTACCCCCACTGCCTGGCTAGGGCCAATATAGCCTGTGATGTGGACGAGATTCTCTGGCCTGACCCAGAGCAAAGACGGGATGCTGATGCAGAATCATTTTTTTTTATTTTTTTTTTTTTATACTGTGTAGTACTGTAATACAGTAATGAATAAAATGTGCCAATGTAACCATTGGTTGTGTCTTGTGTTCATCTGAAAAGGTTTGGAAATGTTTTGAATTTATTACACCAGTGTGTGTGTTTGCTTGTGTGTCTCGTCTGAGGTCAAAGTTTGGTTTTTCAGCAAAAGTTAATGGTTTTGATATAGTGCTTCATTTTGACCTGAAAATAAGATGTTTGGTGAATTGGGTGAGACGTTATGGATTTGTGTTTACTGTAAACCTGTAAACGCACTGCCTGTAAACGCACCTTTTTGAAACCTGGTCCCAGGGTGAATTAACCCTTGTGTTGTCTTACCGTCGACCGTGCAACTTTGTGTTTTTCTGGGTCAAAATTTCAACATTTGGTTGTTCTTTGCTCAACGTTTTTGTTGATTTTATTCCAATATTTTTGTCACTGTTTTTGAAATTGTTTTAACTATGTTTTTGTCCATTTTTGTGCACGTTTTTTGTCACTTTTTCTGACGTTTTTTTCCAATTTTTTTGTCAGTTTTTCCATTTTTTTGTCACATTTTTGAAATTTTTAACTATGTTTTTGGCCATTTTTGTGCACCTTTTTTGTCACTTTTTCTGACGTTTTTTTTTTATTTTTTTGTCACATTTTTGAATTTTTTAACTATGTTTTTGGCCATTTTTGTGCACTTTTTTGTCACTTTTTCTGACGTTTTTTTTTCAATTTTTTTGTCACATTTTTGAATTTTTTAACTATGTTTTTGTCCATTTTTGTACCTTTTTTTCTGACGTTTTCTTTTGTCACTTTTTTAACAAGTTGTCACAAGTTGGCGATGTTTTCGATGTTTTGATGTCACTTTTTCAGATTTTTTTAGTCACTTTTTTCAGCATTTCCTGCGTTTTTGTAGCTTTTTTTTCTCCAACATTTGTCACTTTTTTCAACGTTCTTTTGTCAGAGTTCTGATATAGAAAGTTTTTGTAAATGGGTCAATTTGACCCGAGGACAACAGGAGGGTTAAAAAAAAAAGGCTCACGTTTGGTTTTCTATGGACGGCGAAACCGCATACGTGAGTATCGATGATGTCATCGCCACACACCTCGGCCTCACAGCTGGCTGCCTTCAACCTAGCTGACCGCTCTAGCAGGGACGCAATGCTGTTTGTAAAGTGGAAGTAGACAACTTATCAACTAGCTAGCTAATCTGTCTGTTTATCAACTCCTTGAACGGATTATAATAACTGTTAGCACGGCTTATTGTAGAAAGGCTACCGCAAGAAAAACATGTAGCTAGATTATCAAAAAGACATCGGATCATTGATGTTTGTTTGACTGCCGATGTTAGCTGGCAGAGCTAACGTTAACTCTGCCATCCCCGCAAGTTTAAACGTGAGCAGCACAGAGGTGTGTGCCTGGCTGCTTTCAGCGTGACTCATTATTAGGCAGAGCTAAGCGGAGCCAGTGTTGCTTTATATTCATTCTGCTGTATAAGGAAATAGATATGTTAATATTTATCGATCTTAACCGTACATTTTGTTTTCACAGACTAACCTTGCCTCATAACGAGGCCGTGACCTATTTGCTCAGAGCTGCTGTATCTCTGCAAGTCCAGTTTTACATGATGACCATGCCTGGTCATGCCTTACATTGTGTGTAAGTAATTTTTACAGTTTTCTCCTCCTTCCTTGTTTAATTTTACTGTGACTTATGTTTTTTTATTCATACCTCTCATTTAATTGTTTTCCAGCTGCCCATAAGACATGTTAAGAGACAGTAAGCAGGAGCTTCAGCTCAAAGTCAAGCGAGAACTAAGAGAGTAAGACATAATTAGATCCGTTTTGGTCAATGTGACTATTTTTCAGGTGCATTAATAGATGTGTTGTGTCCATATGCAGTGCATCGCTCCGTACTGATTGTCTGTTTTGATTGTTTTTACAGCTACTGGAAGCGATACATTGTGCTGGATGGATTGTGCGACCTCCGTCCTTTCGCAGCCAGGACCTCACCGAGCTGCAGTCGAGATTAGAGGCGACCCAAAGTACAGGACAACGCACCACAGACATCTGCAAAACAGACCGAATTAAGACAGAATGCCGCAAGTTACCTACAGCTCCGAGGCGGCAAACAGACACTCCACGGTGCTGTAGGATTTTGGGGTTCTACGTGAGCTTCCCAATTGTTGTGTAGGCTGTGTTGTGTGATAATAAAGCTCTTTCTTTGAATAAACATCACGTTCCTGGCAACTTTTCTTTTCCTCAATAAATTCAAGTCCTTGATGTTAATATAGTGTAGTCCATAGCATAACAATGACATAAATATACAACATAATAGTATATCATATAGCATATCATATGAATGAAAAAAAAAAATAATAAAAAAAAAATATATATATATATATATATATATATATATATATATATATATATATATATATATATATATATATATTATATATACACACACACACACACACACACAACCCCAAATCAGAAAAAGTTGGGACAGTATGGAAAACACAAATAAAAAAAGAAAATAGTGATTTCTAAATGTACTATGACTTGTATTTCATTGCAGACAATACAACGGCACATAATTTAATGTGTTCCTCATGATTTTCTATTGTTTTTTTTTCAAACAAACAAAATTCCTATTTTGGTTCTTGCAACACATTTCAAAAAAAGTTGGAACAGTAAGGCATTTACCACTTTGTAATGTTGCCATTCCTTTTCACAACACTTAAAAGATCTTTAGGGACTGAAGACACCAAGTGATGAAGTGTTTCAGGTGTAATTTTGTCCCATTCTTGCTGCAAACAAGTCTTAAGGTGGGCAACTGTACGAGGTCTTTGTTGTCGCATTTTGTGCTTCAAAATGCGCCACACATTCTCTATTGGAGACAGGTCTGGACTGCAGGCAGGCCAGTCAAGTACCCGTGTCCTCTTCCTCCGCAGCCAGGACTTTGTAATGTGTGCAGAATCAAAATCTCTATTTACTTTTCAGCTTTAATGGTGCCATCACAGAAGTGCAAGTTACCTTTGCCAAGGGAACTGACACAACCCCATACCACGACAGACCCTGCTTTTGGACTTGTTGCTGGTAACAATCTGGATGATCCTTTTCTTCTTTGGTCCGGAGCACACGGCGTTCATTTCTCCCAAAAAATACCTGAAATACTGATTCATCTGACCACAGTACACATTTCCACTGTGTGATGGTCCATCCCAGATGCCTCTGAGCCCAGAGAAGTCGACGGCACTTCTGGACACTGTTAACATAGGGATTCCTTTTGGCACAGTACAGTTTTAACTGGCATTTGTGGCTGTAACTACGTATTGTGGTACTTGACAAAGGTTTGCCAAAGTAGTCCTGAGCCCATGTGATGATATCGCTTATAGATGAATGACGATTCTTGATGCAGTGCCGCCTGAGGGATCGGAGATCACGTTTGTTTAGCTTAGGCTTGCGCCCTTGTGATAATCTTGCTTTTCCTCTGAGAGAAACTATGAGCAGCGGCTCTTGGATACTTATAAATCACTGGACTATACACTTTTTGTAGACATAGTAGGCTATTGCCATATTTAATCATTTTTCTTCATGAGCGTGGCCTACCAATAGCTCAAGCTTGTACTGCAGACTGGAAACGTGGTACTTAGCTAAAGCTAATTAGCAGCAAGATGCCTCCCTTCTCCGTGGATGACTACTACAAACTCCTTCAGAAGATTGCTGTTCTGGAAACCAAAATTCATCGGTTAGAAGTAAACGTCGAGGTGGACACATCATGTGGGAATGACACCGCTTTACCATGGACCCAAAACAATGGACAAAAGCATGCTAACACACGGCTAATTAGCACCAACCAGACTACAAAGAAACAGGAGGACTGTGAAGCGGGTAATAAATCAACAAGTGGTAGTCCTCCCGGGAACTCTTTCTGTGCAAAGCCTAAGAGTAAATCTTCCTGGGAAATGGGAGGACGACTAACAGGCAGGGCACAGCGGCCTGAGATTTGTGATATGAACGGCTGCATTACCATCCAGGCAGAGCGCCTCTTCAACCCCTGTACTTCGTAGGACACAGCCGTGGACAGCTGCAAAAGGGAGAATTAGCAACAAAATGTCTCCACAACAACCGAATCTGCAAGTTGATAACAGATTTGCTACACTGCAGCAGGACCCTGGACCTTCATCTGACCTGGATTGTGTCTCATCGTCACACAGCAGGGTAAGGACTGAGAGCAATTCAAAAAGTAAAAAGCTACAGGGAAAGATAACGACTGGGCCTCAAACTCTGATTGTAGGTGACTCTGCTGTAAAAGATGTAAAAAGCTGAAAAAACACCAAAATACTCTGTTTTCCCAAAGAAATGGTGTCTGGCTTGGCCAACAGAATCCCGGATATCGTGGCAGCACACCCAACTGTGAATAACATTATACACATGATGTTGTAAAACAACAGTCTGAAGTGCTGAAAAAGGACTTCATGGATCTACTGAAAACAGTCAGCTCCCTAAATGCGAGGGTGTTTATCAGTGGACCTCTACCGCCAGTCAGAAGAGGAGTTGAGAGATTCAGCAGACTGTTAGCACTGAGCACATGGCTTTCAACTGCGTGTACCGCTCATTCTCTGCAGTTCATTGACAATTTTGACATGTTCTGGGAGCGCAGACATCTTTTTAAGGCAGATGGACTTTCCCTTAACAAACCAGGAGTAGAGCTGTTCACCTCTAACCAACTTTACTTTCTGCGCCACACATCAGCTCCCTTGGCCAAGGACACGAGACAAGAGGAATCTAAACAAGAGGAAGACATAACAAAGCAGGGCAGTAATCCACCACAGCCCCCGCCTGAGCAAAGATTTGACCATGGAAGACCACAGAGCAGAGATGAGAAATCTCAATCCCCCTCTTCACCCGTCCAACTCCCCTCAGACCCCCTCACCAACCCTGACGCCTTGGAGGATCCATACACCCCGCCCATGCCATCGCTCTCTCCACTCACCTTTTCCCCTCCTTCCCCCTGCCTCATGTTGGAGTTCACTGACCAGATGAAGCAACTGGTAGTTGAAGGAACCAAATGTATCCCCCTTCCTTCTCCCATCATTCGCCCCCGGCCAAAAGTAGATGCTGGAATCAAACTTACCCCCCTTCCTTCTCCCATCATAGGCCCCCAGCCAAAAGTTAAACGGCAGGCACCACTGCCCACCCAAGGACAGCAGCTAACTCCTCCTCCCCAGACTTATAAGTATACTTGTGTACAAAATGCAGCAAGCTTTGTCTGATATGTGCTGGGTCCAGGCTGCACGCCTAGTGGTACTCATGACTCTTTTCAGGACAAGCCTGGGCCCTGTGTATTAAATCCTTCTTCAATGTATGTTGTGAGAGGTAATAGAAAAAGAACGATAAATCCGCTAAGTAAGAACAAGCACTTAGCAAACCTCGCAAATTTAGCATTCATTCCTCGTCAGCCAACACCTATACCAAAAATTGAGACAGATAAATATTTTAACACACTAACACTAGCCTTACTAAACGTCAGGTCTTTGGCAGGAAAATCATTTTTAATCAATTATTTTATTATTAAGCACAATCTTGATTTTATGTTTTTAACTGAAAACTGGTTGGACCATAATAACAGTGGTGCTGTTCCCCCAGTCAGCTCCCCCTAACTTCAGTTTTATGAGTGAGCATAGAGTGAACAAGAAAGGAGGTGGAGTAGCCATTTTGTATAATGACTCATTCCATTGTACTCAAATATCTTATGGACATTTTGCTTCTTTTGAATATGTGACTCTTCAGCTAAAGTCCACCCCCCGAGCTATATTTCTAAATATCTACAGACCACCGAAATACTGTGCAGCTTTCTTCGATGACTTTACTGAACTGCTATCTATAATCTGTATTAACTTTGACTGTGTAATTATTGCTGGTGATTTTAACATTCATGTGGACAACCTGCAGGATAGAGGGACCAAAGAACTGTGTTGTGTTTTTGAGAACTATGGACTGACTCAGCATGTGACGGAACCCACGCACAATAAGGGGCACACTCTGGACTTGATTATCTCCAAGGGTTTGAACATTTCCAAGGTTGTGGTGACTGACGTTGCTCTCTCTGATCATTCATGTGTTTTCTTTAACGGCACTATCTCGGTGCCCAAAAGTGTCCAAACTAAGGTAATCAGAAAACGGTATATCACTGAAAACACCAGTGAAACATTTATTCAGCTTTTCTCCTCCACACCCGCCCTCACTGGGGTCTCAGTCAATGAGCTTGTAGATAATTTAAATTTTAAAATTACAAATGTTATTGATGCCATTGCTCCCACTAAGGTCAAAGCTGTCTGTAGTAAGAAAAGATCTCCATGGAGAAATGTCATACGGGTAAGAACAGAAAAAACAGAGTGTCGAAAAGCTGAACGCAGGTGGCGAAAAACTAATCTCCAGGTCCACTATAACACTTATAAAGACAGACTTCACATTTATAATTTAGAACTGAGGAATGCTAGGCGGGCCTTCTTCTCTGACATTATTTGCCAGAAGCAATAATAATTCACGTGCTCTGTTTGCTACTGTTGATAGGTTAGCAAACCCTCCAATACCAGTAGCATCTGAACTTTTATCTACCAAGGCCTGCAATGATTTTGCCTCCTTTTTCGAAGACAAAATTCAGAAAATTAGACTAACTGTCAGTGCCTCCATATAAAGTAAGGGATATGTGTTGCCACACTGTCCAGGCAAAACAAATTCCAATATCACACAATTTCATATGATCAACCATAAAAACCTGGAGGACATTATACAACATCTGAAAACCTCATGTTGCCTTGATATTCTACCAACAGACCTTTTCAAAAATGTTTCAAATTGTATGTCTTCTGAGGTCCGTTTCAGGTAGGAGGATTAGTGGAAACTCTGAGTTTGTTAAGCCTGAGATGAGGGAAACTGAGTTTTCCGTTTCAGAAAGAGAGGTAACTTAACCTCAGAGTCAGTTACTATGGTAACTGAGCCTGTGAACCTAACCTGGTCGGGAGCAGGTTTTCTTCAAGAAACCTCGAGTTTCTTGAAGACTCCTCCCCATGGATGTATGAAGAGAATTAACACTCCTCCCTCTGACACAGCGCTCTTCATTTCCTCATTCATTCATTCAGTCTGGATCAGGAGCATTTCAGCGCAGTTTGTTATATTGGCGTGAATAAAAAAAACATTGTTGGTTTATTAACTGTTAGGCAGACTTTAAAACATTGTTTTTTCTCAAAACATGACATTTCCTTTTATCGACGATCCCGTTGATGAAGACGCTGTATGGCAGGGAGTTAAACATATGTCGGAAGATGATATTGACGCATTTTAATTTCCAGATAACTTCCTATTTGAGCGCTATGGTTTTTCTTCCCAGTCTATCAGTTATGTAAGCTACATAACCTTATCCGTCCTCATATCACTAACGTCACCCATCGTGGACATGCTCTATATCCCAGCACATTCTTGCATTACAGTTTTCTCTACAACCTTGGTGATAATAATAATTTTAATAAAGCGCCGTCAGAAGAGATCGCTCTGAAACGTTGTATAACTGCTATAAATCATCTCATGCTTTGTGTTTGGGCTTAATTAAATCCTGACAGTCTAAGCTTTCAATAGATGTGCTGCATGACCATATATTTTGAAGATTTAATGCGTCAAATTTATAACAAAGTTTAAGCAGCGTCCACTTTGAGTGTGAGTGTCTACGGGAAAGTAAAGAGTTTAAACATGTGTAGTGTTCCCTGGACACAGACCAGTCAGAGACATTAAAAAGGAGTTCCACAGGATTGCAGGTGAATGATGTAAACCCTTTGAAATGAAAGATTATGAATTATAATTCTGTTAATGATGGTGCTGCAGCCTCAGAATGGGATTAGTAGCCTAGGACTTTTTTGCCCGCAGTATTGCACCTACCTGAAATAGATTTGAAGTAATATTAGCTTATGATTAAATATGATATACATCATAAGCATTTACTCTAGCAGCAATTTTCTCCAGCGCAATTTCTCTCTCTCTTTGCAGCAGCCGCTGTGTTGCTTTTTTAACTAAATACATGTTCAAACTCGCTGCCTGTGCGCATGAGTATGTCCGCCGACCCGTTTGTTTGTGGTTGTTACTGTAGCAGTATAGAAATAAGGTTGTCTTGTTGCAGTTAATTGCGCCTGCTGACCACTAGGGCGGCAGTATATAAGTGCGGCCTTCCTTCTTGCGCTCCCACTGCTGCATCATTTCCGGGTCAGGTGTCTGTCGGTGCAGCACTAGCGGCGCCGGGATTTTGATTGTAGGTGGGCCTCCAGAAAACTGGATGGGCCAGTTAAAATAAGCCAAAACTGCATTTGGGCTAGGCTGCTGAACTCTGTCTCCTCCTGTAACACATGCGCTATCATAAGTTACCTCTGCCTCCAGCTGCCAATGTTATTTTTCCCTCCAGAAAATGTGCATACAGACAGCCAGACATAGGCGCCGATACCGTGGGCGCTCCGGAGCTCGAGCACCTACGGAAAATACTGAGCATCCACGTGTGCCAGACTGCCAGCAGCCTACATTCATTTAAAAGTAAACATTGCAGTTGGTGCTAAGTCATAGTGTGATCAGTTATGTCGCTGTCAGTCCCCTGCTGATCGCAGTTACGTGTCAGTTAAACTTTTCATCTCCAGTCCTGTCTGTATCTGTGAGTGGCGCTGTCCTGAGTTGAAAGATAGCTACTTTACGGCCTTATTATCGAGTTAATAGGCGTGTGTGTTTGTGTCGGCCGCTGTCCATTTCATAAGGTTCTGAAACGTAAACATTTGTTGACTCCTTTTTTTTTGTGCGCCCGTGAGCACCCACAGAGGAAAACATAAATCGGCGCCTATGCAGCCAGACACCAACGGTAACGTTAGCCTACTTGCCTTGCTGGTGTGAGGGGGGGCTACGGGAGGACTTGATGGGGAGAGGGCGGGCGCTGGCCGAGCAGGATGGTAACTGGTCACTTGTAACCACGTTACATAAAATGGCAGAGTTTCCTCCTCCTGCTCCTCGGAGCGCTTCTTGCTGAATGAAAACAGAAAAGCTTGCGCGCCAACGTCACTCATATCATTGGATCCCTTGCTGGTGACGATGCAGCCTGTGGGCGGGCTTAAGAGTCCACACGTGGGGTAGAAGCCACCGATTGGCTGAGAAGCTTTCACTCAAAGCTTTCCTCGAACTGCTAGAATGAAAATCACTCACTATCCACCTTATTCCTAGCTCCCATGATACCTTGCGTGAATTATGGGCACGACTTCCGGAGCAGGCGATTGCCATGGTAACAGTCATAAACAGTCATTTGCGGGCTTTCAGCGTTTGGGAAATAAAACATGTGGGAACACAGCCTGTTACACCTCAAACCGGACAATGTGATTATACCTCTGCCTTCTGCTATTGAGAGATGGGAGGACGACCTGAGAACGTGGCCTCAGATAACGGACACTAGCATATTTAGCTACTTTATCAACTCTGTTGCTACGGACGGTGAAGCGATGAATAACCTGGAAAGCTCGGAGTCTTATCAGTACCTCCACAGCAATAAAGTCGGTCGCATTTATTTGGGACACAACCTTGTCTACCTTAAACATACTGTCTATGACCTTAAAGCAGACATAGAGCCTAGTCAGAGCCTTACAGTCCCATCACGGTCCTGGGTTTTAGTTTCATCGTCAGGTGAAATACAAACAGCTGGTGCTCGTGTTGCTGGACCAGGGCGATCCTGCAGCCATGCAGGTTCAATACTTTGGAAGGTAAAGTGTTGATTATTTTGATAGTTCAATTTTTTTTCAATGTATTTTGTAATATTAGTTTGCAACTAACAACAGATTTAGCTTAGTCTGGGTGTTATAGGCTACAGCCGCAAACAGCGCAACAGGTACCAGAGCTCCGCAATGACATCTAATAACAATAATAATAACAACATATGTTTAAACACAAACCAGTTTCAGTTACATTATAGTTAAAATTACTTTAGAAAGAAACACTGTTGACGGCTGGCTGGGGCCAGAGCCATGTCTTCCTCTGTCACTCTGGCTGGGGTTAACGTTAACGTTACTAGGGAAACGGCTCATTCTGCTATCTCACCGGAAGTTGCACCCATAATCATTTCTACAGTAGCCCCCCCGAGAATAAGGTGGATAGGCCTGGGTCAAAATGGGCGGGCCTGGACCTAAAATGGGTGGGCCCAGGCCCACCCGGGCCCATTGGTAGCGCCGCGGGTGCGGTGCAGGTAATGCTCCGCGCTACTGCTGCGGCTATTGCTCTGTTTCAGCCTATTTATCATTATGTCCTTATGCTTAAAGCCTGCGTGTTTTCACTGCAGAGTAGCGACCAAGTGCTCCGTGTGGCGTGCTCCGTTTTTGTGTCCTGGTTCTCTCGAGCGTTGGTAAGTGTTTAATCTCTCTCTCTCTGTGTTAAACCGAGTACTATTTTGTAGCTAATACTAGTGTGGTCACAGGTAGATGTCTGCTGTCGTGTGGGGTCTTTCTCTCCCTCCCTCTCGCTGTGCAGGTTTGACTCTGAAAACAGGTATGCTACCTTAAATCTAGCCCCCAAAAACCTTTATTAATGTAGCTTAGCTAGGCTAATTTTATGTTTATTGACAGGAAATGCTCATCAGCTGGCCGAAGTCTACAGGTGGTGATTGATGTGACTCCACCACCAGCTGATTGGGGCCGCTGCTGTTTTGTCTCCACTGCTTTGCCTGTTTTGTCTCCACTGCTAAATGCTGCTAATCGTACAGCTTTTCTCCACTGCTAAATGCTGCTAACTACACAGTCTACTCTCTGCTGCTGAGTGTACAGCTTTGTTTTGGCTGCGAACCACACAGCGTGTCGTTACTGCTTGGCACTGTTGCTGCTGGCTTTTGGTTTGTGTGGGGAATCGCCAACACCAGACTTAACTTGTTTGTTCTTTTAAATTTTAGCCGACGACTGAGTTAATCCTTTAGTTTGTATTGTTTTGTTTTCTTTACTTTATTGCTTTGATCAAGTAATTTGTTTTGTTTCTTTACCTGTTTTGGTTAACCTGATTTTGTGAATTATTTCCTGTTTTGTTATAAGTTTGTTGTACATTTTTGAGATTAATTTTGTTGTAACTTCCTTTTTGTTTGTCCTTTCCAGTGGCTGTAGGCTTGTGGTGGTGCTGGTGACGTGGGTGGTGGTCTTCTTTCCTGTGTGCCGTGTTTCCTTGGATTTGGTGATCTCACTGTGTGTCTGGGTGAACCCTTTTGCTTTAATTTAGTTTTATTAGTTCTCCTTCCCCTTCACCTGCCCTTCCCACCAGTAGGCCTCAGCCCCTGATTAGGTTTTCCCTTATTTCTTTTCCTTATTTGTGATGAATGCCACATTTTATATATAAATTTTTATCAAATAAACTATTTTTGTAAACGGGGAACCACGTGTTTGGCCTACTTGAGTGGAACCAACCTGTGTGCTTTAATGGTCTTGGGCCTATCCCAAGTGGCGTTGTCGGAAATCTTAAAATCTCAGTGTCATTAATACCGTTCGTCTTGCCACATTACCATGGTGAATCGTAGTATCATGGCTCCATTCATGCTGTCTTCGGTGCACGCGCGTAACCCTGAGTCAACCTACTCCGAGTTGATTGAACCAACTCGAATCAGCTGTTGTGAAACCGAAAACTCAGAGTTTCCCATCTCAGGATAAATCAACTCAGAGATCAGGCTCAGACTCAGAGTTTGTTGAACCTCCTACCTGAAACGGACCCCTGATCTTTTACAGATTGTAAACACGTCTCTACTCTCAGGTATCTTCCCAAAGGCCCTGAAAACTGCAGTCATCAAGCCACTTTTAAAAAAAGAACAATCTAGACACGGCATTACTGAGCAACTATAGGCCGATATCTAACCTTCCATTCTTAAGTAAAATCATTGAAAAAGCAGTTTTTCAACAACTCAACCTTTTCTTGTCACTAAACAATGGTTTTGATGCCTTCCAGTCGGGTTTTCGACCACACCACAGCACTGAGACAGCTCTTGTTATTTGTATTTAATGATATCCACTTAAACAAAACTAGTGGCAAAACTGCAGTCTTAGTATTACTTGATCTCAGTGCTGCATTTGACACGGTCGACCATGACATATTACTACACCGATTAGAAAACTGGGTTGGCCTTTCTGGCTCAGTCCTAAACTGGTTTAAATCATATTTAAAGAATAGGGACTACTTTGTATCTATAGGTAATTATACATCTGAGCATACAAATATGACATGTGGAGTTCCCCAAGGTTCCGTTCTGGGGCCTCTTCTGTTTAACATCTACATGCTTCCACTGGCTCAGATTATGGAAAACAACAAAATAGGTTACCACAGTTATGCGGACGACACACAAATTTACATAACCTTATCGCCAGGAGACTATAGTCCTCTACAAACACTGACTAAGTGCATTGAACAAATTAATGACTGGATGTGCCAGAACTTTCTTAAATTAAATGAAGAAAAAACTGAGGTGGTTCTTTTTGGAGAAAAAGAGGAACGATTACAAGTCAGCGCTCAGCTTCAAACAACAATGTTAAAAACAACAGACAAAGCCAGAAATCTTGGTGTAATTATGGACTCAGACCTGAATTTCAACAGCCACATTAAGACAATTACAAAGTCATCCTATTACCACCTTAAGAATATACCAAGGGGGAGGGGGCGCTAGTGAGCACCGTATGGAGTAGTCGTGTTTTTCCAGGGCTCCTCTCCACGTTTGAAATAATTCGGTCATTTACTTAATATTTCACCTAATTTCCCGGTTTCGCCTTATAAATACTTTCACCTAAGTGCCTCGGGATGACAAAACCAAAAACTGAAAGAGGGAAGCGGCAAGAGAAGGCCTCAAATGAGGCTGATGGCCAGTCATGTCCGGAGCTAGCGGAGCTAGCGGAGCTAGCTGCTGCAGCTCCGGAATTAGCCAACGAGTCTGCTCCGGAGTCTGAATCGAGCATCCTCGCAGCGATACGATGTATGAGCAAGACGATGAATGACCGTTTCAATGACTTGGAGGCATCTTTGGCATCCACCCAGGCAACGCTGGCGAGTCTCGGTAACCGAATACAGGAGGTGGAAAATGCTAGCTCGGAGTATGACCGCCGCCTCTCGCTCGTTGAGCAGCAATGTACGAAAATGCAGTCGGAGAATGAAACACTTCGTTTGAAAGTAACCGACCTGGAGGCTCGCTCCCGGCGGCAGAATATTAAAATCATTGGCTTGCCCGAGAAAATCGAGAACGGACATCCAACGGAGTTTTTGGCCAAGTTCATCCCTGAGCTGCTGGGCGCCGATAACTTTCCCAAACCCTTGGAAGTGGACCGGGCTCATCGGCTGGGAAGACGGCTCTCTGAGGACGACGCGCGCCCGCGCATAATGATAGCACGGATTCATCATTTCCAACTGAAGGAGAAAATACTTCAACTGGCCCGCCTGCAGTTTCCTCTGCGCTACAACGGCAAAGCGGTTCACTTCTTTCCTGATTACCCAGCGGAGGTGATGAAGCAACGACAGGCATTTGATCCCGTCCGCAAACGACTCCGAGATGCAGGTATGAGGAGCGGTTTCATCTACCCGGCACGGCTGCGGGTCTCCAGTGGCACCATGGACAGAGTTTTTTCGTCCCCGCAGGATGCTGAGGCTTTTGCAGGGACTCTGTCTTGAATACTATCAGCCGACATGGCGTATTTCGGTATGTGACTTTTATGTTGTTTGTACACCAACCGGGACATTTATATGACAGCTTGTAAGGTATGTGCGTATGTACGTTAACATATATTTTTCGCTGTTGATTTTCACAAGCACTTGTCCTCATTAGTGGAGAGGGCACGGGGTCCCTGTGTTAACTTAGTGGCCGGTTAGTTGTTCCTGTATGGTCCGGCAGCCCCTAAGAGAGTATGTAGGGTTTGTAGTCTCACTTTGTTTGGGAAAGTGGGAGGGGGGGAGGAGGGTGATGTTCTTGTTCGTTTTCATGTGTTCCTCTTGTCTTTCTTATTATTTTATTAGGGCATTACGTTTGTACGCTGCTACTATTCAAAATCTGTATGCATCCTGATATACTTTCGCCAGGTGGTGGCATCACATTTACTAGTTGGAATGTGCGCGGGCTGGGTCATGTTCTCAAGCGAGCTAAAGTGTTCTCTCATTTAAAATCTCTGTCTGCTGATGTAGTTTATTTGCAAGAAACACATATCAGACCCACAAAGGAAAAGTTACTCAGATGTAGCTGGGCCAATCAGATTTTTCAGTCCACGTTTTCCAGTAAAGCCCGGGGAGTGGCAATTTTGATCCGCAAGACTGTTCCTTTTAGGCATGTTTCCACTGTGAGTGACCCAAATGGCCGGTTTATTCTGGTAACTGGCTACATTTACTCATTTCATGTTACACTCCTTAATGTATACGGTCCAAATTTTGATGACCCAGCTTTCTTCCGTAAGATATTTAATTCACTGCCTGATCTCTCGGATACACATTTAATTGTAGGTGGTGACTTCAACTGTGTGCTTGATAGCCGTTTGAATAGGTCAGCCCAGTCAAATCAGTCGTCTACCTCCTCCATGGTTTTAAATGACTTAATGTCTTCTAGGAATCTAGTTGATATTTGGAGGCTTGGACATCCTACAGATAGAGATTATTCTTTTTTCTCACAAATGCACAAGTCCTTTTCAAGAATAGATTATTTTTTAATTGACTCTAAATTGATATCCAACGTGATTGCCTCAAAATATCATAATATTCTCATTTCTGACCACTCTCCTACTTCATTGGTCCTTGATCTTAATCATAAAAAACAGCAGTTTACCTGGAGTCTCCACCCATCATTGTTTTCCGATGCATCATTCTGTCAATATATGTCTACTAAGATCTCAGAATTTCTGGAGAGTAATGACAATTCGGAAGTCACAGACTCCACTTTATGGGAAACTTTTAAAGTTGTGATTCGGGGTCACATCATATCTTTTGAATCTTCTCTGAAAAAGGAACGGCGAAAGCGACTGTCAGAAATTGAAACTGAACTATCGCAGTTGGAACTTGCCTACAGGACTTCCTCCAGCCCCTCCACCTTACAAAATATTCTTAAACTTAAATATGAATATAACACTATCCTATCCAGTCAGATATGCGATCAATTGTTTAAGATGAGGCAGAAACACTTCGAGTTGGGGGACAAGCCCCATAAATTACTGGCCCAACAGTTAAGAGGCTCACAAGCTAGTAGAGCCATTCACAAGATTAAATCAAAGACTGGAGAACTAGTTATTGATCCTAAAAGTATAAACGATCATTTTAGGGAATATTATGAAGAGTTATACATGTCAAAAGCAAAAGGGAATGTTTCTGACTGGCTGGAGCGTCTAAGACTCCCTAAATTAAGTGAGGCTGCTCGTGAAGCTTTAAATTCTGACATTACCACGCAGGAGATTCTGGATGCTATAAAATCATTTCCCAATGGCAAGGCCGCTGGCCCAGATGGTTTCGGAATTGAACTGTATAAAAAATTTTCTTTGAAGATTGCTCCCCTTCTTTTGAGGATGTTCATTCATTCATTTGGAACTCAGAATTTTCCGCCCACATTGTATGAAGCCAATATTTCATTGTTATTAAAAGAAGGTAGGGATGAAGCTGAACCTTCATCTTTTCGTCCTATCGCACTACTGAACTCAGACATTAAAATTTTTACTAAGTTACTAGCAAATAGGTTAAATAAATATATATCATCCATCATTCACACTGATCAAACTGGCTTTGTCCCAAATAGATTTTCCTTTTTTAATGTCAGAAGATTGATGAATATAATGTACCATCGGTATAGTAAGGGCTCGAGGGTGGCTGCCCTCTGCCTAGATGCGGAAAAGGCATTCGATCAAGTGGAATGGGCATATATGGTAAAGGCCTTGGAGGAGTTTGGATTTGGTAGTCAATTTGTATCGTGGATTACAATGCTATATGCTCATCCATCTTCCTCCATTCTCACGAATCAAGAAAGATCATTGCCGTTCCGATTACACCGCGGGACACGCCAGGGCTGCCCCCTCAGCCCATTGCTCTTTGCCATTGCCATTGAGCCTCTTGCCATTAGTATCAGGAATCACCCTTCTATTGAACCCATCCGACTGGGTAATGTGGATCACCATATTTCCCTATACGCGGACGATGTTGTTCTTTTTATATCACGACCAGAGCAATCAGTTCCTGTATTGCTGGATCTTATTAAAACATTTGGTGAAGTTTCTGGATACACAATTAATTGGCAGAAGAGTGAGTTCATGTCACTGGGCGCGGATCTCAACACTGAATTTTTGCATAATCTCCCTTTCAAAATTACAAACAGGCTGAAGTATCTTGGTGTAGTTTTGCCGAAAAACCCTAAACTAATTTTTAAGCTGAACTTTCTTGAGAAAGTGGAGAAACTAAGGAGGGACATTGAAAAATGGAGGAATC
Organism: Gymnocephalus cernua; assembly: GCA_023631565.1. NCBI lineage: Eukaryota > Metazoa > Chordata > Actinopteri > Perciformes > Percidae > Gymnocephalus > Gymnocephalus cernua. Next base: position 10,334,264 of record CM042436.1, read on the forward strand.
TTCCTCTTTCTATGATGGGTCGAATAAATGCCATCAAGATGGTTTCCCTGCCGAGGTTCTTGCATCTTTTTCAAAATGTACCTATTTTTTTGGCACGATCTTTTTTCAAATCTTTGGATTCGATAATTCTTCCTTTTATTTGGGGCTTTAAAGCTCACAGAATTTCAAAAACTCATTTACACAAACCAGGGAAAATGGGTGGGTTAGGACTGCCGAATTTTCTGCATTACTACTGGGCAGCGAATGCTAGAGCCCTCGTCTATTGGCAGGAAGGATATAATATGGAGGTATCTGCCGAGACTCCCCCCTGGGTTGCCATTGAAATGAGTGATGTCAAAAACAGTTCTCTTCCAGCACTTCTTTTTTCAACAGCCAGACCTCCTGCAACTGTCAAGATGGATAATATGGTCATTTTTAATTGCTTAAAAATATGGCAGCAAATTAGGAAGGACTGCAGACTACCAGATACTTCTATCCATGCCCCAGTATATCGCAATCATGCATTCTCTCCATCCCTCTCGGACGGGTCTTTTAACAGTTGGAGGCTAAAGGGTGTGGTCACTTTGAAAGATCTGTATATTAATAACCAGTTTGCCACATTTGCTCAGTTACAAAATAAGTTTTCTCTTCCCGCAACACATTTTTTCCGATATTTGCAGATTAGGAATTATGTTCGTCAATGTGTGCCTAACTTTGAGTCTCTTCCGGAAGATAAAATGATTTATAAGCTTTTGTTGGGTCCACCTGAATCTAGAAAATTGGTCTCTGGCTTTGTAAATGTTTTCTCTGAACGAACAGTTTATGCTACACACTCTTTGAAAAACTCCTGGGAGGAGGAGCTGGGAATGCAGATTGGAGATGATGTTTGGAGGGAGGGCCTTGGTAGGATCCGATCTTGCTCTATTAACACCAGGCACCAGTTAATCCAATTTAAGGTGATGCACAGACTTCATTACTCAAAGACCAAATTGCACAGAATCTTTCCCACCATTTCATCTCTATGTGACCGATGTAAATCTGCAGAGGGCTCTCTGACTCACCTCTTTTGGACGTGTCCGAAACTGAATAATTTTTGGTGTAACATATTTAAGTGGTTTTCTGACATGTACAGCTGTGTGTTTGAACCTGACCCAATGATTGCATTATTTGGGGTTTCTCCTTCTCTACTGAAACATAGAGTTTCGATGCAAAGCACAATTATGTATGGAATGGTAATTGCAAAGAAAATGATTTTAAGACTCTGGAAGTCAGATACTGTGCCTCAGTTTAAGATCTGGTTAAGTGAGCTCATTGGTATATTGCATATGGAGAAGGTTCGATATGGCATGATGGACAATCTTAATAAATTTTCTGATATTTGGCAGCCATTTTTGGCTCACCTTGACAAATATAACACTGATTATGACCAGCAAGGGAGTTCATAGGGTGCCATCCACCTTTACCATCTCTGTTTAGTACTTGTGTTGAGATTCTAGTGTCAGTGATGCAGCAGTGTACTTAATTATTGTTTTTAAATATGCCCTGTCTTTTTTTTTTTTTTTTTTTTTTTTTTTTTTTTTTTTTTTTTTTTTGTGTGTGTCTATGTTCTGTTTTGCTTGTTGTTTCTATTCTGTATTTTCTCTGTCTGTTTTTTGTTACTTGTTGTATACAAAATTCTAATAAAAATATATATAAAAAAAAAAAAAAAAAAAAAAAAAAGAATATACCAAGGGTAAAGGGACTTATGTCTCAGCAGGACTTGGAAAAACTTGTCCATGCTTTTATCTTCAGTAGACTGGACTACTGTAACGGTGTCCATGCTTTTATCTTCAGTAGACTGGACTACTGTAACGGTGTCTTTACAGGTCTCCCTAAAAAAATCAATCAGACAGCTGCAGCTGATTCAGAACGCTGCTGCTCGAGTCCTCACTAAGACCAAGAAAGTGGATCACATCACTCCAGTGCTGAAGTCTTTACACTGGCTTCCTGTTCCTCAGAGAGTTGATTTCAAAATACTTTTGCTAGTTTATAAATCATTAAACGGTTTAGGTCCAAAATACATTTCTGACCTGCTAGTAAACTACGAACCACCCAGACCTCTCAGGTCGTCTGGGACAGGTCTGCTTTCTGTCCCCAGGGTCAGAACTAAACAGGGAGAAGCAGCATTTAGTTTCTATGCTCCACATATTTGGAACCAACTTCCAGAAAATTGCAGGTCCACTGCAACTCTCGGTTCTTTTAAATCAAGGCTGAAGACCTTTCTTTTTGATGTTGCCTTTCGTTAAATAACTATCCATTTCTTATACTTTCGTTGCTTATTTTATCTGCTTTTATATAACTGTTTTTAACTGCTCTTTAATGTTTAATTTCTTTTACTGCACTGTAACTTTTATTCTTGTATTTTAATTGTCTTCATGTAAAGCACTTTGAATTGCCCTGAAAAGTGCTATACAAATAAAGCTGCCTTGTCCTTTACGCACTGAAATTCCTCCTCATTCCTTGAATCTTTTAATTATGTTATGCACTGTTGAAGGTGAAATAAGCAAATGTCTTCCTATCTTTCTTTGAGGAACATTTCAATAATTTTCTCACGTATTTGTTGGCAAACTGGCGATCCTCGGCCCATCTTTGCTCCTAAAGGACTAGACCTTTCTTGGATGCTGCTTTTGTACCAAATCATAATTACAATCACCTGTTGACATCACCTGTTTCAAATCACAACCTTTTTTGGAATGTGTTGCAGGTCTGAATGACAGGAAAGGATGTATATTTACAAATGAAATTAAGTTGACCAGACAAATCATGAAATATTTTGTGTTCACATTGTCTGCAAGGAAATACAAGTCAAAGTACATTTAGAAATCAGTACTTTCTTTTTTTATTTGTGTTTTTCATACTGTCCCAACTTTTTCTGATTTGGGGTTGTGTACCCAGGGTGACCAATAGTGATTGAGTGACTTTTGTTGTTTAAAATTGCTGGTAGATTACAATAAGAGCATACAGTAGTTTTGTGAAACACATTGCTGGTTTGCAGCACAACAGTATCTGATAACGTTACAGACGGTAACTTGTTATTGATCGCTTTGTTTCTTGCTCCGGGCTAACTTGTCCTCCCATCTCCAGCTAGCTAGCTGTGCTCTGCTATTGTTGACTAATCTTGTCAGCTCCGTCAGCTCATCCTTCTGTTTCTTCCAGTATCGGATTATCCTGGGGTCAATGTCAAAATGTCTCTCAGCTACTTTAAAACTGTTTTCGTTTTGTTGTTGAAAAGTCCGTCACTCTCTTCTCTGCCAGCACTAAATGAGACCCGTGTTACATTCAATGTAGCTACTACCATCTATTGGCACCTGTACGTTACTACACACTACATTTGGATGTGGTAACACATACAGCTGCAAAATACCGGTAGGACAATAATCCAGAAAAACAAAGTGTGGAAAAAAGCATGAATATATTGTTGAATCTGTTAAATGAAAATGGTAGAAATGTACATTCCAATGAACTTTAATTTTTATTTTTATTTTTATTATCCATACTATTTTTTCCCCGGCCTTAATTTGAGACCGGCCTTTATTTGTCCGTGTGGACCACGTCCACTATCAGAGGCCCGGTTTTTATTTGAGGAATTACGGTATGTTAATAACTTTACAATAAGGCTCTCAAAGAGCATTAATAACAATAATAATAATAATATTTTTTTAAAGACCAGGGGGCTATTTTACAAAAGTAGAATTTATAAATCCAGGATAACCGATAAAGCGAGACTTGACCTAGTCTAGTCTGTGCAGCCTGGCTTGGTGTGTTTCACGATGGCCAAGCCAAGCTGAGGATTTGTGTTCATACTTTATACAGAGTGAGCAGCAGCTTCTTGTAGAAGTATGATAACGTTAAACACATTATTTGTAAAAAAGAAAAAAAAAGAAAGAAATACAGCCGCTGTAATGAAACAGCAAGAGAAAGCGAGGCAGATGATCGCGGACTGCCTGAATGCGTAAGCAGCCTAAAAATATACATTAACTGACCACTGCTCTGAACTGAAATGGTCATAATCATACCATTCAAGGATTAGGCTACTAATCATTTACACAAATTAACTCTTTGTCTTAAAAGTAAGCAGAAGATAATGTTACTCAGGAAATTTACCATGAAGATCCATTTTCTACAACGCTAGAATATGATGCGTAAATATCTCTCTCGCTCTGTTTCTCCCTCTCTCTCATGGGCTAAAATATAAATTTCATAAGTCATATTAACTTCCACTGCTCGCTTTTAATGCAAAGTGTAGGCCTACAACTTTTTGTTTTTGCAAATGACAAGTAAGTCATTGAATGGTTTCAGTTAAGAGCAGTAGTTTGTATGTATATTTTTAGACTTAGATTCTTTAGGTTTACTTTTTAATTTTTTTATAGAGGCCGAGTTTCCTTCTTTACATATGTTTTGCTCCCTCGTATATATGGAGATAGAAAAGAAAGCCACTGAAGAAATTGGACTCTAAAATCTAGAAACTATAAAGGTAATTAAGTGATAAATATAATTCACACTGTAAACATGAATGTAACAGAGTATATTCATCAGTTATTTCCCCCCAGCAAAATATGAGGTCAAAAAACATTGGGGTGTCTGCTCCCTATTGTTACATGAATGTACAGTAGCCTACACCACTAGATAGTTACTGGTCCAGTGAACTAAGACTAATGAAGCACAGCGCGAATTCTTTCAGGAAGACGTCATTAACCCAATCATTACTCTTTCTCCGTAAATCAAATCAGCTGTTTAGAAGCGATACTTTCACTTAAACCAATCAGACATGACCACGGAATTCAAGGACCAATCACAGCACTACAGCTCTGCTTAAATATGTTCTCCCTGTGCATTTCAGTTTTCGTTCCAGGCAAAGCACTCAACTGCTGATGCCTGTCCTAGAGGAATTTCTCTCTCAAACTGTTTCCTGTCAAGCAGCTTTTCGTGCAACGGTGGACAATTTTAACTGTCTGTGGTGGACACACGCGGATACGAACTGTAGTACCTGGCAGCTCTATTTCATCCAGCAAGTTATCTACTCGTGTCTGCATGTTCCTGTGGCCTCGATTTCAGCAACTAATCGCCGCCCGGCCCCGCTCTGACCTGCTCAGCTGGTTCCCGCCGGCGACTCCCGGTGGCGCTGAACGAGACTTCATCCGGTTCTATCACGGCAGAGGGATCAGTGTGTTTCGACCCAGCTGGAGCTCCCAAACCCTCTGAAGTTGAGTTGTCTTTTTAGGGTTGCGTTTTGTTCATTCCTGTTTCCGCCTCCACGGCCGCCTTGGCTGAGTTCCCGGGCGCCGTCTAACTCCGTGGTTTTCGGCCGTGGCTTACTCCGCATATCGGGGGTTTCCTACCGTATTCTATATCTTCTGATTAATGCATCAGGCTTGACCATCTATTGGGAGCATGATGGGCGAGTAGCTTCCATCTTCTGGGTTTGATTATAGAGCGCTCAAACCTTTCGTTCTTACATTCGTTACACACGTTCCTAATTACGTGCGCATTTACGGCGGTATACACTCCTGCTTCTTATTGCTAAACTCCTATATGTGTTTACTGTTCATGTCGTTGGAAGGAGCTCTTTCCTCATAGTAACGTGAGGGTTCGGTATGTGGTGGATTACTCTCTCTATATATACATATATATATATATATATATTAAGCAGCAGGATGTTAACTTTCTCAAGCGGTACTTTACTGAACACCACTCACTTCCTCGGATTTCCACGTGACTGAACTAACCAATCAGAAGCGAGAACTTAGACTGAGGTAAATGTGAGGGGATCTGAGGAGACTGACTGTGTTAACAAATGTAAACACGTAAACATTTAACTAATCGTGTGAACATAGATATACAAATGATTAACTGACTAGACATTGTAAATTACATTTTTAGTAATAACTTGTAGTATAAATTATATTGAATTATGAGCCTTTTGACTTTCAAATATGAATTAACTCCACTCTAAACCTTACATCATCATGAGCAATAGGCTACTTACTCATATATGTATATTTATATGTGTATATATGATATACATATATGTATATAGCTGAACATTTCCCCAGTGTGGGATTAATAAGTCTATCTTCTCTGTTCTTCTCTTATCAAATGGTTGGCATACATTCAGCGTCACGATGCTACATTCTATTCAATTTGATCGTTAATAGGTTGAGTAACGTCTATGTTTTTCATCTCACATTGTGGCAAGTCTGTGGTTACATCATTGTTTTAATATTGGGCAGGGTAGTTTCTTTTCTATTGGGAAGCAACACGCATGTTAAGTTATCTTAAGAGCTATCACATCATTAGCAGTAATTCATTGCAGACGTTACGCAGTGTGTATGGGGGATTCATTTTCGCATCAACATTTTGATATATAACGTTTTATTCATCGTTTCTGCTGCCTGCATGCTTATTGCTTCATGCGCATGCTTGTTGGTAAGTATAGCAATATTTATGGTATTAGGTAGTGGTCTATCATTACAGGATTGTAGAGTTTTTCAATCATCGGTTGTAGGACTTATTTCCACCGGTTTCACTAGTGTGCTTTCGAGTCTTGTCTATCTAGGTAGGAACCTTTCAACAGGTACAGAGGGTGCGGTTTATTAGAGGAGCGCACACAGTTTTGACCGCATCAAATCACCACACACCGCAAGACGTATAGTTGCGTAATTTTGCTGGTGAAGCTAATGGTCATATACTATTCTATCAACACAATCATGACTTTCGAGTCCGTGATTCATCAGTTGGCCACAGTATGGAGTAGGGTTGAGAGAGTGCATCAGCTAGTTTACTAGCCTTAGATGTTGCTTGGTGGTTCTAAGTTTTAGGCTTAGCCAATGTAAGATGTCTCAGCACTAATTGCATTATTGTGTGCGACGACACCATATCATCGTTGCGGCTATCAACTATTTATTTAATCGTTTCTCGACAAGTTTTAATCGTTTCATGCCTGTCACACTGCTGGTTAGGCAACTTACGTGACGGCCCGGATATTATCGGTTTGCGCCGAACTCTTTAAACCTGTGCAGCACTACGCCGTGCTTTATTGCTGCGTTTTTCTAATCGCAGATGCCTGGCTATTCTCAGGTAAGTGATGCATGGAACCGGTGGTAGGTCGGTTCATAATCACTACTCTGTTAAACTTTCCATCTAGCATCGGCTAGCATCGGCTTCGTATCTGAGCACTACAAGACGCAAATTGAAATAACTGATGCGTGCACTTGCTTTTTACTTGTGCTTCATTAGCTTGGGGGGATTCGCCTGCTAGCTATGACAGCGGTAGTTCCATCTTACCTGGCAAAGCAGTGGTTATTCATCATCAGTGGTTATTCATCATCAGATACATCATTCTTTCCGCCTGAACGAATTGCGGGAATTATTTACTTCAGTTTTGGGGGTTGTATCAATTCACAGATAGTTCTAGTTTCAGATCTGTTGCTGCAGGAGGTAAGTATTAAGGTATATATGCTAGTAGGCTTTTACAAACGCAAGTGATTAGTGTACACAAATCATATCTTCTAATTTATAATTCCCGTCATGTTTTGGGGGATATGTTTCCTATTCTCTACCCCTTTAAAAAATATTAATTTGATGGAGTCTAATCTCCAAAAGACTCATACATTTTGTCATGCAGTTGTATAATAAATATTGTTCTTTTGCATATCTGCAAACAAAGTCTCTCCTGATTGAAATTAAGTAGGATTGTACAATTAGGATAGGTTTTTATAATTGTACAATTCTCCTAAATTATAGTCCCAGTTAACTGGACAACACAAATTGTGTGCTAAGAATGCCATTTTATTGAATCCTTTATTGTTAAAGAATACAAAAAATTAATAAACTAAAATAATTGAAGGTGCATTGGTCCACTATAGAAACACACGTACAGCACTTTATATATTGCCCTTAGTATCTGACTTCATTTAAAACACATTTGGCAACTTTATCAGCCTTTTCTAATTATCTCAATAACTGCTGTAATGTATTCATCACACTTCTAACAACAATATACAGCAATATTGGTGAATGGTGAAAAGCCTGAAAACAAAGTAGATTCACCAAGAAATTACTGTACATTGTGCCAGACCTTAATTGTGTTTCTCACAAAGAGGTTATCAGTTAGCCGCTTCAGTTTTTTCACAGATGCAGAGTATAAATAAGTGTCAAGTCGCTGACCTTCAGTGCAGATACTTTCAATTTGCACCCATGGTAAGTAATGTTCAGACGAAAACCAGTACAATGCAGCTCTAATTTGAGCAGCACAAAAGTACCATTGTAAATTGGGTAATTGTAACCCCCCTCTCTAAGGCAGGTAAAAACCTTGACCTCCTGTTATTCCAAATAAACTTAGTAAATAGTTGCTTCATTTTGGAGAAGAACTGTGGCGGCGGGGGTAAAGGGACGGATTGAAATAGGTATAAAAACCTTGGTAGTATATTCATCTTGATTAAATTGATATGCCCTAAAAGGGAGATTGGCATTGATGACCAGCTATTCATGGATTCAGTTACTGTAGAAATCATAGGATCATAGCTACAGGATACTAAATCTTTAACTATTGGGGTAATGGTGATACTGAGATATTTAAATCCATTTATACCATGGTCTGGGAGAATTCTCGATTCTGATTGGCTGCTGGGTGTCCATAAAAAAGTGATGTAGGACACGTAAAGGAGTTCTGGTGAAACTGACTGTTTACCGTTAAATCAATAACTAAATCAATGCGTTACATTAAATCAAAAAAGAATTGTGGATCTGTTATTTCCAACTCGTCCTCTGAACACCACAGGATGGCGCTAACACACACGCTGCAAGAAGTAGGCCTAAGTTATATTTCCCCTCTGGACTGACTTTGTTTCACAGAGAATAACGTTATCTCACATCCCGTTCACTGTTCAGGTCGCTACTCCAGGCTGCGACCAACAGTAACGTTACCAAGGGGGCAGGCTTCTCTCCTCAGAGCGAAGCCGCGATGGTGCCATTTTGCTAGCCCTGTTCCCATCACCCCCGTTAGCATCCCATTGACTGCAATTCATTTTGGCGTCACTTTGACAGCCAATAACTTTACATCTGAAGTGTTTAAAGACTTGATTTGTCCGTTGTTTATTTCTTAAGAAACACGACAATGTACACAAGGCTACATTACCTTGTACCTCACGTTATGGCTCCGTAGCAGACGTTTTTATAAAAATAGGCTAACGATTGCGTCATAACCACGCGACTTACTGTCGCATTGTAGAGGAATTACCGTACAGTACAGGAGAAGCTTGCAGGCAGTTTCAACGTACATTAGCTATTTAGTTTAATTACTAAGGTTAACTATCATTTAAGTTAGCAATAATTAGCCTGTGCCTATGTTATCTCCTTACATATACCTACGCTCTCCGTCTCTGATAGATTGGGAATGATTGAGATTTCTCTTGGCAGAGCTACCAGAAGACTTACAACCAGGGCATGAAATTAACACCCGCCCACCTGCCAAATGCGGGTGAATTTTGCAATTGGCGGGTAACACTGTCAATCTACCTGCCACATTGGCAGGTAGCCAATGAGAATTGAGTGATTCAGAGGCGCAACTATTGGTAAGCAGGGTACGCGGTTGCTTACGGGCCCAGACCAATCAGGGGCCCGCATCACTGGAAGACATTGATTGACAGCCGGGGCCCCTTATTGCATTTGCATTACTCACAACAATCCCAGCAGTCCCACGTGCTGCCACTGACCAATCGGTAGTGAGAACGGGTCAAATTCATTTCCTTGTTTCTGATAACGAAGACAAGACGTGTGTGACTCGAACATTTCACATTTACCAACCAAACGTACAGCGACAGACCGTGCAAAACATTTCAGACTGTCCTGCCAACCGGTAGAAATTTTAACGTCAATGTACGCTGTAGCGATGTTTCACTCTTATGTTGCTGAAAGCTGCTGCCGTTTCAATCCTGTCCTGGGCTGTTGCTCCATTTCCCCCGCGACGCGCGCACTCACACTCACACACACACACACACGGACACACAGACACAATCACACGGTGAATGCAGGAAAAAACGGAGATGAGACGTACATAATAACCTAAATTGAGGACAGCTACGCTCATTATTGTAAGTCCAATAAGTAGCTACTCAAACCGTATGAATGTGTGTCCCAGACCAGGATAGAAAATTAACTAACAATGTAAAGATCAACAAGCCACTGACACTGACACATAGGCCTACTGTATATTCAAATTTGATTAATTCAATAAATTATTATGTTTTGTCTTAATACACAGGCTACGATGAATAGGACAGGATAGGATCAGAGAGACACAGTAGGCTAATTCCTGTTTTTCACCTTTATGAGGCAAAAAAAAATCTGGCTGGTAAAAAGTCATTGTGGCTGGTGGATTTTTAAATCCACCCGCCACAGTGGCTGGTGGTCAAAAAAGTTAACTTCATGCCCTGCTTACAACGTTTAGAGACGTTCACGTCACATCAGCGGCGGGAAGCTAAGTTTGCAGCTGCGCAGTAACGCTCAGTAACACTTTCCCATCACCGGAAAAGGGCTGGTAAGAGGCTTCACTTGTCTCCGTCAAAAACAGCGGGATCGCTGTGTCCATTTTATATACTGTCTATGAACGTTACACATCGCGGATCAAATTGTTCGTAAAAGTTTTTATATTGTTTCGGGGACAATGACATGGCTGGATAGCTAGCTTGTGTTGTTGTTTAACATACTGTCAAATTATTTTTACTGATTGACAACTGTACACAATGTTATTGACTTTGGATCTTGCTAGCATAGCGTTAGCTAGCATAGCGTTAGGTTTCTGGCTCGTAGCTGAGCTGAAGGGTTCTATCAGCTGAGCGGACTATAAACATCTCCGGTTGCTAAGGGAGGCAAAGTCGTATCCAAGGTCTTTCCTATTTCCTGGAGGAGTGAACAACATTTGCATTGCATTAGAACCTGATGGATGGAAATGATTGTTCCAGGTATTAGTCAAACCGCCAGGCGTAACCAGGGAAACAGAGTTATTGTTTGTAAAAACTTTAGATTTCGATTGAAAAACTAATTAAAATGTGAAATAAAGTTTTAAAAATATGTTATTTGGCAAGTGACCATGGTATAAGCGGGTTAATGCCCTTCGAGGTGTCCATTGTAGGCAACCGCTGCGCGTCGGACGGTTCACACCTCGCCGTCGTCCATTAATAGGGCTTGGGCGTCGTGACGTCATTACTTGGCGTGGCCGCCATCTTGATAGCTTCTTTTACTGCTGCTCGAACTATTATGCACTGTAACGTCGCTCTCAGTCGTGTGTCTTATTTACCAACCAACCATCAACCATGGTAAACCGTTGCTGTGTTGTGAGGTGTAACAGCGCAACACATAATCGCCATGGGAAAAAGGTCGAAAATGGATTAACTTTCCACCGTTTTCCTGCTTGGAGGCGCAACCACGGAGACCAAGTATCCGAGATAACAAGGAGTCGTCGGCTCGCTTGGATCGCTGCTGTAAGACGACCAAACATAACCTTCCACAGTATCCGGGTGTCGATGAGACTGTGTTCCCTGCATTTTCATTCTGGTAAGTCAAAGATGGTGTACGATTTTCTTTTCTTTTTATACATTGTTTCTGTCCTTCAACCGCGACACCACATACATCAGTTACACTTGAATGCGCGCGCACACAAAAACAACACAAACGTAACTCAACATTATGGTTCTATATGTTTTCAACACTTTTGCTAAGGGATTATAATTTTGATTGTGTTACCAGGAAAACCAGCAAATGAAATGTACAACACGCATCCAGATTGGGCACCATCACTAAACCTGTGCCACACTGAGATGAAGGCCACACAGACTGCACGCTATGAGAGAGGAAACGAGAAAACTGCAAAGGACTGACAGTACACCTGCGATGGATGAAACAGTTATTGATGACCTTGTTCCACCAGGTAAGCATTATAGAGCCAGCAGATACAAGACCTTATATTGTTTTTGTTGCTGTTGCAGCTCGATGTGGCAGATTTAGCTAAAATAGTCCTTATCTGGTCCACAGTGGAGACACCAGCACCAGTAGAGGATGGAGCTGACCAGAGACTGCTGACAGAATGTGACCTGTGTCAGCATCGGCACGATGAAATCAACCGGCTGCTGGAAGAGAACAGGGCCCTGAAATGTGAGCTTGGCCAGAGAAAAATGGATGAACATTTCCTGAAGGATGACAATGTCAAAGTGAAGTACTACACTGGACTTCCACACCTTGAAGTTGTCATGGGTATTCTAGCCTGTGTTGGACCGTACGTGACACAGAGTAGTAAAGTACTGTCACCTTTTCAGATGCTTTTCCTGACTCTCATGCGCCTTAGACTAAATTTACCAATACAACACATTGCCCACCTTTTTTGTGTAGACAGAAAAACTGTTTCCAAAACCTTCAGTAACATCATAAATGTTTTGCATGTGCGCACCAGCCCTTTGATTAACTGGCCAGGGCGAAGTGCGTTGCATGCAACTATGCCCCATCAGTTTGTGGAGGCCTTTGGGAAGCGTGTTGCCATTATTCTGGACTGTTTTGAAATATTCATACAGAGGCCATCAAATCTTAAAGCTCAAGCTCAGTCATATTCCCACTACAAACACAACACAACTATGAAGTACCTTATTGGTATTACACCACAGGGATCAATTTCATTCATTTCCAAGGGATGGGGGGGGGCGCGTCAGTGATAAGCACATAACTGATAACTGTGGGATTCTGGACAAACTGTTACCTGGGGATTTGGTGTTGGCTGATCGCGGCTTTGACATACAGGACAGTGTGGGACTTATGTGTGCCGAGGTAAAGATACCTGCTTTCACAAAAGGACGCTGTCAGCTGGATGCAAGAGATGTGGAGAGCACAAGAAAAATCGCCCACCTCCATTCATGTGGAAAGGGTGATTGGAACCGTCCGCAACAAGTACACTATTTTGTCTGATAAAGTACCGATTCACATAGTGTTGCCATGCAAGGATGAAGACATGACATTCCTCGATAAGATTGTGTCTGTATGTTGTGCTCTGACAAATATGAGCCCTAGTGTTGTGCTGAAATAAATGTGCATTGAATACAGCCATAAGTGTCTGTTGCATCCATACCCACACTCTTCACAATAACCATACTGAAATGCATGTGTCTTATAAACAAGAAGCAATTACAGTGTGATGTGCAAAAGCAAGAAGTGTCACACAATCAGATGTTTTTCAGTGTTTATTTGCAAGTAGTGCAACCTGAGAACACAGAACGCCTCAATCTTAAAGGGATACTTCACCGATTTAGCATTCAGCTTTGTATCAGTAGAAACCCGGTAGTATTTCTGAATGACCGTGCGTCCCTCCCTCATATCCCCCTGAGACGGGAAATATCTGCATTGGGGGGTCCGGAAAAAATCTTCCGATGACGCAAAATGACGATTTTTGCGTCATCGGAAGATTTTTTGGCCAGAGCAAAAGACTACAACCAGTAGTAGGACCTACTTCCGCATGTTTTAAACCCGCCCATCGCCCGAAGCTAGCCGATCTCGGCCGGAAAAAAACGAAATGTCAGCCATCTTGAATCCTCGCTAAACAGGGCTCTGCTCTATCTTCTCAGCAGCAAACTTTTACAACAATTATGTGCATTCAAACTACCGCACGTGTACCACCGGGATACATCGCTACACAGCAGAGAATATGCAGGAAACGTTATTACAGACGGAATAATCGGCCCACTACGAAAGCTTCGCCTGCACCGAGACCAGCACGGGGACGGGCGGACTCGCTCGTAGCCGGGTAGGGCACATCCTCGTCGGCTAGGTGGGAAGCTAGCGCTAGCCGGGGATAAGGCACATCCAGAGCGAGCTAACGCTAGCCGGCTACCTGTCCCATCAATCCTGCTTGCAAGTGTCCGTTCATTTAACAACAAACTGGACTACATCCAACTTCAACGATGCTCCCAACGCGAGTTCAGAGACTGTGTTTTTTGCTCAACAGTGAACCGGACTGTCCAGCTACCAGGACTGCTAGCCCTCCGACAATCCGAGCTTCTTTTACTGTCTATGGCTCTCTCTCATGGATGTATTAAGAGAACTTCTCAGCAGCAAACTTTTACAACAATTATGTGCATTCAAACTACCGCACGTGTACCACCGGGATACATCGCTACACAGCAGAGAATATGCAGGAAACGTTATTACAGACGGAATAATCGGCCCACTACGAAAGCTTCGCCTGCACCGAGACCAGCACGGGGACGGGCGGACTCGCTCGTAGCCGGGTAGGGCACATCCTCGTCGGCTAGGTGGGAAGCTAGCGCTAGCCGGGGGAAAGGCACATCCAGAGCGAGCTAACGCTAGCCGGCTACCTGTCCCATCAATCCTGCTTGCAAGTGTCCGTTCATTTAACAACAAACTGGACTACATCCAACTTCAACGATGCTCCCAACGCGAGTTCAGAGACTGTGTTTTTTGTCCTTTCGTGGGAAACATGGCTGAACAACAGTGAACCGGACTATCCAGCTACCAGGCCTGCTAGCCTTCCGACAATCCGAGCTAGAGATGCTCTGTATGAAGGTGAGCTGTGTTAACACGGACTGGTGCAGAAATGGGGTGATTTGTATCCAACTAACTGCTAACCGCTGGAGTTTGTGACTGTTACATGGCGACCATTCGACATCCCACGCTAATTCACGGCTGTGTTTATACTCGGTGTTTACAGCCCACCAAGCCTAATGCTGGTATGCTTAGCTGAACTTTACGGAGCCTATAATGTGTGTGTGCACGGTAAATGTAGCCTGTTTCGTATGTCGTTATTATATAATATAGTTTTTATATATTTTAAATGTGTATTTATATATTTTAAATTGACTCGAGCCACGGTGAAACGTTGTTTTGTGTATATGGTTGAAATAACAATAAAACACATTGAGTTGAGTCGAATGCCTCACTGTCTGTCTGTCAAGCGGTAGGCGTGGCTTGGGAGTGGACTCAAAGCAGCGAAGCGAAGTGCATTCTGGGATTTGGTGTCTTTCATCCATATGAGCCAAAAACACATTTTCTGGCTTTTCTCGGCCTAGAAGGCACCAATTAAATTTTTTTTTTCACATTTCTGCTACATAGGTGACCCAATTTAAAGATATATTAGGCTTTCCAGCGGTGAAATATCCCTTTAAATAGTAGAGCCCCAACATGTGTACATGACTCTGCAATGCCAGCCATGCATGTACAGTGTGCACAGCAAACCTGGCCATCATTGGCAATGATGACCCATGGCTTCAGAGGGGTCTCATTGATGCGTTGAGAGTGCAAGACCTGAGGAGACATAAATGAACATACATTACGCATTTGTTCATTTGTCTTAAAACTGGAAAAAACAGCAATAATAATAAAGTAACACTTTACATTAAGAATGAGAGGTAAGAATAAATTTTAAATATGTTTCATTCTATGCAGGAAACCAAACATTGATATGACATGACATATAAATGACATTAATATATACGACCGTAAAGTATAACATCTGAATATTACTTTATATAGCTTCAGTGAACATTGAACATTGAAAATAAGTGACATTTTCATCTTTCTGTTGCTATCCCTCTGCTGACAGCTAAAATTCGTACTACAAAACTGCTGCATTAACTAAGGGAGTTGTGTTGTTAGCACTAACGGTTACTAAACTAGCAGCTAGTAGCTAGGTGGAGCGCAGCTTACCTTTGTCCGGATTACTGTGTTACCACTGTTTGCCGGCTTTATGATCTGCAGCTCCTGAACCCATCCATTTGTGAACTGCACATGAGACTCCAATGATTTGTAGCTTCGGAACTGTTCCGAAGTGTAGGCGCTCACACAACAAACAAGGTATGCAAAGATGTCGTTTATGTAAAACTGTGGCAGCAAGTCTTCGTCAGTGCTCCAATCTTTGTTAGGGAGTTCATAGGGATCCAAACCATTAATTGTGCCGATTTTGTCCACATACCGGTCCCTCGCTTCCCTATTTAAGGTATCCCGGTAAATTCCACATCCTTTTCTGGATTTTAACATGTTTTTCTTCCTTTTCTTTCTCCCAACTCTGCTTCTTCTCCTCGTTCGACTTGGTGTATGTTTACATTCGCAATGCTATCAACATGGCCGCCACGTCCCAGAATGCAACGCGGCGCCCAAGCCCTATACCTGACAATGGACACCTCGTCGGGCATTAACCCTTACTTACGGCATTATTGAAAGGGTGGTTTATCACAGGATTTATTCGCTCCCGCTTATTCAAGAACATAATAGAGGATTTTGTTTTGTTTACTTTAAAGCCTGAAAAATGCGAGATCTCGCACGTCTATTGCTGGAAGGCTCATTCTTAAAACAATTGGATTGTATGCCGTTATCCCAAATTGGAAAACAAAATGTACATTCATACCCCCTAAACTTAATCCCAGCACTGTCTCCCCAAACCAGACGGCTTACCTTCCCTGGTAGCATTAAGAGTGAGGAGCTAGACGCTCAACTGATCCACTAACAATGAGGAGCAGTAAACCGATAAATCACACACTAACCCCCCCCCCATGCTCACAATCGGCTTAAAGCGTAACTCTCGCCAAAATGAAAATGCATCCTAGGGTATTTTTGTGAATGTACGTCAGTCAAACTTTAGTTTAAAAGCACATTTAGGACCGAATCGACACTTTTAAGATTCACCGTATTGTCGTTTTTGGGTCAAATGGCCTTTTGAATGGGAGAGCTAGGGGCACTCTCTTGCTAGTCTCAAAATAGATATTTTCAAAATACTAAGAAGGCTCGACACAACATGAAACTTTGCTTCAAGTATTACCAGGGGCTCTACACATTAACGCAAGCATTGACAACATTCTTTGTGTAAACAGATTCACTAAAAAGAAAGTTTTTGAACAACTCACGTAGCTCTTGTTGTTTTCCTGCTGCTGCCAGATTATCAGTCCAAACTAGTTGATTTCCGAATGCGGATGAACAGACTCCATAGGAGGAAATATTCTTCTTATTTAAGGCTGCTTTTTCAACTACAAGGTCAATATTGTTTTTTACAAATGACAAAACTAAAAAAATCATCCATGCATTTATATGGAACTAAGCTTTGTTTCAAATATATTTATTGTGAAACATTCCATTCAGCAAAAGAGTTCGCATGGCATTTACATGTTTCCTTAAGAATAATCAAAGTACAAAAAACAGTAACAGACATCATACAAACAGTAACAAAAACATTGACAGAAGTAATACAAATTGAAAATAAATAAACAAATAAAGACCCAACATAGCATACCACCCTCTCCTTTTAACTCCTCTCAGGTTACCCACCCCTCCCACCCCAGGAGTGTATTCTTACTCATGCATTCTTACTCAAGGCCTTCTCTGCCAAGGTAAGAGTCCAAGGGAAGCCAAACCTTCTCAAAATCCCTAAGCTTGTCCTTCAGGATAAATCTAATTCTCTCCAAGTGTAGAGTATCGGTCAGGTATGTCAGCCAGTGCTTGAAAGAGGGCACCTCTTTCTTTTTCCAAAAAAGTAAGATAAGTTTTTTTGCGATTATAGCACTATATGCCAGATGACGCTGTTGTGCTACTCTTAACTTCCTTAACTTCTCAGATATACCCAGAACTATTAAAACAGGGTCAGGTTCTATCTGGACCTCAAAAATCATAGAGAGAAAATGAAATATGTCGCGCCAGAACTCTTGCAATTTGGGACATAAAGCGTAGCTATGAAGTAAGGTAGCGTCCATGCATTCACATTTCTCACAGAGGGGTGACACTTCTGGAAATATTGTATGCAATTTTGCTTTAGAATAGTGAAGTCTGTGAAGAATTTTAAACTGTATTAAGCAGTGTTGAGCATTAATGGAGCAGTCGTGGATATAGTCCAAGCTCTCCTCCCAAACATTTGGTAGGATTGATTTACCTAGTTCCTTTTCCCATTCTCCTTTAAAACGACACATGCCTTGTAAAGTCTCATATAATTGAGAAATTATGTAACGTGACTTAGCAAACAGTTGTAGGCAGGTCTCTAACTTATCTGGCTTTGCATTGTTGAAATTGGAAAGATGCGCTCTGATATAGTCTCTAATCTGAAGATATCTAAAAAAATTATTCTTAGGCAGGTTATGCTTCTCCTGAAGTTGTTGGAAAGATGCAAACGTCCCTCCCACATATAGGTCGCCCACATTCCCAATCCCCATTGGCTTCCAGTTGTTAAAGGTCCCATCCAGAGTGGAGGGGGTAAAAGAGGGATTAGCTGCAATAGGTAGCAAAAATGACAACGCACTGAGCTTGAAATGTTTTCTAAGTTGTTTCCATATCCTTATTGTGTCATAAATGATAGGATTATGCTTAAAGCATGTTCTGTTGAGTGGCACAGGTGACAATATAACTGCCCTGATAGAATATGGTAAACAGTCCTCACATTCCATCTCTAGCCCATCATATGGCGACTGGGAGTCATCTAACCAATGAGCAACTGAGTGTACTCCAGTGGCCCAATAATACAACATAAAGCTCACTTTTGTTCCAGTTTATTTTGTACCCAGAGAAAGTGCCAACTAGATGAAATACCTTTAGTATTGATGGAATAGTTAGCTGTGGTTGGGTACAATATAGCAAAATATCATCTGCGTATAGGGAGATTTTATTCACTGTATATTCTGTATTATAGCCATGAATCTCGGTATGTGATCGAATAGTTTCGGCAAGGGGCTCTATGGCTAGAGCAAACAATAGCGGACTAAGTGGGCATCCTTGCCTTGTACCCCTTCCAAGCTGAAATTTGGTAGAGAGAGTTTGATTAGTAAGTATCCTAGCACAGGGGCTATTGTATAATAACTTAGTCCAGGACACAAACTTCTCTCCAAAATTAAGTTTTTGCAAAACTACAAATAAGTATGGCCATTCGACCCGGTTGAATGCCTTTTCGGCATCCAGACTGAGGATAATCAGGTCCTGTTTGGGAAGTCTAGGAGAGTGCATGATATTAAAAAGACATCTAAAATTATGGAAAGAGTTCCTGTTGGGGATAAACCCAGTTTGGTCAGGGTGAACCAACTTTCCCATAAAGACAGTGAGTCTTCTGGCCATTGTCTTTGCCAGAATTTTTTGATCCGTATTTAATAAAGATATTGGCCTATATGAGCCCACTTCTTCCACATCTTTCCCTTTTTTGGGAAGCAGAGTGATAGTGGCTTCAGTCAGAGTCTGAGGCAGTGTGCCATTCTCATATGACCAGGAATATAATTTACATAAATAGGGAGCAAGCAGTCCCCCAAACTTCTTGTATATCTCATTGCTTAACCCATCGGGGCCTGGGCTTTTGCCATTCTTCAACGAGACAATGGTCGCTAGCAATTCTTCACAAGTGATGTCTGCATCTAAAGCACTGCGATCCTCTTGACTTAACGATGGGAGCTCACATTCGTCTAAGAACAACTGCATTGCATCTGGTGAAACATTTAGTTCAGATGTATATCATGCCTCATAAAACTGTCTAAATCTATCATCAATGTCTTTAGGGGACACAAGGATATTACCTGTGCTTGATTTAATCCGGTGGATGGACCTGTCATTCTCAATTTTCCACAGTTGCCTCGCCAATAGCTTATGTGGTTTGTCACCAAATTCAAAGTATTTCTGTTTCGTAAACATAAAGGCTCTGGTAATTTTATTTGATAATATTTCATTAAGTTTATATTTAAGTGCTGAGATTTTAGTGTGCTTATTTAAAGAAGGTTGAAGGGCATTTTCCAAATCTAACTGACGTATTTTTTCTTCCGGTTCCAGTTGTTTAGCTTTGTTGCGCTTTTTAAGGGAGGACTGTAAAGAAATAACACATGCTCTCAAATAAGCCTTGAAAGCTTTCCACAATAGTGTGGGTGAGCAATCATTTTTATCATTGGTTTCAAAAAAGAGTTTAATATGTAATTCTAATATTCACAAAATTTCACATCTGAGATAAGTTGAGGGTTAAATCTCCAGTTCCTCTGGGTTGAAGTATCATCGCAGAGTTTCAATGAAAATGATACCGGGCTGTGGTCCGAAATAATAATATTGTGGTATTTGGCATTATAAGAGAATGGCAGCAGCTTGCCATCAACAAAAAAATAAATCGATCCTAGTGTAGACATTATGTACTTTGGAGTAAAAGGAATACTCTCTGCCGGAGGCATTGGAAATCCGCCATACAATAGGTTCATATTGAACCTTGATTTAAGAAGGCTGCCTGCCCTTGACGGCTCCACTCTCAGCGTAGAAGACCTATCCAGATAAGTATCCAGAACCAAGTTAAAATCACCCCCAATGATTAGGTTGGTAGTGGAGATGTCTGGAATTACACTAAGGACCTTCCTAAAAAATTCAGGGTCGTCGCAATTTGGACCGTATATGTTCAGCAAAGTTATTGGTGTAGACAGGATTTCCCCCACAACAATGACATACCTCCCATCCCTGTCTGCTATAGTGGAGAGGTGTCTAAAGGGAACTCCTCTGCGGATCAGAATGGCTGCTCCTCTAGCCTTTACAGTAAAATTGGAGTGATATATCTGCTGTATCCACCTACACCTCAATTTGGCATTGAATTCATTCGTCAGATGTGTTTCTTGTAAGAAAATAATGTCAGCTTGCAGGGATTTAAGATGGGCAAGCACTTTGCCTCTCTTGAGTGGTTTGTTAACACCATTTACGCTCCATGAGCAAAAAATTATATCATCCCCCCCTCATCTCTTTCTATGTGTTGTTATACATTTACCGACATTGACCTCCTTCAGGTATACGTAGCCATGAGTTGAATGACCCTCCACCTCCCCCTCCCATCCCCTTCCCACCCTAAATACAACGTAAAAAGAAAAACATAGCATTATCAATTTAACCAATTACACGTAGTCAGACCCCTCTAACAGAGAATGAACTCCAACTCAACCAACCAACTGGTTTAACTCCTGATCTAGATGTATCCAACTAGTAGTTCTAAGTATAGAACTCTCAACCAAACCAAATTGGTCTAAAAAAATAGAATATGTATCCTCGTCATGTAAACTGTGAGGAAATAACTCCAGGATTTCAGTAATCCTTACGGAAATTAACTAGAGATTACAGAGCCTGTCGAGCAAAAGGAAGACCTCAGATTTTTTTCCTGTTCATTCAGAAAACATGTAGTCCAGAAAGTATAATCAACATTACCAAATTAAATCTGCATTCCAACAGGAGGGCCTAGGTTAACAAAATACTCACTTTAAAAGTGAGGGGAGAGTACCAAAGCAAACAGATAGCCCTGAGGTAGACTAGAGTAAACAAATAAATAATTGGCCCTGGCCCTAAATGTAGTCAAATATAGTCGTCAGCATTGTAGTAGGCCTGTTCCCTTAAATGTAGTGATTACATGAGAGTGGTTATGGATGACTCTTCACACTGTTAGCATCTCCTTAACAGGTCGTCTAGTGTCATGTATTACCTGTGGCCTCTTACACAAATGTGCCAGTCTGGCCCATGAGAAGATCGATCGTCTCCTAGTTATTAATCATTGCCTTGTCCGAAGTGTCGTTCCGCATACAGACGGGCCTCCTCGGGGTCCGTGAATGTGGTCTCATTCCCATTGTGCGTCACTTGTAGCTTGGCTGGGTGTAACCCAGGATTTCCACAGGCTGCGTAACTACTGCGGAACGGCTCCGGAACGTCGGCGGAGTCAATCGGTTTCCATTAAAGTCAACGTGTGTATTTCCACCAGCTGCATAACGTCTGCGTTCCAACTCCGGCACAGCTCCGGCGGTCGCAGCCCTGCGGATCAGATACGCAGAGCTTCTATTTTTGCCGGACGCCGGAGAGCTCCGCAGCAATTCAGCACACGGCAGATAGTGCGGGACAGGAAGTCGAGCACAGAAACAAAATAAAACATCCGGTTAACTTTCAAAATAAAATACACCGTGCTCACGAAGGATCATATTTCTCTTCACTACACCTTGAAAACACAGCACGGAGTTGTTTCCTCTCTACTCCTCGGAATAGAAACAAACTGTTGGTGGTTTTGTGGTTCTATTCTGCGTGAATTCGCGAGATCTAGTGGGTCCTCGTGACTACAGCTGTCAGTCCTGGCCGCAGCCGTTCCGCAACAACTCCGGATCCGGTTGGTATTGACGGACGGCGCGGACCACGGAGACGTTCCGCAGCGGAGACGTTCCGCAGCGGAGACGTTCCGCAACAGTTACGCAGCCTGTGGAAATCCTGGGTAAGAGTCCGAATTTAACTCCAGGCTTGTTCCGCAGCAAATTCCTGACTGGAGTAAAAGCTGCTCGGCGTTTAACTACGGTGGACGGGAAGTCCCTGAAGATCTGAATCCGCTGTCCGTCATATGTGAGGCCTTTGGACTTCATAACCCTCTGCATGATGTCCTCTAACACATGGCAATAGTGTACCCTTAGGATCAGGTGCCGTGGTGGTTCGCCATCACCGGGGCGACCGACCCTCCAGGTCTATACACTTGTCCGAAAGTTGTTCTACCTGGTCGTGTAATTGCTTCACCCTAGCTTCGAGTTCCACAACGATATGCGAGGTAGCGCTAGCCGTCTCCCCTAAACTTTTCAGTGTCTCGCTTTGGGAGTCCAAGCGGACATTAAATGCAAGAAATGTAGAGGCATTTTCTGATTTCAGAGCGTCTAATTGGTCTTTCAAAGTTGTACTCACTTCAGCAATCCTTTTGTCGATTTTGTTACATATGCCGGACTTAGCTTGCGACAGTTCCGCTTGTAAGGAGGCTTTGGCGGGTAATACCGCTTGGCTGTCCGTGCTCTGCACCCCCATTTCCGGCCTTTCCTTCCCACTCTGGTTCGGGGGCTTCAGAGCTTTAGTATTTCGAAAATAGCTATTTTGAGGCTAGCAAAAGAGTGCCCCTAGCTTTCCCAATCAAAAGGCCATTTGACCCCAAAACAACAATACGGTGAATCTTAAAAGTGGCGATTCGGTCCTAAATATGGTTTTAAACTAAAGTTTGACTCACGTACATTCGCAAAAATACCCTAGGATGCATTTTGGCAAGAGTTACGCTTTAATGCAATAAGCAAACAAAATATACGATATGTATATGCGCATCTGTCTGTGTGGGATTAAAACCACGTCAGCGTATAGTGACAATCAGGTGCAGCCTGGTAAAGCATCGTTACAGTGTGCATGAGACAAACGGTACCTTTTCTTAGTAGGTGGAAAAACAAAGTTCAAGTTAAATGATCACATCGTCTGCTGGCTGGCTAATTTGCTAGGTGTCCAATTCTTTAATAAACGACTCCACAACTGCAGGATCAGCAAACACGCAAGGTTTCCCTTCATGGAGCAACCTGAGTTTAGCAGGGTAAATGATACCGTAGTCCCATAGTCGTTTCACATCATCAAATCACTTTCTTTTCCTGTGCAGATCAGTGGAGATGTCTTGGAAAAGCATGACATGGTGGCCTCCATATATGATCTTGCCCTTCTTTCTGGCTGCCTGCATGACTCAGATCTTGTCTCGGAAGTTTAAAAACTTCAGTATCATGACTCGCGGAGCAGAAGATTGTGGCGCACCTGGTAATCTATGAGCTCTTTTGATAATTGGCGGGACAGGAAAGGACTCGGGTCCCAGGACATTGGGTAGCCACTTTTCCAGAAAAGCAGCTGCATCGCCTATTTCAACTTTCTCCGGGAGATTCACCAGTCTGAGATTTGAACGACGGCTCCGGTTTTCCAGGTCATCCTGTCACAGTCTATCTGCGACCTAGGCTTTTGTGTTGCCTTTCTTGGTGTGTGTGTGTGTGTGTGTGTGTGTGGAGGGGGGTAGGCATGGTTTTCCCCAGGAGCACCTGGCTCTCCACCACAGCTGCAGGTGATCTACTCATCAAGCTCCAGCACTAGTACTCCTGGGATCCAATCAGCCAGCGCCAGTTTGTTCAGTCTCCCGTGTGGTAAAGACTCTCGAGTTCTTTAGCTAAACCTGTTGTGCTATCAAAGTTTTTTGGGATTTTTGTATTTACTCTGTTTCTCCTCTCCGTGTGCAGCTGTTGGAAGCCTCGCCACCTGCCCTACCAGCCACACCACCAGACCTGAGTTTGTGGCAGCTTCGTCTACCTTCACTCTTCCTCTCCTTTTGGATCGCCACCTTCCTTTGTTGTGTTTTCGCAAGACTAAAGTTCTGTTGAGCACAAATTAAAAGACAGTTACAAACTCTAAACCATCTAGTCGGTGTCCGCTCTTGGGTCCAGACTCCTCAAACCTAACACATCCACCTTAGAGGTAAGCTCAGACACCTGCTTCTCCAGTATTGTGATTCTGGCTTTCTCATTAGCAATATCATCCTCCATGTCACCAATATGGTTCTCTGCTTGTTCCAGTCTCCCTGAAAAGTCTTTAAAGTCTGACTTAATCTCACTGAACTCCGTCAAATTTGGAGCTGAAGTCAATTTTCAGGGCTGCAATAGCCTCTAAAATCCCTGCTGCTCCGGAAGCGTGCACATCGGTGGTTAACTTGCTAGCATCTTCCCCTGTTTCTTCGAGCCGGTCGGCCTTATTTTGAGCCTTTTTTTGATGGCCCAAGTTGGTTTTAGATTGTTTGGTCGACATGTCTAAGATGCACAGATTCACTAAACTTAAATTTCGGTGAAGGAGTGCGTTTGCATTTAACTCCGGATAAGTAAATTTAGCAGATTCCTATGGAGAGATCCAAAATGTGACCGCTCAGCTCCGTGCCATAGCCACTCCCCCTCCCAAATGTTAATTAAGGTGCATATGTTCGGAACTTTACAATAAGGCTATCAAAGAGTATTAATAACTGTTTAGTTATGGTTTGGTAATGCTTATTCAGTATTTTTATACATAAATCAAAAAAAAAACGCAGAGTGTTTTTGTGATTGTTGCGGGCAAAAATCCTTGATTATGCGGCACGTTTTCTTAAAAAATGCAATGGAATATGTAGGATATTTATGCAATTTTATGCGATGAAATTGTGGGAACTTGCAAAAATTGCGGAAACTTGCAAAAATTGCGGAAACTTGCAAAAACTGTGGTTTGATGAAAAATAAAAAACACCATGTTCTCACTAGGTGAAATTACGTCACTGCATAAAGTGCAACAGGGGAAAATGGCTGCTCTTGTGTGAAGTAAACGCAACATTTTTCAACTTTCTGCTGAGATATGTCTCTTTTTTGCAACAAAACGGAACAGGTAAGGGGCACAGGAGTCCCGCTGGGGGCTGATGAGAAGCCTTACCACGGGCACAGATGGAGCAGGCAGCCACAAAATCCTGAGTGTCCTTGGTAATGGAGCGCCACTAGAATTTCTGTCGGATGAAGGACAGGGTGCGCTGGACTCCCGGATAACAGGTGAGTTTGGAGGAGTGTCCCCACTGTAGAACCTGGGACAGGCACAAACAGGCGGTTAGTGGGCACGTTACCTGGGACTGGCTGCATAGACTGTGCTGCCTTAACCCGAGTCTCAATGTCCCAGACAGCAGCAGCAACAATGCAAGACTCAGGAAGAATAGACTCCGGTGCTGCACTGGGGGCGTCCTTGTCACTCTGGCGAGACAGAGCGTCTGGTTTCAGGTTGCGGGATCCTGGTAGATATGTTAAGGTGAAGTTAAACTTCCCCAGAAACAGAGACCACCTTACCTGGCGAGAGTTCAACATCTTGGCGGACTGGAGGTAGGCAAGGTTTTTCTGGTCAGTCCATACCAGAAAGGGGTGTTGAGATCCTTCCAGTCAGTTAAGCCATTCCTCTAGTGCTAGAACCACAGCCAAGAGTTATCGATTTCCATCGTCATAGTTTTGCTCTGCTGATGACAGACAACGGGGAAAAAAAGGCACAGGGGTGAAGTTTGTTATCTTTGGGGCATCGCTGAGAGAGGACAGCTCCCACCCTGGAGTCTGAAGCATCTACAACCCCAAATCAGAAAAAGTTGGGACAGTATGGAAAACACAAATAAGAAAAGAAAGTAGTGATTTCTAAATGTACTTTGACTTGTATTTCATTGCAGACAATGTGAACACAAAATATTTCATATTTTGTCTGGTCAACTTATTTTCATTTGTAAATATACATCCTTTCCTGTCATTCAGACCTGCAACACATTCCAAAAAAGGTTGGGACAGGAGCAATTTAGGGCTAGTAATCAGGTAAATTGGTTAAATAATGATGTGTTCTATTTCGTATAGGCTTCGCCCTCTAAGAGCTGTCGCTATTGGGTTTATCCCTTCGCGCATGCGCAGTCGTGAAGACTTTCTTTCCCGCCCTTGCGTACAGCACGGGCCTCTCTTACGTCCGCAGATACTGTATATAAACAGAGCAGACCCATAGAACGTCTCCCAGTTTTTCTTCAAGCTAGCAGCATGAAGGCTTCAAGCAAGAGCTCCGGCGGTGCTTCCCGCGTTTGCCCTGGCTGCGACATCGGCTACATCATGCCGGACGACCTCCATCCCCGCTGTGAGACCTGCCTTGGCTTCCCCTCTGCCGCAGACGGCCCCTCCTACCACCACGAAGGCCCTTTTTCTTGATCTGCCAGACATCATCAAGAAAGCGGCGGACCTGAGGGGCATAGCGCTCCTGACGGAGATTCTCCCCCCCGCTCGAGGCCTGCTCAGTGGCGACGTCTACGCCCAAGAGCCGCCGTCCAAGCGAGCTCCACTCTGGCCGCGCTTCACGGAGCTCCGGCCCTTTGTGGAGGAGGCTCTCTCCCAGCCCGGGAACTTAAAAGCCCCGGTTTCCCGCTACGCCCCGTTCACTCGGGTTCACGGCGAAACCGAAGCGGGTTTCCCCTCGGTCCCTCCTCTGGAGCAGAGCCTGGCGTCAATCCTGCTTCCGAAGTCCACATTCTTCGGTCACCGGAAACCTACGCCGCCCTCCGCACAGGATCAGGTCTGCACGCAGGTCACTGACCGGTCCCACCAATGTGCGACCCAGGGCCTCGCGGCACAAAATAATATTGCCTTACTGGCCTCCGCCGTCTCCGCCATGGCCACTGCCCCGGAGACTCTCCCCACCGAGCTGGCGTCGGAAATAGGTAAGGCAATGACCGCCATCCTCACCCTGACTACTGCTACCACCGTGGCACTGTCAAGGATCATGGCGTGGCAGACTGTGGCCCAGCGCAACATCTGGCTCCACATGTCACAGCTACCCCAGGAGATCAGACGTGAGCTGCTGTACGGCCCCATAGCTCCCGACGGACTATTTGGGCCCCGTTTACAGACGGCCACGGCCCACCTCCACCAGGCGGCCGAAGAAGCAGAGCACCTGCGGCGGCTCGGGTCTTGGAAGGCGCCCCCCACCCGGCGGTATCGCCGTCAAGACAGCCACCGCAAGAGGAAGCACCCCGCAGCCTCTGCTGCGACTGTGCCTTCCCACGCCTCAACCTCCGCTCCTCCACCCGCCCCACCCCCACCACGGCAGCCAGCCCCACCGGGCCGGCAGGCCTCCCGGGGCCGGAGGACCATGAAGGCGGCTCCCACCTGGTCGAACCCGCCCCCTGAGCCACCCAGCAAACAACGGCGACGGCGGCAATGATGGGGCGCGGGGAACAGCTGTCTTCCCACAGTTAAGAGCGAGAAACACAACGGCCCTTTTAAGGGCCACTCACATCCATCTAAAGAGCAGTTTCTCCTTAACTTTTCAGCCCGTGTTTCCATTAAACATTGCGCTGACAACACGACAGCCGTTCCCCACACAAGCTTTCACCAGCCCGCCTCTGCTAACGGAGCCTCACCGCTCTCCCCCCAAGCCTACAGCAAGAGCGAGTGCCTACTCACGAGTAAAAGCACCGCTCTCGCTGAAAGGCGGATGATGAAAAGGATGAAAGGCGCTCTCACGCCTTTCATCCCCCGACTAAGCTGTCGAGAGGATGGTGCCAGCTCAGCGGCGACTCCTGCCCCATACAGCAGTGACCAGCCGCTGCGCGCCCCCACTCACAGAGCTCCACCGCTATCTTCCCAGGCTCACAGCGAGAGCGAGCCCCCGCTCAGTAGTAGCGGCGCCGCTCGCTTAGTGGCCGCTCCCGCCCCTGACGGCGGTGACCGGCCCTTTCAACAGAGCCCTACCTTGGGGTGGACGGCACGAACACTCGTCCCGTTCAGCGGCGGAATGGGCTCTGCACTCCCTGCTGTCCATGTCAACAAGCAGCACGCAAACATGCGCGCGCCCGCTCGCAGAACGCAGCGCGGCTTGGATGAATTTGACACACATGGACTCATGGATGTCAAAACTGGTAATGCAGGGCTATACACTCCAGTTCGCCTCCCCCCCGCCCCGCTTCACGGGCGTGTTGGAGACATCCGTGTCATCCCCGGCGGAGACAGACGCCATGACGTCAGAAATAACGAGTCTACTGACAAAAGGAGTAATCTCCCTCGTCCCTCCAGGAGAGAACGAAGGGTTTTACTCCCGTTATTTTCTCACACCGAAGAAGACAGGCGGGTTGCGGCCCATACTCGACCTGTCTCAATTCAACCGGTGCATCACGGAGCGTCCATTCCACATGCTGACCATCAGGCACGTGCTGGAATGCGTGCGTCACCACGAGTGGTTCACATCTGTGGATCTGAAAGATGCTTACTTTCACATCCAGATTGTTCCCAGACACAGGAAATTCCTGCGCTTTTGCTTCCAAGGGGCCCATTACCAGTACAACCGGTTGCCATTCGGTTATTCTCTGGCCCCACGCACATTTTCCAAATGCATGGAAACGGCTCTACAGCCATTGCGGAGAAAAGGCGTCAGAGTCCTGTTTTATCTGGACGATTTGCTCATTTTGGCCCCTTCTCGAGAGAAGGCGGCGCTGCAGACTATGGAAGTCCTGTTACATCTGCAAACCCTGGGCTTCGCCATAAACTGGCAAAAGAGCTCACTGGTCCCCGCACAGTCGATAGTGTACCTGGGCGTGGCCATAGACTCGAATGTGATGAGAGCCAAGCTGTCGACGCCAAGGCGAGACGCACTAACCTCTCTATTGTCGCGCACCACGCCACACGCGATGGTGTCAGCGCTGTCAGTGATGCGTTTGTTGGGCATGATGTCTGCGGCCCACGTGGTGGTCCCCCTGGGTCTCCTCCACATGAGGAAAATTCAGAGGTGGTTTCACCGTCAGAGCATCGACCCCATACGCCACAAGTGGCGAATACTGACCATTCCTCCGTCTCTCCAGTCAGATTTGTCATACTGGGGAAATCCTCGGACTCTGTCTGCCGGGGTTCCCCTAGGAAAAGTGACGTCACACGTGACAGTGTACACGGATGCGTCACTCTCGGGCTGGGGAGGAATGTGCGAATCCCAGGTGGTGGGAGGGGAGTGGCCCCCTCCCCCTCTCCCCCACATCAACTGTCTGGAGCTATCCACGGTGCTGAAGGTTTTGAAACATTTCGCACCAGTAATAGCAGGGAGGCATGTTGTCGTGCGAACAGACAATGTGACAGCAGCAGCGTTCATAAACCGACAGGGCGGTGTACGCTCGGCTCGGCTATTGGAAATAGCCAGACGCCTCCTGCTGTGGGCTCACAGCCATCTGCTACCCCTCAAAGCGGTCTATATCCCCGGAATTCTGAATCGGGCGGCGGACCTAATGTCGAGGGGGGGGCCCTCTCACAACGAGTGGAGACTGAATCCCACTATTGTTCAGGAGCTATGGAGCAGGTTCGGGGAAGCGAAGGTGGATCTTTTTGCCTCACGAGAGAACGCACAGTGCGCACGGTGGTTTTCCTTGAGCACACGGGACAACCCACCCCTCGGCGTAGACGCCTTCTCTCACCACCGCTGGCCCAGAACCCTCCTATACGCTTTCCCCCCGGTTCCTCTAATCCCTCGCCTCTTGGAACGTGTCAGGGAGGAGAACCTGTCGGTCATTTTAGTGGCACCGGAGCGCACAAGCGCGTCCTGGTTCCCGACGCTGATACAGCTCCTGGCGGCCCCCGCCTGGCAAATACCGTGGCGCGGGGACGCACTTTCACAGTTGAACGGCGTGATTTTTCACCCCCCGGTGATAACCCAGCGGCTGTGGGGCTGGTTGCTGAACGGGAACGTTTGCAGAGATTAGGCTTGCCCCCTGCCGTGGTGCGCACTATTCAGGGAGCAAGAGCCCCATCCACCACAGCGTGTTATGCAGGGCGCTGGGCGGCTTTTCAACGCTGGTGCTCGGGAAGGTCCACAGACCCCACGGCGTGCCCCCTGCCTCTCTTGTTAACCTACCTCCAAACATTAGTAGATAATGATTTGGCCCCACCTACGATCAAAACCTACGCAGCAGCTATCTCTTCCTGCCACGAGGGCTATGGAGAGAGGACAGTTTTTGCGCACCCCTTGGTGAAGCGTTTCCTCAAAGGGGTTAGGCGCCAGAAGCCCGCCGTGCGCTCTCTCACACCACAGTGGGATCCTCGAAGGGTTTTTCCCCCCTCCTCATGGCAATGGCGAGGAGGAAAAATTCCACCGCCTGTGCCCGGTGCGCGCGTTATCTCAATATGTGTTACGCACAGCGGGCATCAGGAAAACACAACAGCTGTTTGTACATTATAGGGAGCATTCTCAAGGGATGGCCCTATCAAAACAGCGCTTATCCCACTGGTTATGCGAAGCTATCACCCAGGCTTACAGCGCGGAAGGAGCGGAAGCCCCTCAGGGCATCAGAGCGCACTCTACTAGAGCGCTGTCGGCATCAGCAGCCTTGTTCAGAGGAGTAACAGTGGCCGATATTTGCGCAGCAGCTTCCTGGGCATCTCCATGCCCCTTCACCCGCTTCTATTTACGCGACATGTCTGAGCCCTCTATGACCCATTCGGTCTTATCCACAGTCAACGACGAATAACACGTCGTTGCAAGTGGTTCTACCTGCCGCTTCGCATGTCCCATACCTTGTCAATCATGATACAGTTTCTGTTTACCATGCACGCACTCAATCACGGTACTTTGTGCTGTTGCATGTGTTTACTCGCCGCTGCCCCCCCCCCCCCCCCCCCCCTGCTGGGGACTGGGTTGGGCACGGTTGTTCACATAATCATGAATTTCTTTTACCAATCATGATGCAATTCTCACTAATCATACGCACCTACAATCATGACATGGTGCGCTGCTGCATGGGTTTCTTCTCACACTATTCTCTACCCATGCACGCCTGCAATGATTAGTGTTTTGTGCAACAATTAGCCATTACTGTGACAAGGGTTTTTTTATTCTCTATCAGAATAGACGGTTCACATGTTGCATTCCCCTGGCGGCCATGGGGAATGTTGATCTATTCTGTTTTTTGAGCCCTTATGTCGCAGGTGGCATGGACTACATCAGCTTCGCCCTAACCCAATAGCGACAGCTCTTAGAGGGCGAAGCCTATACGAAATAGAACGATAGTTACGTTATTGTAACTCCAGATTCTATGAGTATAGGCGAAGCCCTCTAAGACTCGGGCCACCTGCTCCATTAACATTAGCTGAAGAAAAAGCTGATGTTTGGGGAGACGTTCTATGGGTCCGCTCTGTTTATATACAGTATCTGCGGACGTAAGAGAGGCCCGTGCTGTACGCAAGGGCGGGAAAGAAAGTCTTCACGACTGCGCATGCGCGAAGGGATAAACCCAATAGCGACAGCTCTTAGAGGGCTTCGCCTATACTCATAGAATCTGGAGTTACAATAACGTAACTATCGATTTGAAACAGGTGATGTCAACAGGTGATCGTAATTATGATTTGGTACAAAAGCAGCATCCAAGAAAGGTCTAGTCCTTTAGGAGCAAAGATGGGCCGAGGATCGCCAGTTTGCCAACAAATACGTGAGAAAATTATTGAAATGTTTAAAAACAATGTTCCTCAACGAAAGATAGGAAGACATTTGCTTATTTCACCTTCAACAGTGCATAACATAATTAAAAGATTCAAGGAATGTGGAGGAATTTCAGTGCGTAAAGGACAAGGGCGCAAGCCTAAGCTGAACAACCGTGATCTCCGAGCCTTCAGGCGGCACTGCATCAAGAATCGTCATTCATCTATAAGCAATATCACCACATGGGCTCAGGACTACTTTGGCAAACCTTTGTCAAGTACCACAATACATATTTACATCCACAAATGCCAGTTAAAACTGTACTGTGCCAAAAGGAAGCCCTTTGTTAACAGTGTCCAGAAGTGCCGTCGACTTCTCTGGGCTCGGAGGCATCTGGGATGGACCTCGATCACACAGAGGAAACGTGTACTGTGGTCAGATTAATCAGTATTTCAGGTATTGTTTGGGAGAAATGGACCCCATGTGCTCCGGACCAAAGAAGAAAAGGATCATCCAGACTGTCACCAGCAACAAGTCCAAAAGCCAAAGTCTGTCATGGTATGGGGTTGTGTCAGTGCCCTTGGCAAAGGTAACTTGCACTTCTGTGATGGCACCATTAATGCTGAAAAGTACATAGAGATTTTGGAGCACAATATGCTGCCTTCAAGAAGACATCTTTTCCAGGGATGTCCATGCATATTTCAACAAGATAATGGAAAACCACATTCTGCACACATTACAAAGTCCTGGCTGCAGAGGAAGAGGATACGGGTACTTGACTGGCCTGCCTGCAGTCCCGACCTGTCTCCAATAGAGAATGTGTGGCGCATTTTGAAGCGCAAAATGTGACAACGAAGACTCCGTACTGTTGCCCACCTTAAGACTTGTTTGCAGCAAGAATGGGACAAAATTACACCTGAAACACTTCATCACTTGGTGTCTTCAGTCCCTAAACGTCTTTTAAGTGTTGTGAAAAGGAATGGCAACATTACAAGGTGGTAAATGCTTTACTGTTCCAACTTTTTTTGAAATGTGTTGCAAGAACCAAAATAGGAATTTTGTTTATTTGAAAAGAAAAACAATAAAAATCATGAGGAACTCAATAAATTATGTGCTGTTGTATTGTCTGCAATGAAATACAAGTCAAAGTACATTTAGAAATCACTACTTTCTTTTTTTATTTGTGTTTTCCATACTGTCCCAACTTTTTCTGATTTGGGGTTGTACCTCAACAACAAACTGTAGAGATGGATCTGGATGTGTCAAAATGGGGGCGCTAGTGAACTGTGTTTTTAACTTAGAGAAGGCTTGTTCAGCCTCAGTGGTCCAAGTGAAGGGCATAACAAGGGAGGTGAGAGGGTCGGCCACCTTACTGTAATCCTTGATGAATCTCCGGCAGAAGTTGGCGAACTCCAGAAACCGTAACATTTACCTAATGTTCAATATTGTTGCAGATTCAGACTCAGACTCAATGGTTTGGTTTAAGTGATTTTATTTCATCTCTGTTATTGCAAGACAGAGAGTGAAAAGAGTGATGAGGTGACCATCCTGATGTGAACTGATAGTTTCAGGTGGTGTGGGATTTGTGGCAGGCAACGGCAGTAGATCAGCTTTAGGCAGGCTCAGCTTCGACAGGTGCTGGAGAAAGGAGAGACACAGGTGAGGTTAGATTCAGTGGCGTACAACGATCCAAAGTTGAGCTCTTCACTAGAGAAATAACACTGGAGATTCAGGACTGAGGAGTTTCCACATGAAGGGTGGAAAACAGTCTGGTGATGAGTGAGGAGAGCGGGGTTTCTTGTACTGTGCTTGATTGTGAATGGATGTCAGGTGTGCCTGGTTAAGGGGAGGAGACACAGGGAAAAACGGACAGGGAAACAAACAGAAAACACAGGGAAATCCTGAGGTCACAGACCGTGTTGTGACAATTGTATGGTTAACTGTTAAGTGATGCTTGTTACTGCACTAACTAATGATAAAATAGACACCTTAGTTAACTGTTATTAACAGTCAAGGCATTGACTAATGGTAAATTAGACACATTAGTTAATTGTTATGAATAGTTAGTCAAGGCTTGTTACTGCAATAACTAATGGGGAAATATACACCTTAGTAAACTATTATTAACAGTTTATCCAGGCTTTTTACTATATTAACTAATAGTAATATACTTACCTTAGCTAACTGTTATTAACTGTTAGTCAAGACTTAATTTTGCATTTACTAATGATATAATAGACACCGTAATTAACTATTATTAACAGTTAGTCAATGCTTACTGCATTAACTAATGGTAAAATAGACACCTTAGTTAACTGAGATTATACCATGGTCTGGGTGAATACTCGATTCTGATTGCTGGCTGCTGGGTGTCCATAAAAAAGTGATGTAGGACACCTACTAAAGGAGTTCCGGTGAAACTGTCTGTTTACTGTTCTAAATCAATGCGCTACATTAAATCAAAAAGGAAATGTGGATCTGTTATTTCTAACTCGTCCTCTGAACACCACAGGATGGCGCTAACTGTCTTGTTGTTCAACATACTGTCAAATTGTTTTTACTGATTGCCAACTGTACACAATGTTATTGACTTTGGATCTTGCTAGCATAGTTTTAGCTTTCTGGCTCGTAGCTGAGCTGAAGGGTTCTATCAGCTGAGCGGACTATAAATATCTCCGGTTGCTAAGGGTAGCAAGTCATATCTAAGGTCCGTCCTATTTCCTGGAGGAGTGGACAACGTTTGCATTGCATAAGAACCTGATGGATGGGAATGATTGTTCCAGTTATTAGTCAAACCGTCAGGCGTAACCATTTATTGTTTGTAAAAACGTTAGATTTCGATTGTAAAACTAATTAAAATGTGAAATAAAGTTTTAAAAATGTTATTTGGCAAGTGACAAAGTGTTCATTGTCAGGTATTAATGGACTTCGGCGGAGGCAACCGTCCTCAACCCCCATGAATACCTGACAATGGACACCTCGTCGGGCATTAACCCTTACTTAACAGTTAGTTAAGGCATTAACTAATGGTAAATAATGCATCAATTAATACCTTCGTTAACATGAACAAAAATAAGCATTGTTAATAACTGTTTAATAGACACCTTAATTAATGGTTAATTAATGCTTAGTAATGCATTAAGTAATGCTAATTGATGTACCCTTATTGTAAAGTGTTACCGTTATATGTTATAATGTGATTGCAGAGAGGGTTTGGCATTGTCATAAAATCCTGGAGTTTTTTTTTTAATTGAGTCAGGTTTCTCAGGCCATCCTGTGACATTCTTAGCTAAATCTCTGTTTCAGTGTGTTAGATTTTACTTTGAAATTCTGACAGTGCTTTAACACTATTCCTCTTATGAAATGAAGCATGTTGTATAATACGTTCCCGATCACCACCTTTAAGGCCTCCCATGTCACCCCTGAAGACAACATCAAGGACCAATTGATCGCCAAGTAATCGTTTAGCCCTGACCTGAGCCATTCTATATTTCCTGTAGAAGAGTTAAGGTGCCACCTACGTATAAGAGCACCTTCTCTCACTTTGAGGCAACAGGTCTAGACACACCCACGCATGATCAGAGATTACGATATTTCCTATCACACATCCTATAGCAGAGGGATCCAGTGATTTCGACATAAAAAAAAATTGCCCTTTCCAATTCCTTGATGGACAAATGGTGGGTATGTAGCCAAAAACACTGTTAACAGTAAAGACACATCACCGCTGGATTATTGCATGTAATTTATCTTTGACTTTAAAAAAAGCATCATTCAGGAAATTGTTAGACATCTGTACCTCAGAGAAAATTATCCTTGACTCTGAGAAGTGTCATTTTCACCCAGCCCTTATTACCCACCATGATTGTTGTTTCTGATGATGATGGCAATTCAAGCTTTAGCACTACTAGCATGAACCAGCCTGTACAGTATGTAAGCATGTACACTGTGCTGTTCGTGCTCCTTCAGCCCACGTCAGTCTCTGATGAGGCTGTCAGAGAAGCTACATGAAATGACTGCTGTTTACAATTAATCTGAAAGAGAGACATAGAGATAGAGGGGGAGAGAGAGATGATGATCAGGATGCTGATTAGTTTCTCCATACCTCCCATCCTGAGCAGAGGAAATAAGGGAAATTACTTGTGCTTTTTCTCCTGGGGGGATGGGTAGTAGGAGGAAAGACAAGAAGGAGAGAGGAATAAGCAACCCAGTCTCACAGCAGTTCGTAAAATAGTCACAAAATGTAATCTGTTGATACGTGTACATGGACACTATTTTCCCGCTTTTTTTTTTCGTGACACTCAGCATTATTTTCAAATCAATGTATTTCAATTGGAAGCATCTTTTACACCACATTTTTTTCTGTCAGTCGGGAATACAGAAAAGAAGCTGTATGCTTTTTTGTTTGGGGTATTTTTAGGACTATAAGCACTGCTTTATAGTAGGCCTACATTTATTTACTAGATGTTGTTATTTTTATTTCTTCATTTTAATGTTCTTATGTCAGTATTGTTACCAGGGAAGCTGTATTGCTTTGCTTTTTTTTTCATTTTTAAAACTATAACCTCTACATTGATCAACATGTATTCACGAGATGTTATCATGGTTTTTATTTCTTTACTGTTATGTCTTACCAGTGAAATATTAGAGAATGCTGTAAGACAGAACACTACGAGGCTATGAACGCATTTAGGCAATATGGTCATTCATATTGCAATCACACAGCGAGCAGGCAGCTCTGTAACTCCAATATATCCATCCATCCATCGTCGTCCGCTTATCCGGTATCAGGTTGCGGGGGGAGCAGCTCCAGCAGGGGACCCCAAACTTCCCTTTCCCGAGCCACATTAACCAGCTCTGACTGGGGGATCCTGAGGCGTTCCCAGGCCAGGTTGGAGATGTAATCCCTCCACCTAGTCCTGGGTCTTCCCCGAGGTCTCCTCCCAGCTGAACATGCCTGGAGCACCTCCCTAGGGAGGCGCCCAGGTGGCATCCTTACCAGATGCCCGAACCACCTCAACTGGCTCCTTTCGACGTGAAGGAGCAGCGGCTGTACTCCGAGCTCCTCACGGATGACTGAGCTTCTCACCCTATCTCTAAGGGAGACACCAGCCACCCTCCTGAGGAAACCCATTTTGGCCGCTTGTACCCTGGATCCCGTTCTTTCGGTCATGACCCAGCCTTCATGACCATAGGTGAGGGTAGGAACGAAAACTGACCGGTAGATTGAGAGCTTTGCCTTCTGGCTCAGCTCTCTTTTCGTCACAACGGTGCGATAAACTGAATATAATACCGCCCCCGCTGCGCCGACTCTCCGACCAATCTCCCGCTCCATTGTCCCCTCACTCACAAACAAGACCCCAAGGTACTTAAACTCCTTCACTTGGGGTAAGGACTCATTCCCTACCTGGAGAAGGCACTCCATCGGTTTCCTGCTGAGAACCATGGCCTCAGATTTAGAGGTGCTGATCCTCATCCCAGCCACTTCACACTCGGCTGCAAACCGATCCAGTGAGTGCTGAAGGTCACAGGCAGATGATGCCATCAGGATCACATCATCTGCAAAGAGCAGCGATGAGATCCCCAGCCCACCGAACTGCAACCCCTCCCCACCACGACTACTCCTCGATATCCTGTCCATAAATACTACGAACAGGATTGGTGACAAAGCGCAGCCCTGGCATAGGCCAACCCTCACCTGGAACGTGTCTGACTTACTGCCGAGAACCCGAACACAGCTCTCACTTTGGTCATACAGAGATTGGATGGCCCTGAGAAGGGACCCCTTCACCCCATACTCCCGCAGCACCTCCCACAGTATCTCCCGGGGGACCCGGTCATATGCCTTCACCAGATCCACAAAACACATGTAGACCAGATGGGCATACTCCCAGGCTCCCTCCAGGATCCTTGCGAGAGTAAAGATCTGATCCGTTGTTCCACGACCAGGACAGAATCCGCATTGTTCCTCTTTAAACTGAGGTTCGACTATCGGCCGAACCCTCCTTTCCAGCACCTTGGAGTAGACTTTACCAGGGAGGCTGAGAAGTGTGATACCCCTGTAATTGGTACACACCCTCTGGTCCCCCTTTTTGAACAGGGGAACCACCACCCCGGTCTGCCACTCCTTTGGCACTGTCCCAGACTTCCACGCAATGTTGAGTAGGCGTGTCAACCAAGACAGCCCCTCCACACCCAGAGCTTTCAGCATTTCCGGACAGATCTCATCAATCCCTGGGGCTTTGCCACTGTGGAGTTGTTTGACTACCTCAGTGACCTCCACCAGGGAAATGGACGACAATCCCCCGTCATCCTCCAGCTCTGCCTCTAACAAAGAGGGCGCATCAGCTGGATTTAGGAGTTCCTCAAAGTGCTCCTTCCACCGCCCTATTACCTCCTCAGTTGAGGTCAACAACATCCCATCCTTACTGTACACAGCTTGGATGGTTCACCGCTTCCCCCTCCTGAGGTGGCGAATGGTTTTCCAAAAGCGCCTTCGTGCGACCAAAAGTCCTTCTCCATGTCTTCTCCGACATTCTCCCACACCCGCTGCTTTGCCTCTTTCACGGCTTAGGCTGCAGCCCTTCGGGCCCCTCAGTACCTTGCAACTGCCTCCGGAGTCCTCTGGGATAACATATCCCGGAAAGACTCCTTCTTCAGTCGGACGGCTTCCCTGAACACTGGTGTCCACCACGGTGTTCGTGGGTTACCGCCCCTTGAGGCACCTAAGACCCTAAAACCACAGATCCCTGCCGCAGCTTCAGCAATGGAAACTTTGAACATTGTCCACTCAGGTTCAATGCCCCCAGCCTCCACAGGGATGCACGAAAAGCTCCGCCGGAGGTGTGAGTGGAAGGTCTGTTGAACAGGGGCTTCCTTCAGACGTTCCCAATTTACCCGCACCACCCGTTTGGGCTTACCAGGTCTGTCCAGAGTCTTCCCCCATCCCCTGACCCAACTCACCACCAGATGGTGATCAGTTGACAGCTCCGCCCCTCTCTTCACCCAAGTGTCCAAAACATACAGCCTAAGATCAGTTGAAACAATTATAAAATCGATCATTGACCTTCAGCCTAGGGTGCTCTGGTACCAAGTACACTTATGAGCATCCCTATGTTCGAACATGGTGTTTGTTATAGACAATCCATGACTAGCACAGAAGTCCAATAACAACAACCACTCTGGTTTAGATCAGTGAGGCCGTTCCTCCCAATCACACTTCTCCATGTGTCTCCATCATTGCCCACATGTGCGTTGAAGTCCCCCAGCAGAACTATGGAGCCCACCACCGCAGCCCCATACAGGACTCCATTCAAGGTCTCCAAGAAGGCCGAATACTCTGAACTCTTTTTTGGTGCATATGCACAAACAACAGTCAGAGATTTCCCCCCAACAACACGCATGCGTAGGGAGGCGACCCTCTCGTCCACTGGGGTAAACTCCAATGTAGCGGCGCTCAGCCGGGGGCTTGTGAGTATCCCCACACCCGCCTGGCGCCTCACACCCTGGGCCACTCCGGAGAAGAAAAGAGTCCAACCCCTCTCCAGGAGTACGGTTCCAGAACCGAGACTGTGCCACCTCCCACACAAGTTCCGGCTCCTTCCCCCACAGTGAGGTGACATTCCACGTCCCCAGAGCCAGCCTCTGCCGCCCTGGTCTGGTCCGTCGAAGCCCCTGACCTTCACCGCCACCCGTGTGGCAGCGCACCCGACCCCAGCGGTTCCTCCCACAGGTGGTGGGCCCATGGGCTGGAGAGATAGGTGTCACGTAGCTTTTTTGGGCTGTGCCCGGCCGGGCTCCATGGCAAACCCAGCCACCAGATGCTCGCTGACGAGCCCTCGCTCTGGGCCTGGCTTCAGACGGGGGCCCCGGGCTTCCTCCGGGCAGGGTCTCTCTATCCCTTCCTCATTTTTCCATAGGGTTTTTGAACCATTCTTCGTCTGGCCCCTCACTTGAGACCACTTTGCCATGGGAGACCCTACCAGGAGCACAAAGCTCCAGACAACACAGCCCTCAGGTTCATAGGGACACCCAAACCTCTCCACCTCGATAAGGTGATGGTTCCCGAAGAGGAACTCCAATATATATATATATATATATATATATATATATATATATATATATATATATATATATATATATATTTTTTTTTTTTTTTTTTTTTTTTCTTGATCCCCAGTGGGGAAATTACAATTTTTTTCACTCTGTTGTTAGAACTGCTCCTATACATGCACAAATGGAGAGTCAGAGTGAGGGGGCTGCAACTGCTGGACAGGCACCCCGAGCAGTTGGGGGGGGGTTCAAGAGCACCTTGGCGGTGCCCAGGAGGTGAACTGGCACCTTTCCAGCGGGCCACACTCCGTACTTCGGTCCGTATGGGGACTTGAACCGCAACCCTCCGGTTCCCAACCCAACTTCCTATGGACTGAGCTACTCCCACCCCCAATATTACTTCAATTTACATATTTAATGAGTAATTTCGTCACCATGATGGGGATAGAATAACCCTGGATCTGGGGCCAGTTTAGAAAACACTTTGATCTGAAAAACATGTGGTTTCGCTCCAGTAATGTTTAATAATCTTTTTGCACCATCTCAAATAGATCTGGCATTTGAGCTTGGCATAGAAATAGTTTGGTCTATTTTCAAGATCTTTTTATTTATGACGGCTTTGCATCATTTACACAATTGTGTGAGGACAACAACTTACCAAAATCTCACTTATTTAGGTAACTTCAGGAAATGAGAATTTGTTAACTAGGACACTCATCTTGTATTGAGCTGTGAACAATGGTCAACCCAGAGAAATCTGCATTTTTAATCAAGGACAAGGTCTGTGGTCATTTGGTCGCTGTCAAATGCACCAGCTTTGTGGGTGTCTGCCAGAAGCCACCATAAATTGACTTGTTATCCAGCTTTAAGCCACATTTTTATACTTCATTATAGTTTTAGTCATCGGACTTCGCGACATCGGAAGTTAAAAATTAGATCTAAAAATAAAAATAAAATTCTAAACTTTAAAAATAAAAATGCTAACAAATTAACCATACATGCTACAATGTCACAACTTGTGTGAATCTGTAGCCCCAATAGAGCAGAAACTTGATAGTACAGTAGTGTAAACAAATGCTGCAATTATTTCCAAACTAAATCTTTGATGTTCACGGAAAAAATTCTCAAGCTAACGACCCTAAATCTCACAACCCTACCTACAGATGTCACATAATAGTATTGATAACATAGAAAAATAGAGCCATCCTTTATAGTTTTTTTTCATTACCTAAAGCATTTATTATTTTTTATTCAATTAAATTCAAATAAATTATATTATTTAAAGCTATTAATTAAAGCTATTAACTAATATATGTTGCTAAACGTATAGATTACTATATTTACAATTAACAGGCCACTACACAAGCATTTAAGAAATTAAAGTCAGATCTTGCATTCCATTTTAAAGGTAAAGTTGTTTTGTAAACTTAAATGTAAAGATGTGTAACAATTGTATCAATAATTTTAATACAGTTTTTGCCTATTGCTTACACACTTTTTGCAGAATTTGGCTCAATATGTCAAAACTCTACACACAAGCCAATCATACATAGCACTTGGAGATTAACAACTCGCATCTATACCAAAATGAAACCCTGCAATCAAAACTTAACACTCCTTTCTAAAATTGAAATTCTGGCAACAAAACCATACACACAAGCACCATTCGAATTACTCTTTCATATCACCAGCAACACACTGATGGGCTTTATATAAAACACTTCAGTCTTTGTTTCTATTTTTATTGTCATTTTCTCAGACTCAGTCTTCTGTAAAACTCAAAAGTAGAATTTCTGCAGTAATCAAACAAGAGTTTTTACAAAAAACAAACATTCTTACAGAATTAAAGAAAAATAGAATCACAAATAGCAACTAAACAAAAGTAAAAAAAAACAAGTAATTACTGGATAAATTGCTATTGGAAAAAAAAACATATACTTTGTCCTCCTCTTACTCTGACTCTCATTGCCTCCATGCTTGCAAAGTTCTCAAAATGGCTTACCTGAGGCCTATTTGTAGTGCTAAGGCTCAGAACGATTGGTGTTCTGTTTTCTGTGCAAGCATTTTCAGGTGTGTACACTGAAAAGTGATTCTGAGCATTTGTAGCTATAACATAAATTAAATGAGGGGAATGAGGATGAGCAGTATATTTACCTGAGGCAGCTGTTAGAATAAAAGCCATACTTGCCTGATTACGTTATTGAAGGTGACCTAGTTCAGTCTTTTCTTTCAATTGTTGAGTTTCATACTTTACTGAACAGACGTATGATCTTTAACATGCGTATGCCTCAGAACAATATGCTTCAGTAATATAATCTGTAATATTTGACCGATCTATACGTACCGGCCACTTCATTAGGAACACCTGTGCAATCTAATGCAATCCAATACAACATCTCTACCATAAAGTCTATTTTTACGAACCCTAAACATTTTTGTCATTTGTTGTAGGGGTGACCCTGAATAGTTGAAGATTCGATGCATCGATATGTGGAGCCTGATTCGACCACCAATCTCACAGTCGAATCTTCACGCGTGTTATTATGAAACAAAGATCATACCATTTTGGCAATATATATATTAAATGAACCATGAGAAATGAACCAAGAGAAAACATTACCGTCTACAGCCGCGATAGGGCGCTCTATGCTGCTCAGTGCTCCTGTAGCCTGACCCTGGCAACAACAGCACAACTTCCTGTGTCGCCACAAGCAAGACGCACACACACACACATGCCCACGATCAGTATGTCCGCTGTTCTCATGGATGTATTAAGATACATTGGTACATTGGTACAGATCGGAAAATATGCAGTAAACGTTATTACAGAAGGAATACTCGACATACTTCGCAAGCTTCGCCTGCTACTGAAACCAGCCGGAGACCTCAGCCGATGCCGCTAACCGGGGAAAAGGCACATCCAGAGCGAGTGTCGTGTCAGGTGAAGCGTTGTAGATGGTGTATAAATGAAGAAGTCGCAGACACTGCTTGAATAATATCAAGGTTTATTTCAAAGATGATTCCAGTGTCTAACATGCAAAGCATGGAGACCAACGCAGCCAAAAGTTAGTCTGAAGCTCTTCTTCTTTGTTTCCCTACTTAAAGGACCTCATTCTACCCCCCAGGTGGTTAGATGTAAACCACAGGTTAGAGGTCGAATTCCGACCTTAGGCTATTTGTTATCTTTTAAACATTCCTACAGGTTTATCCCTATCTACACATCTGGGCACCATTTCACCTGAGGGACCCAGTATCCTGTTATTACAAGAGTCACTCATAGTATTCTGGCTTTCTAGCTGGCTTTGGCATGAAATGACTGAAATACATAGAATAATGACCTATGAGAGTATTAATAGTTTTTATGTGTAAATATACTACATATTCCTCCCTTTCGGGGTGACTAATCCCGAAAAAACAGAACATAGACTAGTCCATATTTCACTAAAAATAATTGTATCATAAAGTGTGTTTTCTAACAACATTCACTGTTCTGAAGTGTGAAGTCGAAAAACCCATCGAGCAGCGTATCTTTTCTAAATGACTTTCAAACCCTCAAGACGGGAAAAGAACTTCACGACCCTCTGCCCAAGCGGTCACCAACTCATGGTACTTCAGATCAATCAAAGTAAATCTTTATCAATTTGTTTGAAGCTATGGTTTGAACAAATTACTGTGAAAACTAATTAGAGAATGAATACATGTAAAAAACCCCAGGACATAAATAAATCAAAAATGTCCAATTCAGAAGCTGGTCGACCCATCGGACTCTGAAAAGGACCTTACCCTTCCTAGACCTTCTGTCCCTAAAACGTCAAAAAGAAAAAAACCTGAGGCCATCCCCATACATTCATCTCATAACCAGAAATGTCATTCTCCATACAGTTGACATAAACACAATGTTATGCTAATTAATGCAAACATATATCAAACACATAGGACATAGGACACATAGGATGTTAATTGGTCTGTCAGGTCCTCGATCACAGTGTTGATGTCTGAGAACCGAACAGTTCATATCCCCTTTCAGTCCCTTCTTTGTCCATTTGTGAGTTTCTGAATCTCTCCTGCTTCATTGTGTTCTGGAGAAAAAGAAAAAACAACCAGTATCCTTTGCCAAACAACACATAAAAATCAAAAAGAGTAAATAATATGAGTAAATAATAGAATTCAATAATAAAATCAAGAAAAAGTATAATAAGTGTAATAGTAAAATCAAAAAGAGTAAATAATAGCATAAGTAATGAGAGTAGCATAAGTAATGAGAGTAAATAATCAATATAAGAGAGTCAATTAAATCAATTTAAAATCAATTAACCTATATTCCCCCCAGATGCCAAAATGGCATCTAATAAAAGAAAGTCCACATAGCTACTCAAAATGGATATCTATCCACTACTTCCTCGTCGCCATCTACATTAGACACTTCTATCAAAGGCATCTGAGTGTTATCTCCAGGCATCACTACTCCAACCCATCTCAGTATCATAGCCTTCGCAAAGGTCAACAACAAAGTACAAAAACAAAACATCACACATAGAGATAAGAGAACTGCTACTACCATTTGTACCATCAATGCTCCTACCGGTCCAAATCTGTCCTGCAACCAAGCATTTGCAGACTTCCCAGCTCCTTCTGACTGACCAAACGCATCCCTAATATTCTT
The DNA here is from genome assembly GCA_023631565.1 of Gymnocephalus cernua. Taxonomy (NCBI): domain Eukaryota; kingdom Metazoa; phylum Chordata; class Actinopteri; order Perciformes; family Percidae; genus Gymnocephalus; species Gymnocephalus cernua. The sequence goes on from CM042436.1 coordinate 10,378,740, forward strand.
CAACGCCTCTATAACACTAGTGATATTATCCGTACTATCTGGAATCAAAGTATAGCAACTATCCCCCGTAAGGTTCAAAGCTACACACAACCCACCTTGCTTAGCTAAAATATAATCAAGAGCCATATCATGTTTTAACAACGTTAATCTGTGACTTCTTTGAGCATTCGATAAATATTGAAACCCTCGTATAGTTTCATTCGCAAAGCCCTGCAAGGTGTAAGTAATATTGTCAATGTGATCAGCCAAAAATGCTACTCCATACCATGGAAAAAGTCCTATTCCCCACTTCTCTCCAAGAGTTATCCTCCAATGATAGGATTCCAAATTCTGAAATTGTGCCATTTCTCTTCTCACCCTATGTTCCGAACTAGAATCAGATTGAAATTGAGCTGTGTCAGGTGCTTCCCCCCTTTGAATGGTAAAAGCCTCATATGGGAGTTTCAACGTTGCCATGTAACAACATCCTATCCAACCATGAGGCAAGAATATATACGCCTTATCTCCACAAACCCACCAAATATCTTGAAAATTCCCTATGGTCACATTTCCAGGCAAAAGCTGATCTCTCACCCTCACACGTTTACCCTCTTTACTAGATGGTACAGCGAAGGTCACCTCATACGTTTTATTACTAGCCATACGTTCATGCTTATCCATAGTCATCATGTAATCGTCACAATCTGAAATCCCCATAAACATCCCAGGCACTCCATAAGTCTTATTTGAACAAAAACAGCCTTTTGCTTTCACCGGTGTTACATCTAACGCTTCCGGAATAGTTGACCTTTTTTCCTTTGGATCTAATAAATTCACGTACGACAACTTACTTATCCAAGAACAACCAAATCTAGGTTTAAACAGCTGTTTTGACAATGACATCACTATATCCGTTGCTGATTGTTGTTGATACAACAGCCATGATAAAGCATAAGACTGACACGTAGTAGATAAAGGTTGAGCTACCGTTTCTAAAATCGACGGCCAAGTGCCCGGCGATGGAACTTTTAACAAACATGGACCTTTCAAATTCCTCACAGACCTTACCGAATGCGTTATCTGCTGGAACCATAAATTCCTACCTGCCCATTTATCTGTGATTTTCAAAACAGAAGAATCAAATCCATAAGCCTTCCAATTGACTTCTCTCTTTCGTAATGAACGGTATTGATCAGACATTTCGTCCGGTGTCCCATTAAAATCCAAAAACTCATTCTGTACATCTGGAATAATATCCTGATCAGTCTCATATGAATCTATAATGCTCTCTTCAACCATATGTTCTCCAACTTCAAAAAACTTCTTACTATCATTTGCATCTAATTCCCTCTGTAACACAGGCTTCTGAGTTATCTGTACTACATCCTTAGGCTCCTGAAAAACTACATTTGATATCTTAGTCCTATTTGTAAACATTGGAAACGTCGTTACTGTTGTGTTATTCATCTTTTTCCAAGTTACAGCCAAAGTAGCTGTACTAACAGATACATTAACACTCTTAGTTGTTTCCAGAGGCAAGGTAGCTAAAGTCGTCTGTGTAGTATTTACTATGGGGGTAATTGCTTTAGTAAACTGCTCCCGATCTCCTTCTGTCACTCTAGAAACTTTAACAGGTTCCAAGTCTTTCAACACAAGTGTCACAATGCGAGTTACATGACCTTGTACCCAATAATTCTTAAACGGAACAAATTTAAACTCCGGCTCTAAATAAGTACACACATATTCTCCTTGATCTTCCCATGTAACATTACGCAAAACAAGTGAACAATCACCAGCAACCTTCCACCACTTCATATCATTGTACAAAAAGTATTTCCTTTGACTAAGGGGCATAGCCTCTATTTCTGGTCCCGTTAACATCACATCCTCTCCACGATTGTTTCTCCACTTCGGAGGAATATTACCCCCGGCATTCCATCTGCCACATTTACAGGGAAGATGACCTGTTCCACCCATCTTAACCTTAATCACAGTCCTCTCTATCGTTGGCATTGGAATGGTCAGTTGTGGTGATACTGTAGTAAAATGTGATACATTTACACCTTCAGTTGCTGTCAATACTGAACGAGTAGAATTGTCTCTACCTGTTCCCACTTTAATTTGAAGTCTTGATGTCATTGTTGTTGATTCGTTTGTTTTTCCCCTAACTTAAGACTCTATGCTCATGTTTCTTTCTGTTAACATCAGAGCTACTACTTTAACTATATGTCCCTCTTTCAGTCTCTTACTTTCAAACTGTGGATCATAAAAAATACACTTATAATCGCCATGATCCTCTTGCTGAACATCATACACATACAGACTACAATCACCTTCAATCTTCATCCTTCTCTTATCATTCAATAAGGCATACTTTCTAGTCATTGAGGCTCCTGATGAGTCCAATACCTTACCATGTTGGTCTTCCCAACGAACTCTAAATTCCCCTTCACCACTATTCTCTCCTGTACATTGGCATGGGAGCTGAGCTGACTTTCCTAAAGCCACTTCAACTCTAATTTTCGTAACGCTTTGGTCTAGTTCTTTTCCGAACTGGTCTTGGGCTATGCTGTCTAACTGAGTCACCATCTTCTCCTGCAACTGAGTTACTGCCCTTGGTGACCTCTGGTGTGTCACACTCCCCTGCAATACACCCTGCAGCCGCTGGGGCGTATTGGAAGTCAATGTCATCAAATTTCCTTTCTTGTTCGTCAATTGCAGACTCACGTCCGACATCATCAACAGAATGCCCATAATTATCAACATTTTCCCTAATAGGGATATCCCCCCCTTCCGGGTTTGCTGCTCCTGCTGTTTGTCCTTCCTCATTATTCACCTGCTCTCCTAAGCTTTCAACAGCTCGACTCTCTAAGGGTGGTGTCTCTTCGTCGCTTGGTGCTTTAACACAATGCGACAAATGATACCAGGTTGGAGACCCTTTAACCTGAACTGCTGTCCCAGTACTACGTACAACTTCAAATGGTCCATCACGGCGTTCGTTATACCACTTCCTCCTAAATACCTTCACGAACACTTTGTCTCCTGGTTGCACTGTACTCCTTTTTTGCTCATCGAGCTTCTTCTGCCCTTCTTCTTTCCTTTGCCTGTCAGAAACATATGTGGATATTCTTTTATGGAAATTAGCCATATATGTAACGTACATTCTCATTTCATCTTCTAACAGGGCCAAACTTGGACCCTTTCCGCTTGTTCGCAAACAAGGCGTAGGCATTCTTCTTCCTGTTAGCAGTTCATGTGGTGTCAGATGTAAATCACGCAACTCGCTTGAGCGACACACCATTAGCGCCAGAGGAAGCGCTGCTATCCAGTTTAAACCTGTATGCTGACAGATCTTGACGATACGGTTTTTCAAAACGCCATTCATTCTTTCACAGATGCCTTGACTTTGTGGATGGTAAACTGCTCCCAAACGTTGTTTAATTCCCAATTTTTGCAAAATCAATTTCACTGTCTTATCCACAAACTCTCTTCCATTGTCTGAAGATATTCGGTCGGGAAGTCCCCACCTACTTATGACTTCTCTGCACAAGAACTTGGCAACCGACTGAGCGTCTTTTTGTTTCGTAGGACAGGCCTCTGGCCACCTGGAAAATCTGTCCACAACAACCAACATGTATCTTTTACCTTCAACTGGTTTTATCATGTCAACAAAGTCCACCACTAACTCACGCATAGGACCCCTCGGTGTTGGAATATAACCAGGAAGAACACTCTCACTCCTTCGGATGTTGTTTTTCAGACAGATAGTACATCTGCCTATGACATAGTCAATCTGTTCAAGCAAATATGGTGCCCAGAAACCATACTCCTTTGTGATCTTTCTCCTAACTTCCCCCCTTGCAACATGAGCCAACCCATGTGCTTCTTGAATCATCAAACCCAAAAGATCTGGTGGTGCTATTATCAGCCCCTCATGGCTCCTCCAAAGCCCTGTATGATCTTGAACAGCACCTCGGTCTAGCCATAGCTGTTTATCAATCACTGGTGTAGCTTCCTGCATCAAAATCACATCCCTCAACGTAATTTTGTCCTCCAAGTCCACTCCATGAGAGACCAAAAAGACTTTGCCCAATTTATCTGCTCCTGTGACTGCTTTTGCAGCTTCATCAGCAGCCTTGTTCCCCTGTGTGACTTTGGACACATCCTTTTTATGAGCTGCACACTTAGCTATCGCTATTTCTTTAGGCTTCATCATAGCATGCAACAGTTTCAATATCTGTGCGTGATGTTGTATTGGAGAACCATCCGTTTTCTTAAAACCTCGCCCTTTCCACACTGAACCAAACAAATGACACACATTATGTGCGTATGCTGAATCAGTATATATCGTTATTATATCTTTTTAAGCACACCTGTATTTAGTCATTTATTTTATATTCTCTCCCTGCATAACCTATGCAGCATCGTCTTGTTAAAAATAAACTTAATGGATCACACACAAATAATTATAACCAACAACATTCATTTGACAAATGTGAGTCAGATATGAACACTGCATGCAGCCTTTCAGAGCTGACAAGGGTGTGGCTTTGAGTGGCTGTGGCAGTGCAAATTCCAAAAACTCACAGACATGCGCAGTGTCATTCGTTAGAGGATCTTCGACCTGAGCGGACCTCAGCGGAGACTACAACACACTCGTCACCCACTGCAACCAAACCATTCACCTCATCCTAAACAGAACACATACTTTTCTAACGGACCAAGACAAACAACAAAATTCAGTATTTTCTACCAAGAATATATAAGTACTTTTATAGGCCCCAGACAACACGCACATACACAGAGAGAGAGAGAGAGACCAGCTCCTTCTCTTACCCCCTTTTTTCCACACACAGCTGAGCTCCTCCAGTCATACACACTCACTCATATGGGGAGACAGCCCACACACACTGGATCCTTTCCCCAAAATTTAGTAATTTCGGCACACTACCTAAAACATGCCGCCGCACTAGATTTATCTTTTTTCCACAGTCTACTAAACGTTTTCTGATACTGAAGCGTAATCTCCCGATTATTTACCTACATCTGCCAAATTCGTCAACCTGGCACGAGTTCTCACGCACGGAATAATAACCACACTTCAGCCAGCCTACATATATATATAAATATACATATACATAAGCACCACATGGGGTTTTCGCTGTCCGATCTGCGGCCTTATTTTCCTTTTGCCCGATTTTATTCTCTTAAGTCTAGTTTTCGCAAGTCGTCCAGCTCGCCAAGCTACTAATTAGACTTTATCTCAACTTAAACACATCTTTCGCGCGTCGTCTGGCTCGCTTATTTCGCTACTCAACGTGCAGGCCCTTTACTTTCCTCTTTAACTCTACCCTTGCGCGCATAAGAACTATCCGTTTTTCTTTTTCCTCCCTTATATCATATCACACTCTCTTTCCTCCCTTTGCGTTGATTTGCAACGCAACAAATTTAGAACGACCATTCATAAACACATCAAACTACAACCACACGCTCACGTTGGGTCCTATCCCGGAGCAACCAGCACAGACAGCCCACACACAAAAGGCCCTCACAGACCGACAGTCGCCCAAAATGCGTGAGAATGCTCACCCTATTTAGCCGGCTCTTTTGGGACGAACATCAGTCCACCAGGGTCAGTCGCCTGCGGTGCAGCTGGGACACTTCTGGTCACTTCTCGGCCGCAATCCTCGTCGCCAAGTTATGTCGTGTCAGGTGAAGCGTTGTAGATGGTGTATAAATGAAGAAGTCGCAGACACTGCTTGAATAATATCAAGGTTTATTTCAAAGATGATTCCAGTGTCTAACATGCAAAGCATGGAGACCAACGCAGCCAAAAGTTAGTCTGAAGCTCTTCTTCTTTGTTTCCCTACTTAAAGGACCTCATTCTACCCCCCAGGTGGTTAGATGTAAACCACAGGTTAGAGGTCGAATTCCGACCTTAGGCTATTTGTTATCTTTTAAACATTCCTACAGGTTTATCCCTATCTACACATCTGGGCACCATTTCACCTGAGGGACCCAGTATCCTGTTATTACAAGAGTCACTCATAGTATTCTGGCTTTCTAGCTGGCTTTGGCATGAAATGAATGAAATACATAGAATAATGACCTATGAGAGTATTAATAGTTTTTATGTGTAAATATACTACACGAGCTAACACTAGCCGGCCAACTGTCCCATCCCTCCTGCTTGCAAGTGTCCGCTCATTAAACAACAAACTGGACTAGCTACATCCAACTTCAACGAAACTCCCAACGCGTTCAGAGACTGCTGTGTTTTTGTGGAAACATGGCTGAACAACAGTGTACCGTGACAATAGTGACAATTCGAATGTGTAAATCCTTAGTCGAGGACACCCCTACTGTCCAGTATTCGGGGCTCCCTCACACCACTGCCAGTGTCCGTAGTCCATCGGGGGGATATCTTCGGCTTCCTACCCCCTTTAAATAAATTAATATTTTATAACGATGGAGTCTAATCTCCAAATAACTGTACATGTCATATCGCATATGTACAATACATTTTGCATTTCTGCAATGAAGTCTCTCCTGATTGAAATGGCGTTAGTAGTTTTAAGGAGTAGGAGGTGGTATATATATTCAGGGGAGCGCAAGGATGGGTACAGCTTTATCAATACTAGTTAAACAGTTGTACAGTTTTATTCCCAACTTGTATATATTTTAAATTATTTGTTCTTATATTCTATTATTATTTCATGTATATTGTATCCTATTATTTCATTTATATTCTGTATGTGTGCTGTGTGTCTGATATTGTGCTGCTGCAACACTGGTATTTCCCATTTGTTTGGGATCAATACAAATCTATCTGTTTATCTATCTATTAATCTATCTATTTATTTATTTATTTATTTATTTGTGATCTTATGTGGTGGGCCGGTCTGGGCCAAAATGCCAGGGCTGATTTTTGGTCCCAGTCCGTCCCTGTCAGTCACTGTGGCTCAAGCAATTCAATTCAATTCAATTTTATTTATAATATCAAATCATAACAGGAGTTATCTCAAGACACTTTACAGATAGAGTAGGTCTAGACCACACTCTATAATTTACAAAAAAAAACAACAAATCCCCCAAGAGCAAGCACTTAGTGCAACAGTGGCAAGGAAAAACTCCCTTTTAGGAAGAAACCTCGGACAGACCCAGGCTCTTGGTAGGTGGTGTCTGACGTACCGTTGGGGTGCATTACAGTATAGTTAATAAACAGTGACTAGAAATAGTGGTTGTAGTAGCGCAGGGAGCGCAGGGAGCAGCACGGCATAGCAGGGAATTTCAGCAGAACCACGGCAACAGCTGGAACCATGATTTTGGTGCCATCCTAATCCCGGGATTTCATCCTGGGTGAAAAGAAACATAAAGACTCCGGGGAGCAAGCTCCCCAGGGCTAGGTTAGTAACAAGCATTTCAGGGACAGAGAAGCAGGTGGGCCGGGCTAGGCAGATGCTGCAACTCCTCACTCCTTAACTACAAGCTTTATCAAAGAGGAGAGTCTTAAGTTTACTCTTGAATGTGGTGACAGTATCTGCCTCCCGGACCCAGACTGGGAGCTGGTTCCACAGGAGAGGAGCCTGATAGCTAAAGGCTCTGGCTCCCATTCTACTTTTAGAGACTCTAGGAACCACAAGTAACTCGGCATTCTGGGAGCGCAGTGCTCTAGTGGGACAGTAAGGTACTATGAGCTCTTCAAGATATGATGGTGCTTGAACATTTAGAGCTTTGTAGGTCAGGAGGAGGATTTTAAATTCAATCCTGAATTTTACAGGGAGCCAATGCAGAGAAGCTAATACAGGAGTGATATGATCTCTTTTCTTAGTTCTTGTCAGAACACGAACTGCAGCATTCTGGATCAGCTGGAGAGTCTTAAGTGACTTATTTGAGCTTCCTGATAGTAAGGAATTACAATAGTCCAGCCTGGAAGAAACAAATGCATGGACTAGTTTTTCAGCATCGTTCTGAGACAGGATGTTCCTTATTTTGGCAATGCTACGAAGATGAAAATAGGCTGTTCTTGAGGTTTGTTTTAAGTGGGCATTAAAGGATATATCCTGGTCAAAAATAACTCCTAGATTTCTGACAGTAGTGCTGGAGGCCAGGGCAATACCATCCAAGGTAGCTATATCTATATATTTAGATAGTAAGTCGAAGTTGTTTAGATCCCAGCACAATTACCTCAGTTTTGCTTGAGTTTAGCATCAGAAAGTTGTAGGTCATCCATGCTTTTATATCTTTAATACATGCTTGAAGTTTAGCTAACTGACTGATTTCATCTGGTTTGATTGATAAGTATAATTGGGTGTCATCTCCATAACAGTGAAAGTTAATTGAGTGTTTCCTAATAATATTGCCTAGAGGAAGCATATATAAGGAGAATAGAATTGGTCCAAGCACTGAGCCTTGTGGAACGCCATGGTTAACTTTAGCATACTTGGAGGATTTGTCATTAACATTAACAAATTGAGATCGATCAGAGAAATAGGACTTAAACCAGCTCAGTGCGATTCCTTTAATACCAACTAAGTGTTCCAGTCTCTGTAACAAGATGGTATGGTCAATAGTGTCAAAGCCAGCACTAAGATCTAGTAAGACAAGTACGGAGACAAGTCCTTTGTCTGAAGCAGTTAGAAGGTCGTTAGTAATTTTCACCAGTGTCGTCTCTGTGCTACGATGCTTTCTAAATCCTGACTGAAAGTCCTCAAATAAACTATTGCTATGTAGGAAATTACATAACTGATTAGCAACTACCTTCTCAAGGATTTTGGAGAGGAAGGGAAGATTAGATATAGGTCTATAGTTGGCTAAGACCTCAGGATCAAGGGTGGGTTTTTTCAGAATAGGTTTAATCACAGCTACTTTAAATGACTGCGGTACATAACCTGTTAATAAGGACATATTAATGATATCTAATAATAAAATGTTAACCAGTGGTAGCGCTTCTTTAAGTAACCTCGTTGGGATGGGGTCTAAGAGACAGGTAGATGGCTTAGCTGACGAGACCTTTAACTTAATTGTTGAAGGTTTATAGGGTAAAAGCAGTCTAAGTATATGTCAGGTCTTGTCATTCCTTCTAGCAGTCCTGCATTTGAAGGTGAACTGTTAGAAGTTGAGGGCAAGAGGTGATTAATTTTATCTCTAATTGTTATAATTTTATCATCAAAGAAGCTCATGAAGTCGTCACTACTCAGAGCTATAGGAATAGATGGCTCAATAGAGCTGTGACTGTCAGCCTGGCTACAGCGCTGAAAAGAAACCTTGGGTTGTTCTTATTTTCTTCTATTAGTGATGAGTAATAGTCTGATCTGGCATTTCTGAGGGCCTTCCTATAGGTTTTCAGACTGTCTTGCCAATCTAAACGAGATTCTTCCAGATTCTTCAAGTTTTCGCGAGATTTGTTTTAGTTTGCGAGTTTGGGAGTTATACCAAGGTGCTAGTTTCCTGTGCTTCCTCGTCTTCTTTTTGAGGGGAGCAACAGAGTCTAAAGTCGTCCGTAGGCAGGCCGTAGCACTGTCTACAAAATTATCAATTTGGGAGGGACTGAAGTTAACAAAAAGGTCCTCTGTTATATTAAAGCACGACATTGAGTTAAATGCTGTTGGAATATCTTCCTTAAATTTAGCTATAGCACTGTCAGATAGGCATCTAGTGGAGAAGCTTTTATCTCATTTCATGTAGTCGGGTAGTAAGAATTCGAAAGTTATTAAAAAATGGTCTGATAATAAACGATTCTGTGGAAATACTATTAAATCTTCAATTTCGATGCCGTATGCCAGCACAAGGTCGAGGGTGTGGTTAAAACAGTGAGTGGCCTTATGCACACTCTGACTGAAACCAATTGAATCTAATAGTGAGTTGAAAGCAATACTAAGGCTGTCGTTGTCAACGTCCATGTGAATATTAAAGTCACCTACAATAAGTACTTTGTCTGATTTTAGGACTAAACATGATAAAAACTCTGAGAATTCAGATAAAAATTCTGAATACGGACCTGGAGCTCGGTAAACAACAACAAATATAATTGGCTGTACAGTTTTCCATGTTGGATGTTGAAGATTAAGAACTAGGCTTTCGAACGAGTTATAATTTAGTTTAGGTTTAGGATTAATTAACAGGCTTGACTCAAATATGGCTGCAACTCCCCCTCCTCGGCCTGAGCCTCTAGGTATTTGAGTATTATTATGACTGGGAGGAGTGGCTTCATTTAAACTAACATATTCTTCATTGCACAGCCAGGTTTTGGTAAAACAGAATAGATCTATTTGATAATCTGATGACAGCAGAGAGGAGCTTTTCCAAACTAAAGTTGATCAAGTCATACCTGAGGTCATGTCCCAGGAACGGCTCACTGGCCTTGCCGTCATCAGTGTCAATCACTCAATAGGGGAGCAGATTTCATACGATGACATCACTGATGATTTTTCATCAAGGAAGGCCAGAAAGGTCAGGTTTTAGTTTTAGTCTGTTCTTAGTGCTATAGTGTAATAATTAGATTCTCTTTAGGGTGTCTTCACATTTGTGTTTTTGTGCTATTTAGAATATGTATTCTATATTGTCATTGTCTTTTGGCAATGTTGGAGGTAGAGATTGTGCACCTTAAAAAGTGTGTTTCCTGTTGTAATTGCAATAGTTAAATACCTGGGTTCTCTTAAGTGTGTTTTTCAAATGTTCTAATGAAGGATTTGTGCAATTGAGAAATATAATTTTGTCTTTCACTTATGTTGTTATAAAAAAAATAATTGTGTGTGTGTGTGTGTGAGTGTGTGTGTGTGTGTGTGTGTGTGTGTGGGGGGGGGGGGGGGATTAATAGACTTTGAAAAAAAAATCATTTAAATTGGTCCAGTAGTGACCGGTCCTTTGGGAACGGGGCTGCAATATAACCTAATGAGACAACTCTCACTCGATTTTTTTTTGTCCACTTGTCCACAGTGATTGATTTTACCACTGACAGGCTCAGATTGTTACTAAAAGTGCCTGACGACATTATTAATCTCACAAGGTGACTTCTTGTCTGAAGACAGCGGTGTGGAGAGTGGAACGTGAGTTGAGAGAAAGGCTTTCCGGGAGTCTGTTGAAGTAGGCTACAAAAATTAAAGGTTTGTGTTATTTAAAACATATTCAGTGGCTTAATATATAAATGATTTTGAGAATGTGGACGAGGTCATTATAATTTAATGGCATTCATTTGAGCCGGAATATACAGATGAGGAGCGAAAGAGGGGAGAGAGAGATGCAGCAGGCGGAGGATGGTGCTTGGGATATTGGTAGTTTTCTTGTGGCTGCTGTGCATGATGCTGTGCCCCTTTGCCCAAAGTGGAAGAATGCCTTTGTTGTCAGGAGTGGGATCTGTTGCTGCCAGATATTGGTGGTGTTGATGTGTCCAGGGATGATCCCTTGGACATTTCACAACGCTGTGTCACCACGTCAGAGTATTTCCCACTTCTAATCCAATCAAACAGGGCTGTGACAAATCAGCAAATACCAACCATTGTTTTTTTGTTTTTTTTGAAATTATTTTAGATAACACGAAAACCTGGATGTAAACCTGAACTCTCTCTCTCTCTCTCTCTCTCTCTCTCTCTCTCTCTCTCGCCTTGTCCGCTCTTCATCCGTATATTCTGGCTCAAATGAATACGGGCGGTGATCGAATAATGACCACATCGTCGAAATCATTTAAATATTGAGCCATGGCACTGAAAATCTTTTAGATAACATTAACCTTTAATTCCTGTAGCCTACTCCAAAACAACAGAGTCCCGGAAAGCCTTTCTCCCAACTTGCATTCCACTCTCCACACCGCTGTCTTCAGACAAGAAGTTATCTCATGAGGTTGATAATGTTGCCAGACACTTTTAGTAACAATTTGAGCCTGTCAGTGGTACAATCAATCACTTTAAGTAGACAGAAATTGAGGGTGCACAATTCTCTCATTAGGTTAAATTGCAGCCCCGTTCCTGAAGGACGGGTCACAGCGTTCTCCCTCATTACTGGACCAATTTCAAAGATTTTGTGGACATCAGTCTATTAGACACTAACGCATAGGGAAATACAATCCAGGTTGAAAAAAACGAAATTACCCTTTAAAAAACCCTCGCCTGTTTTGTGACCATACATTTTCTAGGGATTTTGATACCTCAGCCTAGTCCTTTTAAATTGTGATGTTGAGATGAAGCCTCATGTAGGATTAAAGCTTTTCAGCAAATTAATTAACAAAAGGGTTCATTTTTCCAGGCTTCATGTCCTCACAATACCACCTGTTGGTCAATGGTAAAACAGACATATCACAGATAATCTGATTTGGCCCGTGTTACACTCTATTTTGCACCAGTAAAGGCTAAGAAAACAAAATAAAATCACATCATAGTATGTTTTCTGGTGGTATATTATGATTGCATAACATAACCATATAATAAAGTAATTGCCTTTTAGAATAATGTGGCTCAAATGTGTGTACATCAATCCTTCATCTAACTATAAATCGAGGAACCTACATGAAAATTATTGAATTAATCGTACACAAACACATGGTAGATGCTCCCACACATAGGACTTTTTCCCAACTGCCTGAAAACGCCTCGCCCACATTCTGTTTGAAATTCCTCCATTAGTTATGTCATTAATTGAGAAAGCCAACCCAGTTTTTCAAATGTGCTGCCCATAGGTGCTCAGCCCGACCAGTGGCTTGTTTGAATTTGGTTGACCAATCACAGAGTGGGATGGCTGACCAATCAGCGCAGACGGGGCTTTTTGGGAAGGCCAAGAGCTCAGACAGAGACTGCATTTCATTGCTGTTTCAACATGCCCTCCTTCACTACCCCTCACTCCTTGGTATGACGTAACAGCATACGTCACACGAAGGCCACTTGGAGAGCAGAGGGAAAGTAGGCGGGCCAGGAGCGAGGCATTGAAATGGAACGCACCTGCTCTTGTTCACTTTCAACCCCGAACTATACAGATCCACTGCCAGTTGTAGGCTTGAGCGCTACTGCTGTTTTTTCCCCATCTTATTTCCATTATTTATGGCATTCTATCCCCGTTTTATGTTCATTCTATGTATGCTTATGTCATGCAATTTCCTTATTGTACAATAGACCTATTTCTTGTATTACTACTGCTTTTTACACATCATAAATACCTGCAGACTCATTTCAATGAGGCTTGGTAATCAGCTGCACGAGTTTCTGATTTAGAAAGTTTGTGATTTGATTTGCATTTACAGATAATGTTGGAAATAAAGAAATCACACATACAATATCTAGTAAATAAAAAGTATAAAGTGGGCTAAATATTAACTGACATTTGTTACATTAGCCTTCATGTTTCAGTACAATATGAGGCTAACAATGAGGAAACTAAAGTCAAAATGTATTTTTTCAATTTATTCATCTTCTTTTTTGATGGTCAGCAACAGGAGTTTTAGCAGTTGTACATCACTGCCACCTAACCATGAATGTATTTTCTTGTAGCGAATGCATTACTGCAATGCATTGTGGGTGATATCCACCTCTGGCATTACCAATGTTGTTCACTTGTTCCCTCAGCCCTCTGAGGGTCTATCTCTCCAAGTTCACTTCAGTTTTTCAGATAATTGACGACACTTAACCTCTTTACGATGCCCCGAGGGCAAGTGCTTTGGGGAAGTGAACGAGGGCATGTTGAACCACTAATGAAACGCAGCCAGAGTGTTTCAGGTGGAGGCACTGCAGCAATGGGCAGTATGAGAAACATAAAATGTTTTTTGAACATCAAAGCATGTAAACCCATTCTAGTAGACCCCAAGAGTAGAAATATGACACTGAAAATGAGTTTAATAGGGGATCTTTAAAAAGAAAAAAGGCAATTAATTGTCAGAGCAACAGTGGTCTCGCTTTGCCAGACCATCCACACGCTGCGGAGTGGTGGAGGGTCTGGCTAGTTCACATAACCTTCCGGGATGAGATAAAAACGTGCTCTGGTTTATTGGCATTTATTGAAACCAATCACAATCGTCATGGTCGTTGATAAGCTCCGCACGGACCCGCTGTAAAATAGTTGTGTGAGAGCTAGCTGTCTGGATTTACCCTGCAGAGAACTGAGCAGTTAACCATAGTCCTCATAAATCCACTGGAGTTTAAAACTCAACACAAGAAAGAGGAAGGAAACGGACATCGGTGAAAATACATGCATCTGGCGGAATTTCCAGCGGCACCGGAGCAATGCTGGAAGTGGAACGTCAAGGATATAGACTACAACAGCAGTGACACAAACAGAATAAAGCATTATCAGAAATTGTCATGAAGTCAAAGAACACACATAAGCAGTGGTACTGCTCTTGAAATATGTTACGACCTCATGAGGAGAAAGGGAAGTAACATGAAACCAGGTGTTTCCAATCAAAATGGCTAATACTGCTGCAAAACACGAAAAAAGAAAACTTCACTGACTGTGAGATTGAGGTGCTAATCACGGAGGTGGAGGCAAGAAAACAAATTTTCTGTTCACGTGCTCAATTTCAAATTGATTGTGATGTATAAGGAAAAAGTGTGCAGGACCTGACATACGCCTAATTTTATACATGTAATTATTTCTTTGTGTACATACTTTTCAAGTTTTGTGTGTATGGCCTCTTTTAGTATGAAAGCCTCACAGTCTTTTATGCATGAGGCCCTAGGTGTTGTTGCCTTTCTTCCTGGTGGATGGATCTGTGCGTGTCGCCTCCATGGAGAACTGTGAGCGTCAGACTCACTCCTCATTTCCACCGACTACGGAACGGCTCCGCTGCGTGTCGGCTTCCGTCAATACCCACCAGGTCTGGATTTGTTGCGTAATGGCTGCGTCCTCCACGGACAGCTGAAGTCACTCGGACCCACGAGATCTCGCAAATTGACGTATGATCGCGCGATATAACATGATGTAGTTTCTGTAACCAGAACCAGAAAACCAACAACAGTTGACTTAAAGGTATAGTGGAGGATTTTCTTTTTCCGGGTGGATCATAAAGACTATTGGTCCTCCTAGCTGTCAATCATTCTGGGATATGTTTACGTAAGGCCGTCGTACGTGCCGTGACAGGTCAGCGAGCAGACGGCCACGGCCTCTAGCTCGACCGCTGCCTCCCCCTCTCTCACAGCCGCCTTCTCCCCGCTCTCAGCTGGTGCTGGCTCTTGCGCACCCGCCCTGACCTCATCTCCCTCGGCCTCTAGGCGCTTGTGCTGAATTGCTGCAGAGCTCTCCGGCATCTGGCAAAAATAGAAGTCAGTCAGTTAAAATACACACATTGACTTTGGGGGGGGGGGGTTGGGTCAGCAGATGAACTTCCCCCAGAGATGCCTTCAGCAATGTTCTGACTAAGGACCATCTCTGTGATTCTGAGCATTTGCAGATATAACTGTACAAATCTGTGAAATTAACATTAAAAATCTCATTTGTATCTTTACATGCCTGACCAGCAACTGACCGCCCGCGGCAGTTGTTTACGTTCATTTCTGTCACAATCAGCTGTTGAGGAGGCCGGTCTGCCATCATCATTGCAGTTTGCCTTGCTCAATTCTCGTTCCATTTCTAACAAAACTTGTATTCTTAACGAGCTTTGTACCAGTGAGAATATGGATTTTAGGTTCCTTGTGGAAAAGTGGCAAAGGGAAAATGGGTTTGTTCACTTAAATGAGCTCTGTCCTGTTGGCTGAACTGTTACTGGGATGCCCCGAATGGCACGCCACGGTGGTGGGCTTGTTGTTGTGCATTGTGACAGATTCTTATATAGAGCGAAAACCCTGAAAGTTTTTCTTCTTTTGAATCACAGATGCTCAAAGTAGGTTCTTTTAATGCTTTTTACAGTGTGTTAATTTACCGTCCTCCTGGCCTGGCAGGCGTCTTTCTTACTGATTTTACTGACTTTATATTGTATATCATCAAACTGGAAAAAGTCTTAATTATTGGAGACTTTAACCTGCATATTAATGATCTATATGTAACACAGCTGCTGATCTCCTTTCTATCACAGACTTTTGTAATTTTACTCAGCATGTTACTGGACCTACACACATTAAGGGTCACACCCTGGACCTTGTCTTTTATCTTGGTCTAGATATAGTACATGCGCATGTGGAAGATGTTCTTGTGAGTGATCATAGCTGCGTGCTCTTTGACGTTAACTTTCCTCTAGATCCTCCGCCCCTGAGAATTAGGACCAAAAGGCAGATTATTAATCATGATGCTGCTGAGAGGTTCTCTGCCTTGTTCGACCCATGTTCTCTGATGGGATGCAGTGATGTTTATCCAGTCTTTTAATAGTCAGTGTTTAACAATTTTAGATAAAGTAGTGCCAGTTAAATCAAGCATTATCTCCCATAAAAAACCTTGTCATTGGATGATTGATGATTAGGAGAAATTGTAGAAAAGTTGAACATCTTTGGAAATCTTCTAAACTTGAGGTTCATTGGCTTCACCTTAAAGAAATAAGGGTTACTTTAAAGCCCCAGTGTGTAACATTTGTAGTTGTTCATTATCAAAATCTGTATTGCCCTTAAGAAACTTGTCCTTTTTTATGAATATTGACCACCACCATCAATTCCAAGTATTCCTATTGGCTTGAAATTTTACATTTGCGCTTACGTGAACTGGTGTAGACGCTCCATAGCCATGCGCCATCTTGAAATATGGTAGCCCGTAAGGGACATACAGGCTATACTGCTCCGCATTTCACTCAGTGGCACTGACTGTGACCAACTGTTTTCTTTAACTGTCTATGAGTGTGACGTATGCCAGGGAGGGAGGGGGAGAAGATTACTTGTGACTCACTGCCGGCAGATTTGAAAGCCTGTTGCGTCTATTATCGAGGACATGTAACTGAGTCGCCGAGGAAATTAAAATGACAATGTGACAGGCAAAGCAACGTGACCAAATATTGTTGTGGCTTTTCCAAGATGGAAAGAGCTGATGAGGAGCAAGGATTTTAAAAGGGACGCCGAAGTTGCCTGTAATTCTGCCTATTTGTGTAAAAGTTTTATAGTTGCTACTTGCTTGGCTAACTATAGCATGGTTGTGCATAACGCTAGAATGACGTCTAGGATACTTTTCCTTGCGTCAATGATGAAAAAGGATTGTCTACCTAGTAACAAACATAATCATATGTGCCGTGATTTCCCTGGCAGACAACTCACGTCATGGAGTTGTAACACAGACTAGCTACTAGAACAGCTGCATGGAGACACTAAGAGATCATTTCAGTTTCATTAACATTGTTCATGCTGCTCAGAGAAATATATTAAAAACACAAACCTCCGTTGCTTCTCTCCTACGCTGTCAACGAAAGTGAAATTCAGTTGGTTGTGATACACTTTCACCGCTAGATGGGAGAAATTCTTACACACTGGGGCTTTAAACGAGATGCTGAGAAAGGCGACCACTTGCTTCTTTTCTCAGCTTATATCCTCGAATAAGCATAATCCCAAAATCTTATTTGACACCATTAATGCAATAGTTTCTCCTTCTGGCCCTCAAGCAACTGTGTCATCTAAATAGGACAGTAATGAATTCCTCCTCTTCTTTGTACATAAGATCAGAGATGATGGGGCAAACATCTAGTCATCACTCTCTCTGAACTCTGCCTGTGACTTGTCTCCCGCTCATTCTTGGTCCACTTTTAAACCTGTTACATTACATGATATCCCCTCTCTGCTACATACATTGAAACCCTCATCTTGTCCTATGGATGTTGTCCCTACTATGATATTTGTACAGGCTTTTGACTCCATTGGCCCTTGTATTGTTGAGATGCTTAATACTTTACTTTTAACTGGTGTCGTTCCTAGTCCTTGGAGCACCACTCTAAACAATTAGTTAGAAACTGTTTCTTCCAACTGAGGAATATTTCCAAACTAAGAACACTAGTGTCAAAGGGTGAGTTGGAGATGATCATTCATGCTTTAATTTCCTCTCGCTTAGATTACTTTAACAGTCTTTTTACCTGTTTGAGTAAGAAGGAGCTTTACCATCTCCAGGCTGTTCAGAACTCTGCTGCAAGGCTTTTATCTCACATTAACAAAAGATCACACATCATAGGGTGACCAAACGTCCTCTTTTGCCCAGACATGTCCACTTTTTACGTACTGTCCGGGGCGTTTTTTTTATAAATGTTAATGTAAATGGACTGTATTTATATAGCGCTTTTCTAGTCTTAACGACTACTCAAAGCGCTTTTACATAGTACAGGAACCATTCACACACATTCATACACTGTGACCGAGGCTGCCGTACAAGGTGCCACCTGCTCATCAGATACACATACACACACACAGTTACACTCCGATGCGCAGCATAAATTCATGAAAATGTCCGGTTTTCACTGTTTTTCATGGGACCATTAAGCGCGTACTTAAATTGACTGCCGCTTTGCACACAATACTACGGTACTTTGTTGCGTGACGTAATTCCCGAGAGGCTGCCTTGTGGGTTGCTCTGTGACACGCACATACACTGTGAAGCAGAGCAGACAGCGGAGCAGCATTGTACACAAAATGCCGAAGCTTCGTGTGCAGCATGAGTTTTTTGGAATAAAATGTTATATAAATCAGGCTAGGAATAATATATTTACAAATCCCTCTGTAAATGTCTTCACAATATAACTATGTACAAGTCTGGAAGTGGAAATTTCGGACTTGGAGTATGAGAGAAAAGTAATTTTGAGAAAACGGCTTTAAAGATTTTTATGGCAAAATTCCACTAATTTCTATTGAAAACCATGAATTACAGACAAAATATGCCTTTAGGTCCAAGTAAGATCCATGTATCATACTGTTTAACATCCAAAACTAATTATTGCTTCATCCATCACTGATCATAACATCCAAAACAACACATCAACATGGCCGTCAACTTAACACCATTACATCACAAACTTCAAACTGACACATCACAACCATTACACAGCCTATTTCCCCAATTTACTTTACAGTCTACATATCCATGCCAGCACCATATGTAGGGCCCTCCTCCATCTCCTGCTGGTGTCTTTTCACTTTTCTAGCTGTGCTTACACTTTTACGGCTCCGCTTTGCACTGGCGGAATGGAATTTCCGCAGTGCCATTTCTCCAACACAGCCAGCATGGCAGAGGCAACCTCATTACATATAGAAATAGCCATACTGGCTGCAGCCTCAACCCTGCTTTTCCCCACAAAGACATATATAACCATATGACCAAGTTGAGGCATTCTGAGTGCCTCCATGCTGCATGTGCTTGAGCAGGCTGTCACTAGACATCCAGTGATACACTGGGATGAGCTTCTTATGAATCATTCAAAAGACCAATATTTAGAACAATGGAGAAAGCAAATAAAGTAGACTAAATGATTATTTGACAGATTATCTGCTCACTGTCAGAGATAAGAAGAAGAGACAGATCCTGACTAAACAGGCTCAGTGACCACTAACTGGGTCAGAGATGCACTTCCTCCTCCACTGGGAAAAAGTCTGTTCACTAAGTGATTTACACTTTGGAAAAATAGCCAAAAAAATAAAACTTCCCAAAGTTAATACCAGAAAAGAAGCTGGTAATTCTCCTGGAAGGGACAGCTGCTCCACTGACAGCTAGCTAAATATGTATCTGCCTACCACAGCCTGAGGGACTCACAACTACTTTAGGATCCCACAATTACAGATTTGTTTGGTATTGTATAGTAATTGTATTAGAGTATATGTGACACCTACATATTTAATATATGACATGTAGGCTATGAATTTCTGTAAACTGCTTTGAGAGAGAGAGAGAGAGAGAGAGAGAGACACAGAGAGGTGTGTGTTTCTCATTACCTCCGCTGTCTGAAAGCTGTCTGTTTTACGAACGACAGTTTACACATCGACGTACTTTGTGATGACATTTCATCATCTGCTGTCCTAGTTTGTAATCCGCTGTGTCTTCTTGCTAATGACAACTGTTTTCATCTTCTGAGATGATCTTCGACGCATTGTTTTCATTTGCAGCTACTGCGGAAACTGTTAGAGCACGTCACGTGACGATTCTGAACGAATCACGTTGTCAGAAATTGGCATCAGCCAATGAGATTGCGCATTTAGAGTTAAATCCGCCCTTTTACTTTCACGATTGGTTGCTGATAAAAAGGAAATTACTATATTTGGACCCGACAGCATTGTACAGGAGAGATAGGGCTTTCCAACGGTATATGAGATGACAGGGTGCAGACAGCGATCGCGGAGCAGCGCGATAATTTAGAACGCTAAGTTTTGTTGAATTTAGGCGAAATCTACTGACGCAAACACACAAAGTACAGTAAAATAAAGACCTAAACGTGTATTTTGGACTTTTATTCACCACAAGTCTGAAAGAAGACATGTTATTGAAGACAAATAGCCCAAAATCTCAAAATTGACCAGCGCCTTAAGGTGGGCAACAGTACGGGGTCTTCGTTGTCGCATTTTGCGCTTCAAAATGCGCCACACATTCTCTATTGGAGACAGGTCGGGACTGCAGGCAGGCCAGTCAAGTACCTGTATCCTCTTCCTCCGCAGCCAGGACTTTGTAATGTGTGCAGAATGTGGTTTTGCATTAGCTTGTTGAAATATGCGTGGACGTCCCTGGAAAAGATGTCTTCTTGAAGCCAGCATATTGTGCTCCAAAATCTCTATGTAGTTTTCAGCATTAATGGTGCCATCACAGAAGTGCAACTTACCTTTGCCAAGGGCACTGACACAACCCCATACCATGACAGACCCTGGCTTTTGGTACTTGTTGCTGGTAAAAGTCTGGATGATCCTTTTCTTCTTTGGTCCGGAGCACACGGCGTCCATTTCTCCCAAAAAATACCTGAAATACTAATTCATCTGACCACAGTACACGTTTCCACGGCATGATGGTCCATCCCAGATGCCTCCGAGCCCAGAGAAGTCAACGGCGCTTCTGGACACTGTTAACATAGGGCTTCCTTTTGGCACAGTACAGTTTTAACTGTCATTTGTGGATGTAACTACGTATTGTGGTACTTGACAAAGGTTTGCCAAAGTAGTCCTGAGCCCATGTGGTGACATCGCTTATAGATGAATGACGATTCTTGATGCAGTGCCGCCTGAGGGATCGGAGATCACGGTTGTTCAGCTTAGGCTTGCGCCCTTGTCCTTTACGCACTGAAATTCCTCCTCATCCCTTGAATCTTTTAATTATGTTATGCACTGTTGAAGGTGAAATAAGCAAATGTCTTCCTATCTTTCTTTGAGGAACATTGTTTTTAAACATTTCAATAATTTTCTCACGTATTTGTTGGCAAACTGGCGATCCTTGGCCCATCTTTGCTCCTAAAGGACTAGACCTTTCTTGGATGCTGCTTTTGTACCAAATCATAATTACAATCACCTGTTGACATCACCTGTTTCAAATCACATCATTATTTAACCAATTTACCTGATTACTAGCCCTAAATTGCTCCTGTCCCAACCTTTTTTGGAATGTGTTGCAGGTCTGAATGACAGGAAAGGATGTATATTTACAAATGAAATTAAGTTGACCAGACAAAACATGAACTATTTTGTGTTCACATTGTCTGCAATGAAATACAAGTCAAAGTACATTTAGAAATCACTACTTTATTTTTTTATTTGTGTTTTCCATACTGTCCCAACTTTTTCTGATTTGGGGTTGTATTACTAGACCGACTGTAAAACGGGGTTCGCCTTTCTGGCTCAGTACTAAACTGGTTTGAATCCTATTTAAAGAATAGGGACTACTTTGTATCTATAGGTAATTATGCATCTAAGCATACAAATATGACGTGCAGAGTTCCCCAAGGCTCCGTTCTAGGGCCTCTTCTGTTTAACATCTACATGCTTCCACTGGCTCAGATTATGGAAAACCACAAAATAAGTTACCACAGTAATGCGGACGAAACACAAATTTACATAACCTTATCGCCAGGGGACAATAGTCCAATACAAACACTGACTAAGTGCATTGAACAAATTAATGACTGGATGTGCCAGAACTTTCTTAAAATTAAATGAAGAAAAAACTGAGGTAGTTGTTTTTGGAGCAAAAGAGGAACGATTAAAAGTCAGCGCTCAGCTACAATGTTAAAAACAGCAGACAAAGCCAGAAATCTTGGTGTAGTCATGAACTCAGACCTGAATTTCAACAGCCACATTAAGGCAATTACAAAGTCAGCCTATTACCACCTTAAGAATATATCAAGGGTATCAAAAATCAATCAGACAGCTGCAGCTGATTTAGAACACTGCTGCTCAAGTCCTCACTAAGACCAAGAAAGTGGATCACATCACTCCAGTTCTGAAGTCTTTACGCTGGCTACCTGTGCCTCAAAGAATTGATTTCAGATTTGTTTTGTTAGTTTATAAATCACTAAAAGGTTTAGGGCCAAAATACATTTCTGATCTGCTAGTAAACTACGAACCACCCAGACCTCTCAGGTCGTCTGGGACAGGTCTGCTTTCTGTCCCCAAAGTCAGAACTAAACAGGGGGAAGCAGCGTTCAGTTTTTATGCTCCACATATCTGGAACAAACTTCCAGATAACTGCAGGTCCGCTGCAACTATCAGTTCTTTTAAATCAAGGCTGAAGACCTTTCTTTTTTATGTTGCCTTTCTTTAAAAAAATGTAAATTTCTTATACTCCACTGTAAATTCTATTCTTGTATTTTATGTTTTTAATTTTTTTAAATGCTCTTTAATGTTTTATGTAAAGCACTTTGAATTGCCCTGTTGCTGAAATGTGCTATACAAATAAAGCTGCCTTGACTTGCCTAAACAATGAAATAAAAATTAACCCTCCTGTTATCCTTGGGGTCAATTTGACCCCATTCAATGTTTAGTATCTCTAAAAAAGTGCTTGACTTAACTTTTCCTAATTTAATGGGGACAACTGGGTAAACTGGGTAAAATTCGCCCCTTACCCTAACCTTAACCATCACAACTAAATATCTAACCTTAACCCTCACCCTAACCATAACCTAACTCTAACCCTAATCCTAAAACCGAGTCTTAACCCTCACAGCCCTGTGGGGTAAAGCATTTTGTCTCCACGCACACACACACACACACACACACACACACACAAACGCACCCACCCTCTGTGGGAGAGGGAAAATATGGTTTCCGCACTCTGAGGGAGAGAAAATATGGTTCTTGCAGGGGTGGTTTGTCACATGATACACAGGGGAGGGGCAAGCATATAAAAGCTCACACGCAGGCAGCGCAGCCTTCTAAACCATTTGTCTTGGTGCTCGATGTGCTCTCTCTGTACACTCACTCATTTGAAAATGGCCTGCAAGAAAAGGTTTTCTGTCAGCAAAGTTTTGTCACAGCTCTTTGACACTGAAAGTGACATAGAGGAGAATGTGTCCGAGACTAAGGATAATGTTGAGGAGGACCCTGAATATGAGGCATCCTCCTAGACTCTTGGGGTTGACCCTTCTGCTGTCTCTCAACCACCAGCAGACATGTTACCTTCCAAAAATGGAAAATTATTATGGTCCCTCTCCCCACTTGTACGGCAGGCTAGACTTCGTGCTGCTAATGTGATAAAAATCACAGAAAATTTTTCTTTCCAAATGTAAATGACAAAAAGCTGTATTAAACCTTAAAACTCAAAAACATCTTTCTTTTAAATTAAAGTTGAATCAGTGAGATTTTGTAGTGATTTTCATATGTTTCAGTAGTCATGTAATAGGTATTGTGGATGTATGGGGGGGCCAAAGTCATGTGTGATGAAGCAGTAGGCAGCACCGTGCACGCAGTTCAATCACAGGAACAGCAGAGATACGGCAAATTCAAAGGAGGAAAAGTATGCTATAGGTGTGGATCTACTCAGCATAAACTAACTTCGAGGGATGTCCTGCAAAGGAGGCAATCTGCAACACCTGCAAAAAGAAGGGACACTTCGCAAACGTGTGAGTGAGGTCGCTGTCCCGGAAGTGACTATCCTGAAGGTGAATACAGGGGACGCTAGCAGCATAATGTGTACAGTTAAAGTGAGTGTGACAGGGGAAGGTAGCCAGGACTTTGAGTTAATGGTAGACACAGGCTCAGCTGTATCTATACTACCAGCGTCAAAGTTAACTGAGTTATTTCCTAGTGTCTCCCTTGAGGAACCAAAACTCAGGCTGAAGGGCTATGGGGGAAGTGCTATTCCTGTACAGGGATGCTTAAAGGCTAACGTAGCATTTGGGAACCGCAATACTGTCACAGACCTCTACATTGTAAAACATGGGTCTGTAAGGCAGAGACTTATTGTTTGCATTAAAAATGCAGATAACAGATGGTCAGGTCACTTTGGCTTCCTGTGTCCAGTTTGACCCTATGGTTGCAAAGGTGGCAGTGGAGGCATTAGGATGTGCTAAGGGATTTACTCACAGTTAAAGTACGCCCAGACATTAAACCAGTACAGCAGAAACTGCGCAGGTTACCTCTCTCAGTTAGAGCAGCAGTGTCTGAGGAGCTACAAAAACTGGTAGAACAGGATGTCATTGAGCCCGTAGACTCATCAGAATGGATCTCGCCTATAGTAGTCACCACAAAAAGAGGGGGGAAAGGACTACGGCTCTGTGTGGACCTGAGAGAGCCTAACAAAGCAGTCGTGATCGATGGGTTTCCATTGCCTCACATGGAAGAAATGTTTGCAGAGCTGAGAGGGGCAACACTGTTTTCTACATTGGATCTCCAGAGCGCTTATCAGGTTCCACTCCATGAGGACAGCCGCAGCTTAACTACATTCATCACCCACGATGGCCTGTTCCGTTTTAAGAGGGTGCCGTTTGGACTGGCATCGGGACCGAGCTGCTTCCAGCGAATTATGTCATCTATCAGGGGTCCAATGCTACCTTGATGACATCATAGTCTCTGGCGCGACACCTCAGGAACATGATGAAAGTCTGACGGCTGTGCTCCGGTGCATTGAAAATGCTGGACTTAAGTTGAATCTCTCAAAATGCAACTTCCGACAAACAGAACTGTCTTTCCTGGGGCATAGTCTCAGAAAAGGGACTACAACCCGACGCCTCACATGTGACTGCTGTCTCTGAAGCACCTCCACCTACAGACCTGCCCAAACTGAGGTAATTCCTTGGGCTGACATCGTGGTATTCAAAATTCATACCTGATTATGCAGCTGTTGTCGAGCCCCTACGAGCTCTTCTCCGCGGAGCTGAGACATTCACATGGACGCCTGAGACTCAACGGAGCTTTGAGACGGTAAAAGAACTTGTAGTAAATAGCCCTGCACTCTCCCTGTTTAACCTAGACCTGCCCACGGTGGTCACAACGGACGCATCTGATTATGGTCTGGGTGCGGTCCTCGCTCAGAGAGAACTGTGGCATTTGCATCACGCACACTCACCCAAGCCGAAAGAAATTACTCTACTGTAGAAAAGGAGGCTTTGGGGGGGGTGTGGGCGTCTGAGAAGTGGAGAACCTACTTATGGGGAAGACATTTCACACTCCGCACGGACCACAGCCCTCTGACCAAGCTACTTTCTTCTAAAGGCCAGGGCAGAGCAGGGATGCGAGTAGCCAGGTGGTCTTCCAGATTACTAGCATTTAACTATGACATCCAGTACAAGCCGGGCCGAGAGAATGTAACTGCGGACTGCTTATCTCGGCTCCCACTGCCAAGCTCCGACCCCAGCCTGTTGGACGATGTGGAAGTGGCACTTACCTCTATACTGTCAGCTGTCATTGCTGCTGAATTTGAGTCTGCTTGCTCTGCCTGTCCTGTACAGAATAAACTGTGCCAGCTGCTCACCTCAAGATGGCCTATGACAGCAAAAAGCCTTGATCCAAGAGTACAGCCCTTCTTCAAAATTCGGCACGAGCTCTCCCTACAAGGTGACTGCGTGGTTCGTGGCACACATCGACTCCTGGTACCAGAACCACTGCAGCCAAAGTTGATCGCCCTGGCTCACGACACACACCAGGGAATAGTGAGAACAAAACAGAGACTCAGAGAAGTATATTGGTGGCCGGGCATGGATGGTCAGGTTGAGGCAGCCATAAAAACGTGTGTCACATGCCAGTCGCACGACAAGTCTGCAGTCACACACACTCCTCCACTACAGCCTGTGCCATATCCAGAAACAGCATGGGAAAAAGTGACCATTGATGCAGTGGGACCCTTTGATAAGGCGCCAATAGACTGTCGCTATGCAATCACGCTTATTGATTATCATAGTAAGTGGCCTGAGATAGCCTTTGTTTCGCAGGTCACCACACAGACTGTCATACAGTTCCTTTCTACTGTCTTTAGCAGAGAAGGTAACCCGAAGGAGCTTGTTTCAGACAACGGCTCACAATTTGTGTCGCATGAGTTTGACATGTTTCTCCAGGATAGGGGCATTGTGCATAGAAAGTCATCCGTCTACTACCCAAGGGCAAATGGTGAGATTGAACGCTTCAACCGCAGCCTGAAGGACAGTTTGCAGGGAATTCGTGCATGTTTATCGCATGACACCCCACTCTACAACTCAGAAAGCACCAGCGGAACTGTTGCATGGCCGTCCCATGCGCACCAAACTGCATGTGGCAGGACGGCCGCTTCCACAGAGCCAACCACTGTCCTCAAGGCAGCTTGCGGCCAAAGTCAGAGACAAACAAGAAAAAACCAAGACCTACACAGACCACAAGAGAGGGGCCACAGGTGTGTCCTTCCAGTGTGGGTCATATGTTCGGGTGAAGAAACCTGGCATTCTTCCTAAGACTCACTGCAAGTTTTCCGGACCGTTCAGAGTGGTGGAAAAGAGAGGACAGTATTCCTATCTGCTGTCGGATGGGCGCTGCTGGAACACATCTCACCTGGCGCCAGCTTCGCCACCGGAAAGAGGGGCTGATAATGAATTGCTGCCCCTGGACGTGGAGCTACACCAGCTACGCCACAGGCAGGGGCACCTACCTCACCTGCCAGACCGGTCAGGCTCAGAAGAGCACCAGAATGGACTAAGGACTTTGTGTTGTGATAACCTCAGTAAGCACAAATGTAGGGGCTGAATTTGCTATATTGCACTGTTGATGTTTGTTTTAATACCCCTGAGATTTAAGCATTAGGAATCTTTGGAAATAAGTTAATCTAAAGGTTACTTTTCAGAAAAACAAAATAAGGGTAAATTCATGTTCTCTATGCCCTTGTAATGTTCTCCTAAAAGATAACAGTAGAGAACACTTTAAGTTCTATCCAAGTAACACTTTTAGAAGGCTAGACATACATTACTTAGTGCTATTTGTGTTTTCTTATTAAGGGGGATATGTGGTGTTGCAACCTTAGCGCTAGGTGGCGCTGTGCACAATAAATCCAGTTTAGAGTAGAAGTAAATATAGTAGAAGAGAGAAGAAGAAGAGTTGTGATGGGATAGACATAGGTAGGCTGGCACGCTAACTTCTGATGTTGGTTGGAATAAAGTAAAGTGAATAACCCAAGACAGAGTGGTTATTGTTACGACACAAGGACAAAATGTCTAAAAGTTGCCCGGAGCTGCTGAGAGAAGCAGCAAATTTGATTGAGGAAGCTCTGAGCAGAACTCCGGCGGCTCCCGCGGCTACGGCGGTTCCACCGACTCCGGCAGCTGCGGCGGCTCAGTCAAAGCAGTCTGCCGCTCAATCACATACACCTGTCCAAGGTAAGCTAAGTAACTAAGTAATTTCATGTTAGCCAGGTGTGCTACTAATTAATGACTCGGGACACACATGTGGGTTAAATTAAATTGACTAGAAAATTTATTTGTATGCGGTAGTCTCATGATGCTTCGTGCGTGACACGTTCATTGTTAATGGGGGGAGCATAAAACTAGTTTGCTAATCGGCTAAATAGTGTTAGCTGGCTTGAGCATCCAAATATAGAAGTAGAGGCAGTTTTAGCTGACTGGTGACTGTTAGGATAGATGTTACTGAAATATAGCATGCAGAGGATTCAACTGTGGGTCTTAAAGCTCTTCCAGAGTCAGGTAACTGAGTCGAACAGAAAAACATCTTCCGGTGGCAAATCTATTCACAGGCATGTGCCCTAAAAGGCATAGTTGTAAGGCTATAGAATGACAAGTCGACTCAAGTTATTTAGGGTGTAAGCAAAAAACATCAGGATATAGCTGCAGACAGAAATTTGGACATCTTCTGCCCACTTTGTGGGTGCCTGATTGTCTCATTGTCACGAAAGAGTTGTTCTTTGTGAATAAAGCTTCACTTTTCAAGATCACCTGATTCCTTCATCTGTTGCGGTCTCCTGATTCACTTCTC
Organism: Gymnocephalus cernua; assembly: GCA_023631565.1. NCBI lineage: Eukaryota > Metazoa > Chordata > Actinopteri > Perciformes > Percidae > Gymnocephalus > Gymnocephalus cernua. The sequence continues at coordinate 10,406,945 of CM042436.1, forward strand.
AACCATCAGTGACCATTGAGCTGTGACGTTTTTCTGTGTTGCAGCGGAGGTGGCAGGGCTCTTTGCGTCATATAACATTGGAGCCAGAAGGAATATGACGAGACAACCAGCACAAGTCCAAGTTAGCCGAAGAAGCTACACACACACTGTCTGTTGTTTGGCTGACCACAAGGCGGATAAAATTCCAAGCGTACTGTTTAAAGCCGAACTTCTTACTTCAGGACTTGGAGAGCAAAAACTAACATTTTCAGGTCAGTGCGAAACTAGGCATTTACCAAAACAAGTTTGTTCTGTGGCTTGTTGAAATTATTTGCAGTTCTACTCAGAATTTCTTTTTATAGTGACTCAAACTTAATTGATTTTCATAGTGTGAATAATAGTTAGCACAGGCTTATTTGCTTAGTTTTAGGTGAGGTGAGTTATGATTTTGTTTTGCGTTTTTTTCTCCAGGGAATGACCATGATCCCATGGTTATAACAAATAAACTGATGGAAGTGTTTCCAAAGTTCCAACAAGGGGGAGGCTTTGAATTTCTAAATCTTGTACGATCTACTTGCAGTCCCACCACTGGTTACACCCTTGCCTATCTGAAAGATCCATTGACGATGATTGGACAGGCTACAATCTACATACGTCCACTACAACGGGATCTACCCTTAGATTGTGTACATACATTTACAGAGACCTAGTTTAATACATAATCAAACAAAAAATACTGGTGACTTTTAATCATTAATTAAAAGCCATTTGTTGTTGTTAGGAGAGGTCATGTCCTGTCTCTGGTACAGTCATCCCCTGCATCACTTGTCAGAAGGAAGTTCACTTTTCAGAGATGAAGCTGCACAGATTGAGCTGCAATGGGTATGTGCTTTCTAAAGCAATGCAAGGGTAGCATATTCATTTTCTTTGGGAATATGTCTCTCTTAGAGTGTACACACAAATAAGAGAGTATGACCATCATTTCAATTGTGTTAACTTCAAGTACACCTATGCAGGAATCAGAAAGAGAACAAGAGGGAGGCCAAAGTGACGAAAATGATAGTGAGACAGCCCTAGTCAGTAACAGTGTTCCAGTGAGGCCTCAAACATCAGCGGAGAGTACAGTAGTACCAGCAGTGATTGTCAACGAGGAGTTGGATCGCAAAGAAACAGACAGTGGTTTGTGTCATTACAGTTAGTTATAAGATTGTGTGTAATTGAAAAGTCAATAGATAACACATGTAAGATATAATTAGATAAGATAATACAGTTACAGACAATAACATGAACCTGGGTTTTTCTATTTCTAATATTTAGTTTTTCCTCCTGTTCTGTAGAGTGAGAGGATATCTGTATCTGCAGGTAACATGCCAACTCACAACATGTCTCTCTGGAATAGATAACTTTATTGTTGTTGTTTTGTTTAGAATGGAAGCTTATTAAAGATCCCACTCAAGCAGCCAACATTTTCAAAGAGAATCTGCTAAGGGAACCACTTAGAATGAAGATGGATGTAACGGACCCTGAAGAGGACAGGGAACGGGAACTTCTCTTATTCTATAAACAGCACCAAGAATGGGCATGTCCACTTCATTGTACTCTGGTTGGTAAGTGTGTGTGTGTGTGTGTGTGTGTGTGTGTGTGTGTGTGTGTGTGTGTGTGTGTGTGTGTGTGTGTCAAGTTCTCAGGGGGTTTTGCTTTACTTCTGCCCAAACTTGAAAGAGGCCTTAGTCATAAACAGGGTTAGATGTGTGCCATTTGCTTCTGACGAAGAGGTTCGGGCCTGCCAATTGACACCATTTCTTCCAGAATTTATTCACCTCTGACTGGATCACTCTCAGCCTTTTGTAGGGGTAACCCTCAAACTGGAAGTCTCCTGGGTCTCCTCTCAAGCTTGCTCGTCCCAGCAGGAGAGAGTTTGGAGTAATATACTCCACACAATCCTCTTGGACTTGTGCTCTCGCATCTATAGGCCTCTCGTTGGCCAGGTTGGCTGCCATATATACAAAGGTCTGGAATTCTCCCCATGTGAAGACTCCATTGCCACCTACATTCTGGAGGGCTCTCTTTACAGTTCGCACTCCTGCCTCAGCCGCTCCATTTCTATGAGGCGAGTCAGCTGGATGGATCTTCCAGGACCACTTTGTGCCATGCTTGGCCACCTTTTTTTCCACTCCTGATCTTTCCAGGTGCTCCAGGAACTGATACAGGTCTTCGAGGGCAGGTTTGGCCCCGACAAAGTTGGTGCCTGGGTCAGACCATACCTTGCTGGGGTGTCCCCTCAACGACGTAAATCTCTGATAGGCCAGCAGAAATCCTTCTGCGGACATATCACTGACAATATCAGCATGAATGGCTCTGGATGCCATGCAACTGAACACAATACCCCACACTTTCAGCCTTGCTCTCTTCTTCACCTCATCTTTCACTGCATATGGGCCAAATAGGTCCACGGCAGTGAACTGATATGGAGCTGCTGGCGTGGTCCGCTCAGGCGGCATGTCGCTCATTATTTGCTGGCATCTCTCTCCTCTCGCTTTCCTGCAGATGACACAACTGTCCACTACTTTTTTGGCTATCCTTCTTCCCTTAACCACCCAGGCTTTTCTCCTCATCCTCAACAGCGTCCCTGCTATACCCTCATGATTGACATTGTGTGCCTCTTGCGCAAGCAGTGTAGAAATCCACGTATCATGAGGGAGAATGGGCACAAACGATTTGTCTTCCCTGAAGGTCTGGATTCTGCCGCCGCAGAGAAGGAGTCCATCTTTGTCCTTAATCACCACTAGTCGGTTGAGCGTAGTATCAGGGAATGTTGTGCCTTCTTGAGCTGCCAAGGAGAGAGTTCTGAAGGCATAGTCGCAGTTTTCAACATTGAGAACGAGAACTTCTTCTTTTGAGGGTGATGCCTCCCACTTTGATTTCTTTTGGGCCTGATATTTCAGGCCTAGCCAGCTGTCAGCAGCCTGTCGTACCCAAGCAACGACATTCACCAACCTGGACAAGCAGCTAAACTTCTTCACCTCCAAAAGATTTTTGACAGCTGAACTGGAAAGTGTTTTCCTCATAGCGGCTTCATCCTGCTTCACTCCTGGATCAATGTCTGATGCATCAGGGCAGACAGTCGGGTGAGTTGTTTCAGCAATATTCCTTTCATTAGAGTCTTCAGCTTTGGTGTGCTCCTGGGAGGTAACCCCGCGGCGTCTCTTCACTTGACCTCTTGTCACTACTGTTGAAAAGGCCTTCCTCTGTAGCTTACTAATGCTGTCTCTGGCGTCAGTTACCACTTCCCCAGCTGACTTTATTGGCCAGTCTTCTAATGGCCTCCTCAAAAACTCCGGTCCACTTTGCCAAGTCTCTTGCAGATCCTTTAGAGCAGCTTCAACCGACACAGACTTCTGGATTTCTCCTATCCTGTTGGCAAAAAATGTTTGGTAGCCATAGCTGTCTCGCTGAATGGCTCCCAATACTGTCTGGCTGTCAACTAGGTGAAACCAGCGCTCTATCTCCATTCGGCCATGCCTCTCCACGTACTTTCTCAATCTGGCTGCAAACACAGCGCCACAGACTTCAGCTTTCACAGCATCGCCCTTCTGATCCATTGGTGTCAGCTTGGCCTTGGATTCTAGCAACCCGATGTCTATACCTTCATCCGTCTCCCATCTAAGGTATAGAACCGCTCCGTAGGACTTATCACTGCCATCTGAGAAGGTAATGGCCCAGGGTTTTCCTTTCCAACCTAGTGGAGTAAGGCTTCTATGAAACTTTACTTGTCCCAGCTGTGCATACTCCTCAAACAGCTTGGTGGCCTCCTCCCTGAGGCCCTCAGAAAGTGGCTTGTCCCAGGTGTTTTGGGCCAGATTTCCACTCCCTGTTTCCTGGAATGCTTTCCTAACGAGGATGGCACCTTTCTGCTTTAGAGGTGTGACCAGTCCGATTGGGTCATAGAGCCCTGCAACCTGACTCAGCAGTAATCTTCTAGTGAGAGGATTAGGTGTTTTTGATCTCACCTCCTCCATCAGCAGGTCTTGGCCAGTCCTCATCTTCCCTCTTCTTCTGGAGAAGTTGACTGATGACATTATGTAGAGTTTGTCTTCCTCTGCTAGATACCCAATGCCTAATGCCTTGTTGTCCTCATCCTTCATCTGATTTGGCAAGACAAGCATTCTGTTCATCTCAGAGGGCGTCCTCGCCGTGAGGTTCGTTTCTCCACTTTTCTGCCTGCTACTTTGTGCAGACTGGACCCATGGCTTCAGAGAACATCCACCTGCTTGCAGAATCTCTTCAATCTCCTTCGTCATTTTGCTAAGTCTGTTTGCATCATTGTGGGATGTGAGGACATCATCCATGTAGCTGTCTTCCTCCAGCACTCTTCGCGCCTCCTCCAGGTGAGAGAACTTGGTGAGCCTTGCAGTTTCTCGCATAGCCAGCTGTGCTATGCATCCAGCAGGTCTGTCCCCTATATTCACCCTTGTGATGACGTACTCCCCTATCTCTTCATCCTGCCGGTCCCTCCAAAGGAATCTGTGCAGATGCATTTCACGTTCCTCCAGCCACACAGAGTTATACATCTTCCTGATGTCTCCTAAGGCTGCATGCACTCCTTTCCTAAACCTTAGCAAGACAGCTCTGATGGGGTTTAAGACATCTGGCCCTTTGAGCAGCAGGTCGTTCATGCTCACTCCCCTGAACTTTTGACTGCTGTTCCATACAAGGCGCACTGGAGTAGTGACCGAGTGGGGATTTGGCGCAACTAGATGACTCACGTACCAAACTGGCCCTTTCCAATCCTCAGTCATCTTCTTTGTGAGTCTCTTTGCAGCTCCGCGCTTAACCATCTCGTGAACTTGAGCAGTGTAAGCAGCGAGCCACTCTGGTTCCTTCCTGAGCCTTTTCTCAGTTCTTAAAAAGGTAGCCTCAACTCCACTTCGGTTATTGGGAAGGCAGGCAGGATCCATTATCCAAGGATACCTTGCATCCCAGTGTGGAGACTTGCTGTGTTCATCTTCAATGATGTACGTAAGGCCATCTTTTATTATTTCAAGTTCCCTTTCCTCTGCTAAGGTCATCTCCTTTCCTCCAGGCTGACAATTCCCACAGCGGCATCCACCACATTTCGGCTCGCAGGCTGCACCGATACTGTCCCATCTCCACCACTCAAGGAAGTCGCGGTGAGTTGCGGCTGTATGCCTAGTTTCAGCGATGGTGTCTTGAATATGGAGTGTCTTCATCATGAAGGGGATCTCAGCAGGAATCTCCTCATATTTGATGGCAGCTGTTCTCATAGAACGGGCAAAGTGCGTCTTCGACTCATGTGCGGCCACGTTTACTTGCTCAAATAGATCAGGGTGTGCTCCGCCCACCGTCTTTCCAAGAGGACTCTCCCACAAGACAAGATCTCCTACAACCTTCATCCTTTGCGGGGCAAGTCTCCCTTCTCTGTGACTTATGAGCAATTCAATCTTCTTCGGTCTCCTTAGCTCCTCAAGTTCAACTTCAGGGAAGAATCTCCTCAGCTCTTCAGGCCTAATGACTTGGTGAACTTTGGCGATCTCCTTCAGCCCATAAAAGAGCAGTTCATGGGCCCTCTCAGTTCCCTTGGAGGTTTTGATTCGAACTCTGAGGAGGTATCTCCTCGTGGCTACTTTGGTAACCATTCCACCAACTCCATGCACAACAAGTGTGATCTTCTCGCTCCTAAGATTCAACCTGTTGGCTGCTTTATGAGTGATATAATTGGTGTCTGAAGCCAGATCCACTAGGGCTCCGATTTTCTGACCTGCATTAGCGGTCACTTCCATCAACATCATAATGACGGGGAGTTCTCTCAATCCACCTTCTTTGAGGAGGCTCACCTGGCAGTTGGCTGGACAGCTAACCTTTGACACTGTATTGGTGAAGGCCTTCCTGCATCTCTCAGCTAACTCTGGTGTAAGTTCACCCAGGAATTTCTTCTGTTCCTCAGTTAAGCCCTTTTTGTCTCTGTCATCTGTTTGAGGTCTCTCAAGTTCACGCCTCTTGTTGTTTCCTCGTGGACAGAGAAAGAAGTGGTGATCTGAGGGGCCTCTCGTCCTGCAGTCTGCATTTCTGCACAGATAAGTGTCTCTGCAGCCGTCATCATACTTGTGGCATCCCAAACACTCCCTACATGCACCGATCCTTTTCACAGCAGCTTCCTTTTCTGATAGCTTCAGACCCTTGAATTTCTTGCAGAAGAAAATCCTGTCCTTATGTTTCTCATCTCCACAGATAATGCACCCTTCCTCAGAATCCTCTTTCTTCGTGGCTTTAGTCGAGGCATATTTCTTGTTGAACTTCCTTTCTGCTTGGTCTGGTTTCTCTGGCTTGTCTGTGATTCGTAGTTGGTCTAGCCTCTCGAAGATCTCCTCTTGCTTCTTTAGAAAAGCTAGGAGCACATCAAAATGGTTGTCTGGAGTAACACCGTTGCTAGGATCCACCATGAACGTTAGCCAGTCCTTCTTCACAAACTCCGGAAGCTTGCTCTCTAAAGACCTCACCACCAGTGGGTTTTTGATGGCGCCGGTACTTCCTAGATCTGTGAGATCAGCAAGCGCTTTCTCTATTGTCTGGATAAGGTCTACTACTTTTCTTGGCTGATTTCCTTTAACAGGCGGAATCTTCTCCAGCTCTTCAGCAATCTCTAGAGCAATGGCAGATTTATTTCCATACCTATTAGCTAGCACTCTGAAAACATCATCCGCTGTGGTATAGGTTGACAGGCGAAGATCTTTCACAATTCTTTCTTCCACACTATCAAGAAGCTGAATCTTTTTGACCTCTGGCAAACCGGTTGGCTCTCCCTGCTTTTGAAGGATCTCCCAGTCAGACTTCCAGCGGTGGAAGTCTCTTTTGCAGCCGTTAAACGTGGGCAGTTTGGTCGGCTTAAAAGAGACTTCCACCGCTGGAAGTCTGACTGGGAGATCCTTCAAAAGCAGGGAGAGCCAACCGGTTCGCCAGAGGTCAAAAAGATTCAGCTTCTTGGTTTTCAACTGTCAAGTTCTCAGGGGGTTTTGCTTTACTCTGAGGAGGTATCTCCTCGTGGCTACTTTGGTAACCATTCCACCAACTCCATGCACAACAAGTGTGATCTTCTCGCTCCTAAGATTCAACCTGTTGGCTGCTTTATGAGTGATATAATTGGTGTCTGAAGCCAGATCCACCAGGGCTCCGATTTTCTGACCTGCATTAGCGGTCACTTCCATCAACATCATAATGACGGGGAGTTCTCTCAATCCACCTTCTTTGAGGAGGCTCACCTGGCAGTTGGCTGGACAGCTAACCTTTGACACTGTATTGGTGAAGGCCTTCCTGCATCTCTCAGCTAACTCTGGTGTAAGTTCACCCAGGAATTTCTTCTGTTCCTCAGTTAAGCCCTTTTTGTCTCTGTCTTCTGTTTGAGGTCTCTCAAGTTCACGCCTCTTGTTGTTTCCTCGTGGACAGAGAAAGAAGTGGTGATCTGAGGGGCCTCTCGTCCTGCAGTCTGCATTTCTGCACAGATAAGTGTCTCTGCAGCCGTCATCATACTTGTGGCATCCCAAACACTCCCTACATGCAGCGATCCTTTTCACAGCAGCTTCCTTTTCTGATAGCTTCAGACCCTTGAATTTCTTGCAGAAGAAAATCCTGTCCTTATGTTTCTCATCTCCACAGATAATGCACCCTTCCTCAGAATCCTCTTTCTTCGTGGCTTTAGTCGAGGCATATTTCTTGTTGAACTTCCTTTCTGCTTGGTCTGGTTTCTCTGGCTTGTCTGTGATTCGTAGTTGGTCTAGCCTCTCGAAGATCTCCTCTTGCTTCTTTAGAAAAGCTAGGAGCACATCAAAATGGTTGTCTGGAGTAACACCGTTGCTAGGATCCACCATGAACGTTAGCCAGTCCTTCTTCACAAACTCCGGAAGCTTGCTCTCTAAAGACCTCACCACCAGTGGGTTTTTGATGGCGCCGGTACTTCCTAGATCTGTGAGATCAGCAAGCGCTTTCTCTATTGTCTGGATAAGGTCTACTACTTTTCTTGGCTGATTTCCTTTAACAGGCGGAATCTTCTCCAGCTCTTCAGCAATCTCTAGAGCAATGGCAGATTTATTTCCATACCTATTAGCTAGCACTCTGAAAACATCATCCGCTGTGGTATAGGTTGACAGGCGAAGATCTTTCACAATTCTTTCTTCCACACTATCAAGAAGCTGAATCTTTTTGACCTCTGGCGAACCGGTTGGCTCTCCCTGCTTTTGAAGGATCTCCCAGTCAGACTTCCAGCGGTGGAAGTCTCTTTTACAGCCGTTAAACGTGGGCAGTTTGGTCGGCTTAATTTTCACTACTGGTATTCTCAGTCCAGTTGGCTCCTGATTCACGCCTATACCTTGCTTCTCCACAGCAATCCTCCGTGCTCTGGCAAACTCAGCTTTCCTCATGTCAAGCTCATTGTAAGACACTCTCAGGTCCTTGCTCCGCATCCGAAAGTCGCTTGCCTCTGCTCCAGGAATCCATGACTCCCAGGCTGTGAATGCGATAGATGTTTCTTTGATCAACTTTTCCAGTACAGTAAGGTGGACTTCAAATCCTTCACAGTTACTGCTTTCCACAGGTATTCCATATGCATGCCTACCGGCTTTTTCTGCTTCTTCAAAAGCAGCCTCCAGCGTGTCTGATCCATATCTGCTCCAGAGGTTGGTTTGAACAATCTGCTTTACGTCATTGAACTTTTGCTCACATTCACTGGCAGATTCCTTTAGGCTCGTATCCTGTTTTATACTTAGCTCTGCACCTTCACCATCTTCACTGGCTGCAAGCTCTGCTTCTAACCCAGTCCTGTAATCATCATTGGCCTCAAGGACTTTCCTTGAATCGGCAGAGAGCTTCACAAACTCTTGTCTGAGTTCTGTCTCAGTTAAATCACCTGCTCTCCAACAGAGATAGTTAGCTTGCTTAGTGAAGGAGATCTTTGCTGCTGTTCTGCCTTTCTCTTAGCTGTTCCAGTGTCTTGCCGAGTGTTTCGACTGCCATCTTGATTATGATAAAGTAATATCTCTCTTCAACTCTTGAATTATTGAATCAGATGAACTCTTCTGCATCCACACTCTGGACTCATTGAAGCCGTTAATCTTCTAGTCTCGACGCAGCTCCTTGGTTATCAGGCAGCACAGTGATGGGTGCCAGGTGGCACAATGTCACTCAGCAAACAAAAAAGAAGGATCAATCCTCCAATCTTCAACTTTTTCCTTTTCTGTTTCCAACTGTGCCGTTGGTTTTCAACTGTCAAGTTCTCAGGGGGTTTTGCTTTACTTCTGCCCAAACTTGAAAGAGGCCTTAGTCATAAACAGGGTTAGATGGAATCAACTCAAACAATTTCTTCTTTTATCTTCTTTCTTTGATTTATTTAGGCAAATTATCAGAAGTATTCCATTTAGTTAGGTTGAAAACCTTTACAAGAAAAGAGAAACAAAATACAAAATACAACAATTACTTTAAACTGCCTACTAACAAATATACAAACAAATATAAAGTTCTCCTTAACCTTACATTAACTTCAACAAGCAACATTCACAGTGTTAGATGAACTAACATGAGTGCAAGGCATTTAGAAATTAACTATATTAACTCTAGCAATTTCACCATCAACATTTGCATTTAACATTAAACAGTTGACAAATAGCAACATCAAATCATTATCTTACCAGTAGCATCCCTGGAAATGCCCAGCAAGTAAAGTCCTTCCCCAATTCATCAATTTTCAACAGCAACTCACAACAAGTGCTTCACAGCCTCTCACTGCATGTGCTTCAAACAAAAACTCTTCACTTCCTGATTTCTGGTCTGAAGACTGGAAAGTCTCAACTCCCTTTTTCAAAATAAAAGTCTCTTTTTCAAAACAAAAGTCTCTGTCCATTTGCAATCTGACAGCACAGTGTGTGTGTGTGTGTGTGTGTGTGTGTGTGTGTGTGTGTGTGTGTGTGTGTGTGTGTGTGTGTGTGTGTGTGTGTGTGTTGTAGCTATGCTATTCTGAAATTACAGCCAATAGAATTTTGACTATTGTTTTCCCTTGCTTGTTAAATATTACCTATATTAGTCCGCCACTGTTTTTCCACTGTGTTATTATCAGAATTTTATTTCAGGTGATGTTGCTATCGGAGAGGGAGTGATGCGGTACTTTATGACAACAATCATATCCAAACTCCAGTTTGGATTCAGTCTAGATCTTGGTAAGTCTCTTACTATTTTGAAGGTTAACATGACGTAATTTTTTAAATGTATTTAAGAGGTTAATTGTTGTGACTTTATCCCCTGCTGTCTTGGTACTTTACAGGAGGAATGGGCCGAACACTGCTATTTGAGGGTGAACCTGACCATCTTGTTCCAGCAGCATCAGAGGCACTTATTGAAAGCAACCTCTTCCGGGTTGCAGGAAGGATGTTGCCCACACCTTTCTGTATGACGGTCCCCATGTCACAGGATTAAGTCCTGCTGTAATTCATGTACTGTTCAATGGGGACCCTAAAATGGCAACTGTTGTTACAGAAGACTGCCCTGATCTGCACATCAGGAGCTTCATTAAACTGGTATGTAACATAAAAGAAACTTTGCCTTGTAAAAAATATTGCTTGGGCAGATGTAAATGTACTGTATATTTATGTGGCGCTTTTCTAGTCTTAACGACTACTCCAAGCGCTTTTACATAGTACAGGAACCATTCACCATTCACACACATTCATACACTGTAGCTGAGGCTGCCGTACAAGGTGCCACCTGCTCATCAGATAAACATTCACACACATTTACACTCCAATGCGCAGCATCAACAACTTGTATGGTCTTAATTCTAGCTTGAATGTGAAGAACTTACACCGGAACAGAAGGACACGGTTTCAGATCTTTCCATGTCTTGGGATCTTCCGGCAGTCACCGAAACAAATCGGAGATGGCTACATAACAAACTTCTACTCCATGCAGTGAGTTCCTTTTGGGTAAAGGTCCAATATGTAATACTGACAGCTAGTGTTTAAAATAGTTACTGCAGTACAAATTCAAAATTCTGGAGAGAGTCGTCTCCCCCGCCCCCTCCTCCCCAGACTCGAAGTTCACGGAGGTTGCCAGGCTGAGGCCGCAGCATCCAACAACGTTGCTAGACGCTTGTCTCACATAGCCAGACATTAGTTCAGAGCACAGCAGAGTAGCTAACGTTAGATGCTGGCTATACTGACAGTCATAAAAGCCCGTGCTCACACGGAGCTCTGTACCCAACTGACATACACACTTTTTTGGCTTAGAATTAGCTACAGTAGGAACCGCTAAAAATACAACGAAACTTGGCGTGCTCTCCACATGCCAGACAGACACACTTCCTCGGCTTAGAATTATGATAGGAACCGCTAAAAACACCACTGCCTTGCACTCCTTTTCCACCCGACTGAAATACACTTTACTGGCCTTAGAATTACGGCAACAATCGCTAAACACACTGCAAACTCAAGTTCCTCTCTTTCCGACTTAGCTACAGCCCCCCCTCTTGGCTTCAAATAACTCACCGTTGTCGGCTATGGCCGCTGAACAGCACACGGTGTAAACAGCCGTGGCCCGCCTGCCTGGTCCTCCGGCAGAGATGGGAAGTAACGAAGTACAAATACTTCGTTACTGTACTTAAGTAGATTTTTCAGGTATTTTTACTTTACTTTACTATTTATTTTTGTGCCGACATTTTACTTTTACTCCTTACATTTTTAACACAAATACTGGACCTTCGGAGTTTCCGTGGCTCTGGATCTGACGTGAGGTCACTTAACGTTACTAAGCAACAACAAGTTGCATTCTTTGCGCGGTCTTTCCTTTCTCGCAACTAGCTAGTTACCTAGAGTTTGAACTAAGTTTTATAAGTAACGAGATATGAAACGTTACTAAACAGACCTAAATAACACTACTTCAGTGTTTTCTAAAGTCTGTCCCTGAAGCTGCTGCCACGTCGGGTGATACTGCAGCTGCCACCAACGTTAGCCTACTGTTACCTGGTAAGTGAGAGTAGCTTATATGATACCGCGTGTGTGTGCGTGCGTGTGCGTGTGCGCGTGTGTGTACGTGCGTGTGTGTGTGTGCGTGCCTGTGTGTCTATGTGTGTGTGTACCTGCGTCTGAGTACAGCAGTAAACAGAATACTATGTTTATATGTCCTTATTTCAGATGATGAGAGAGACAGTGAGAACTCCTGGCCTTCATAAGGTCAATGACTATGCAATATTAGAGTCAATTCTTAAATCTTAAATATGCATTGCTTTACACAATTAAATGACTACCGTATATGGTAATGTTAGTTAGCAATGGTCAGATAATTAACTAAAATAGAAAGAGTGGAGCTTTTTTCTCCTTCCGTCTGCTTTTTATGCATTTGTTAGCCATGGTGTTGAAGATTGTAAACAGTTTATTAAATACTTTTGAGTAAATGTAGGCCCTTATCAGCAGATTTTATTGCTAATCGATACAAAAGTCGTATGATGATGCTAATTATTAGTCATGGTTTTGTGTGGCAGTGGGGGGGTGTCGGTTAAACGGCTTATTTGTGTGATGTGATGTCCTGTTGCGTTCAGGTTCGGTTGCGTTTCTCAAAAAGTTAAATCGGTCTCATCTTTTCTCAACTCTAAGTGGTGTTTTTCCAGGACTTTAAATAAACGCCATCAATACTTAAACGTCTGTTGCCCGTGTACAGTTCGTATTCAGAAACGTCACAGTACCGACTGTCTGGGGTGTCGCTCTGGGACAGGCGAGTATGAGGCTGGGAGGGGAAAATCACAGTATACTCACTACAAAAAAATAGACTACACCACTGGTTAGTTCTACTCTAAAAGTATGCAGAACTTACATGTAGATTCCTTGAAATGTTGATTAAAAATGGAACTGGATCTGTGAATTATTACAGAATCACAATTGAATTCATATCTTGCTACTCAGTCAGAATCTTATTAACCTGGAGTCCCAGTATCTGTCACAATAATCATATATGGGATGTTTTAGGCCTTTTGGCAGACATCCATTTAAAATGTAGACAATGGCATATATACATAAAGAGCCTTTTCTCCATGTCTGCTGAAGTTTCTCAGCTTGCACTCTAGTAGCATTTGTGGTCCAGGTAGCTTTGCATGAAAAATGGTTGTCATTCGCAAGGCTACTTTTACTTTTATACTTTAAGTACATTTCCAAGCCTGTACTTTGTTACTTTTACTTGAGTAAATAAGTTAAATCAGTACTTCTACTTTTACCAGAGTATTTTTTAACACAAGTATCTGTACTTCTACTTAAGTATGAGAAGTGAGTACTTTTCCCATCTCTGTCCTCCGGTAACGTTAGCAGTTAGCAGGTTTAGCATGGCGGCGTTAGCCAGGACCAGTCGGGATCACTTTACTGGCTGAGTCTCAATTGTTTTTGCGTAACCAACGTGGCTACTCTAGCTATACAATTCAATGGGAGTAGCTACACGAATGTTGAAATGACATTAAGTGCTCGTCCCTAGTAGCTGTGATACATTAGCCTGAAAATAATGCTTACCTTTTCAGGAGGAAATTAGCCAACTCAGCATCCTTTTGGGCTCTAAGCTGTCTCCATCTTTCAAAGACATCTCCAATATTAACCCGGGATTTGTTACGTCTCTGGTCAAGCAACTGTTAGAAACATGCTGTTTTTTAATGTTGGGTATAATCTATCTCCATTGATCCCATTCATTTGTTTGCTGCATTAATGGCTTTACTAACGTTACAGCTGCAGCACGCTGGTTTACGTGTTTACAGGTATATCTGGCAACCCGGCCTGGCTGTCAAACTGGGATGTTGATAACACACAAACCAAAACATAAACATAAATTCCGTCACGGATTGTAAATTTCAAAAAGAAAAAATACTGACATTAGCATTGTTGTCAGAAAAGGTAGTATTCCCCAAAATGGCTGAAATGCAGTTCACACCCCAGGTAAGTCAGTAATTTAGTTATATTTGTGACTTAACTTGATAAATTTACGTGTATTTTCAATGACTGAGCTGGGGATTTTTCCATTTTCCAAGAATGTGATCTGCATATTCCTTCACCAAATTAAGTTCTCCCTTTTTTTAAATTACAATTTTTGTTTTCTTTAAGATGCTCTTAGTAAAAAATCACATGGCCGGTTGAGGACAGTGATGATGAAGACTTTGACTTAGACCCCACCTGCCGCATCACTGGCTTTCTAAGGATGTTCATTGAAACAGGTATAAACACCTTATTTGCTCTCTTTACAAATGCTTCTATGTCTCATGGCTAGATATGATCAATTAAAGTTGAACTAATGTCTTGAATCCATTTTATGACATTTTAGCTTCATCAGGTACCCTGGCCCAGCTGCTGACATTCTGGGTTGGCTGGGAAATGCTTCCTCCTGAACTGAGAGTGGAGATTTCTGGGGGAACCCTTCCTACGTCCTCCACATGCTGTGAAACACTAAAGCTGCCAGCTCATTTCAAAATCTACATGGACTTTGAGAAAGCACTTGTCGCTGCCATAAAAAGTACTGGATTTGGGCTTAAGTCGTTTCAGACAGATGTCAATGCATACACTGTTCAGATGAATTGACACAAGTTCAGTGTTTTTGAAAACATTAACACAGTGTGCAGTGTATGACTGGACCCGAATATTCGTTCGGTGGGTTGGTATTCGATTTGAAAATTTGACATTCGAATATTCTTTGAATATTCGTTTTCTTTTTTTTTGCGCAACCTGGCATCCCCCTCCAAACGGTTCTCATTCGTGTTTGAATGTGTTCGAAATATAATACTCTTTTGCAATTTTCTTATATAGCCTAGCCATTTTAAAAGGAGAACTCCGGCCAATTTTTACATTAATCTTGCTAAATATATAACTATGCGGGACCTGTCTATAGCAAAAACAATTAGCGCAATAGCAGCTACCTAGACGGAGCTGCTGCAGCTAATGCCCACCGGAGTTAGACCGTATTGTAAGTGAAATTCACAGAAGTCATCCAAACACCAGCTACAAGAAAATAAATCAATAATTTGACACAAAATATTGATTTAAAAATGAGTTTATTGATTTAAATACGATTGTATTGCTTCCACTAAAGAAATAGGTGTATTTATTTAATTATGGCACTTTCAGTCCTCCATACCCCTCAGCCTTCGGAGACTGTAATATTGCCTTTCAGATCCTAGCAGGTTTTCTGCCTCATAGAAATTTAGATATCGCCCTGTCCAGCTTGTCGAAAAAAATATTTAACAATAAGTACAGGGATGTGCTGGAAAATATAAAAGGAGTTTGGGGAGGACAACCATCTTAATTAAATTTATCCGGCCCACAAGGAAGAGTGGTAAGACGACCAGCGGTCAAAATTGCTTTCAGTTTTTTCGACAAGAGGTAAGATGTTTTTGCAGAACATGTCTGATGCAGCCATTGTAATAAAAAAAAAAAACGAGTAGCGAAATCCGTCCTCTGCCCACTTAAATGACAATAAAGAGCGTGGGAGCTGCCTAGCCAGAGAGTTTATCTGTAGGAGCTCGCTTTTCTGGTAGTTGAGCTTGTAGCCGGAATATGCACCGAACCGTTCCAGAATGTTTAAAATCACAGGAAGCGAGACAGCTGGGTTAGAGATGTACAGGAGCAGGTCATCCTACAGTGAGACTTTATGAGTTGTGCCAGATTGTGTGATGCCTTCGAAACCTTCCTCCGAGCTAAGCCAAGCGGCCACAGGTTCTATCGCGATGGCGAACAGGAGTAGCGACAGAGGGCAGCCCTGCCTGGTACCTCTCCGAAGTGAGAAAAGGGGTGACAACGTGTCATTAGTTTGAACTGAGGCCATCGAGGATGAATATAATAATCGCCCAGGCCGAACCTGTCCATTGCCTCGTATAGGTACCCCCACTCGACCCTGTCGAAGGCCTTTTCGGCATCGAGGGACACCGCGATTTCCGGAGCATCATTACTTGACGAGTGGATGATGTTAAGTAGGCGTCTAGTGTTGTGGGAGGACTGTTGGCCAGGCATGAACCCTGTCTGACCTAGTGAGATAATGGAGGGCATCACCCGTTGAAGATGGAGTGCAAGAACCTTTGAGAGAATTTTGAAGTCCATATTGAGAAGTGAGATTGGTCTATAGCTGCCGCAAAGCAGGGGATCTTTCCCTTTCTTAAGAATTAAGGAGATAGTGGCCTTCAACAGGGTGTCCGGTAAGCAACGATGACGAAAAGCCTTGTTGTACACATCTCTTAGAAGTGGCGCGAGGAGAGCGGAAAATGTTTTATAATACTCTACAGTGAAGCCTTCCTGCCCCGGGGATTTGCCGCTCTGTAACGAGTTAATGGCTCCTTGAACCTCAGCAGTGGTTATAAGGCCTCCCAAGTCATTCGCGGATTCAACGTCTATTTGGGGGAAGGTTACATCTAGGGCTGCAGCTATCGATTCTTTTTGTAATCGATTAATCTAGCACTTTATCGATCGATTAATCGGATACATTTTTTTGGTGTTTTTAAACAACCAAAACAAAATATGCATAACAAAAATGATATGGCTGTAAAATGATCAAGCATTTGGCTTTTATTTCTCAAAAGAACAGAGGTATTTATTCCAACTCCAACATTTGGCAATTTCATTTAATTAAGTTTCATGCCGTAATCTAGCCCTGACATCAAAGTAAATATCTGTTTTATGTAGATTTCTACACCTGCAGCATTTACCATTAGGCTACTAACAAATAATATATAATTTCTGGGGTGAGCATATTTTCTATGGTAACCTAGCAACCTGTGTGTGTGTGTGCACGCGTGCCATGTGTGAGGAAAAGTGAGAGAGACGAGGGTGCATGCGTGTGTATGTGTGTCAAGGGGTTCTTTTTTAGGCTATACTCTCTTGCAATTGAACGTGAATAAGTTTACTACTTAAAAACATCAAAGCTAAACATCATATCTAGTCAAACCGCATCACGACATCGCTACAAATACAGTATGCGATTAAAATCAGCGGCTGCTTAGCTACGTTACCTTGTTTCAGCGACGCTGGGTGAAACAGCACGGAGTGGATGTTTTCGGTTCAGATGCTGAATCATTGAGGTCGTACTGCTGTGGTATGCCAGGTCTACTTAATGTTGCACCTTGTTCTCTTCCTTTTTAGCATGTAATGATCCCAAACTTTAGACATTCTCTGCCGTTTCTGGACATCTTTACTCTCCGCCATCGAGCCAACTAAATTCAAAACGTATCACGCGCTAGTGGTATGCGTCCTGAACAACAGTCCGTGTGGAACAATCAGATCCCTGCGCGTATAGTGCGCGTCATAGGAATTTAACGAGGCTTCGAGGCAGAGTTTTTGCCTCGAGGAATTTTTGTAATCGAGTTACTCGAGTAACTCGATGAATCGTTTCAGCCCTAGTTACATCATTAAGCGTGTTGTCTGCAATGGGAGGGCAGTCAGAGGTATACAGTTCAGCATAAAACTTGGCAAAAAGAGAAGAAAAAAAAAGGGGGACACAAACGACACAACCACACACACACATATAGAACAGGCAGAATAGAACATCATGTAACCATCAATCAAATCTGAGTTCCCTGACCTGAAATCCCCGATAACTAACTGTACCTTTCTATGTCCATTGAACAGCGGTGTGCCATCTACACATCCACATGGGTTCCAAGTGTGCCCAACAAGCAAATGTTGACCTCATCACGCCTGACCAACACCTGCATAGGTTTCGCGAGGAGGAACGATGGCAGCGCCTTGAAGCGCGTTATAAGGACATGAGTAAACAGCTGGAGGAGCTGCAGATTACAATGGACAGTGCTAAACGCATGCCTTATCCACAAAGCTGCCCAGCTTATCCTCCACTTTACCCACAGAATCCTCAGCAGTACTACAGTCTGCCTCGGCTAGAGTTAGGCAGCCCAGTTCACAGTCCCCTGTGGAACACTACCCCAGGTGTCACATGCAGGCAACAGGTAGCTGTGGATCATGATGTACCTGCTCACCACACCTCTCTGCCTTCTCTTCATCCTGGTCAGGATACTGCTCTGCATCTACGGTCTGTGCCACAGTCTGCTCTACATCAGGCTCCGCTAGCCCAGCCCGACATGCTTCAGGCTCGTATCCAGCCTCCTGATCTTCCCCCACAGCATCCTCAGTCTCCTCTTCCTCCACCGCTACAGTATCAATCTTACTCTGCCTAACCTCCTTATCCAGCTGGGTTGTATTATCCGCCGTATGCACCACCTCCACCAGGGCAACCACTACAGATGCAGCCAGCTGTGCCTTATGCACCATCCATGCCACTGGCAGGCCCTACAGTCCCAGGCATCCTGGAAATGGCCATCGCTTCTTCATATGGCATCCCGAAGCCTAAACTGACCCCATTCAGTACTGGGAAGGAGAGTGACTTCATAATGCTGAAGAAAGGACTGGACAGTGTGCTTGGCCCACACAAGCATCTATCAGAGGATTATTAGAGGATAAGTACCAGGTGCTACTAGACCTCCTTAAACTACCAAATGCCTATCAGGTGGCGAAGAGGTATGTGAACGATCCAACCCCATACACTAGCGCCATGCAAGCCCTAGAACAGCGATATGGTCAGCCACGGCAGCTTGTTCAAGGAGAGCTGAAGGCCATTCTCAACTCTCCCCCTATCAAGCCAAGTGATGCACAAGCCTTTGAGGATTTCTCATCAGCTGGTAGTACATTGATAGGCCTGCTAGGCACTATGGATGGTCCCTCCAGAGCCGAGCTTCAATGTGGCTCTCACGTAAACACTCTGCTTAGTAAGCTGCCTGCCAACTACAGAGACCGCTTTGCTGAGTACTGCATATCTCAAGGTATCATCCGTAGTGGCACTGATAGTACATACACACTCCCTGACTTCGCTGTGTGGTTGGAGAGAAAAGCCCAAGCCATACAGGTATCAAGGAGAGCTACTGAAGCATCCAGGATGGAATCTGCCCAGATAGAACGTAAAGACAAGGCAACAAGGCCCCAGAAGTCTAAGTCTGCCAGTGTTTACATCACCAACCAACAGGAGACTTCTGAGCCCCCTCATAGCCCTGACACATCTAGAGCCCATCCTAAGCCAGGTCAGTCCTCTACTAAGAAGCGAGAGCGCTTTAAGCCATACTGCCCCTACTATTCCAATCAGGAACATTACCTCAGTGCCTGTGCTGAGTTTGCTAAGCTCAACACAACTGAGAAGGCTAACTGGATAAAGGAGAAGGACAAATGCTGGAGATGTGGCCGTGGACATAAACCAGAGACATGTACCTTAAAGAAGCCATGCTCCACCTGCAATGAGCAACACCTCATTGGCCTACATGAGGTTGCACTCAAAGCCAATCAGAGTGTCCCCACAGTTAGCACCACCTCCAGCATGGTGTATGTGGGCCAGGCTAGCCACTCCAGTCGTATCCTGCTGAAAGTAGTCCCTGTTCAGCTTCACAATGGAGGCAAGACTCTGGATACACATGCCGTGCTGGATGACGGCTCTGAACGAACCATTATCCTTCCAGCTGCTGCCAAAAATCTTTTTCTCTACAAGGAGGAAGAAGTCTTGCCCCTTAGGACCATTCGTCAGGATGTTGTGAAACTTAAAGGTGCTTCTGTGTCATTTGAGGTGTCGTCTCAGACCAACACACAGGTGAAATATCACATACACCATGCCTTTACTGCAGATGAGCTGAGTCTTGCTGATCAGTCATGTCCAGCGGAGTCCCTAAAGAAGAGGTATGACCATCTGAGTGGAGTACCAATACATGGATTCAATAGAGTACGGCCCATGCTTCTCATCGGTTCCGACCATCCTCATCTAATCACTCCTGTATGCCCTGTGCAGATGGGACCTCCAGGTGGC
The DNA here is from genome assembly GCA_023631565.1 of Gymnocephalus cernua. Taxonomy (NCBI): domain Eukaryota; kingdom Metazoa; phylum Chordata; class Actinopteri; order Perciformes; family Percidae; genus Gymnocephalus; species Gymnocephalus cernua. Next base: position 10,426,787 of record CM042436.1, read on the forward strand.
CCAGTGGCCATATCTACATTGTTAGGTTGGACTATTCAGGGACCTACCAACTTTCTCCAGAACCCCACCAGAGAGGCCTCCTGCCTACACACAGCATTTCTGTCTCCTGCTCAAGACCTGCATCAGCACGTTGAAAGGCTTTGGCAAATTGACACGTTGCCATACAGATCTGAAAGAGAAGCTGTGCGTTCTAAGCAAGACCAGGTAGCTATTAGCACACTGGAGAAGCAAACTGTTCGAGTCACAGTAAATGTGACTCGAAGTAGCCCGCTACGCTATGCCTCTTCTACGCAAAGCAGCGGCACCCAGGCTACATGCCTGCTGCAGTGATGCCCCTCCTAAGAGCTACCGAGCGGCGCTTGGTCAGCAACCCAAATCTAGCCGGAGTCTACAAGGAGGAGATACACAAGCTGGTGAAGGCTGGGTATGTTGTGAAGATCAGTAATGATGAGGCAAGTCGATCCCATGAATCATGGTATATTCCTCACCACATTTTTCACCACAACAGAAAGGCCAGAGTGGTATTTAACTGCTCATTCAAATATCAGCAACTTGCCCTCAATGACACCTTGCTTCCTGGGCCTAACCTTGGTTCAACACTACTGGGTGTACTCCTCAGGTTCAGGGAGTATCCAATCGCCACATCCGTGGGATATTCCATCAGATCAGGCTCCTTCCTGAAGCTCAATCACTTCTCCGCTTCCTCTGGCGGGATATGGAGAGAGACCGTAACCCTGACATCTACGAATGGCGTGTCCTACCCTTTGGCACTGCCTGCAGTCCGTGCTGTGCTATATACGCACTGCAGCGGCATGCCAAGGACAACAGCTCTGGCAATCAAGAGGTACTGGACTCCGTCATCAACGCCTTTTACGTGGATAACTGCCTGCAGTCTCTTCGTACCCCATCCCAGGCGAAACAGCTTATTGAAAAGATGAGAGTCCTGCTCGCTGATGGTGGATTCAATATGAGACAATGGGCGAGCAATCAACCAGAGATCATCGCTCAACTCCCCCCAGATGCAAGATCGGAGGGCTGCGAACTGTGGCTGACTGCAGACCGAGCTGATCCCCAGGAGTCAACACTAGGTCTCCGGTGGCACTGCCCATCTGACACCATCGGTTACAAGCACCGCCAAGCAGTAGCCACGGAGCCCACACTGAGGAATGTATACAGAGTGTTGGCATCTCAATATGACCCACTTGGATACATTATCCCGTACACCACGCGGGCTAAGGTCTTGATCCAGGCTCTCTGGAGGAATCCAGTATAAAGTGTTTGTTGGGATGCACATAGGTGAAATACAGGAGCTCACGGATGCTACTAGCTGGAGGTACGTCCCCTCTGAGCAGAACCCGGCGGATGACATCACACGGGGAAAATCACTACATCAGCTGACACAACCTACCCACTAGAAGAATGGACCAGCTTTCCTGTATGATCATCCTGTTCAATGGCCAGCTAACCACACGGTAAAACCCGAAGACGCAGGTGAGCTCAGGAAATTCACATTCTGTGGTCAGCTCACTGTCCTTGATACATCTGCTCCTGACCCAACACAGTACAACACCTGGTCTGACCTACTGCAGGCTACTCACCAGTCCCTTCATGGGGCAGCAGCACCCCCTATGTCTGCTTCAGACCGACTGGACACAGAGGTAGTCCTTCTTAGGTGAGCGCAGAGTGAGAGCTTCCCTGAGGAAATCAACACTCTGCAGCATTCTCACCCTGTCTGGCCTACCAGTCGTCTCAGTCCACTTTCCCCGGAGTACGACCAGACTCTGGGCCTTATCCGAGTTGGGGGTCGTCTCTGTAAAGCCCAGGATCTGCCTGAAGATGCCGTTCATCCTATTGTTCTTGTGCCTGATCACCCCATTACACAGCTGTTGGTGCAAGATTATGATGATCGTTTACTCCATGCAGGCCCTGAGCGAATCTTCGCAGAGATCAGAAGGACCTATTGGATCCTCAGAGGCCGCCAAGCCATTAAGAAACACCAGCGACAGTGTGTGGAGTGTCGCAAGTGGCACAGTAAACCAGTGATCCCTAAAATGGCAGACCTCCCAGCCGCTCGACTCCGACTCAACAAGCCCCCCTTCTGGTCGACTGGTGTGGACTGTTTCGGCCCATATATGGTTAAGATAGGACGGCGACAGGAGAAACGATGGGGCATTGTGTTCAAATGTCTCACTACCAGGTGTGTTCACCTTGACCTACTGCCTAGTATGGACACTGATTTGTTTCTCTTGTCTCTCCGCCACTTCATCGCAAGAAGAGGGAAACCCTTCGAGATCTTATGCGACAGAGCCACCAACTTCCCCGGTGGGACTAGGAGCTTCAGGAGGTGTTTGAGGCTCTTGAATCATCGCTCAGGAAACAGCTAGCAACACAGTGCATCACCTTCAGATTTAACCCGCCTCTGGCTCCACACTTTGGTGGAACATGGGAGAGGGAAATCAAATCTGTGAATGCATCTCTCCAAACCATCCTGAAGGATCAGGCCATCCCTGAGGAGGTCTTACTGACTGTCCTCATTGAAATTGAGGGAATCCTTAATTCCAAACCATTAGGATATGCTTCATCGGATCTCGCAGACCCTGATCCTGTTCCAGATCCAGTGATCTGTTAGGACGCCGTCGCTGGCGACACAGTCAGGTACTCGCTGACCATTTCTAGGGTCAGTTCACCCGCAAGTACCTCCCTGGTCTCCAACCACATCAGAACTGGCGAAACCCAACGACAGACCTAGCTGCAGATGCTGTAGTCATGGTGGTTGATCCACTGCTTCCGAGGGCACTATGGCCTGTTGGACGCATCACACGGATCATCCACAGCGATGATGGCAAGGTACGCACTGCAGAGATCGACGTCAAGGGCAAACTTTACACACGTCCTGTTGCCAAACTGATAGAGCTCCCGAGGATGCCTGATGACGGAGATACTAGCGCTCCCTAGCCCAGCAGTGACCTGTACTGTGCATTCGTCCCACAAATCCAGGGGTGGCTGTGGAAAACTCCCTGCTGGACTGATGAGCCAACGTCACTTCTTGGACTCGCACATTTGCGCACATGCGCAACTTCGCCATTTCCTTTTGTAGTTCGCTGCAGACATGAGTACAGCTGCTCCTAAAGTTGCACGCTGTTTGTATAGTATTCTGTTGTGTTGCCGTGTGCGTTATTGAGAACAAAACCACACCCACAAAAACACATACTGTTGCTAGCAACAAGCTCTCTATTCACCTGCTGGAAGTGGATGTTAATAAATCTGTTGAACTAAACCCAAAGGTTGCAGCGACTCTCTTACTGGAGTACATAGCCAGCTTGGGTAGCGCCAGCGAGTAATGCACGCGGACTTCACAGTCCTGACAAGGCATAACATGAGTCAGCAGTCTTGCATTGCCGCTACAGGTTTGAACAGGAGAAGCATAGTTAAACTCTAGTCAAACAGAAACATAGCTGAAATATGTTGCTACATCACTGCCTCGACTATGTGATGCCCACAGTGGCCCCGTCCGGGCCGGACAGAGAGTCAATTTAAATGTGCCAGCTGAATGCTAGGTACGCCAGCCAGGGCTAGTAGAGTCTTTAAAGTATGTAACGTAAATACACAAACAGCCACAAGAAAAGGTTGAGGTAACATTTGCACAGAAAAGCTTGAGGTAACATTAGCAGCTTGTAGCAATGAATCTTGGAACAGTCTTACCCGATCAGCACACAGAAAAGCATGGGGTTTAGCCAGCACTAGCAGGCCGGGTGCTAACAGTGCCAAGAGCCATCAAGCTACATTAGCCCCTCATGTGGGCGTGAGGCTAGCAAAAACCAGCTATTCGGGCAGTTTTAATGTAGTTGCCAGGCGAGTTCAATCCTCTGTGGGTCCCGAACTGCATCGGTGCTGAGAAGAGATGAAATCCTGAGCAGCCTTAGGGGAAGTGAGCCAGCGCTTCTGTCCTTCTCCGGTCCTAATGAAAACTTTGCCAGGTAGTGCAGAGCGGGCCTGAGGCCCAGGTTGTAGAGCTCTTTCATCACACCTCGGTATGCGGAGAGTAATCCTCAAAGATGTGGACCGGGGAACCCTTGTATTTCAGCTTGCCCCGCAGCCTTCGAGCCTCGTGCACAACCAACTCCCGGATCTGAAATCTGTGGAACTGCATCACGACAGCCCTAAGCTTCTCGACAGGGCCCGGTCTCTGAGCTAGCGTGCAATGAGACTTGAACTCAGCCAAGAGCTAGGCCTTATGCTTGGCTAGCATAGCCATTAGCGTGGATATTACAGCACCCGACAACGAGTCACCCCTTTTCTGGTCGTCTTTCTTCGACTTGCTGGACATCCTCTCGTTGTGGGAAAGTGCTGCAGAATATAGTTAAATATAAATGGCTAGTTGCTGTGGTTTGGTTGGACTGTAAAGAAGGTTAAAGATGAAGAGGATGGGAGCAAAGGAAACATGTGACTACTCCATCCCACTCCTACACCGCTAACACCCATTTTCTAATTTCAAAGGACAATTTCCTCCTAGACAAATTGTTTGCGTATACAATTCCATTGTTATGCTAGCTAAATGTATAGCTTTTTCTAGTTTTCTTCTTTTCAATTTAAGGTCACAACATTCCATATATTGTTGCTAGCCAGTAAAAGCTATGACTATGACTCTAAAATGTCAGCTTCTTAGGAACTGAAAAAAACTATTTTTGTAACATGACCACCATTTATTTTGGATACGTTTTATGGATTTGAAAGGGTTTCATGAGATCATGAGTGGTTGTGTTAGGTATATTTCTAAAAAATAAAATAAAAATAAAAATGTGAATTACCTATTTCATTTATTTCTTCACCATATACAGTATTGCAATGTTAAGTACTTAAAGAACCATTTGGGCCCTTTACGGTTCCCTACGGAAACAATTATTTTTTTTAAAGAACCAGAAATGGTGCCTGACTTTTTTTTATTGTTGATTCTTTGAGGCACCAAACGTCCGTGCATGTTTTAAGAAAATGGTTCTTTGAAAAGCTCTGGGGTCTCATTTATAAAAAATGTGCATAGGATCCTTACTAAAAGTCAGATTTATTAACCGTGCGTACGCACACCTGTAAGCAATGTTCCCTTTATAAATCAGATTACCTACAAGTGTGCGTACGTGGATCAGCCTCTTACCCCGCCCTGTACACGCCCATTTTAACCATAAATAGTAAATGCAAAGCAACTCATGAATGCTGATCAGTATGAATGACACTGACAGTTACACCAAACCATGATGACTGGCAGAGAAAAAGCAAAAAAAAATGTCTCAGACATTCAGGAATTGCTGCAAATTGAATTATAATTTCGGCCTGTTGTGTAGGGAAACCTACACAACAGGGGACAGCTTCGATATACCAGACATATATAATAAGATTTAACAGAACTATATATTGTATCCAAACAAGCCTTAGAGTTATAAAGTTGAAGATTATATATAATATTTATATAAATCTCTTAGCTGTCTGCCATTTCGGGATGACACGGTTCCCACGCGTTGCCCTCTTTACTGGACCCAATTGTAAATGGACTGTATTTATAAAGCGCTTTTCTAGTCGTAACCACTACTCAAAGCGCTTTAACATAGTACAGGAACCATCCGTGTGGCCGAGGCTGCCGTACAAGGTGCCACCTGCTGATCAGATAAACATTCACACATATTTACAACGCAGGGTTCAGTGTATTGCCCAAAGACACTTCGACATGGGACTGCAGGGCCGGAAATCGAACCACCAACCTTCCGATTTGGCAGGCAACCACTCTACCACTGATCCACAGCCGCCCCTGGGTTGTTTCAGTACATAGATCCAAGAGCTCAGCTTCAGGGAATTTAAATCGGCATATTAGCCAGTGATCATCGTGGTCCATGAAGTCTCTTTTTCTCCTGATTCTTCCATTAGCGTAACGTCCTCCCCAGCTAACAATTTTTGGTTCCCAGAACGTTCTGGGAATGTTCGTTTTTGGTTGCGGAAACGTTCCCTGAAGGTTAGTTTTTGGTTAGTTTGTGGTTAGTTTTTGGTCCCCATGGCAAGTTTTGTGAACGTTTAGGGAACGATAGTTTTTGGTTACAGAATGTTCGCCTAACGTTGCAACCTTTAGAGAACGTTCCCGTGACGTTATTTTTTTACATTCCCCTAACCTTTAAAAAACTTTAACAACCATAATGTTATTCTTACTTTAAATTGTCTGTGCATGAGCAGGAATGATTATATATTAGCAGGAATGAATGAACAGGCAAACTTGATGGGATTTCAAACTTTAATAACGCTAATAACTACAACAGAGATAGCATTAACTTATGCGCATCTAAACAGTAGACAATGTTAGCATCCAGTCAGACAGTATACTGTCGTTAATCTCACCTTACGTCATTTACACACAGCAATAAACCAGGGAGGTAGAGGTGAATGTTGAGAAAGGCAAAGGAGATGTATATCGTATATCCACCGGAGAACTAGCATAACAGCACGGAGTTTTACACACGTGTGGTGCATTCAATAGCACCGGAACGGCTATGGTACGTTCAAAAGCATAGGACATACAGAAACTTACAGAGAACTGGCTATTACTGAATGGAACTTATCCCAATAAACAATTTAACAATACATTAATAATGTGGGCTTTCTAACAGTATACAATATAAAATTAACAAAACACAAAATATATAAAAGGCCTAATATATATATATATATATATATATATATATATATATATATATATATATATATACACACAAGACTCAGAATCAGTTTTATTGGCCATAACATAACAGTGCAAATGTAGTGTCCAAGATGCATATTGGAATGATAAAGTATGTAATTTGTAGGTGAACGTCCAAAGTGGGGATGACCTCACTTAGCAGCAGTTCAGGAGAGTGATGGCAGTGGAAAAGAAGCGGTTCTTGTGTCTGGTTGTTTTTGTGTGCAGGGATCTGTAGCGCCTGCGGAGGAGGCAGGAGAATGGCAGCAGTGTAGAAGATGGCCAACAGCTCTTGTAGTAGGCTATGCTTCCGCAATAAAACATAGAGCTCCATGGTTTTGAAGGCTCAGTCCTTCTCAGCTGGCCTAAAAAGAAAGAAACAAAAGTTTGATATGTCATACTTATGTGGGAAATCAGCTGATTTGTGCATGTTAGTTGCATCACGTGGTCGTGTGACCCATTGCCAATCAGGAAGTGATAAAAAGCTGACCAGTGTCAATCATTAGCTCCCTTACCTCTTGCTGAGCGCACCGTGTGGAGTCTCCTGTCGTGCAGGTATGACATGTTTGGCTGCGGTGATTCAGGCAGCAATCATGAGTAGGCCTACAGCTTAAGGTTGATTTATGATTCTGGTCCCACTAGGGTGATAGCCAGACGCAAGTTCCCGTCCTTCACAGAGGGAACTGGAGCAAATCGACGGTAATTTCTATTGGCTGTTTTAGCCGTATGTGGTTGAAATTAATGGTTAGGCTAAATGTTATCCTTCTGTGTGCTTGTGCCACTGCTTGCCGTGCACTACTTTATAGGGCGTTCTTCAACCTGTAGTTTCTTTACAGTTCCGTTTAATTGTATGTTTCAGTGTACCACTGCGGCTAATGAGCTGCTGTGGCTGTAGAGTTCTGGAAAATACTTTGGAAATTCCTTCTTGCTGCATTAACGGTGCTATAGGAGTTTGTTGTGTCATTGCAAGTAGGCTAATATTTTACTTAATATTTTACTTTATGTGCTAATAATTATTTGCACGAGAGGTAAATTTGTGACTGGTCACTAATGTGTTTTGTTTGTATTCTTAAAGGAGGACCAGTCCAGTCACTGTTTTCTACGGTTATTTTTTTACTATTGTTTCTTTTGTTTTATTTTGTGATTTCATTTACAAGTGGTCTGATTTAGGAGATACTGCTGATGGAATTCCTAACACCGGTTGCTCTCCTCGCTTTGTATATATCCACAGCTTGATCCTGTACAAGGCTGGGTCCGTGTCGACACACTGCCTCCTCGTGGTGAGACTGTACTGGGTTGCGGTGTGTATGTAGCCTTGACACTGTATATTTTGTTGTGACTTGCATGATATTTTGTAGTGAATCTTGCATGATATTTCGTAGTGAATCTTGCATGATATGCTGTAGCAAAACTGTAGATATAAGTGTGTAGTGCATGTTCTTGTTGGTGCTGGGCCTTCGGTCTCCTTTTTCTGTCTCCCACAGTCGCCCCCGGAGTGGTGTGTGTGTGCTGACCCGACTTTCCTGTTTGAGGAAAGTATGACCAAAATGTATCTTCCATCTAATTTATTATCTTTCTAATCTACGCCTGCTATTTTAATTGGGTTTGTTTTTAAACTTCTTTTGTAATAAAACAAAGACCTATTTTTGTACTATATTTGTCTCTAGTGAATTGTTCCTGTTCGGGGAAAATCATAGTTGGTCACACAACACACTAATTAACCTATTCCGGGTTTAAAGGGTTCCTCCTGACCCTTAACAGGAGGTTGTCGAGTCTAAAGCTTTTTGTGCTCAGGCACTACATTTCTGGCGTTGTCGGCAGGATTGATTGTTTTAAGAGGCATGAATATGTGTATGTATTTTGGGTTTGTTTATTTTTGTTGGAGTAGAAACAGTGGCTGGAGCTGGACTGCCGAGACGAACCTGTGATGGGAACCAAAGGCCTGTGACGACAAGTTTCTCATTGCTTGTCCTCCCTGTATTGTCTTTTTATTTTATTTTTTAAAGTGTGAACTAAGTTGCTGAAATGAGTGTGGATGAGGGAGTGGAGGAACTGTTGGCTCTGCATGAGGAGGTACAGAGGTTACAGGTGGCTAATGAACAACTCAGTCAAGGAAGAGGCGCCAGTTTGTGTACAGGTACTGATTTTGCTACTACTAGTGCTAATGCTGATGGGCTACCCCCCAGAGACAATTTGGCTCCACCGAACTTGCTTTCAACACAAGCAGAACGCTTTGTGTACATTCAAAGAGAGAGAAGGTGTCCTCACTTCTCAGGTTCCAAATCCAAATCTGATCTAACGATTTATGATTGGATACAAAATGTAAAGTCATGCTTGAGAGAGAGGCAGATGACCACATGAGAGAAGGCCCTCTTCCTTTATGATCATTTGGAAGGGGAAGCAAAAGTAGAGATCAGATTTCGCTCCTAGGCAGAGCGAGAAGATCCAGACACAATCTTAACAATTTTGAAAGAGCTGTATGGTTCCTCCGTTTCCTTTGTTGGTCTGCAAAAATAATTCTTTGATTGCAAACAAAAAGATGGGGAGTCTTTAAAGGAATTCTCCCACTCTCTGTGGGCATTGATTGAGGATGTTCAGCGTGCTTACCCTGATAGGTTGACAGACGCGGACAGCCTGGTTAGAGATCAGTTTGTTGAACATGTGCGTGATGTATCATTGCGGAGGGAGTTAAAGTTATGAAAGGCTGGCCTGCATTACCATCCAGGCAGAGCGCCTCTTCAACCCCTGTACTTAGTAGGACACAGCCGTGGACAGCTGCAAAAGGGAGAATTAGCAACAAAATGCCACCCCAACAACCGAATCTGCAAGTTGATAACAGATTTGCTACACTGCAGCAGGACCCTGGACCTTCATCTGACCTGGATTGTGTCTCATCGTCACACAGCAGGGTAAGGACTGAGAGCAATTCAAAAAGTAAAAAGCTACAGGGAAAGCTAACGACTGGGCCTCAAACTCTGATTGTAGGTGACTCTGCTGTAAAAGATGTAAAAAGCTGAAAAAACACCAAAATACTCTGTTTTCCCAAAGAAATTGTGTCTGGCTTGGCCAACAGAATCCCGGATATCGTGGCAGCACACCCAACTGTAAATAACATTATACTGCATATAGGGTCACATGATGTTGTAAAGCAACAGTCTGAAGTGCTGAAAAAGGACTTCATGGATCTACTGAAAACAGTCAGCTCCCTAAATGCGAGGGTGTTTATCAGTGGACCTCTACCGCCAGTCAGAAGAGGAGTTGAGAGATTCAGCAGACTGTTGGCACTGAGCACATGGCTTTCAACTGCGTGTACCGCTCATTCTCTGCAGTTCATTGACAATTTTGACATGTTCTGGGAGCGCAGACATCTTTTTAAGGCAGATGGACTTTTCCTTAACAAACCAGGAGTAAAGCTGTTCACCTCTAACCAACTTTACTTTCTGCGCCACACATCAGCTCCCTCGGCCAAGGACACGAGACAAGAGGAATCTAAACAAGAGGAAGACATAACAAAGCAGGGCAGTAATCCACCACAGCCCCTGCCTGAGCAAAGATTTGACCATGGAAGACCACAGAGCAGAGATGAGAAATCTCAATCCCCCTCTAAACCCGTCCAACTCCCCTCAGACCCCCTCACCAACCCTGACGCCTTTGAGGATCCATACACCCCGCCCATGCCATTGCTCTCTCCACTCACCGTTTCCCCTCCTTCCCCCTGCCATGTTGGAGTTCACTGACCAGATGAAGCAACTGGTAGTTGAAGGAACCAAATGTATCCCCCTTCCTTCTCCCATCATTGGCCCCCAGCCAAAAGTTAAACGGCAGGCACCACTGCCCACCCAAGGACGGCAGCTAACTCCTCCTCCCAGACTGATAAGTATACTTGTATACAAAATGCAGCAAGTTTTGTCTGATATGTGCCGGGTCCAGGCTGCACGCCTAGTGGCACTCATGACTCTTTTCAGGACAAGCCCGGGCCCTGTGTATTAAATCCTTCTTCAATTTATGTTGTGATAGGTAATAGAAAAAGAACGATAAATCCACGAACAAGCACTTATCAGCAAACCTCGCAAATTTAGCATTCATTCTTCGTCAGCCAACACCTATACCAAAAATTGAGACAGATAAATATTTTAACACACTAACACTAGCCTTACTAAACGTCAGGTCTTTGGCAGGAAAATCATTTTTAATCAATTATTTTATTATTAAGCACAATCTTGATTTTATGTTTTTAACTGAAACCTGGTTGGACCATAATAACAGTGGTGCTGTTCTCATTGAGTCAGCTCCCCCTAACTTCAGTTTTATGAGTGAGCATAGAGTGAATAAGAAAGGAGGTGGAGTAGCCATTTTGTATAATGACTCATTCCATTGTACTCAAATATCTTATGGAAATTTTGCTTCTTTTGAATATGTGACTCTTCAGCTAAAGTCCACCCCCCAAGCTATATTTCTAAATATCTACAGACCACCGAAATACTGTGCAGCTTTCTTCGATGACTTTACTGAACTGCTATTTATAATCTGTATTAACTTTGACTGTGTAATTATTGCTGGTGATTTTAACATTCATGTGGACAACCCGCAGGATAGAGGGACCAAAGAACTGTGTTGTGTTTTTGAGAACTATGGACTGACTCAGCATGTGACAGAACCCACGCACAATAAGGGGCACACTCTGGACTTGATTATCTCCAAGGGTTTGAACATTTCCAAGGTTGTGGTGACTGACGTTGCTCTCTCTGATCATTCATGTGTTTTCTTTAACGGCACTATCTCGGTGCCCAAAAGTGTCCAAACTAAGGTAATCAGAAAACGGTATATCACTGAAAACACCAGTGAAACATTCATTCAGCTTTTCTCCTCCACACCCGCCCTCACTGGGGTCTCAGTCAATGAGCTTGTAGATAATTTCAATTTTAAAATTACAAATGTTATTGATGCCATTGCTCCCACTAAGGTCAAAGCTGTCTGTAGTAAGAAAAGATCTCCATGGAGAAATGTCATACGGGTAAGAACAGAAAAAACAGAGTGTCGAAAAGCTGAACGCAGGTGGCGAAAAACTAAATCTCCAGGTCCACTATAACACCTATAAAGAAAGACTTCACATTTATAATTTGGAACTGAGGAATGCTAGGTGGTCCTTCTTCTCTGACATTATCGCCAGAAACAATAATAATTCACGTGCTCTATTTGCTACTGTTGATAGGTTAACAAACCCTCCAGTACCAGTAGCATCTGAACTTTTATCTACCAAGGCCTGCAAAGATTTTGCCTCCTTTTTCGAAGACAAAATTCAGAAAATTAGACTAACTGTCAGTGCCTCCATATCAAGTAAGGGATATGTGTTGCCACACTGTCCAGGCAAAACAAATTCCAATATCACACAATTTCATATGATCAACCATAAAAACCTGGAGGACATTATACAACATCTGAAAACGTCCTCTTGTTGCCTTGATATTCTACCAACAGGCCTTTTCAAAAATGTTTCAAATTGTATGTCTTCTGATCTTTTACAGATTGTAAACACGTCTCTACTCTCAGGTATCTTCCCAAAGGCCCTGAAAACTGCAGTCATCAAGCCACTTTTAAAAAAAAACAATCTAGACACGGCATTACTGAGCAACTATAGGCCGATATCTAACCTTCCATTCTTAAGTAAAATCATTGAAAAAGCGTTTTTTCAACAACTCAACCTTGGTTTTGATGCCTTCCAGTCGTGTTTTCGACCACACCACAGCACTGAGACAGCTCTTGTTATTTGTATTTTGTATAAGTATTTAATGATATCCACTTAAACACAGATAGTGGCAAAACTGCAGTCTCAGTATTACTTGATCTCAGTGCTGCATTTGACACGGTCGACCATGACATATTACTACACCGATTAGAAAACTGGGTTGGCCTTTCTGGCTCAGTCCTAAACTGGTTTAAATCCTATTTAAAGAATAGGGACTACTTTGTATCTATAGGTAATTATACATCTGAGCATACAAATATGACGTGCGGAGTTCCCCAAGGCTCTGTTCTGGGGCCTCTTCTGTTTAACATCTACATGCTTCCACTGGTTCAGATTATGGAAAACAACAAAATATGTTACCACAGTTATGCGGACGACACACAAATTTACATAACCTTATCGCCAGGAGACTATAGTCCTCTACAAACACTGACTAAGTGCATTGAACAAATTAATGACTGGATGTGCCAGAACTTTCTTAAATTAAATGAAGAAAAAACTGAGGTGGTTGTTTTTGGAGCAAAAGAGGAACGATTAATAGTCAGCGCTCATCTTCAAACGACAATGTTAAAAACAACAGACAAAGCCAGAAATCTTGGTGTAATTATGGACTCAGACCTGAATTTCAACAGCCACATTAAGACAATTACAAAGTCATCCTATTACCACCTTAAGAATATATCAAGGGTAAAGGGACTTATGTCTCAGCAGGACTTGGAAAAACTTGTCCATGCTTTTATCTTCAGTAGACTGGACTACTGTAACAGTGTCTTTACAGGTCTCCCTAAAAAATCAATCAGACAGTTGCAGCTGATTCAGAATGCTGCTGCTCGAGTTCTCACTAAGACCAAGAAAGTGGATCACATCACTCCAGTTCTGAAGTCTTTACACTGGCTTCCTGTGCCTCAGAGAGTTGATTTCAAAATACTTTTGCTAGTTTATAAATCATTAAACGGTTTAGGTCCAAAATACATTTCTGACCTGCTAGTCAACTACGAACCACCCAGACCTCTCAGGTCGTCTGGGACAGGTCTGCTTTCTGTCCCCAGGGTCAGAACTAAACAGGGAGAAGCAGCATTTAGTTTCTATGCTCCACACAGCTGGAACCAACTTCCAGAAAATTGCAGGTCCGCTGCAACTCTCAGTTCTTTTAAATCAAGGCTGAAGACCTTTCTTTTTGATGTTTCCTTTTGTTAAATGACTATCCATTTCTTATACTTTCGTTGCTTATTTTATCTGCTTTTATATAACTGTTTTTAACTGCTCTTTAATGTTTAATTCCTTATACTGCACTGTAACTTTGATTATTGTATTTTGATTGTCTTCATGTAAAGCACTTTGAATTGCCCTGTTGCTGAAAAGTGCTATACAAATAAAGCTGCCTTGCCTTGCCTAAAGAGTCTCTTAAGACAACGTCCCTCAATTCCTTTCTTAACCCTGCGACGGGTGGGTGGAAGAGGGTGAGGGATCTTCTAGGGAGACTCGAGTTGGACTTCACCACTGTGGTGTTGATGTAAATGTTGAGGGGGCTTGTCATATGGTAGGGGTTGGAAAGGGATCAGAATTTTCTGCTTTGCAAGAGCAGTTAAACCAACAACAGTTGCAAATTGAAACAATTATCACAAGTCTATCTAAAATGGAATCTGTACTTGACCTTGTAATTACCCTCCTATGCAGATTCCCCTTTCAAACGCTTCACAACCCCTCATAGGTAAATACCCTATAGTCGAGGTGGAGATGGGTGGGGCAAGGGTGAAATGTCTGCTAGATACAGGTTCTATGGTTACTACCATTACTGAGTCACTCTTTAAAGAAGTGTTCCAACACTGGGGTGTCCCAAAACTTAAATCGTGTGGGTGGTTGGCTTTGAAGGCAGCAAATGGTTTAGACATTCCCTTTGTAGGATATCTTGTGTTGGAAATCCAAGTGCTGGGTAAAAAGTTTCCATGTCGTGGTGTTTTGGATGTGAAAGACACTCCCTGTACCTTCACATCAACACATTGTTCCGGGGCTATTGAGAATGAATGTAATCATAGAATGCTACAAAGAGCTGTTTGCCGAGCAAGGGGATGCCTTATTTGCCTCTTTGTCTGCCACTCAGGCAGAGGCAGGTTGGGAGCAAGCGCTCCGCCACTGTCACAGGTTAGAGGTTTGTCCATGCTTTCCGGAGGGTCGTGTCCGTGTCTTTGAAAGGGCCGGGGAATTTATTCCAGCTGGGTCAGTTAAGTTTGTCAAGGTTACCTGCCCAAAAGTTCCATACACTCTGCCCACCACAATGCTGTTGGAGCCCGGTGGCTCAGATCTTGCTCCTGGCCTGTTGTTGTTCCCTTCTCTTATGACCGTCAACAATGGCGTGGCTTATGTACCTGTGGTTGTGGGAGCCACAGGGGCTACTGTTCACTCAAAACAGGTGTTGGGAATGTTGCATGTAGTTGAGGGAATAGAGGAAGAGCAGTTGTGTTTTGAGAAAGGGAATGAGGAGGTGGCCCAGGTGACCGTAATAAGTGCACAGGCTGCAGAGAGGCCCCCTGTCACCATCTCAGACACTATTGCAGCTCTAGACTGGCCAGGACTTTCCCATGTAGAAGAGAACCAGGCAAAAGAGTTACGTATAATCACATCTTTGCTAAACACGAGGGAGACCTAGAGTGCACTAATGAGATTGTATATGAGATACCACTCCTTGATCAAAGGTATAGGCGAATTCCCCCAACACAGTGGCAGGCAGTGAAAGATCACATTCAGCAGCTCCTGGATAGTAAAGTGATCAGGGAGAGCACAGTCCTTATGCATCACCGATTGTCTTGGTGCGAAAGAAGACTGGAGAGCTAAGGATGTGTGTTGACTATAGACTACTGAATGCCAAAACAAGAAAGGATGCCTATCCGTTCCCCCGTATCGAAGAGTCTTTAGATGCCCTTGCTGGTGCTAAATGGTTTTCTACACTTGACCTGGCCAGTGGCTACAATCAAGTCCCTGTTGCTGAAGGGGACAAAGCCAAGACAGCCTTTTGTACACCATTTGGCCTTTTTGAGTTTGAGAGAATGCCTTTCGGCCTATGTAATGCTCCTGGGACGTTTCAGAGGCTCATGGAAAGAATATTTGGTGATCAGAGTCTCCAGTCAGTTTTGCTGTACTTGGATGATGTCATTGTCTTTTCCTCTTCTATTGAGCAGCATTTACAGAGGCTGGAGATCGTGCTTAGCCGGCTCTAACAGAAGGGTCTGAAAGCCAAACTGAGCAAATGCCATTTCTT